>JBBJLS010000140.1:15480703-15521173 GCA_037577275.1 Bryconaethiops microstoma | reverse complement strand
TATGCATGGTGAACTGCTTATTGTACTGGTTATGGAGAAAACATGTCGTTTTTTAAACAATATAACCTTTTTTTGACACTGAACAGAACTCTTACAATGTTAAAGGCAACAAGAGCTGTTTTTCATGCATAATTCATTTTCAGTGATGATGTATTTCTGCTTGGGAGGAGTAGAGATTACATAGCAATTTGAAGAAACAGATACTTTACATTTGGCACAGCTTCGTCTCCAACCCGTTTCAAAATGTATCCTTAAGTGACTGACCAATCTCATTGCAATCTGTCTCCAAAACAACTTGGTTGAGTTAACACTTGGCTGGCTTTTCCACGATCGAATCGCTATCTGATCCTGGCTATGTGTAAATATGAGGGAGCACACAGTTAATAGTTACATTTGGTGTAATAGTAGAACATCGTTATAAAGATACAGTTCATAACTGAACGAGATCACAAATTCACTAGAAAGACTGTTTGGGAACCGTGGTACAAACTGGGAAATAAAATACAGCCAGGTGTGGTCCTCTTGCAATGACTCACAACGTTGCTTTATTTATGGTGATCCCAAGCCTTTCCCTGGCTCTATCCTGCCCTGTTGCATGGTACTTATAAAGAGCACTCTGTGTCCTTAGTAGGCTTTTGTGTTCCTGTGTCTGGTCAATCAAAAGTACGTCGAAGTACAGGGCTTTCACTGTTGTCGAAGCTTGTTAAACATCATGGATCAGCGCTTTGGAGAGGTCTAGAGTAAAGAGACTTGCCCAACAAACAGAAACACACAAACAAAGATGGTAAAGAAGGCTCCTCTCAGGCTGTTTGAATTTCTTCTGTCTTTGTGTTTGCACCCGCCGCTGTTCTTCTATCTCACCTGGCAGCTCCAGAAGGGGCCTCATTAGAGAAATACTGCTTCTTTTCATTACAGAGAAAGTCTTTGGGAAAAAAGAAATGACAGTGCAGTGCACATCGATATCATCTTCCATTTATGAAAATGTGGCGTAAGTGAATTGCAAGCCATTACAGTCAACTTTGATAGAACGCTGGGGACGCAGAAAAGGAAGAGCAGAAGCAGTAAAGTGCAGTTGGGGAGATGTGATGCATCTTCCACAGGCCACAGCTCTTTGGTGAAAATGTAAACAAAGGCAGGTTGCTTTGAGGCAGGTTTTCTTTATGCTCTACTTAGTTCACAAGTATGCCATTCAACACTGTGGGCTTAAAACCTCCAAAACTCAGCTTTCTTCTTTTTTCTCTTTCTTTTTTCATCCAAGTCAGAAATGTCAGGTGCCCTTTAAATTAAAAATACATGGCCAGCGTTTCTGCTACACAGTAAATTGTTAAACTGTTATCACAATATCTAACCAGTCATTTGTAGTTTTTCTCTTTTTTTGAGCAAAATATGCAGAAAACGTTTTTTTAACCATCTGGCATTAAAGATTCACAAATGTGTTTTTATATGTTGTATGTTATATCAGCAATATGTAGCCACACAACTGCGGTATAGAATTTTGTTTATATCATGCAGCCTTAAAAGCCGAAGTGGTCCATTATGATTTGGAATAAAATCATGCATGCTGTATTTTAAATATCGTAGCACTAATCTGACTCATTGTTAAGTTTGCCAAACTAGCTGTCTCACTGGTTAGCGCCAGAAGCTGGAGAAAAACATAATTAGAAAGAATTCATGTGAATTGCTGTTAGCTAAGTGTTACCATTCCACCTGAATCCTATGGGCCTTATGGGAGGTTAGCAGTTTTTTTTACATGGATTTTGACCAAGTTTTGACATTTACTGCCCATTTTTTAGGCCTAGCTCTAATATTCAGTTTACCACTAATTAAAATTAAACTCATTTACAGATACAGCAACAACCTGCATGCTAGACTTTCTCTGAGCATTTCCAACCATGGGAAAAGCCAGCCTTCTGAAAAGCCAGCCTTCTGAATCATGGCTGCTGCACAGTAGGCAATGATGTCTTGTTGAGAGTGTTTGGGCACATGAAGAGCATTGCTTTTCCACCCATTAGCCCTGCTGCGGCAGTGCCAAAATGTATGGCAAATGTACAGCAATAAGCCATTAGCTGGCTTTAACAGGTGTGACATTTACATAGCCCCAAAATGGACCTGAGCAATCTCAACAAGTGGACAGGGAAATGCACTCAATGGAGGGTCCATAATTCAGCAACCACTTAAAAATAAGCACAATTACTAAGCGGGCCATGCTCTGCTCTCTGCCGCCACGGTACTGCCCAAGGGCTGGATGTTCTCAGCAGTAATGCAGATCAAGTACGGGTGCATACAGCCTCAGCGTGCAGATTAGCTGCGTCTAGTGGCTTTCCAGCGCTGTTCCAGCTCCGCTCAGCAGTAGCACTCCTGCAGGGATTCGCTATGAGAAGAGCTTTCACTTTCACATCAGCCCACCTCGCTCTCAGACGAGATGAGGTGATGGAACGAAATGGAGATGTGGAGACACAATGCCTGACTTTTGAAGCCTTTTGCACGGCGACTACCGAAATTCCACATTTCCCCAATCCTTTCTAGCTCACATGATTGGCTAGTCGTGAAGTTCTTTTCATCAAACTGAAACATTTCTTCCATTATTTTAAAAGCTTTGAGGTGATTCCTGGCTGTACATGTTCTAAATTGTTCAGGAAAATGGAGCTAAAATCATGTTTAATCACTGAAAATGTACTCACGTGCACAGAGAAGTCACGATCAAATTTACACGTGGCTGGAAACTATTAGTGAGCGTTCTTCAATAACGTTGCTGAAATCTTCAGCACTATTGTGTGCTTTTGGACAGGGTAATGACGTCCTGTGACATGTTACCTCACACGGTCGCTGGCCCCCATCCGAGTGTGTGTGTGTGTGTGCGCGTGTGTGTGAGCTTCGTTTAAAGTGATGAGAAATTCTATCACCAAGCTGCCCACCCATTCCCTGTTATGCACAATGGATATGCAGAGCCTTTATTATCTGTTGACAGATACAATTTCACAATGTGGTTCAGACAGCCTGATAGTGAGATTCTGACTGAACCATCCTTTCTCAGTCAGTGCAGAGGTGACACAGGCAAACTCTGAGTGAAGACATTCACAGTCTGGCTGATGTCACTCAACACTATGGACAAAGAAGCAGCAGTCTGTGACTGACACAATACTTGTCACTTTGGAACTATACTTTGAAACGAAATGGTAACTGCCGAATGAAGACTTTAACCTTGCATTTTTCGGATGTCAATATCAGATCCATCACATCCAAGTTACAGCCCTTTTTCACATTTTCCTTTTAGAGATTGGAAGGTAACTAGACAGTAGGCTGCGTAGTTATTTCTTAAGAAAATGTGTGTCTGCATTAACGGCAGCAAATTGTTAAGAATGCCATTAAATAGTGGTGGATTTAGCAATCGTTCTTGACCTGAAGTGAACGCTTTAAATAATGAACATGTGAACAGATTCATTTAAAGAACACTATAAATAATTTAGGCATAGGGAAAGGCAAAGACTAGCACAAATAGAGTATCATCAAGACCCCAATAACAGAAAGGTGGGTTACAGCTTGGTGAATGGTACACAAAAAAAGTCTGAAGAAATGAAATAACTGTTTTGTCAGATGCATGGAATGGATCTTTTTTCACATTGAGTATAAGCACATTTTTGTTTTATGGCCAAATTTTAAAACAGCATATTATGACAAGTTTTGAAATAGTACACATTTACACTACAGCATATTCAATTACACGCGGTGCTGCTGCAGATCCTGGGAAATGTAGCCGAATGAGTTGTTGCCCAGCGCCTGCACCTTTGAGTCAATGTGGCTAAAAGAAAAATGATGGCTTCATCGCCATTACTGCTCTATGAATTCATTTTTGCGTCCTCTTCATCTTCTTCCTGCAAGTGTTTAATAAAAGTGCACCAGAGTGATGATTCCATTTTCATCTGTAAAAAGGGATTCAGTGCAGATTTAACACCTGACAATGAGAAACATTAACCTCTAATAAGAATGATGCTGTTTTCCCGTGTAGCAGAGGGCCAGCGTGACATTCACTCACTGCTGTGTAGGTCAGTGAAGTAAAACCTGGATTGAACTTTCAGAATCGGAGCTCAGAATGCTCCCGCATGCAAATCGCAAATAAAACAATATAAATTGAATTTCTTAACCCTGGCAAGTCTAGAGTTATCGTAGTGACTACGTTACATTATTTAAAGGTAATTAAATAATTAATTGCTTCACTAGCTACATTTGTGAGAGACGCGTGTGCAATGAGTGTGAGATGAATAAATGATTAACATGGCTAACTGTGGAGGTATTTAAAATCAGATATCCTGCTATTCATGCAAAATGCCATTTGGAATTATACACCACACTTTTTTCTTGAAAAACTAGTGTATTGTTATTGGTGCTGGTCATTTGGTGGTGCCAAGCCCACAAACAAATTGAAAAAAGAGTAAACCATTTTTTAGCATAGTAGGACACTTATTACATTTCTATTTGATTAGCATTCCGTATTAGACAAGTTCAAGTTCAGATTTTTTTATATTTGGTTTGATGTCAGTCAATGACAAAAACAGGGCAAAATGGAAAATATGTTTGTCTTGGCAAATGAAGACTGTACACATGTTAACTTTTCAAATCAAATTCAAGTATTAGTACAATCCACTCTTCTATGTATAAACACAACGGTGGCATTAAAGGAAACTTTCAGCATAATCCACACTTTATGCAAAATTTCATTAAATGAGTGAGAAAAAAAAATACTATGAAATTACAACATTCTCTTGTAAATACTGATAATAACATATTGTAAGGGTTTGTTTGCTGTATTGGTATTTGGCAAAATATTTTCCATTGAAAATGGCATTGTATTATTATAATATTCATTGTTTTATAGATCTACTGCTGAGCATTCAGGGCTCCACTCACTTGGGTTAAAGAGTATGAATGACTCCAGTGAAATCTTTATTACCTGTCTTGCTCTGTCTTTCGCACTTTTACCTCTGATCTAACCTATAAACAGATGTGTGATTTCACTCCAGGGAATCCTGCACCTCTCCCCCATCTCTTCAGGCTGACTGAAGCCAGCGCGTCTCCTCCCAGACCTTTCTGATTCATGATCCTCCACTTCCGTTCCAAACGGAGCCCTCTGTCGTGACGAGTCACATTTGCACCTAATCCATCTCGGGTGTCCAGCCCTGAGCCAGCCAAGTGCCACATGTGCTCCAGCTGCTGTCAGCTCCGACCAGAGTGGAGCGTTCGCTCGGCAGCAACAGGAGTGCACACTTTACCGTGAAATTACAGGAAAATAATGGGAACTGGAGAAAGGGGAAAATGGAGAGTGTTAGCCGTTAAATGAAAAAAGGCCCCGTTGTCCTTGCTGCTTTACGAGGCACACTGACAGCCTCTGATTAAAATGCAGAATAAACTGCTGCCACAGCTCTAACGGTAGATCTCTAATCTTCAGCAGCCCTTGGGCATCTGCTGGGGTTTTTAAGAGACACTGCACTGAGCCCACTGCAGCCACGGCCTGACCGTGCCACCAGCCGCTCCAGCATGTGGAACAGTAAATTGGATTTCAGACGCAGGGCATGTTGTAAAGAATGTAGCACAAGCTTATAACTTTTCTTTTCCCATTTAACGCTTTTAATACCCTCGGTTATAAAACCCTGCCTGCAGGGCCCTGGCTCAACAAAAAGCCTTTTCTGTGAATGAGCTTGTGAACAATATTCAAGATTCCATTTTGGAGAAGCATTTACCTCCAAACAACGAATGTGCAGTGAGCATAAACTCCCTTCTTCTGACGTTTATCTACACCTACAGATCTGCTGACAATGAGCTCATATAATATGATGAACAGGTCCACATATCTACTGTGCAATATTTCAATCAAGTTTAATTTGTTTCCATATCATTCTCCGGCCTGCATAGTTCCGATCCCCACATATCAGAATGAAATTAATATGTTCTTTGCAAATAATAATCCACAGTATGCAGAGGACGTACATTGAAATAAAAAACTATAGTGTCAAAATCCTACTCAAGTAGACATATGGAGCCCAACATACCTGAATTAATCAAAATATGCCAACATTTACACATTTTTTTATAATATATTTTAAACCTTTGATGTATGTGTTTTAACATTTATTTATATTATAAATGTAAAACGTAGTTGTTCAAACAAATAAATGAAAGCTTTTCTTTTGTGGTGTATTATGAATGAATTGCCAGTACCACCCTCACACAAAGACAAGGTAACATAGTTATGGGTTGTTTCATTTTAAACTGCTAACATTTTGTTGAATATTTTAATGAATACAATTAGTGTAAATGTGTTTCATGATGAGAAAAATCTCCTGGCTTCTGTAGCGAGTACATTAAAAGTCTACAAATAAAGGTAAGGAGTAAAAGGGTTTTTTCCATTTTCAATTTAATAAGAGTCCTAATTTCAGTAGTACTCCAGGAAAACATAGATGTTCCACAATGACACTTAAAATAAGTACAGTTATTATTTAAGTATTTCTCACCAAGTTTACATGCTACTTTCTTGAAATGAAAAACATTAACAGTATAATGGTGTCACAATTTTTTGATTAACCTAAACTCTGCACTTAGCAGACACCAGCTCGATTTGCAATAATTAGTTGGTAGTTTGTGTGATGAAAATTCATTCATTAATTTATACATTTCCTAAGCTGCTTATCCCCAACGGGCTTGGGGGCTGGAGCCCATTCCAACGCTCATACAGTGAAAGGCAGACAAACAGCCTTGCAGGGCTATGATGAAAATTCATAGTTTAAATTTACTTACTGTTCTCATTTGCAGTATGAAGCAGCACCTGATGCAAATACCAATTTATATACCCTTTTTTACTACACATGACTGTTTTATGTACTTTCTTTTAAAGGCTTCCTAGTTCATCTGTATTAGAATTTTGGCTTCTTACTCTGATTACTTGTTTAATAATCACAAATTCCAGTATAATCCACAGTGACAAGAACACTAAAAATAACGAGGCCACCTGAACATGGACACTCTTACTTTTTAGTACTGCATATTAAAATCTTTCAAGCTTAGTAGTGTTGAATATGACTTAACTGCTACAGACACAAAATCTGAGAGTGAGAAAACTAAGTGATTTAACCACATCTATGCAATGCAAAAGTAGCTCAATCACTTATGGGCATTAGTAGTATGACCAAGTGAAAGATAATGATGCTATGAAATAACATGTCTGTGGAGTGCTAACTACTTCTTCACATATCCAAAATGTTTGTCAGTGCCTCTAAAATCTGAAATTGTGCTTCAACAGCCCACAATAAATGGTGGGGCACTGACCACTTGGTGGGAACCTATCAAAATAAAGAGTCATGTCTCAGAGATCAAAACAAGGAAGCCCGGCACCAGAAAGGAAGTCCGCTCCATGCTTAGACAAGTGAAGTAAGACTGGCAGGTCTATCTTGGGAACAAAGCTGCTACTTTGATGTCAGCTTGGAACATCATAACAAAGATGTTGCATAATCAAACATGTAATCAGATACCACACACTGATGGTATCAGATCTCAGGAGAATGATCTTGAAACCAGATACTGCAGCTCTATCACACACTCCGAACTGAAATGCAAGAAGTACGTTTTCTAATGTAAAACTGCAGGAAAAGTAGGAAAAGATGCCATGGGCAACAGACAACTTCTCGCTATTTTTCTCTCGCTCATGCATACCCGGACAATTAAGGCTTCAAAGGCTTTAATAAATCAGAATTTAAGAGTGCTTTGCTTTTGGAGATGTTTTCTTCCTTTTTTTTTCTTCAGCCAAATGATCTGAATCCAAGCAGAACTTTTAGTTTATGACATCTTTTTTAGTAAAAAATCATTATACAACTTTTTTAGTATGTCCAGATGATTTAGATTATTTTTAAGTACGCTGTGTCATTTAAAAAGGCATAATGAGGCAAAAATGCAAATCCTTAAGGCTTAATAAGGCTAGAACTAATATATCTATTGTGCCTCAAGAGAGTGTAAAGACAAGGCATGCACCATGACATCAGAATTGTATTTTTATTGACAGATAATTGATTAAAAAAATGATCAGTATCGGACAGATGCTTAGATTTGACCAATAATTTAAATTGTTTCATGATGCATGTATACTCCTGAAGATGGGAATGTTTAGGCATAACTGGCTTACTTTGCTACAACATCTGCATTTTATTCATTTTATGCACTTTAAACCTTCCACAAAGAAATTGCTCTCGAATACTAATTCCAAGTTTCCTCATTGAATGAATTCATGATTTTGGCACATGCATATCCAGAGCGGCGTAACCTTCTGGGTTTGTTTTCTTATGCGTGAGTTTTTTATGTTGTAGGCTTCATGCATCTCTGTTTTTTGGATACACACACACACTCTTGCTCTCTCAGTCGCTCGTCTGTTTTTTTCTCTTTCACGCCTGTTAGCTACAGAAAAACTCCGGAGTTTGAAAAGTCAGTGAACGAGAGATACGAGGGGTATGTTGGGTTGGAGGATAGATCATGGCTGTTTGTTAATTGTTATGGTTTGCTAAGTTCTCCTGAACTCTGAGCAGCAGCAGCAGCAGCAAGAAAAACATTAGCGCATGGAAGCTAACAGTTGGAGAGGAGATGCTGTTCTTGCCAGAAATTCAGCAATTCCACAAATACATGCTGATAAAAAAAAAAACACTGGGAGTGTATGACAGATGTGTAAAATACCAGTCTAACCAAGCAGGATGTTTTCAGTTGTTCAGTCCAGGCTGTTAAGCTCTGTAAAATCATGTCTGCTATAACCAATATCTCGTCATGTGTGTGAACATCGTGGGGTTGGGGTTTAAAATTTAGTAGTTCTAGCCAGGCCAGTTCTTGAAGGCATGGGTTTTGCCCAGGTTTGGGCTTGAATTTTGCACTCTTGCAGACTCCTATTTAGGAGGCTTGCCAGATGTAGTGTGGTGTACCTGCCTGTCTCACTAGACACCAACCACTCTAGGTGTTCTTGGACATAAATGTTCAAGTATCTGCTTTTACTTTAACAGGAAAATACTGGATATCGACACTGACGCAGAATTTCCCCCACTGATGCCCCCCACCTAGACTTTTCCATCTTGTTTTAATTTAACACCCATACTGAGAAATGAAACATCATGACGCTGAATTATATTAGAAAGGAGAAATTCCATAACAGTGCAGCTACAACCTCTATATGTCACCTTTTAAGTATGAACATCAGATTGAAATATGAGGGTTAAGTGAAGCTATAGTAACCTTTAGATGTGCTACAGATTTGTGCTTTCATGTTGAACTTTGAGTGGCCAGAAAGACTGGGGTTCTTGTTCGACAGATCAGAGCAATCCCTGTGGAGCACATTTCAGCGAGAAATCTATCTTTTATCTCCATCAAAATGGAGTAGAATATGGGGAAGGCAGTAATGTCAAGTGCTCTGGTGTTCCTCTTCAATGCATGTCACCTGGCCTTACTCCACAAGCACTTGATTCCCATCTCTCATCCAGCCTGACCCTTGTGTTCTCTCCACAAATCATCAGTAGCAGGGCACCCCGACTCAGCTCCATCTAAATGCTCGGCTACATTTCAAGCCACTCTTATCTGGGACAGCTTGCTGTGAAAGCATTCATTTTCCTGACAGTCCTTTCAGCAAGATGGAATCACCTCACGGTCCAATAAAATTCCACTCTCAAACTCTTCTTTCAATTCTTCTCGGAATCTTTCAGCTTTAAGTAAATGAGCACTTTAAAAGCTACTTCATGCCGAGGCAAAAACAAAAAAGCAAAAAAAAACATTTGGTATCTGACTGTTACTATATGTAATAAAGGAGGCCATTAAGAAACCCTGAAATAGCGGGTTTCGTACGCCCCTTTAGAGGTCCTGAAGAACAGCTGTGAGTCACACTGGCTGCTGGTGTGCAATTTGGAGCTTAATCAGTTCACATCAACCCCACAGGCCTGCTCCTGAAGCGCTATGTATTAACATTTCACTGCATTTGACTACAAAGACATATTTCACTCTTAAGCAATAACAAAGTTTTGAACTCAAGCTGTTTTTTCCAGTTCTTAAACTTCACTTGTGCTGATTAAACTTCTTTTGTAAAGCAACACCAGCACCTGTCAGAGATGTCAGCCCATACATACTGCATAATGCAGAATCAATATTTCTATTCGACCGCTATATAAGCATTACTTTACCCATTCCTGAGCACAGACAGCAGGCAGTCAGCTACACTGTAGGCCTGGACTGTGTGGTGACAGCATTATAGTCCACACATCTGTGAAACAGATAATAAAGCATAATAAATTTTATCACAGATATATAAAGAGTATTACAGATTGACAGATTGTAAATTTCCCACTTGTGGGACTAATAAAGGTTTATCTTATTTTATCTTATCTTATTGGAGTATCACTTGCTTTACGCTGATTCAGAAATACCAAATGTCACTCAAGGTTTGTAGTCCACGGTCGTGACATTTGAACGTTTCTGCTGTTGCTTTCACTTTCTTTTTTTAATTAAAGAAAGATTAGCCTAGAAATGAACTCATGTACAGTTCTTTGCATTTCGCAATTTTATGGTTCATGCATCTGGCTCTGCCTGCCTGTCAAATATTGATTCATCTTCCCGAATGTTGTGTTCTTTTATTATCTCTGTGTGAGCCATAACGCAAACACGTGTGAATAGACGTTTGCTTGGGGAGTGACATGCTTAGGAAAAGATCGTTTTGACAGGTTTGACATTTTGCTGCTTTGCTTTTCTCGGTTAACACACCAAAGGTGGCTGTTTTTTGAGGTGAGGGGGTTGGTTTTGATGTTGGTTTTGACGATACTGAAACTATTTTATCTAGCCAGTCCTCTTTTACTAATTATATGGAAAGGCGGATCCTTGCATCTGATTTCTTTTACATTTGTATAGCAATAACATTTGTCTTTCCTTTTCTTCAGAGGCAGAAAGCTGAAGACAGATTTAGTGTGACAGCATCGGTCAAGATCAAGAAAAAGGCAGATGAAGGAAGGAAGGAACGAAAAAGTCAGGGGTAACACAGTCAAGACTGTCTTTCGAAAGGTTATGCAAAGGGGAGACAGTCTGTGTATCCTGACAGGAGGAGGTAGATCGGCTGGGGCAGGGGAATAAGTGGCATTGTTTACAGTAAAGGCAGGTTTTTAGCGGAACGTGTCTGCAGAAAATTAAGGAATTTGTATCGGGAGGCTCTTTCTGTACAGTGCTGGCCTGAAATCCAATATAATCCCTACACTAAATCTCAGAATTGTGTGGGAGATCTTGGAAGCAAATATTGAAACCATATATGAGCTTCATAGAGGAATATGAAAAGATAAAATAGCAACATGGGTGTATGTGGTTAATGGAACAAGCATTACAGTTGTAAATCAGACAGGAGGGCAGGCAACACCAAAATAGCTCTCTGGGAGCAGACACAGGAAAAGCACATCATAGACAGCAGTGAGCAGTCAATGGAGGCCCATGGGAAAAATAAGTCCCACACATAAAATAATGCTTAATGGATAAGGATTTTTACCTCTTCTCCAGCATGCAATCTCATTTTCCATCTCTGGAAAATAGTAACACAATGAGATGGACATTCCAGGCTCCACAGTAAAATCCCCAGTCTTGCACAAGCCTAAACTGTAGAACGATTATTGACATTGTACAATTAACACCTACTGTGCACATTGAACTTTAGTTGGACACAAATGAAAACTGTAAGGATTAATTTTGCACCACAAAATTCATATCAGGGCTTAACTGGTGAATTGGTTGGACAATTATATCGGCCATGTGTTTATTAGTATAAGCAAAAATCCTATTGATATTGCTTTAAAATGTGCTTCTAATAGGAAAGAGTGAAGCACTGCATTGATCGTATATTTCTCCTCTTGAGTTTTAGTAGATATCTCAACAAATTCACACAGCACGCTCAGATTAGCCACAATAATAACTCTCATAGTTATCTTTAACTGATCTTTTGAATTTTGGGTATTTCTCAAATCTTACTTTTGATGCTGTGAATAACTGTTATAATTTGAACTGTGCCAGAAGTATGTCATGTCTGCTTTTATTTAGGAATTTTCAGAGAATCGCTAAGGAATTTTAGAAGTGTCCTGAATAACAAACATTTGAGCAATCAAAGTTTCCTCAGGGTATTTCTAGTTTAATAAACTCCTCTAATGTGAGAAATATAATTAATTGCACCTTCAGTCTATCTGCATGTATACATTTGTGAGTCATATTTGACATTTCACAGTTTTCAGCTGATAACCATATCATTCAGTAAAGCACAGTACATTCAGTATACATATATGTGTATTTTGTACAATATTGAGAGAATTTTTATTTTTATTTAATACTATTTCGCGACATGGTACTTTGGCCTATTTTTATTTTATTCTATTCTATTATTATCTCAATTTTGCTGCTCTTAACTTTGTACTGTCCACTTTCTGCCGTTACTAAGCGAATTTTTAATAAAGGTTTATCTTACCTTATCTTATCTTATCTTATCTTATCTTATCTTAAGATCAGAAAGTGTGCATGTTCCTGAGATGCATATCTGCCTACTGCAATGTACTGCACAGTTACAGGATAAGTCAAACCTGAAGAATCCCTCATCTTGTTGGTGACCTTTCGTTAAGGAACGTACATTAATACCTGCAAGACCACATTTCTTATGCAAGTGGTCAGGCGTGCATGGAGCTGTCAAACATGTGCAGAGCAGCCAAGAGAACGTTTTGACAATCACAAATTGGATATGGGCGGAACTAAGCAGAGCTGCTGGCATGGCTCCTGCACTGTAGAGCAGTTAGCAGCCCAGTGTTCGGCTGCCTCTCACGCATCATCTCACTTGCCCTGCATTTATTGTTTGGCTGGAGTTGTTCACTCCATCCCAGACCCCCTTCCTCGCCAGCCTGGTGTTCATCCCGTTCTCACAATGAGAATCATGTTATTGCTGCATGTGTTGTAGTCATGTAACATTTAATTATTTTAAAACTTGTAACACAGCTCTGACTATATGGCTGCTAATATGGGTCATGGGATGCACAATGGGTTAGTCTCCAGGAGGTATAGTAGTCTCTGGGGTAGTCTCTAGAGAGGTATAAGAAAAAGCAAAGTCCCCACATAGAAATCCATTCAGCAGGAGTGATGGATTATGGAAGAACGATCTTGTGGCTCATTTACAACAGCAGACTTAGCACCTTAGCCTTAGTCCGGGATTTTAGTGCTGACTCCTATAACTTTAGAATAACTCAGCCAGTCAGCATTTTCCCAAGTAGCTTAGAATGTAATGGGGAATTTAAGGTGTTAAAGGTACAAGCAAATTCTATATAGATGGTCTGTGCACAATTTAAAAAATGGCAGCCTCTAATAAAAGAAGAGATCAGACATCATTTTTGCTTCATATGTCATGACTTAGTGCCCATTAATAGCAAATGAGCAGTCTAATCCATGGCAATTCACAGTTTACAGTAAACTGCAAGAAGAAACAAGAAGTCAGACATCTTTGTTGTTATTATTTAATACACTTATGGAGCGTTTATCCATTTCAAATGTACACTGAATTATTAGTAGTATTTTGGGTTTGTCATTCTAAATATGACGGTATTATTATATAATATAAACATTTCGTTATGAATATGATCATATTTATAATAATCATTCATTCATTTTCTGTAACCGCTTAGTCATTACTAGGGTCGCGGGTCCCCGGTGCCTATACCCGAGTCTAAGGGCACGAGGCAGGGACTCACCCTAAGCATGGCGCCAGATATCCGAATATTCCTACGCTTGGAGAGGGTGAATCTGAGCCAAAGGGCATCAAATCTTTTTGTTGTAATTAGTTCTGCCTTGTTTTCAGAGTGGACATAAAAGTCCTTCTTCAGCTGTAGCTCCAAAAATGCCTCAGTAATTGTGATTTGTCAATCTTTACATCTCATTAAAGCCATGTATGAATGATAGGCTACAATTGAAGAGCAAATTACCAAAACTCACTCAGTCCAAAAGCATTTTTTTACTTGTTTTACCTATTGGAAAGCAATTCTTATAGGAAGTAATTCTTTTAATTGAAATTTTGCAGTTACTTGTCATTTTTCGATGCCTGTTTCTAAAGTGCAACTCCTGCACATTTTAGTATGGGCAAATTTGTCTAAAAAAATAATGAAAACAATTTTTAAGTAAATTGTACAAAATGTACAAGTGTAATATTTATATCCTACTACATCCATACTACACAGCATAGAGCCATCTTTGTTTATGATCTACCGCCTGGGAGACCTGGGTAAGTAAGACTGTGTGAGTGGACTGAGTGAGTTTTGGAAATTCACCTAATCTGAGTGAGTGGGTTTTGATAGGTTATACTATTGCACATAAAAAGGTCATGTAAAAATATGCTAATAGTAGTGTTCCCTAAAAAAATCACAAAAAATGGACTGAGTGAGTTTTGGAACTTTGCCCTTCAATTATACGCTCACACATAGTGGACAATTAGCATTTCCAATCCATCTGATGGACCTCTTTGGACTATGAGAGGAAACCAGCTCTCCCATGTGACACAGTGCAGTCCTGTACTTCATAATGCCAAGGGGTTTTATTCATGGACGGTTTTAAGAATTGATCTTTGAGCACGCTTTCAGAAATACCAACGTATATTCAAAACCTATGAAACGGCATTACTGCTACATCATCCGTCAATGTATCTTCTGCTGTCTTGGTTATGATAACAACTCCAAAGGCAGTAGTGGAGATTCAGAGTCACCTCCAGAAACACTGCTGTCAAGCATCACTATCAGTGTCTCAGCAGCCACTGCTTATCAGAATATTAGGACCAGACAGTTCTGTAATGCAATCAGATACCAGATTTGACTAGTGATTTTTGAGGCATGAATTATTAAATTCTACACGTATTTTTTATTACATATTGGAAGTTTATTAAAGTTCTCATATAATACTCATATAGTATCATACAAACATTTTCAATAGTATACACTCTAATAGTTCAACCATATTAAATTGTATATGCGTACTACTACAAAATAAAAGTGGTAAACAGCTTTCCTTATTAGACGATAACCCACAAAGTTGGTTTGTGAGTATGGGCACTAGAACTGTTTTTCTGTTTTCGACGTATTGTAAAAGAGTAATACCTCACCTAATTTAGCATCTGCGATGCTATAGCCCTCGAGCCCAGCTGCACTGGCACAGGACAGAGCAGAGCAGAGTCATGCAACACTGCAAGCTCTTGTCAGCCAAATAATCCCCTTCATTAATTACACTAATAAAAGAAAACATTTTTTTGTCTATGACGCATACTTCCTCACATGTGTGCTTGCTCACACTGTCGACATACACTGTTCATTTCGATAATTTGAATCACTAAGATTCTTTCACGCTGTAGACATTTGGGCTCAACTGCCATGAGGGCCAAAACAGGCAAAATATTCACCAAACCATCCAGCTCACTGTTGGCCTTCAAGACAAACACACCTTCTAACTGCCCCATTGTGTCAAAGAACGAGGCATCGCTATGCGTTCCAGAACGGCTGCAGAATGTGTCCGCACTCAAAGTGCCAGTGGATATGCCAAAAGTAGAAACGTCTGCTATTTCTGTAGTAAACCTGCACGCAGCCGTGAATAGTTTACTTTTAAGCCAGAGATTTTATGATTTAGTTTCACTTTATGAGTGAGTTTTCTTTTGAAAGTGGCTCGAGGCATGACACACTGGAAAGCTGAGTGATGATGAAGCCAGGTTAGCATATGAGTAGCATCTTCCCATCATTCCCTTCCCACCATACTTGGCTAACAACATTTAATGCATATTTGTATTGATTTTTAACAATTTTATATATATTTTATTTTTTAATTTTTTTACTTGATATTTATTCTCTTCATTCACTGTTGGACAACAAAGCCAGACGCCAGCATGAGGTCTGGACGAGAGAATGCTTCCATATGTGTGTTCTTGGGAAAGACTGATGTTCAGAAGCATCTGAAACCTTTCCGTACGTCCTACTATCACACACATTCCGTAACTCATGGGAAGAAGAGCTGAAAGCCCCCTGTGCTCCTGTCTAGTGGCTAAAACGATACAAAGTGTTCTTTGAGTGCTCTCTTGATGACCTAATTTCGTTCATGCTATTTAGATTGGGCGCAGGCTTTTGCATTTCAGAATGGACCTTTACAGAGCTATTGAAGCATTCACACATCACAAAACAGACCCAAATTATAACTTACGCAACTATCTGGGAATCACCAAGTGTGCAGCGTGTTCCGGTTGATGAAATTTCATAAATATTGCTGAAGCTTTCCCAGCCAGCATGAGGCCAAATGTTTTTAGAGTGCACTTTACATGCATATATAATTACTATCATCTTAATTACAGCAAAATCAAATATTAAGTCTTCAAAATTTGCAAGTTAATAGGCGTAAAAGCAGAGGCTGGCGAAAGATCCAAGCACATTACTGCGGTATTTAGCCTGTAAAGTTCTCAATGAAGGAAAGCACATAACTTTTATCAGTTTTTATCAGTAGCTGACAAAATGATTCAATTTACTGCTCACACATGTGTGCACTTGGCCTGCAGGGAGAATGTGCAGTCGGGGCTCTCCACCTGCCTGCATTAATCCCGCTGGCAGAACAGCAGCCATTTGGAGCGCTGCAATGGCCTAGGCAGGTAAGTGCCCCACTATTAACTAATTAGTGAGCAAACGAGGCGAATGCCTTTTAAGAGAGGCACAGCAAATTCAGAGGGGCCTCTCCACTGAACACTGCACAGCCTAACTGGTTCTCACATTTGTAAAATTTCAGAGCACATTTCAATTCAGTACAATGAAAAATGACAAGATTTGTAACCAGTCATTACTTATTGCTGATTTTATACCAAAAAATTGTATATCAGAAATGATCATTTTATAGGAGAAGAAGAAACATTTTCATTTTAATGAACTATTTCTATTCTTTCTGATGGAAAGATGGTGGCATTAATACTAATACAAATTATATATATATATATAAACACACACACATATATATATATATATAGCGAGAGAGAGAGAGAAAGAGATATAACTCAACTGATGGAAAGATGGTGGCCTTAATACTAATACAAATTATATATATATATATATATATATAATTTGTATAAGTATTAAGTATTGTATAAGTATTAATTTGTATAAGTATATATATATATATATATATATAGTGAGAGAGAGAGAGAGAGAAAGAGAGAGGGAGACAAATATAACTCAACTGAAGTGATTAGAAGCATAAAGAGATAAAATGGTTGAAGGAAATTATGCCCTCATAAGACTCAGTTAATAGGCATATTACTCTCAATCAAAAAAAAATATTTTTAAAAGATGCAGTTAATCATTCTGCAGTTTATGAGAGAAATAACACCATTACTCAGACAGAAAACACAAGCGCTGTCCTGTTTTTCCACAAGTCAGAAGCCAGGAAAAGTTGTGGCGACCACATAAAAGCTTTCCCCAGTGATGCATCAGTAGCATGGCGTGTAGGACTGAAACCTGGCAGAAAATCCTCATGGTAGCATCAGAATTTCAACCTTAAAACATATGTGTCGAGGCAGAATAACTGAAGTTGTTTGCCAAGCCTGGCTTTTCACTGAAAGCTCAAAATCATTTTGGAATAAACAAATTATTTTGTAGTTGGAGTACAAGTCCCACCGGGAGAAAGACAACGATGTAGTCTACCCATGAGAACGCGTGAGAGACAGGTCTAGGCTGCTTGTTAGAAGCCAGGTCTGGAGTTGACATGTATATGGCTCAGTGAAAGTATCTCCATACCATGTTAATCTTGCAGTGCTGTAAAATTCAAGCCTTTGAAAAGCTGCTCCTAAAGTCCAGAAAAACATGCGCACATTCTTTTTGTGTGTGCTTCCAATTAAAGCATGCCCTCAGAGACACCGTCTACCTATCTTTGGCTATCTCTCTCCCTCGCTCTCGCTTTCTCTCTTTCACTCTCTAATTCTCCCACACTCACTTTGTTAATGTTCGATTATTAAAAGGCAGCATGATTGCGATCTTCCATTGTGTAAACTCCATTTTAATCATTGGCTTCATTTCTCTTTGTGTCATACAACTAGGACTTGCATTAAATGAAAATTTCATTTATGTATTTAATAGTTTCTAAATATTATTTATTTTCAGAATATTAAACAAAAAAATGTAGACAAAACGGGTGAAATAAGGAGGCTTTGGCAACATGAAGTGATCCCGTTCATGGCGCTATATGAAATGGTTTCCATTGGTCCGTATGTTCTCTGGGCATGTCTAAGCGCAAAAAGAATGTTTTAAAATCAGCCAAATTGTGGCTAAAAAGTGATTTCTTTCATCACTTATTCATTTAGTGGTCACTACTTTTAGAATGACTGTTTTTTAACTAAAGTACAAACATTTATTCTGAATAATAGTATAAACACTGATATAATGTAATTTTAAAAAAAAAATCACATGGGTACTATTAGATATTCATTCAAGGCCACCCAAGTTGTGTGAAATCTTAACTTGAAATCATACTAAGTTGTTGAATATTTAGTTGTTGAACATGAATGAGTAAAAATGAGCAAAGTGAATCTGAAAGCTGGGCTTTTAATATTGATACCCGTGTCAAACCCTTGATATTAATGCTGAACAATATTTTTGTCAATACCTTCCTTTCAGTTACAAACTGAAAGTGGATGTGACTTAGAGGTGGGAGACAAAAATCAGAACAGTGTAGTATCGCAAGTATTTTTGGCACAACATTATATCAATACAGATGATTGCCAAGTATTATTTATTTCAAAAATATTATTTATTTAAAATGTATTTATTAGATTTTATTTACATTTATTACATTGTCTCTGCAGTGCACAAGATAGCGTGAGACCTTCTCATGCATCACACTGGAAACTGGAAAGGAGGAATCAGTAAAACGGCTGCACTGTCTGCTTTCATAATCAGAATCAGAATAACATCGTATTATTGTAATGTAATTGTATTGTCACTCCTAGTGCGGCTTAAACCTAAAGTGAATGTGAGGTGTTAATAGCGTGCTTACGGAATGCAATTTAGACAACCAATGAGCAATCAGGATTTTGGAGGAAGAATGTTTATTGCTTCACACATGCTAAAATAAACAACTTATATTTAGCAGTAATGTTAACCACCAACTTGGTTGTTACCATAAAGGTAATGAATTTCGACGCCCCCTGTTCTCGGTAATACGCACCTTTTCAAATGGAGAGAGCACTCTAATCAGGGATGAAACGTGGACACAGACAGCATATAATTGCAAAGCTGGCCATTAGGAGGGCCTTCCTGAATTAAGTACCAATTACACAAATTAGGTAGAGTTATTTGTCCCTGTGCATCTATATCTGCAGACACACAAAAAGCACTCAACACAAAGCAACGCTCCAGACTGGCAATATGTAGCTTATAAAGAAGCTGATCGGCTAGTAATCACAACGATCTTTCAGACAGAAATCTCTAAAAGCTTTCTACTTCACACGGCTTGCAATCACTACACTTTACCTGAGGCTCTCTGACCGTTATAGAGTTACTTTGTGCATTTTTCATCTCAAGGATTTCTTCATGCCTCTGCAAAGACAAACATTTTAGAGACATTTAAGAACAATGCATAAAAACAGAGAGAGAAAGAAAGAGAGAGAGGGGGGTGAGACAGACAGTAATCTCTGAGCCAGAGATACATTTTCTCAGGCTGAAAGAGAGAGAAAGAGAGAGAGAGAGAGAGAGAGAGAGAGAGAGAGAGAGAGAGGAAGAAAAAGAGACCAAAGCACAGACACAGCAAGAGAGGGAGAAAGAAAACAGTTCCTGTGGGTCCCGTCAGTTATACAGTAGAGTCCTTCTATCCACACAGCTGCCTCACGAGCCTCTGGACTCTTGTAAAGGCATCTTAAAAATGAAAACCAAGGATTTTGTGGATCTGTGCGTTGCAGAATTTAAAAGTCCTGCATTGCCTTTGACTTTTACTTTGTCAGTAATGAGGGAAAAACAGGGAAGTAGCACAAGCTGTAAAACAAACAAATAATTGATACAATAGCTGAGAAAAGTTTATATGTAGTGTGACAGTTACTAGAAACCTGTGCAATATTTTGTGAGTAATCTGTGCTTTCTACACAAAGCCAGTAAGGGCTTGAACACTGACGGGGCTGACACAGTAAGGTGTGATATAAAAGTAAAAATCGGAAAAACAAGAAGCCATTCTGTTTGGCGGTACTAATGTTATTTGACACAACACTATATGAGAAGGAAAGTGAAAGGGGATTTACAGGCATCATATTCCACCTGTCTCAATACGTGCAATAATAATATTCCATCAGATACATAGTTTGCATCTGATTGTTATTATTATTAGTTCCACAGCTTGTCTTCCACTGTTTATATCAATTGCTATTTAAGACATTTTCACCTCTTGTGCTTATTTGCTGCTTATTTTATTCTGTCTGTTGTCTGAAACTTTCTGTAAATTGTCTTCACAGACACTAAGAGCAATCTGAGAACTGAGATGAGTTCTCCAAATCACATAACTATACAGGCGCTTTCCTATAATAGCCTATAATTTCCCAGCATAAGTCTTTTCTTTAATGGAACTTTTTGATGCAGCAAACACTAATCAACCACAACATCAAAACCACTGATGGTGGACATGAATAACAATGATTATCTTGTTACAATGGCACCTGTCAAGGGGTAGGATTAGACAGCAAGTGAACTTCATTTCTTGAAGTAGGAAAAACTGGCAAACATAAGGATCTGAGGAGTTTAACAAGAATCCAAACAGTGATGACTAGACAACTGGATCAGAACATTTCCAAAATGGGAGGATTTGTGGGGTGTTCTTGGTATCCAGTGGTTAATGACTACCAAAGGTGGCCCAAGAAAGGACATTGACAACTGAAAGGTGACCCAAGAAAGGACATCGACATCGCCATTGGTCATGAGAGTCATGGGCACCCAAGGCTAAGTGAAGGAGAATGAAGGCTAGCCTGTCTGGCCTAATTCCACAGGAACAGAACTGCAGCGCAAATTGCTGAAAAAAAAAGAGCTGGCTATAACAGAAAGTTGTCAAAACACACATCTTGCTGCACAGGGGGCTGTCTGACCCATGCTGACCTCTGTCTGCCACCTACAATGGGCATGTTAGTATCAGAACTGGACAATGGAACAGTGGATGAAGGTGGCCTGGTCTGATGAATCATATTTCCTTTTACATCATGTGGATGGTCATGTGCATTTGCATCACTTACCTAGGGATTAGATAGCACCAGGGTGCACTAAGAGAAGAAACGGCAGCAGTGTGATGCTCTGGTGATGTTCTACTAGGAAGTCTTAGCTTTTTTTGTCATTTTTGTGTATGGGATTCCTGTGGTGTCCATGCCTCAAGGCAGGTGGTTTTAATGTTATGGCTGATCGGTGTATTACACCTGTGCTTAAACAACTTTGCTCTTATAATCACACTCTTTTCCATTTTCATAAAGTCTCTTGAATGTGTCATACTGTGACCAGTGCATCATCACTGTGTACCATATCCTACCCAATGTAATGACCAGCCCTACTGAGAGGACAGACTATTGCTGGTACTCGTCTCAGCCTCTCCAGTAGAGAGCTGCTGACAGCCCGAAGGTCCATATTTAACACCAGTAAAAAAAATCAGTGGCAGTTTGCTTCTTGTGTTTTAAAGAAGACAGGCAGTGGGATGATGCGCGTTGAAGGCCAGAGTGCATTTCAGAAAGAAGCTTACATTTAAACAGTACCTCTTCCATTTTGTACAGTTTCTCTGTACCCTAAACCATCCCACCCCCCCCCCACCCCCACCCCCACCCCCCGCCTCCTCCGGGTTGCACATTTATGACGATAAAACTTAAAAGCATTATTCTGGCCTTGGCTTTTTAAAGGCAAAATCACACACACATTTCTAACGCAGTCCTTAAAATGACTTCTGCACTTCTCCCAGTTCTTTTTTTAACCATTAATTACATCTGCTTGAATACAGAAGACGCTTGTTATCTAAAAGACAGTATCATCCAAACAGCTCTGCCATTCAGATTTTTGATACAGCAGTTTGGCATTTGAAATCACTTCAATTCTACCTGAACACTTAATAGAGGCTATTACTCAGCGTACAGCGAAGACTGACACCGTTTCTACAAAGACTGTGGCCATTCGCAAAGTCAAGCAGCATAATTCTTGGGTTCTGATATGAAAATGTGCCCAGAAAAGGGAATGTCAGGACAAAATGCTGGAGCAGGAGAATATTCTGTCTGTCAGCAGGTGTCTGTCAGACACGTCATACTGAAACGAGCTTCCCGGCATCCATAATTATTCTCTTTCCAGTGCTAGAAAGCCAACATCAACATTCTTTCCACCTCACCTTCATTAGAATTAATGTTAGACTTGACTAAACGTCAGGCCTAACGGAACAGTTAATTCTTTTTTTTTCAGCTGTGTGCAGTGATGAACACTTCCAGATAGGAACACACCCTAAGGAAGCGATTATGCGGGTGCTGTTTATCTCTTCGGCTTTAAAAAAGTAATCATCTCACGGCAATGACACAAGCAGGCAGTGGTCAAAGGGACAGAGAGAGAGAGAAAAACCACACATCGCATTTCCTCACTACCTGTTTATGTGGAGGTAAATAAAAGCAGGAAAAACAGACCGCAACTTTGCTGTAAAAATGAACAATAATGTATGAGAATGATATATGACTTCTTATAAAAGAAATTAAACACCTATACGAGCGTAAGCACAAGAGAGGCAGAGTCAGCGGATAACAGATTAGGGAGAATAAAATACATCCATCGAAGAGGTGAAGTCAAGGAGAGAGATGGAATAGGGAGAGTTAGCAATAACCAGGAATCAAAATCAGGTTGATAAGAAATGCTCAAGATACACATGCATTTGTGTGTACTGCATTATAAAACAACAGAAAACCTATTAACTAAAAACATGCTTTTCATAGAAAGCAAAGAGCAGCTGTCTCAGTGTTTCAAGCAGACACATTTTCTCTTCTTTTACTGAGAACAGACAAAACATGTGAAAATTACTGTCCATCATAATCGACTTTATGATACAGATGTGCCAGATAGACATAAGACTGAGAAATGCTGGAATATTTCTTGATCTGCAAACAACTCTCTCACTGTCTGCCTGCATGTTCAATACTGTGTCAAATTCACTCCAGATACTGATTAATGATCAGCAATAAACAGTAGAAAATAAGCAGTAGCAAATAAATCAATTAGAACACGTCATCAACACTGCAGTGCCTCTAAGACAGTTCACTCACAAAGGAGTCCGCAAAGCATTTACAAATTTCACTCGCGATTCAAAACGCAACACGCGTTCAGACCCCAGTGCTAATGGAAATGAGTGCTTTCATCAGAACCATGTGAATGCTTCATTTGGAGGGGAAAAAATCAGGCTCTGTGAATGGTGAGAATAATAAACAAGCATCTTCCATTTCAAACAGTCTAATTATGGTAAATACTTGATATGTGGTTACCCAGGGATGACTATGATGTCCTGGTCTTTAGGCCAGTAAATTTAATAAAACTGAATAGGTAATGATAGGATTACTCATAAGGTATGTTTATGCAGAGTTATACAAAGCAATCAGAAGAAGGACCATCTCTGGTACAGAAGCGCTATACTGCAGCACATAACTGTACTGTAGCTCCACCTATTGATATCTCAATTTCAGTATAGATGACACTTATATCTACAACTCCGACCGAGAGAGAGACAGTAGCAGCTGCAGTAAAAAAAATCTGACTGTTTCCCTTAAAAGATTGAGTTTAGACAGATAGACACATAGATAGATAGATAGATAGATAGATAGATAGATAGATAGATAGATAGATAGATATATAGATAGATAGATAGATAGATAGATAGATAGATAGATAGATAGACAAATATTTACTAATGATATTGATGCTATATTGTATAAATGAAAAAAATCACATAAAGTGTATGCATTTTGATTCCATTTTAATGACAACTAATTATATTATTTCTCCGAGTCAAATTTCTATGTCAAATTATGTCATACCTCATCCTTTAAACTGAGTATAGTCAAATTATTTTTTTCCCAGCTGATCCATCCCTCCAAAGCTCCAAAAGTAAACTTCAATAACAGACTCTAGTGCAGTATTTACACGGCACAGCAGCAGTCATGCTGATTATTTACTCTGCAAAAGACCTTTAGGTCTCGGCAAGTAACGCTTCTCCGCTAAATGACTTCCATGACAAGAATTAGGTATTGTGGACACAGCCTAAGACTGAGGGGGTGTATTGTTCATACGCCAATGAATAAAACATGAGCCATTAGGAAAATTAAGAGCAGGACACAACAAGTGAACGGCTGTCACCCCAGCAGACTGAGGCAGGGGAATATTGCCGTGATTGTTGCTATGGTGCTCTTATGGCCCGATTTTCTTCCCTTTTTTTCTAGCCCAGTTGCCTGATTCCCCCGAAGGAGTGTTCTGCACCACTGGACAGCCCCTCTGTGTCGCATACTTGACTTTAATCTGTGTACTTGGCTATCTCATTGGTAATGCTGTGGTAGAATCCAAGTGAAGCAGACAGGCTGATGATGCCTAGGTCTGAATCACAGTGAAAAAAAACAGAATGACTGCAGTGACGTTTTAAAGGGTGAGAGCATCTACCCCAGGGTGAGAGCGGGGTGAGAAATCTCTCCTTCAGTGAACCTCAGTGTTCCAACCAAACTCAAAGAGTCTCTAAGGGCCATATCTGTTCTTTAGTTCAGTTCCAGGAAACATGCATTTATCTTCATATCTGCAACAAAAAAACACACACACTCTAATGTTCTGTTGAGTGCGCTTCGTATTCCCATAACTTTTTGGAAATGGGCTCACCCTTTCAGTGAAAAAAATGCATACTACATGGGATTGTTCACGTTAAAGAAAGGGTCTAGTAAAATAGCCAGTGTCCCCTTTACCCCAAACATGTTTGGTGTCCAAAGTTTGCTTCTTTAGTTTTGCATTGGTTCACAAGTAATGGAACACTGTGGAATCTTTATTGGGTGACATAGACTTCTATTATATTTGCCTTATAGCTTCAGGGCAAAAAATAAAGAAACAAACCTCAGGCAATAGACTGACTGCATTTGGGGAAAAGGGGAAATAATGCAAATTAGATTTTTTTCACCATTACTTTAACAGTTCTAATATTTAGATGCTTATAAATACAAATATATTAGTACATTAATTTGTTTACAGGAAGGCTCATTACCATGATTAGTAACTGCAATTAATGATTTTTGAAGAGACTGTTTAGTTGTTCTTCACCTACCTTTACCGTTTCCTAATCAAATCAGTGGGCTACAAAGAGAGATTGTGGTGTTTCATATTTAATCCTCCTATTTTAAAGAAGAGACAGCACAGCTTCCGACACACTGTGCCTATAACGGAAATGTGTGTTTTTATGACACAGGTTGGAACTCATAATTTTTTCAGCATGTTGATTGCAATTTCCTCGCTGTGGCAGTAACACAGCGATTACTCCATATACTGCTGAGTGGGGTATGTGGGCGCACACGCATACACTCACATAGACACAGACACCTAACATACTATTTATGAATTAAGTAATGTATAGTTATTCAAACAAGAAAATGTACACATCTCCTCAAAGCATGGGATTTGTCACAGCCTCTCATCTCACTGGACAGGGTTCTGAATTCATTGCATTCAGCTTGTAATTGGAAATGCTGGGAGAGGATGCTTGCTATTGATTGCATTTAGATGCAAATTGCACAGATTTGGAAACCAGGAGACTCCCTCAGGACAAGAATAGATCCATCTCTAACCAACATCCAGCATGTAAGCTATGCCCAAGGGTTACCTCGGCTGAGCCCGGAGGTCACTGTCAAGTCCAGAGGAGAGACCACAGACTGGCAGAGTCTAAAATGAATTTAGTTTTAAAAGCATCCAAAGGCATCACTACAAACACACCACAACAACAACGAGGACTGCAGCGGGGCAACAGAAACAGACTCTTACCTTTTCAAGGGGAATTTAATGCCTCTTCAGCTCTCTGGTCAGTTTATTGCTCCGTACAGAACAGCTTGTGGGAACCTGAACTCCATCATCCGGAGCTCTGATGAGCTGCTGTGAGGCTGATCTTCCTCCACTTTGCTCTTTATCCCCCACTCGATACAAAAAAATATATATAATAATAGAAATAATAATAATAAATCGGTCTGCTGACCTCAAATGGCACTATTTAATTACTTTTTCTTTTGTATTATGTGGACATTACTAAGGTCTTCGCTGCCGTTTCAGTTCAGCGAGCCGGTTAGTCCAAGTGCATCTCAGTGCCCCCACACTCTCAGAGACGCTCGCGTTTTTTTTTACCCACCCGTACTCGGGACGATGCCGCTCTCCCGGACGACGATTGCCTAAAAGGATCCCGCCTCCCACACTACGATTGGTCAACAGTTCTGACTGTACTCTAGCAGCCAATCCCGACGAGAGAGGGTGTGGCTTGTCGGAAAACGAGTGGGGAACTCAACAGAAACGTCCACGTAATAAATATATACATAAACAGAAAAAAAGGAAAATAGAGAAATGTTTTTGTGTTTGTCGTAATGTCTCCTTCAGATGCACGAGGCTGGAAATGCTTTTGGGTTTATAAAACTGAGAAA
This sequence comes from Bryconaethiops microstoma, assembly GCA_037577275.1. Lineage (NCBI taxonomy): Eukaryota > Metazoa > Chordata > Actinopteri > Characiformes > Alestidae > Bryconaethiops > Bryconaethiops microstoma. The sequence continues at coordinate 15,494,472 of JBBJLS010000140.1, read as the reverse complement.
ATAAAATAATCGATTATGGAGGGCAAATACTGACAAATAAACGAAATAAAGAAAAGGTGTGAGGGCTAAAATGGATAGTTTTACTAGTGCAGCCTAGAAAAGGTTCTTAAGATCTTAATGAAGGCGTGGAGTCTTCGGTATCATAGAGACTACAAAAGGCTTTGTGCCTTCTGTGAGTTTAATTATTAGGTTTTTTTTACAGCAAGATGATTCCTTCTCACTGGAGCAAAGGGGTCCAGTCTTATCAGAGATGGGTCAGTTTAGTCGCAGGTTTTCGTTCTGTTATAACTGGTATTAGTATGTGTTTCTTTATGGGCTGAGATGCTGACACCATTCAAATGTAATCCTAGGCTTAATGTCGTGTGCCATCAACTGGCATTTGCAGTCACTCAGTTTATTGCTCTTGAGTTTTGATACCAATGGATGTGATAAGGGTGATGGTTATAGGCTCCTTTTTAGTTCAAGGAACTGGAAAATTGATGTCAAGGTGAGAGTGGACAGTCACTGAGATTATTCAAAGGAAAGGTTAAGACCCAATCCTGCCTGAAATCTGTTCAGGAAAGCACTGATCTGTGCTGTGAGTGTGCGTGAAAGTCAGATTAAAGCTGACTGTTCTGGAAAAAAACTCATGATAGCCTTTGCTCTAAGTACGTAGTGTCTTAACATTGTTAAAATTTCACTACCTGGTGCAGTTCTAATATTGAATGTAAACAGCCCATTTAAAAATTGATTGCATAAAAATGTTACAGTTATGGCATTTGGCAGACCAGAGTGACTTACAATCGTTAGTTACAGGGACACCTGGAGCAATTGAGGGTTAAGTGTCTTGCTCAAGGACACATTGGTAGAAAGCGGTGTTTGAACCTGTGATTTATGGTCATCAGGTTCACAGTTACACCCACTCGGCTACTTTTATTTGGTAAATACAACATAAATGTCAGGAGTGAAAATACAAGAAATGTTTTAATTAAATACATGAAAAATGTTGGATAAGTGCCCATTAAACCCTTGCTGATTTGAGCCTTCACCCATGAGTTTATAAACGTGACTCACATTACCAAGGTGACATTGTGAAAGGTTGCTTTACGGTAGATTTCAGTGGATGTTTTTGTACCATTAAGCTGTAAAGTACAATGAGGAACCATTTGGAACCCACTCTGCCTGCATCTATCACATTTTTAGGCTTGCAAAAGTATATAAATAGAAGAACTGCATCTCACAGAATTTGAAAGTGTTTGGTTTAGTCACGGCACACAAACGCTGCATTGTCTCTGAAGAACAGGTTAATTTCCTGTCATACGAGCAATGAAATTCAGATGTGCTGTAACCATGACTCTCACAAAAAACAAACAAACCCCCACACACAAACACCACTCATTTATCTGAAGATGCACAAGTGCATATGCATGCTCGTACACATCTACACACACAAAGACACCCACACCCAAACACACCTAGGTGATGAGCGTGAAGATGCATATTCATTAAAAAGATTAAGATCTGAGTGGTCTTCTCATCTGTACAGCGGCGACAACCAAGCACAAGATACAAAACAACACAAATCACCCTGAATTAAACAGAAAAGATCAGAATTAAACTGTTCATATATACATATAAAATATATATATATGTCTGATCTAACAAACCACTTCAGGAGTAAGAGTGCTGACCTAGAATCAACGTTTGTGACAATGACCATCATAAATTTAGAGAAATCTGATCCAAGATGAGTCCTTTTTATGACTGCTTTGTGAATGCCAGTCCTGGTATTGTCTGAAAAGGCTGTCTGTAGTGGTGGAGACTCACAATAAGTCATTCTGCGTCCTTAACCTTATTGAAGAGCTGGATGTGGTTTGAGTGAATGGGAAGTTGTGTATTACATCAGCCTTTTAACTCCAGTTCTAAACCAAAGAAGCAAAAAGTGAACTCCAAACAAGCAAAGATCTGGAGTAAAGCAACAATCTGATATACATAAAATCACTACTTGTCGTATGAATGTTATTTGTATGAATTATATTAGTGTTTATTTCTGAACAAATACATACATGTGCCAGACATGCAAATATGACTAAAATAAATGTTTTAATTTGAATAACTGGCAGTTCTGACCACACACTGTCTACATGAAGAGGAGGGATGTTTTTCAAAGGGCAGACGCACCTGAGGTAAAGGTTAGACACAGCAGGCAACACAAAGGCGAGCTGTCCTTACCATAACCACATATCAGGTAGTAGAGAGGACCTCCTACTGCCTCGTGGCTGAACGCGAGGCCAATGGATCTGCCCTCCAAGAAAAGAAAGTCAGGCCTTCATAGCCAGGGCAGAGATCACATCCTACTTGTTTCGCAAGTGAATGATGATAATGCCATTAGTATTGAGTGTCTCCCTCCAATACGAATTCATCTGCCGAACTCTCTGTGACCCTGAAAGAGACTAAGTTCTGCATCACTGGCCTTTGCAAGCATATTGCATGTTGTGAGGATCTGGTCGATGATACTATAAATAAGGAGATGTCATTTATATTCTATGACCGTGAGCACACTCACAGTGCCTGAGATTGGAAAAAGATTAAAGTAAAAAGTGTTCCAGGGCATTCTAAAAAACAAAGCTACCTAAAAGGTTCTCTACATATAGTTTTTGGAAAAGCCTTCTATTGGGACGAAACCATTGAAGTGCATGGAGTTTTTTTTTTTAAACACTCACACGTTTCATTTACAAAAATGTTCTTTAAGAGACCAACCATTTGAAGGTTGTTAAGGAATCCAAATTCTTCTACGGCATCACCCTGATGAACTGTTTTTGGACTCATAAGAGAACATTCAGTACAGTAGCCTTGCTCTATATACCTGCATGGCATTTCTTCCGACCTATCAGACAACATAGTCCATTAACATTAACCAAGGCTTAAAGAAATGATTTGGCAAAACATCGAGTCAATCAGTAAAGACATTTTTAATTTAGCACTGGAGCTGCAATTGTAACATGACCAAAACTTCCCCACTACAGAGAGCTATTTCAGACAACACCAGGCCTGATATTCACAGACCAGTCATGTGGAGGCTTGATGTTCAGTCAGGTTTCTTGTAATTAGTGAAAACAGACCCAGTTGTCTAAATAGGAGTGATTGAATGCACAGTGAAGTTTTGTTGATATTTTATGACAGTGAATTATACAGTGTCCTAAACCACATCAACAAGTTGGTGCCACCTTAATTGTTTCTCACTTGTGTTTTTTAAAAGACCTAGATGTGGTGCAGGTTGACAGAAGTTCTGCTGATGTGTTTTGGGTAACAAGTGAGTTGCTAGAAGCATTAGCCTCATAAGCCTATGACTAAACTTTTGGACTATAAAAGCGACCACTAGTACAAAAATACCACATTGTGTAACATGTAGATCTGCAGAGTTCTGCATGATTTATATGAATTGATAACCTTCGGAAGTCAAAGTGTAGCCCATTGTAATATAATAGGTATCAATATTCATAAAATTAATAGTATCTTATCATTTCTAAATGTATTTACTTTTCTTGCTTTTATTTTGGTTAAGACCACTCTGACAACCCCTTGTCCACAAGATGGCGCAAGACCTTGTTCTTCTCTTGCATCACAGCAAACATTTGGAAAAGAATGGAATTCTGATGCCTTATAATGCATTTTAATAGTATATAGATTAAATAAATAGCAGTGTATCACAGAATCCAATTGCATTTATAGCAGCTTTGAAAAAGAGTAAGGAGTCGCAATAATACCATGTTCCAAATTTCATGACAGTATCGTATCGTAACCTCTGTGGCAATCCCCATCCTTTCCCATTGATACAAAGAGAGGTAGAGTGAATTTACAGATGAGCTCTGGATTGAATTTCTAACAGCAGCACCTAATGACCTTCATTATTTTGCACATTTATCAGAAGAAGTTTGCTTATCCTGTGTCGCAATGTCAAGAGTCATTGCAGAGAGGCTGGAGTCCAACACCACACACCTTGCTTCTGCAGTCTGCAGTGCATTTATCTCAGGGGAAGTGTGCTGCCACCTACAAGCACGAACACATAAAATACAGTTTTATTAAGCTGCAAATTAGATCGAACCAGCGTGTTTACCTGCCAAGCCTTCTGAGAGCCACTGAGTATCTTTCTAATCTAAAGCCATTAACCTTTGCAAAATGCTGCATAGCTGATGTAGCATACCACAAACGATCTGAGATAGGTCTTTTTTTTTTTACCTTTTATCCGCCTCAGAGTGTCCACAGTAGAATATTAAAAGAACTGTAAAGCTAGTCTTTGAGTTGTTGTTTTTTTTTTCTTCCTTTCATGTAAACTTCTAATGTAAGCTTTTCTAAATATAAACTTCGGACTTTTAGGCTAATGTGCTTCAGTGTATTTCTTTAATGTAAGTTAAAGTTGTCAAAAAATAAACACCAATAATGCAACTGTATGAGAAATAAGCTTGACGTGTACTTTCATAGGATCTATTTGATCAAGTGAATTTAGAGGGCCGGAGAGAGTCTAGACCTGTCTTTTTAATAGGGATACACAATAAACATTCAAATCGTATAAATAGGCCTTTTGGTTAATTGGACTTTTTATTTTCTCATTAGGTATTTATAAACTCTCTAGAAATGAATCAATGCTAATCCAGGTGGATTTATTGTGTGTATGTATTGGCAGATATGCACATCGTCAGTGATGATGTTTCGTCTCTGGTAGATATGAACATCAAAAATACTGCATGTTGGCATCAGCCCAGAATTCCCAAAGTGGTGCGTTCCTTTTTTTTTTTTTTAATGAAATGGTCCAGTGCCAATAAGAACATTTCAGACGTCATTGTCCAGAAAAAGCCTTAGAGCATGAATGCAGAACTCCACCTGGTGGCTGTGTAGGCCAGTCAAACAGTGAGGCCATGGCTTAACTGAATTTTAATTGATTAAAATGTGCACATCTGAGATGGACTGGCAGTATGTCCGGGGTGAATCTCTGCCTTTCATCCTTGGGACAGGCTCCAGCATCCCTTGCAACCCTGTCCTTGCAACAAGTCTCTCAGATAATGAATAAATGAATGAATGAATGAATTAATTAATTAATTAATAAAAATGTGCACATTAGTTCCCCATGAATAAAGCCTTTGATAGAAACAACGTTGTTGCCAAATGTAGTAAACAGAAAAGCATTATGTGTGTTGGTGTAATGCATACACTCGAGTTAATTAAAAAAAGAAAAAATGAGTCCTTAATACCAGTACACATAGATGCACATTAACAATTTATGCAATAACAGTCTAACAACTGATGATGTATTCACTGTTGCAAATGGACTGCAGTAGTAAGGCTTGTGTAATTATACATGGGTATCAACTTTAGCGTTTACTCGTGTACTTACAAAAGTGTGTTCTAATTTAATTATAAGATTAAAAAACTGATGATGTATTAAAATGATCTGCAGTTGAGCTGAAGCAGGGAATATATCACTAGTAGCTACGCTGTTGCATGCATTATTAAAGCGTTACTTCTGTTATTATACTTCTGTTATGACACTCACTATAAGGTGGAACCATGGTCCAAATACAGCAAAAATAAATAAATAAAGTGCGTCTACATACCTATAATCCTCTAAGTATATGCAATAATATGCAATAAGTACCCTTGTCCTTCAGTGAATGGTATGGTATGTTACAGCTTTTGATTTATTAATGATTGTGTGTCCCATCCATCAATCACATCACCAGCTCAGAGCCTTTATTTAATCTGCAGTTCTGAGCGAAGCAGAGCATAGGGAGGCGCTACATGTTTATAACTGCGGCAAGCTTATGTTTCAGGGCTTGTAATGCTGCGGGGTGTGCATACAAAAGGAGGATACGGACTTCCCTGTATTCATTTGCTTCTGTACACTCTTAAAAATAAAAGGGCCCAAACGGTTTCTAGGAGTGATGCCATAGAACAATATTTCCTAAGGTTTTTCCTGGCAACCTCCAGAAACACACGATTCCCTTCATTTAACACTCAGCTTGTCAATGACTATCGACCCCTTCACAAGCTGAATCAGGTGTGTTGGATGTGGGAATACCTGAATCCTTCCAGTGCTGTGGGTGGCCAGGAGCAGTATTGAGAAACAACGCCACAGAAGACTTGCATGTGGTTCTTTAGAGAGTAGTTATGCGTTCAGTGTAGGCAAGTTGAGTTGGTGTCTGCAGCAAAAGCAATGCAAAAGCAAGTTGGAGCAAAAGCAATGCTTGATTAGGTTTGAACTCTCGGAACTTTTGGTGTTAAATTAGCACTCACACTTGGAAAGACATTTGAAAGTGACAAATTGCACTGCATAAGAGAGCACTGAGAGCAAGTCTATAAACACCAATTCAAGCATGAAACAGCATGAGGTTTTAAGGGCAGATTGTTTTAGTGGAAATAGTCATATTGTATTCACCATTATACTGTATTCATAAATTCATAATTTGCAAGGTGTTTATGAGATTTTAACAGGAATTCCACAGATGTTTCTCAATCTAATTGGATGGAAACAAACATTGGGATGGAAACAAAATCATTCAGAGTGGTTTAACATGGAATGGTACATTGTAAAGACACTTATAACTCAGATTCCTTTACAATGGGGGTGATAGGAACCAGTGGTCACAAAGTCTCCAACGTATATATAGCACGTTTATTACTCAAAATAACAAGTGATCATACAAGTATTTCTCAGTTTTATATAAAAAACTGAGAATAGTAAAACAATGCTAATGAAAAGTGGAATTTAATGTGTTGTACAACAAAAAGGCTATTTTACCTTACAACACCCTGCATGTTTCCAAGTAAAGTTTTCTTAAAACATTCAAAAATAATTTCTCAGACCTAATGAAAGGCATTCCATAACATAACCATAACCAAACTTCGTGTGAGGTCAGTACTGTCTGAAGCAGCTTCAGAGGCGTTATACTCTTGTTCCTGGTTCCTGTTTGGACATCTTGTTCCAATTACCACCGCTGTGAGAAGTTCTGCCTTGCTAAGCTCTAGAATGGGACTTTTCAAAGCCAACTACACTGATCAACTTTGTATCCTTTGTTACATCTGTTTTACATTTTGTTACTTTGTTACACCACTATATAATGCGTAAGTTTTGAAAAAGAAATACTACTGGGATAAAACCACCATAATTTACAGTCAAATACTCAAAACACTCTATATGTGCATTTGTCAAATTTCACAGATAAATTTCACATCTGCAGGAAAAAATATTCTCAAACAACCTCTCAGACAAAACGATTCGACAATTCTCCAAAAACCTCTCAAACAAAAAGACGAAGGGACTTCTATGAGAGATGTATACCAGATTTAAGAAGGCTGTTTAACTGTATAATGGCAAATAGCATTACCGAAAGTTAAACATTATAAGATTTTTTTTTCAGCTTGTTTAACATATGAACAGTCTTTATGTTTTATGTGAATAACAGAGGATGAAAAAACAAGGCAAATTTAGATGTGTATTTATTAACAAAATACAAAACATAAACAAAGGAATTGCGTAAATGTTAAAAAGGCATAGAAGCAAGTCCTGTGGAGCTTGCATAAAGGCCAATATAAAAACAAGCCACTTCTGTGAATATCACATATACATAACAGTCCAAACATAAATTTCACAGTGCAATTCCAATACACAATTCAAAAAATATATATATTTTGAAATTTTATCAGCATATGTTAAGTTACATACTGTCATTATAAAAGTGATTAAACATCTTGTAGAGTGTGTTCACATTATATTTAGTACAGAATCCATTTGAGTATTTTTCCTTGCCCCAGTTCTGCAAAAGATTCTGCAGTTACTGCAGTTATGTTCTCTTCTGAAGCATTCTTGCATTTGCCTTTTTCCTTTGTTTCCATGGTTTACTCTCTGAAAACAGCAAATGAAAACAATTCATTTTTTTAAAGACAGCTAGCAATTAAATAACAATATGTTTCGCATAATTAATACCAAACACATTCTCAAAACCAAATCAATACGAATATCAAAACTATTAACACCAAAAGGCATGCCAACACGCATTCCCTTACTTACTTCTGGCACAAACATCCATGCAGCTTTGCTTGGAGACGAAATTGTTGCTGCTTCCCCCACACCCTGTGTATGTGAACTCTTCACACATTTTTGTGGCCGAGTTATAATAGTATCTTGGTATGGAGGCAGAGCACCTCCCTTTATCCAGCACATCCTGACAAATCACTGGGATAGCTGCAAAGCAAAACCATTATAAGTTAAAAAAAATGAACATCATCGAATACACCGTATGTATTCTTAAATAGAGTTATATTGTGTGCTGTTAAACGATCAAATCTTAATCACCATAGTTTATGGTGCAGTAATTCCTATACACTATTCCAAGTTCCTTAATGAAATCAATAAACAGAGTCAGTTTTCCAAACACAAAGGTAATTCTAATCAAAGTATCAAGAATCCCCAGTGTCTGGGTTTTAAAAAATCTAAGATGAGGTTTAGTCTGGGTTCAGCCCTTAATGTCTTTATGGGCAGTATGGGCTATTCATGTTCTCAGCACTGCTCTCCCTCTCATTTTATTCTTGACATCAACATTTTTTCCATTAAGCCATTAAGTCTTACAGAGTGCACTGAAATGGTCAGGAAACTTTTCAAACAAAATTGAGCAATTTTCTAGAGGGAAAGAGCCAATTTATACCTTGCTTTTAAATAAACCAAATTATTTCTGTTATGTTACTATGTCTCAGATGTTTTTTTTAAGAATCACCACTTCAGAAAAACAGACTTTCTTGTACAAACTGGCCATAAGGCCCTAGAAGTCTCAGTTGTTTGCCTTTGACCTACATACATTTTGTAGGTCTGCAGTATTCTATGCATGACTGGTGGTCTTGGAAGTTGTTCTCATTTCCTTGGCAGCCTCCGAAGAAGAAAGGTTCACACTGCATGGAGGTCATGTTGAAAAAGTACCGTCTCAGCAGGGCGCGGCACTGCCCCTCATCCTTTTGAAAACGGCAGATCGTCGGGATTTCTGCAAAGGACAAAAAAAAAAAACATTTTGAAACAATGAACATATATCATTTTAGCAGCCTACAAATCAGTTCATATATCTACCCGTGCCACAGGATGTTAAGAGCCTACTGCTTGTATGAGATGTGCACACACATTTAGGATAACAATAAAATAAAACCTCCCATGTATACTGATGTTATTAAAAGCACTACTCTTATATAATAAATGACACTTAAAAAGCAACGTGCAATGTGGTATTTCAATGAAAACTGTTAGGGGTGACCCAGCCAAGAGAAGATGACATTTATGGTAGAGCCTGGTCAAGTATAAACCATACAACTGCAAATACACTGGACACTAAAAATGAACAAACATTTCCCTGTTATCTGGCCACATAATAATACTCTCTGCACACAAACTGAATTTCAAGTGTAAAACTATCAAGTGCACAAGTGGTCCTTGTTCTTTATCCAAGCCCAACTGACAACAAATAGGCAAACATGCGACAAATGTTGCATTCTATGCATAGTTAAAGGTGGTCGTCCCGTCCCAGATACAGTAATACAGCAGTAATATGAGCAGCAATAAGGCAAATTGCGTAACAGTACAGAAAATCTAAAGAATGTGTTTCATCTGAACTAACTCCTGTTATAAAAAGAAGGCTAAATGCGATGCCAATAGTTTTGCTTCAGTCAAGAAAAGCAGATTTAAATGACACTGCATGGTCAGTCCAGACACCTTGATATTAACAGAAATTAGCCTCAGCAAAAATTCAGTCTGCGCTAAAAGTAAGTTCTACATATGTCACACCACACAATATGAAGAATACTGCCTTAACACGTGCAAAATAAACACTGGGAAGCTTGGAGATTACAATGTGGGAGCTAATAGGTGCAGTAAAACCAGAATTTCTCAAATTTTAAGCCAAGGATCCCTGCACCTCTCAGCTCCTGAGGCCACTTACCCACCAAATCTGACGCCTACCATTCTCAGTATATTCTGATCTAAATCCTGCCTGAAATTAACTAAAAATTCAAGCACAAGACAGTGAACACACTGGAACATCCATGTCACTAGGGATAAAATATGAGACAAAAGAAGTGGAGATCACTGGCCTGGAAATGTAACCTTCCCTCTCTTTGTGCACAGGAGCCGCAAAGAACAGCATTTATGGAAAGTTCAGGAAACCGTGCGAATAAAGTGCTGGAAATATTATATATTACACGTACTTGGTATGGTGAAGCACGTTTTCTGGCATTCTTGAAAGGAAAGGAAGTTGTTGGCGTTGCCAACACAGCCACCATAGCTGAACTCCTCACAACGCTGGGAGATGGTGTTGTAGTAAAAACGCTGGATGTCCGCTCTGCAAGGTCCTTCGTCCAGTTGTAAGAGGCACACCTCTGTAAGACGGTAAAAGGAAAACAATTTTTAAAAAACCCACAGCGCTTCAACAGAGATGGGAATAACATGTATGTTATGTCAGACGCGGACTAAACCTTAAGACACAACTTTCAACACTAATAACCGGTCTTCGAGAAGATAAGCTTTTAGAGAAAGTTACCTCTGGGTTTGAGAGCCATTGTGCCTTGGGCTACGATAAAGAGTAAAAGGCATGCAACAAAATGGCACTCCATTATTGAGAAGTAGCTGCAGGATCCAAGTTCGTCTGGTGTGTAGCGACTATCTACCAGGGCTTCCCCCCATGGCTGTTTTATAGTCTTGGAGAAGTTGGCTGGTGTGCAGTGAGAGGGCGGGCTGCTTTCCCTTGACTCACCCTACTACAGCAATGATGCTTTTTTTATTTAAATGTACGCACATTTCGTGTTGAAATGGAAAAGTTCCAAGATGATGGTCTTTTTTTTACTCAAGCGTTACTGACTGACCAGTTTGGAATTTTTTTTCTTCGATTAAAAATGACAACACATCTCCTGTCCTACCCCTTGAGATTTGACACAACAAAATATTACAGGATCTCTAAGGAAACGACATGCGTCCATTAAAAGCTCCGCCCGACACACCCTTAGACGTCAGCCTATTGTAGGGGGTCGCACTACTATTTCAGAGGGTTGTAGACACTTGCTCATCCACCATTCACCCCAAATCAAGGACATTCATACAGACTTCACACTTCTGGGAAGGCTTTGCAGTAGATGTTGCTGGGATTATTTGGTTGCAGGAGTGTTGCTGAGGTCAGGGACTGATGTTGATGCATCGTTCTAAATTAAGGTTAATAAAATGTCTGGGCACTTCATCAATGGCTTGATTTTTACTGAATTCAGTGGATGGGTAGCTAAGATCACAACACAGTCCTAGGTAGTAAAGCGGCCCCTTAAAATCACACGTGAACACACCACAGCACACAGTGTGAACTGTGTGAAATTCTTTCTCTGCTTTTAACCCATTCACCAAGTGAAACAGTGGGCAGCCAGGAACACAGCACCCGTGGAGCAGTGTGTGGGGACGTTGCCTTGCTCAAGGGATCCTCAGTGGTGCCACCGGCAGTCCTGGAATTCAAACCCACAACCTTCTGATTGCAGCGCCAACTCCCTAACCACTAGGCCACCAGAGGGTAAGCTATGCTAACATTGGATTCTGGGACATTTGTGTCCAGGAAATCAAACTGAAAAACAGGATAATCCAGAAAAGTCCTGGGTGTGAATCCTATTCTGGATCACAAACTCAACTTCAACTCATCCCAAAGGTGTTGAATGATGATAACTCTGTACGTGCACAACTGAATATCTGTGTCAACAATAAGTGCACCCTAAAATAGCTAAATTCACTGGATGCTTTAGTACATACACTAGAGAGCCACTTTATTAGATATCAGGAACTTGTGTGTACACTCACTGCCAATTTTATTAGCTCCACTTACCATGTAGGTACACTTTGTAGTTTACAAACTGTCGTCTGCCTGGTTTTGTACATCACCTAATCATTCCCAGTACAGCAGTAATAGTAACACAGTAACGGTGTGCGCAGCAGTGTTTCTGCTGTTTTCTACAGTCCATTAATGTAAACTGCAAATGGTAATGATAAAATAGACAAGTGTTAACACAAGGTTCACCTAATGAAGTATCTAGTCAGTTTATAGCATACGTGCATTAAATGGTGCGACCATTCCTCTCCCTATCAAGGAGACATGCCAGCATTAGAAAATGCTCCAAACATGAAATGCAGGCGGGTAAGAATTAGTCAACCTGTCCTGACGTGCTTGATAAGCACTTGTTGATTTCAAAGTGAGGAGAGAAAAGTCTTTGCATAGTTTCTGGTAGATAAGATGTAAAACAAAATATTTTGACTAAGAAGGCTCAGCACATAGTTATGATATAATCACAGTGACGTTTTCAGCTTTCTCTGAACCACTGTAGTAGAATCTGTAAGTCAGAAACAATAATGTCCAAGTCTAGTTCAAAAAACAGTACATATTACTCTACAACACATCTTTACAAATCATAGTTACATTTATGGCATTTAACAGACGCTTTTATCCAAAGCAACTTACATTCCCTAACTATAAGGGACAGTCTCCCTGGAGCAACTTGGGGTAAAGGGTCTTGCTCAGGAACCCAGTGGTGGTGTTCTGGAGGTAGGATTCGAACCCACAACCTCTTGATCCAGAGGCAAGTATCCTACCACCACCCCCGTTAAACATCGGTCACATGAAGCAAATGCAGACAGTGTTCTACATTCTACAAGTCCTGAAACTTTATGAAAATCACAAACTGACATGTTACAGAATTTATGTGCAGAACATTTTCCGACTCGTAAAAAAGCTGACCTTCTCTAGTTATGTGATTCCTCAGTTTGTCATGAAGGTGTTTTTTTTTTATTATGACACATGTGGTCACCATGTAGCCAGAGGACACATCTACTTCATTCAGTTCTTGAGAGAACAGATCCGTCATACTAAGAGTGATGATGTCTTATCCATTGTGATAGGTTGGGGGTAAAAACAGATTAGCTTGCTTTACATAGATGCCTGTAATACTCTGTCCCCTTGACCCACATTACCATGATAATGTTATCATGGAAAAGCAAGGCACATAACAGCACGCAAATTAATATCTATCAGCATTTTTGGAATTTTGAAATGACCAAAAATGTGAACCTGACAGTTTTTAAAGAAATGAAATAACCCCTGAAACATGTTAATTGCAAAATAAGAGTGTTTGCATTAATCAGATTAAGAGATTACGATGTTTACACAGATTACTTTATAACCCGGATTGAGAGAGAGGTGCAGAATTCTCTGGCCGTCTTCAGGGTGGGAGAGAGCTCACCGTAAGCGGCAGTAAGTGCGGCCATCATCACCAATTCATGTAGACTGTAATTGTGTTGGTTTCGCCTTGTTTGTTGTTGTGAAAAGTGTCTGGTGGTGTTAATAAGATTTTCGCTGTTTTATTACCCCGCAGACAATGCCGATCATAGATGTAGAGAATATGACGGACTTGGATAAGGCAAAAATGGAAGTAACTCAGCTGAAACTTGAGGTGAAACTAGAGAGAGAAAAGGTAAGCCCCGAAGCTTTCTTTATTCATGAGCAGCGGATACTGATGTAAATAATAACAGTACAATTAATAAAAATAACAACAAAGAACGGAGTGATCAGCACTAGTTTTGATAGTGAGTGTCGATTAAAATGCAGTTTGTGCATGCATCTTTTTTTTCACTGCTGTTATGTATATAGGTCTCTCGCTCGCTCGCTCGCTCGCTCTCTCTCTCTCTCTCTCTATCTCTATATATATATATATATATATATATATAGATATAGAGAGAG
>JBBJLS010000140.1:15460431-15480603 GCA_037577275.1 Bryconaethiops microstoma | reverse complement strand
GCTCTCTCTCTCTCTCTCTCGATATATATATATATATATATATATATATATATATATATAGAGAGAGAGAGAGAGAGAGAGAGAGAGAGAGAAATGCAAAAAGTACTTATCTGTTTTTGTTTTATTTGGAAGGTGTCTAAATGCTGTGAGGAGTTCATGGAATATGTTCAGAATGGTATAGAAGAAGATATCCTGGTCAAAGGCATCCCAGAGGAGAAGAATCCATTCAAAGAAAAGGGTGGATGCGTCATTTGCTAATGTGGGAAGAGGACCTGCCCTCTTCCACTGAACATGGAAGCCTGCTACCATTTAACCATAGCCGGAGTCCTCTCTGCTGCCTGTGATACGGGAAACAGTGAAGGAATGATGTCCTAATGATTCCCAAATGGCTTATTTCACTTTGTAAATAAACCCCCTGTGTCTGGACCCTCTTCCTGTGAATACTTCTGTTTGAAAGGGTGTAATAAATCACAGTACATTTGTGCAAAGACTGTCAAATGCTTTATTAGTGTCAGAATCTTGACTTGTCTCTGCCAATGAATTTTTAAAAAACTTTATAGAACACTTTTAACGAGGGGAATTAAGCACTCACTTTGGGATTGGTTTATTTAGATAACAAAAAGATTTAGTTAGAACTGGGTTTACATTTGGTGCAGGAATCGATACAAACAACACACAGGAGAAAAAAAGCAGGAGTACTGTTTGCGTACAACTCGTCAGTTAATTGTAAGGTTTAGCGAATGTATTTTGAGGAGAAGAACCGTGCTGGACATCGGCCCTCCAGGAACGGAGCTTGACACTCCTGCCTTAGACCCTTCTCCTACATATCTGCACGCATGCGCAGTGTCGAGCAGCACTTCAGCTGAGTTTGACATGGCTCTGTGCAGAAGATCGGTGCAAATAAATTTACGGTTTAGCCGTCATATTCTCAAAACTACTGCAGTTTACCACAAACGACACATCTCGGAAAACGTGTCTACTAAACCTAAGGCCACCGGCCATACACTTGACCATGTTCTCTACACACAGGAGCATTTTGCCCTGAAGGACTCACTAAGAAAGGTAAACTTATAGCTACCTAGCATGCTTTATGGCAGATCGATCAATCTTTTGTAAGCTACTGGACTTTCGATCTTAAGTATGTGTCCAAAAAGGACTAAAAACAGGTGTAAGAGCAGTCCTAAATACCCATTTATATTGCAGCCGAGGTCATAACACAGTGCAGACAGCTACATCTGCATACCTGGCTATTAATACAGCATGCATATGGGTTCAAATAAAATATTAGGATGTCTACAACATACGTAGTTCATAATCAGAAGGTGCATTATTATATAATTTTTGTTTTGCAAAGGTAGAAGATCACGTGACTCACTTAATCTGTTGAACTGAATGATTGCAACCAATTGGTGCAGAAGGTCAGGGAGTCCTGTCGTCAACACACAAATATGTAGCTTCTTAAGGGAGTTGTGGAGGGGTTTGACTGACTGACATTTTTAGCCGATTTGCGTATAGCTGAAAATCTAAGAGACTACTCCCTTGGTCGACCATCAAACAATATGTGCTTTTGGAAAGAATCAGTTTCTGCGCAAAATGTGCGCATTCCTGAATGAGCAGTGACCCGGAGCAGACCTGTGATCAGGTTTAACTTCACCACAGGAAAGATTTACAATGTGTGTTCAGAAAGGACACAGCCTGATTAACATGCTCTATCCTGAGACTACACGAACATAACGCCCTACTAATTACACACACACTGATCCAACATCAGTACCTAACCTGACCAGGGCTACTGTGGCTGAACGCAAAAAGATCCTCACAGCTACGTTTTCACGTAGAGAGAGAGTGTGTGTGTGTGTGTGTGTGTGTGTGTGTGTGTGTGTGTGTGTAACCTTCCTATAGTAACCTTGATTTCAGACAAAACGTTTGATAAGCAGGTGTCTGCAAACATCTGTGCTACGAAGACGTATTTTCCACGAAATCATAGTGTCTGTAAGGGAGCCTCAAAACCAGATTTAAACCTTAACCAGATTAGCATAACTATCAGTGATGAAAATAACCCGTCATGGCCCTGTTTAATTAATCTGATTTGTATAAATTCAGCACACAGGTTTTGATTCACGGAATAAAATGATAGGGAATAAAATGCCCAGTGGTTGACCTCGTCTCAAACTTTGTGCAAAATGTACACACACACACACATACACACACACATATATATATATATATATATACACACACACAGAAAGTGTAAAGTAAAGGTCGATAATAAATTCAGCAATTCTGATGATTGGCCTTACTTTTATACACGGCTGTGAAAATATAGACCTTGGGGATTTCCTCTTTTGGTAAGAAGAAAGAAGTTTATGTATAAATGGAATTGGTGAGCTGCTATTTAAAAAAACAATGTCCATCTGGAAATGGCCTTAACAGAGAGAAAGGATGTTAGGGTTGTGGTTTCATCCCCAGTGGTTTTGAGAGGGTCAGAGGACGTTGAATAAAGATATACATCTTGTACTTAAAAGGAAAGCAGAAACACAGATTTGGAGTTTTTTCATTTTCGGTGTAATTTTAACAAGTTGAGAATTTTTGGATTTGCTTGATGGTCCATATGCTGTTTCACTAAAAACATGTAAGAATCTCATAGCCATGAATGTCTCCAGTTTATTTCATGTGATGAAAGGGGTGGACAATTCCAGTGCTCTTGAACTGTCGTAATGTTTCAGTTGTACATTCTGAAGCAATGACCTTTTTGAGATTTAGTCTCCCTAAAGCCCTCACTGCTTCCCGCATTACGTTTCGCTGGTGCCTCCCTTCCTCTGCATTGTGAGTGATTTGCCGTATATGCTTTTATAGACTTTATTGCTCTTGAAGCTGGTTGTGCGATTTTTACTTTGACAGGTTTCTATCAAAAATCAAACACTTCATGCTCACATTAGTTTTCAGTAGTTCACAGAAGCTTTATTGAAATGGTACTAGACCACCTAGTACCATTTCGAAATCGAATGGTTTTTGTATACGCTGGCTATGAAACAAACTTTGTCATTGTCTGTCAAACATGTCACGTGGTTTTGGATGAGGCTCTGCACATTTTTGACGTTATAATGGTGCTTTTATCACAATCATGGGCATAAAAAGTAAATCCAGAAATGCCATTGCCGCTGAGAATGTTCACTGTCATTATCCTTATTTGACCTCAGTTTATTTTGACGGTTCCCCATACCATCAAAATTGATTCCACAGATTATAAACCATTTGAGCTATTCTTAGCAGGTGCCATATCAACAGTAATCCTGAACAGGAGAGAACTCTATTTGAACTCTTATTGGACAGAATACACTGTCAACAAAAATAATATAAATAATTTATTAATTGTCAATACCAAGTATGTTTTAACCTGTATGTCTTCAGGACCTTGTGCACTCTTGTTTTTTGGTTATATGAGGAATACAATGGACAGGGCAGGTAAGGAATAGGTTGACCACAGGACGTGAATGCACAGGAGAGGAAACTGTGGCGGCAGGATGTCAAAGAGTAAAATAGTAACAGGATTGTGACAAGACAGGAAAAACATTAAACAGACGAGGACAAGAATGGATTTGTTGTGTCACGCTGCGAGGAAAGCAGTCGTTCTGCGCATAGATTTACCGTACATATCCATTCACAGCCTTGAAAAAGAAAATTCTTATTCATACGTTTTCACTGGTTCACTTAAGGGTGGGAATGAGAATGCAAATATAGTTTACTCTATAAATAGCTGGGTGGTGGTTCTGTATAATGGCATATTGCCATTTCCTTGTATAACAAAGCTGCACGCTTAAAATAGTGTTACCCTTTAAACACTAGACATATTACTAAAGTTTACTTGAACTATGTAGACATAATACAATGGTGGGAACTAGTTGTAAACCTGACGTATGTGTAGACAGCGCCATAACATGACTGTCTTAAGAGCTGTCAAATTAGCCACAGATGACTTCATAGTGACTCAAGAGTGTTCCCAACAGAACTCAGCTTGATTGTTGTTTCCTCCTAACAGGAGCAGGTTTCCAGACTGTGCAGTGTCCAAATAAATTTGAGCCTTATTCCTTTTCTCAAAAGTGATGTTAGTGTTGCAGACAGATTTCTCAGATGATGTGGGCAGAGGCTGAACAGTTGTTCACTCTCTTGAGGAAATTTTAAGGAATGTGATGGTATTACATGGGAATTACATTAGATATTCGTTGTGAAATGCTTCAGAGGAATGGAATCAGATTTCATATGTGTTTCACCAGAATATGAGACAAAGTTACATATTATGCCTTTCAATACTATTTGAAGCTGTGACTTGGGCATGAAAATTGTTTGTTGCAGACAGATTGTGCTTTATGCCCTGGAGTTGTAGTAGCAGAAGTACACTTATGATGAGAGTTGGTAGAATTACTGCTATTGAAAATTATAATTTTTTATATTTTACGCAACGTGTGTAATCCTTTTGTTCATTCCAACTTTAAAATGGTTTTTGTCTGTTCTTACAGATCATTGATCTGGAGATCAACCCTTATGTAGATGAATGGGAGGTGGCGGGCCAGTTCCCAGCTCACAGGATCTTCAAAATCCTAGGAAATGCTGGGTTTTTGGGAGTCAACAAACCTGTGGGTGAGCAACAAACTTGCAGATAAACGAATTTGTCTGTTGCTTTAGTGAAATTGCTACTCATTATTTTGATGTTTTAATAAGGTAAAAGATTACATTTAGTGGAGGCCTGGAGAATGATTTCTGAAATGCTTCTATTCTTTGAGAGCTTCGTAAAATACGGCCAAGCAGCTGCACAGAAGCCCACTATCGTCATGCACCATGCCAGGCTTCAGCTGCAGAGTTGTAAAGCATACTGCCCACTGGACTCAAGCAGTGAACATGTGATTGTGCTCTCTGGAATGATGAATCACGCTTCACTTTCTGTCAGTCTGATGGACAAATCTGGGATTGGTGCATGCAAGGAATACACAATTAAATGCTTCCAACTTCGAGACAACAGTTTTGTGAAGGTCCTTCTTACCCCAGTATGACTTTGCCGCTGTGCACAAGGCCCATAAACACATGATTTGCTGATTCCAGTGTGGAGGAACTTCAGTAGCCTGGACAGAGCCCTGACCTCAACCTTTGGGATGAATTGGAACATTGATTGTGAGCCAGACCTTTCCGTCCAACATCAATGTCTGAGCTCTCTAATGCCCTTTCGGCTGAATGGGCACAAATTCCCACAGAAACGCTCTAAAATCCTGAAGAAAGGCTTCTGAGAGGATAGAACTGCAAAGGGGGACAGTCAGCTTCATAGTAGTGCCATGAATTTGAAAAGGAATCCAACCGTCCTCTATTTGTGACTGTCAGTTGTTCACATATTTTTGACCAGTGACTACAGCTTTACATTTCTTGTCTTTGAAACCCAAAGTACAGTGATGGAGTGACAGACTGCACTTGAAGATTTATGACTCTGTTTTTGTGTGCTATCGACACTGCATTCTTCTTACAGCTTTAAAAATTCTGTTATTTTACATCATGTTTTAATTATGTGGGCCCCTTGAGCAGAAACAGCTCTTGTTGCAAACAGCACTGAGAGTTTGTTGGACCGATGGGGAAATCACTTCATAAATCTGTAGGTCAGGGAGAGAGAGGCTCTCGCATTAAGAAGTGCTGACACTGTGAGCCTTTTGCATTAGCAGGCAGGATTAAAAGAGAGCTTGGGAAGCATGTCCTGGACACAAGATTACCATCTAGAATACTGCCTCACCTCATCAACCAGATTTGATTATTTGTCAGATTCAGATTTAACGTTTAAAAGTTGTGCCCGTGCAAATAAACTGAATCACAACAAATGTATTACTGAAACAGTCATATTTTTCAAAATCTGAGGATCTGAAAGGGTTACTGGGAGCTGATTCACTGTACAAGCAATTTAGTATAAAACAAAACAGTCTCCCATTAGCCGTAAAAAGATATGAGTCATATTTCCTCCAAAATACAGTGGAGTTTATGCAGAGGATTACAGTCGGTCTTCATTGCTATGCAGTCATATTCAAATTGTCTATATTGTCTGCCATTCAAATGGTTGTTAGATTAATTTTAAACCACTGATTTGAAGAATCCGTGGCTTATTTTTTCGCTATTTACTGACTACCCCAGATATAAAGATATTTTTTCTTTCTTATCTCAGTGATAGCAAAGTGGTAGCATTTACCAGAAACGGTAGAGTAGAAATAGTAATAAAAAGATGAGAGTCAGGATCTACGTCTGTGCTCATACATTCAGAAATTGGTTTAATCATTTAACAGCTGTTCAATAAGAGCAGAGCTGTTTCAGAAGGTTACTGCTTATATAGAAATATCACTTTCCACTGAGAAGAAAAATCCCCCAAAATCCCAAAAGGCAAAGAGGAAAGTCTGTCCACTAAAACTCTGATAAGCTTGGACATTGTGTCAGTGACCTCTCCTCCCTACAGCTAGACTTGTTATTTCAACTTGGGAAGGATTTAGCGTAAATCTGACACTTGCTTAACTTGGCAATTTAGCATGTTTTGCTCATTTAGGATCAGTCTAGCAGGTTCCTTTAAAATATAAAAAAATCGGTCTTACTGAACATCTGCTGTCTCTTAGTAGCAAATATTTTGTTCACAGTGAGAATTATAAAATGTTCATAGTCATTCTCTGTAATAGCTAGAATAACTGATGCTTAATAACAGTTCTTTTGCGAAACAGGGACCTAGTTAAGAAGCAGACTTGCGTTTAATTACATACTTGGCTGTCATTCATATACACATACTCTCCCAAATGCATCTATGATTCATTAGAACAGTTTATGACCAATCATTTTTTAGTAAAGAGGGGCATGACCTGCCTTTCTCGTGGCACTGAGCCTAATATTGTGGTAAATCCCTTACACTGAACAGTGAAGACAGAACCAAACCACATCCTCTGTGTTCTTTTAGCGTATTAGAAGGATCTGAGAGCCCTGGCTGCGCTCTCAGACGCTGTTTGTCTCGGTTGAGAGTTATCTGCCTGGTTGTTTCATTTAAGCTCGTCAAAGCCAGTGCTCTTTCCTCCTCTGTCTGGCTGATGTTTGAGACTCCATCAATGCAGTGGCCTTATCTCTCCACAGCTGTATCTGTTTCCTCTGCTTTCACGTTCCTCTCCCAAAACCTGCTTTTTCTCTTCTGAGTGCCCTAGAACGGGAGAAAATGACCCACAGCCATGAAGGAAATGTACATGGAGTTCCCTTTTGCCACTTTTTGACGTGTTTTCAGGCCTCGTCTGTCATTTGTGGTCAGAAATATATTTGTGATGCTGAAAGACTCTGCTAGGTCCGTAGCATTAATGTGCCAACCAGAAACGGCCAGATGCGTTGCAGCCTTTTCCCTGTTTTCCTTCCTTTGTGTTTTTTGCACACGTTGTTTCCATACTGACAAAAGGCTAAAACAAAGCTTCAGCCAAGTAGGTTCATTTAAAAAAATATCTGTAATACAACTAAAGTAGGTATAATAACGTAATAATATCACATGTAATAGACTAACCTATATGGTTATGCAACTTGTTTCAGGACTTGTATGATGACTAAGTGGTCCTAAATGAGGTGAAACGTTTCCTCTTAAGTGTTCAATGACACAAGAAAAGGACTTTCTATTCTTTCATTCATTTCATCTCATGAATGCAGAGGGCAGAAAGTCAACATTACCGCCAGGAAGCTGAATCTCTTATTGCAACTGTAGTAACGGTCTTCAAATCACCATCACATTCGATAGAACAGATTGCAGAAAAGGCTTGCCATATGAGAAGTAAAAGAAATTGATACCTTCTCAGTTTTGCTCTTTTGTCTGGCTAAAAGGATAAAAACTTGTCTCTGGTGTTCATTTTGTGCAAAAAAATTAATAAATCAGAATATAGATCCGGTTCAAGTCAGGTTCAAGTTTATTTAAATGGCACATTATCATACACAAAAAGGTCATTTTATTGTGCTTTACAGAAATAGAATAAAGACATAAATAAAATAAAATAACTGAATAGAATAAAATAATTGAATAGAATAAAATAATTGAAGAAATCAAAGTTATCATACACGAAAGGTCATCCAATGCGCTTTACAGGAATAGAACAAACTCTAAAATAGAATAGAATAGAAGAAATAAAAGAATACATAGAAAATTGAAAGTTCAATAGAAGTGCAAATGTGAGAAATGTGATTGAATTGTTTGAAAGTATCTAAATAAGAGTGAGAGCAAATAATAATATAGAAATTATTCTATAGTCCCCACCTACTGAGATCAAAGCTGGTGTTGTATTCATGGTATTGAGAAATCTGAGGAAACGCAGTTAAATTAAACACTCTTTTGAGATTTACTGGGTTCTTTGATGTTGGCAGAGTATGGTGGCCTTGGACTGGACTTCAGCTACAGTTTGGCTGTGGCAGAGGAGCTGGGGAACATCAACTGTGGAGGCATTCCCATGGCCATCGGGGTTCAGACTGACATGGCTACCCCAGCACTGGCCAGGTAATTTCTTTACCTATTTGCTTTTAGATTGAAAACAAATCTTGGAGCGGTTCTCTGAGAATAACTGTTATTGTTGGTGGCTGAGGTCTTACTGGAACCTGAAATCTGTGTGGTGAAATATGGGGAAATAAGTTTTCTTGAGTATAAAGGTTGCCTCTAGACTTTGGAGACTGCAATTTTAATTAAAAAAGTTTTTTAAAAAAACAAAAAAAAAAACTGTCCTCTTCCATGTTGTTTTGCTGCAGCATGTTCAGACAGTGTGCCTTTAAATACATTTCCTTTTAATAAAACATTAATGCATTGTGCAAATGCTTTCCATTGCCCTGTCATGAGCTTTTCTGTTGCTTGGCTATAGTAATGACGCAGGAGAGAAAGCTGAATAATGAATATTGTGTAATTCTTGCTATGAGCGATGTAATTGAACTCTGTGCCTCTAGGTTTGGATCTGCAGAACTAAAGAAAGAGTTTTTGCTGCCTTCCGTAATGGGAGACAAAGTTGCATGCCTGGGAGTGAGTGAAGTAGGCGCTGGCTCTGATGTGGCGAGTAAGTCTTCGCTTTGCCCATGGTAACATCGAAACAGGGGATAAACATGGACAGGAGGGAATGTAACCTTAATTATTTCCCAAAATGAACACTTCAAAGCATCTTAGTCATGTTAGGATTAAAGAGCTCAATTTTATGGGGATATCATGCAGAGCTAATGGATTAATATTTGATCATATTTCATTATGTTTTGTGTTTATGTTTATCTTATACAAGACAAAACCCAATGCTGGACCTTTTGTGAAAGCATATTATACATAAGCACTATATATATATTTCCACTGTGTACATATACAGGTTTACACATACAGGTTTCTATAAACACATACATTATCATACACGTACAAATGTCGGTTTATATTTTGGTATTAGTTGTAAAGTCTACTGTTTCATTTTATCTTGTGTTGTATAGCTTTTTAAGCCACTTTCTGCTGCTCTTACCTTTGTACTGTCCACTTACTGCCATAGCAATGCAAATTTCCCACTTGTGGGACTAATAAAGGTTTGTCTTATTATTTTTGCCTTTACTCCTGTGTGACTTTATGTACTGGCTGACTGAGAATAGTGTTTTATTCATTTTGGAAGTTTAGGTCGAGTGGGAAATAACAGTTTGTGTCAAATAAGACTGAATATGAAATGTTTTTGTGGTCCAGGCATAAAGACTAAGGCTGTACATAAAGGAGACGAGCTTATCATCAATGGGGGAAAGATGTGGACCACCAGTGGAGCACAAGCAGACTGGATGTGTCTCTTGGCCAACACCAGTGATGGGCCTCCACACAAGAACAAGTCCCTCATCTGCTTACCCATGGATCTACCTGGTGGGAACATGTACAAAACCAGGACGATTTCTCATCCTCATGACACGGCCATCAGGAGAACATAAGGAGTGTGCAGTTCTTTTGTAGGCTTGATGCTAATGCTCACTGTGTTTGCAGGAATTCATATTGCTCGTAAGATTGACAAGCTGGGTATGAGATCTTCGGATACAGCAGAGGTGTTCTTCGATGATGTCCGGGTTCCATGTAAAAACATCATAGGGCAGGAGGGAATGGGCTTCACGTACCAAATGCTTCAGTTCCAGGAAGAGCGTCTTTGGGGAGTGGCTAATAGTAAGTAAAAGTGATCTTTCAGTTAGGTTTCCTACCCTGGGAAAAACCATTACTCCGTGACACTTGGCACCGTGACAGTTAAGTGGGTTATGATTCAGTGGCAGTATTTCATTGACGCGACATCACATTCATGACGACAGCTCATACGGCTCGTGAAATTTTGACACACGTTGACTAATCTTGTAATTTCAAAATGTTTCAGTTTAAGGACAGGATGAAGTTTAGGCAAAATGACCAGAGGACTATGCAGGAATGGCCGTCATCCAAACTGGAAAATCTATTCATTTCCTTTTGATTACATTGGAAATGTTCCCGTTTCACTTCGTCAGCACAGGGTTGCACAGAGCAGCGCATATTAACCACAAAGCATCACTGGACAATTTACAATGAGAAAAAAAAAATTATATCTGACATTTGCCCTTTATTGTAAAAATGCATACTGTTTTTCAACCAGTCCTGTTTGTAATTGAAAGTTCTGACAATGATGGAGAAAATAATAGAGGAGACCATTAACTACACTCGGCAGAGGAAAATCTTCCAGCAGCCTGTGCTGTACCACCAGGTAGTGCACTTCAGGCTGGCCGAGCTGCAGACTGAGATTGAGCTACTTCGCTCGCTTCTGTACCGCTGCACAGGTGGGCCCATTTATCATTTAGCATTATCATCTCAGCCTGTTTGTATCTGTTTCTGTTTTCTTTGAGTCACTTCGCTGGCCGTGCACACTTGCACGTATGAGGGATGTCTTTGTGTAATTATTATAAATGAGTAAAACACAATAGAAACAGTAAACAAAAACAAATGAGTTTCGGACTTTGTACAGTTACCGGTTAAAAATGGTCAATTTTCTGAATTCAGAGCAAGTATAATCAAAACTGATTGCCATTTCAGGTGTGCTAACATGCATATTTTATATATGAAATAAAATCTGCTGTAGTAAAGAGGTATGCCACTATGACTCTGACTTTATAGTCATTGATTTTCATTTGTTGTTTTAGCTCTCTACATTAAGGGCAATGATGTAACAAAGTTGGCGTCCATGGCGAAGCTGAAGGCAGGCCGTCTGGCCCGAGAGTTAGGGGACAGCTGCCTGCAGTACTGGGGAGGAATGGGCTTCACCAGTGATGTCCTGGTCAGCAGGTTCTACAGGTTAGTCTCTTGCTGGTTTTGAATTTAATTCCACATAAAGTGAGTCAATCTTTGCCCCCAGGTTTGTTATTGACACGTATTACGCAGCAGTGACACCTAGTGATGTGGCACATTTAAGCAACACACAGGGGTTGGCTTTCCTTCATTAGTGCTGCCAAGTAATGGCAGAGGATAGACCTTTACAGCCCGTTTAGAGTTTATGTCTAATAACAAGATAAACATAAATGATAATACACACTTATCCACCAGATTATGCTGTTTTGTCTTACATCACCAGGGACTCCAGATTGATGTCGATTGGGGCTGGGGCAGATGAGGTCATGCTGACAATCATCTGCAAGTACATGGGCACCCTACCCAAGAATTAACACCACTCAAAGATCAGTAATGTTGATGAGAACAAAGTGCACTTAAGATAACCTCGAAATCTAAATTTTAACCTATTTTAATAAAGGTTTTTGAAGCTTTGTTGATTAAGACTGAAAGGACATGGAGTTATACTCGGTTGCCTTCATATATATGAATAGAAACCTGCTCCTTTTGACATGTTTGTAAACATGTTATATTTGAGATAATTGTAATTTTGAATTTTGAATGTACAAACTGGTCTAGCAATGTTTTTTTTCCAAAAAGGGAAAACATCCGTTTGATATTTTGTGATTAAACTAAAAGTTTCCCTTCCCAGAGAAACAAAGGAGCTTCCTAGCCTGTTGTCAGTAGTCACACCTTACAATAAAAAACTTTTTAATTTTTACAAGACTGCAATGGAAATTCATTTGTGTAATTACTGAATCTATGCATGAATCCAAGCTCTCTACTAATAAATACATAATTGAGCCCCTTCATTAGGTTGTATCTACTCTCACTGTCCATTTTATCAGCTCACTTACAATAAAAGATTGTGGACCATGTGTTTCTCTTCATTATAAAGTAGCCCCCTTTACCCTGTTCATCCATCAGGAGCTCTAGAGGACCACCAGTGAGCAGATATTATTTGGGAGGTGGATCAGTCTAAGAACAGCAGTGATACTGACGTAGTGTTATGTACTCATGTGTGTACTGAACAGTGTATTATACACAGCGGTTCTGCTGGACTCCTCAGCATCATCAGAACCAGAACCAGTGTCACCAGAAAGTGACCGACGCAGAAAGACTAGAGGATGACATACAAAACTGTACAGCATCGGATGAACTATTAAAATGACTGCAAAGTGTTAGATGTGCCTTAAGTGGACAGTGTTTATAATAGCAGTCTCCATCACTGCTATTTAATTTATGAACCTTTATAGTCACCTGTGAACACGCCTCAGCACAATGTGTGAACAATGTCAAATACTTTCTCTGCATTTAACCCTTTCACCAAGTGAAGCAGGGGGCTGCTGCCAATGAAGGGCACCCAGGGAGTAGTGTGTGGGGATGTTACCTTGCTCAAGTGGTGACACTAGCAGTTGGGATTTGAACCTAACTGCTAGTGTCCTTTTGATTGCAGGACCAACACCCTAACCACTAGTCCATCCAGCTGCCCCAAAAAAACAGGGTAGAGCGCGGACGCAGTCCCCCACTACCAGAAATTATGCAGTCGAGATTCCCACATTCGCAGGGATTAGCACAACCGGAGTGTAATGGCTGAGCCTCACCCTGGGCGAACCACCTATGTGATCTACTTTGTGCAAGGCACGCACAAAATTAAATTGCAGTGCCACTGAGATCGTAGTTCTTTTGGTTCGTTCCAGTCTAAGATGTAGCCTAAAGTTCTTTAAATGTAGGATTAATTTAAATCTGGGTCAGGGAAACTGGCCCAAAGTCTTCTGAAGTGTTGGCTGACCGCAAGCCACCAGGACAGCTTCAGTGGACCTTGGCCAGCCCCCCACATCTCTGTGGACCAGTGCCTGTGGTTTATACACTACAAATACTATAAGATCCCTGTCTGTATAACCGTGAACAGTTCTTGATGACAGTTTGATCACACCCTGCTTCAGCACTCTGTCATCTTTTCTTATACAGTATATTACACAAACTAAAGCACCACAATCTCCAGCCCTATTAACTGTCTACCCCTCAGACCTAAATGCATGTCACTGTTATCACTATTCATGTTGAATTACTAGCTACTAGCCTTTGAGACACAATGTCTTGCCATCTGTGCATATGTTTAGTTATGAAAAGTTTCAATGTCAGTTTGGCTGTATCACCTGTCCCTGTGTATTTTCTGTATCTCTGTCAAAAAGAAAATGCATATTTCTAAAAACTCAGAAGAGAAAAACTTTAACTTTCAGTGCAAACTGATGTAACAATTTTATTTTTAACCATTTGTATTGGTGCATTCGTCAAAGCTTTGACACAGCTTGAGCAGCAGATGGTATTTTCAAATTATGTTAAAAATGAAACTACAAAAACAGAGATACAAGGTTTGTTCAGACAGACCATATAAAACCTGCCTCATTCTTTCATATGTTTCTGCAAACTTTAGAAAGTATATACAACATGCTTGCTCTTCAGTGAACATTTAATGGTATTTTCTTACTTACAAATCACAAATTTAGTTAGAAATACAACAAAAATATAAATTCTTATTCCAGAGATAAGTATTCAGTTTAAGATGCACTCTGACCTCATTGCTGTCAGAATAAAACCTATCTCCAAAGTGGCAATTTTACAAGAGAAGTTGGGGAAAAAAATCCTTAATTTTAATGTAACATGCCATGACAAGTTCATTCATCATCTAATATTCACACGATGTAAAGAACAGATCAACAACATGTTCAAATGGCACAGAATTAAGAAAAAACTTAGATATGTTTTGTTCCGACAGAAACAATATCCAAAGTTATTCAATCTTGGCAGAGTCAACAGAGAAGCCAAATTATTAAAACCTCACAATGACTGAATTTTCTCTGAAACATTAACCTTGCATTTTTCACAAAGCAGAAGTTCAATCATTCCTGGGAAATGAAATCCAAATGTCATGGCCAGACGTCTCCTAGCTGATTAAAATCAATTGAAATATTCAACCTGTAGGAAATGCAAAAGCAGGTCTAATAAGACATTTCCTAAAATCACTAATCTCCTCGATACATCTGTTCTTGGAGGTGTGGTCTTGTCTTTCTAGTTTCCATAATAATTCTGGAAGCAAAGAATGACCTCAAGGCCAACTCATTAAGGTGTTTACACCATACAAAGCCTAACTATAGCAGTTGACAACACCCACAAATAACCTGACACAATAGACAATGCTTGTCTGCGTTTTTTCCCTGCGTTGTGCTCTAATTGACCTGCAACAGTGTGGTCTTAATCTGCTCACTCAAATATTTTGTTTAATGCCAGTTCATTCACATTTTGGATGATAAACACACTGAAGTGTGGCACAGACATTAGACATAGGACCATCAAACCCAGAAAACAGCTGCATATCAGCAATAAGCCACACTGGTATTGCGTCACAGTCTCTGAACTTCAGAAAGAATACTGAATTCAAAAGCAATCACATCCATTAACTCTAAAATCATACAGCAATGAGGAATTCTGGGATGTTAAGACATGTCTACCCCAATACTGTGCTGTAACTGATAAAGATGACCAAGTATGATAGATTTTATTGATAATCATTTCAATCCTTATCTTTATTATTAACCTCACTACTCTGTTCGAAACCGTTTGATCGTCTGATCTAGTGGGCCATGACACACAGGGGAGAGTGAAGCTGCAGAGGGGTCGTATTCATTAGGCCTTACATCACCTCAGTTTTATCACCCAGTAAAGGACTATGAAGACAAAGAGGGCAAAAAGTAGCATGTAGCAGTAGATTTTGGTCTGGCTTCCTCGGGACAGAAGCTTCAGTCGGCCCATGGTGGCTCCGAGCAAACCGCCTGTTGAATCAAAATCTGTGTCCTAAAAAAGGTAAGGTGAAAGCACAATAAATAAAATTACATACAGAATGCACTTAGAGAAATTGTTGTGTTTTTAAAAGGATTTCAAAAGAATCAAAATGGTTTGATGGGACATGCACCATTCTACAGAGACTCCAGAATTCTGAAAGTGTGAGTCAATAGGAATCAGACATTGGAAGTGTTGCCTCTAAAAGCTACCTCACAAAATGTCCTTACACCAAAGTTACAGATCCATAGCCTAATGCTTGAGATATTGTATCAAAAAAATTTTAAGAAAAAAAATTGGGGGAGATGACCAATAAGAGTGTAATGAAAAGCAAAGCTCCCAAAGCAAAGGGGTTAACCACTATTAGACGGTTATGCTCACTGTTTAGCATCTACGGCGAATAAAAACCAATGTATTCCACAATGCAATTTCACACCAAACCACTCCGGGCGACTTCGCAAAATTTTCACTGATATGTGAACAAATTTTGAAAAGATTTGCTTTGCATACTTGACCAGTCTCTAAGTTCTTAGTGGTGTTTTGAACAGTGAAAATTACAAGCAGGAAGATCTTTTAGATATCTTTCATAGTCTTCTCCTCAGTCAGCCACTTGCATTAGGCTAAAGCTCTTGAACATAAGCACCTACACCTGAGCCAAATAAGCTCTGAGATCTTACAAACAAAAATTGCACTAGCGGATCGAGTAATTTTTGCAAAAAACACTTTTTATTTTTGCATTTCAGCAATTAAATAGCAACTGTGCATTAAACTTCGTAGACATCTGTCATATTGAAGTTTTATGGACATGTAGAATAAACTTCTCTTCACTTAAATCAACAAAACATTGCATATCTTAGACAATACATGATTTTAGCATTAACAAATATCACTCTTACAATGTAGCAAAATCCTTATTTCATCAGCATAAAGTGATTGTGACAAACTTACCATCTCTGCCAACATTTTGTTGTGAACTTTGACTTCATTCCCAATGTCAATTGATAGCTAAAAGAATACAAGGAGGAACAATAAATATTTACATTTAAAACATTCCTAATAGTTGTTAAAATATTCTAAATTATACTTACATCGATTTAATGACAAGTATGACAAGTATTACTTACATGCTTTAGTGCGCTCACTTTCACCCTAAGATCTTCCTGTAAGTGTTCATTCTCCTCCTCATAAACACTGTACCCGCTTGCAACATAATTTCCTTGTGGGGCTCCCTCACCTGGGGACCATTCAAAGGCAACAGAAGTGGGTTACAAACAGGGCTGCACAATATGGACAACATATTATGATGCCTCTCAATATATCGAAGAGCCCATAACATTACTTTTCTGAAAGTACATTGTCTTGATTTATGTAAATACTGTTAAAGTGTCAAATTGTACATTCACTCCTGCTTCCCTACAGTTCATACGTGGAAAGTAAGCAGCAAAAACAGCCTGTTTAAAACAAAACTTGGGTGTCACAAAACTAACACATTATATATAAGCATAATGGTGGTGATCTAAACTGCTTTTGGGCAAATAAGGGAAAAAAGTTTTAAAAAATGTTTTATATATATATATATATATAATTTTATTTTATTTTTTTTTGCCCAAAAGCAGTTTAGATCACCACCTTTATGCTTACGTTCTAAAGAGTGTTTCTGCCTGGGAGGCCGTTTGAATGAGCTGCAAAACAGATCACCCAATCAGAACAGATCATTTACTCTAAAAGGCACAAAAACATTTCTTTAATTCTAAGCGGTAAACAGAGGTTAAAATGGTCATGGACAAATAATTGTTCATTATATTTTTTGTACTGAGATTAAATATAAGGAAATGGAGAGTATGGGCCCAGTCTCTGGGGCAACTTGTGGACTAGAGGTTAAGGTGTTGCCCCTGCAATCAGAAGGTTGGGGGATCAAATCCCAGGACTGCTAGTGGCACCACTGAGGTACCCTTGAGCAAGGGCTCCCTGCCCACTGCCTCACTTGGTGAATGGGTAGAACACAGATAATGAATTTCACACTGTATGCTGTGGTGTTTACTGTAATTTTATTTCTTTTAATTCTTCCATTACTGCATTCTATTTTATTATATTTTTTATTCCATTTCTGGAAAGCACACTGAATGATCTTTTGTGTATGACAATGTGCTTGAACAGAGGAAAACTAAGAACCTGCAGCAGTGACTTTCAGTTCTGCTCTGGCCTGAGACAGATGCTCCACGTATAAGGTTCCAGCTGGCTAACTAGGAAGCTAAGAAGGCCTGCTAAACGCAGCAGAGTTTGAAATACAGACAGAAACCAGAATACACCTGCAACTAATATCAATAGGTGAACAGGTAGATAGATATCTGTCTGTAGGTATGTACTGGTTAATGTTATTTAAACTGTCTGCCCGACGCTAGCCTTGTTTATCCATAACGACTGGTAACACAGCTACAGCTAGATAGTCGGACTACTACGGTCCATTCTGACAGGTAATAAAAGTCACTCACCCACTCCTGCACGCCTCATACTGCCGTTTCCCAAACACTTTTTTATCACACACAGTCAAACTACCGATAAATGTTAAAAACTAAGACTAAATCTTCGTTCAATCTCACAGAACGATCCAAAGTGAATGACTACACTCTCACGCCACGACATTCTACGGAAGCCGGGACGGTAGCCAGTTGGAGAATCCTGGGTAATGAAGTTCTACACGGTCGGCGTTAGCGTGGGACGCTTGATCGTTACACCAACAGGGACTTTAATTACATTGCATTCAAATACACAGACATTAATATGGATTCAGAATATTCCAGTATTCTTGGAATGGTTTCCACAAGATTTGGGGGTGTTTCTGTGGGAATGTGTGTCCATTCATGCTGTAGAGCATGGGTGTCGACCTCCGGTCTTGGAGGGCAGGTGTCCAGCACAGTTTGATGGTTCTCCTACTCAAACACATTCACTAAACCTGACAATTAACTGGTGAGGTGAACCAGGTGTTTCTGAGCAGGTAAATCACTAAAACGTGCTGGACCACGGCCCTCCAAGACTGGAGTTTTAACGCCCCTGCTGTAGAGCATTTATCAGGTCAGACGCTGATGTTGGCCAAGAAGGACAGGCTCATAATCTCCGTTCCAGTTCATCCCAAAGGTGTTGGAGGGTTGCAGTCAGGACTCTGTGCTAGTCAGTCATGTTCTTCCACATGTCTTTATGCACCTTGCGCTGTGCACTGGGGCACAGTCTTGCTGGAATAGAAAAGGGCTTGTTAATGCACTGTTAAACCATTATTCAGTATGGACAATTTTCTTATGTAACTTTTAAAATGCTTTAAAACATTTAAAACTTTAAAGCATTAAAAAGTCTTGCTCTCACCAGAAATACTGTTGCAGTGCATCATCATATAAAGGTTTTAAATTAGTTCTTAATTAACTCAATTAATATTAGTTTTTAATATAAAACTATTCATCAGACAGCAATAAAAAATCTTCATAACATGCATTTTAATAAATATTCTACTGTAGACCTTTTATGGGTTTCTAATGGGTGATCTGGTACAGCTCACTAAATCTCACACAGCAATTTTAGTGTTGCACTGTTATTTTGTTACAGTAATGTTCTTGTAATTGTGTTGCATTACTGTTTATTGTCTATTTCTTTCATTCTATTTTATTATTATCTTTTATTCTTTCTTGTTGCACTGAGTATGCTAGTGACAAAAATAATCTCCTCAGGATAAGTAAGGTTCTTTCTTATCTTTTCTTCTTGTCTTATCTTTCTGCTCCATTGTGATTGGCTGCTCCACCGACATGATTGGTTGTTTCACATGCTGACGTTTGGAGGAGGTGAAGAATGCAGGTGTTTATCAATGTCTTTTCTGAACTTGCATTCTCATGGCCATTAGTCACAGCCAAAGTACAGTTCCAATTCAAAGGGAGTTTCTCAACATGGAGTACGTCAAGTACAAACTCCACTCTTGGGAGCTCAGATTTGGAGTCCAGACTCCTGCGAGCAGGAGGAGACAGAACACTCAGTCTGCATCTGGAAGATCTCAGCTCGGCTCAAGGGTTTTCAGCCCAATATATGTAAAAGAAAAGTAAAAAAAAAAAAGTCACACATGAACACACCACAGCACAGCACAGCACACAGTGTGAACAATGTGAAATTCTTTCTCTGCATTTAACCCATTCACCAAGTGAAGCAGTGGGCAACCACTGGTACGAGCAGTGTGTGAGGATAAGATTCCAGGCAGTGCCACTGGCAGTCCTGGAATTTAAACCCACGACCTTCTGATCGCAGGGGCAACTACCTAAACATTAGGCCACCAGCCGCCAAACATTGTGTACAAAAATCAAATAAAATTTTAAGAAAATATGGTGTATTTTATGGATGTCATGAGTGTTTCAAAAGTCCATAAGAACCAAAAATTGACACCTGCAATCTTCAGGCCCCCAAACTACACTGCATTAAAAACAGATGATTTCGTGGTGGAAAACTGTTCCGTGGTCTCATAAATTATTTTTATAATTTGTGCATTAGTGCACATGGCAGGGGTAGATCTTACACATCATTAATGCTGAACAATATGTACAGGTTTTGGAGAAACATATTCTGCCTTTCATAAGACATCTTTCAGGGAAGGCCTTAGTTCAGCAAGACAATGCCAATATTTCAGCAAGACAATGCCAATTCAACATGTCTTTGTTCAATTTTCAGTTAAATGTGGGTTTACACAATTTCTAAATAGTCACATTTTGTTTTTATTAAAATTTAAAACGTTTTGGAAAAGGAGGTTTTTTGGTGCAAGAGAAAATTAAGACCTCCGACACATGTCTTGAGATTCTAGGTAGAAGTTGAGTTATTTAAGTATTGTATAAATTGTATAGATTATTTTGTGTGAATTAAGATTTTTTTTTTTTGAGTCATGGTGGGATATGCAAACAAAGGAGATGCTTATAACAGTGTATCTTCAAACTAATGTAAAACAGAATATA
>JBBJLS010000140.1:15432555-15446026 GCA_037577275.1 Bryconaethiops microstoma | reverse complement strand
TATATACAGTCATTGTGTACATACATATCATTATTAGTCTACATTTAGTTTACATATATGTATATATTTTAGATTGTATTGAGTACATTTTATACTGTACTGTTGGTATAGTATTTTATTCTATTCTATTGCTTTCTTGCTGCTGTTTGTACTGTTCACTTTCTGCAGTGACAAAGCAAATTTCCCACTTGTGGGACTAAAAAAGGTTTATCTTATCTTATCTTGGCTTAAACAATTATTAAATATGCTTTCAATGACCTTTTCTGTTGATAAAAGTACATTTTATTATTAAAAGTACATCCTGAAAGCCTTTTGGCTTAAAGGTTATTTACACATGCGAAAGGTCTTAATGCTGATGAGCACTAACCAGTGCAGCGGTGGCCTAGTTACTTAGGAAAGTAAGGCATCACAGATTGCGTGTTACCTCTCTTAAAGTGTAATGAAAATTCTTCCTTAGGGTTCCTGAGTCCATGTTCTATGTCTGGTTTTGATACATCAAACCAGCCCTGTGATGACCTCACTTCCTGTTTGGTGCCGATTTTGATTGGCTGTCACCGATGAATGGTTGCAAAAATCCAAAAGTCATTCAATACCTTTTGCGAGACTTGGTCTACAGATCATTTGTGCCAGTTTTGGAAAAGGCTGGACAAAAGTCTTGCTGTTGAAAACTTTTAAAATCTTTCTATAAAAATGGTGGCAAATCCAATATGGTGGAAATTGACATCACTGTGTGTGCTGAACTCAGCCTGATCCAAAGGACTCAATGGTGCACTTTTTTTTTTTTAAGTTGAGTGATTAGGCCGTCAGTTCAAAGCTATTTGCACAAAGACACTTTTACCTTTAAGCCACTGGTGGTGCTTGAGTGCTCAAGGTTCAGACCTGGTCCTTGGTAAAGAGAATCAGGGGGCTGTCCCCAAATAGTGAGCCAAATTTTACAACTTGTTACTGAACGGTCCTAGGGGTCCGTAAATACCCCAGCAAGAGGAAGAAGAAAGACGAAGATGGTGGATAAAAGGTAAAAAACGCAATGCTTGCCACCCCCCAAAAAAATAAACGCAATAGCAAAAAAACATGCCAAAATAAAAATGAACTAAGATCAGATTGCAGGCTGAGTGGAGGTTATTTTTGATTAGCTTTAGATTATCTCATAATAAAAACCAGCTCACTGCCGCCAGATCACAAAAGCACTGTATAATAATTA
The DNA here is from genome assembly GCA_037577275.1 of Bryconaethiops microstoma. Lineage (NCBI taxonomy): Eukaryota > Metazoa > Chordata > Actinopteri > Characiformes > Alestidae > Bryconaethiops > Bryconaethiops microstoma. The sequence goes on along the minus strand of JBBJLS010000140.1, from coordinate 15,444,825 downwards.
TAATTCTAAAAATAAATAAACAATAGTAATATAGAAAATATAGAGAACTTAACAGTATTGTGTTGCACTACTTCATGAAAAGAAAGAATAATAATATCACCACAATGCATTACGCTCAACATTGGACTGACATCCTAACAATGTATGACTATGGTCAAAATATATAATCTGAAAACTTTACCATTGAATATATTACAAACCAACAAAGAAAACGTTCATTTATCTAAAACAAGTGTACAATGTTAAACACATCCAAACCCTTGATAAGAATGTATGTTTTTTATGGGTTTCTTATCCTCGTCTCCTTTCCTCCCAGGTTGACAGTTTAATTTATTCAGTTCCCACAGCTCTCATAGGGGTTTACCTTCTCAGCTAAACCACAAGGCACTGAGGTGTGAGGACACACTGCCAAGTTACACACAAATATTTTACTGACAACCACCATGTCTCCCAGTCTACACACATCAGATAAATTCCTATTTACGCAATTATCATTATGTATACAAAAGCCATTCACAATTTTAGGATCATTGTTAAAGTGTTTGTAATCAGTGTTTTGAGTAATATAAAATCATGTAGGACATGCAGTTCTATATAATATGTCAACCCCGTGCAACTTTACATGTAATTGATAGGAAGCTAGGAATCAGGGGAACAGTATTTTTATCATTAAAAACAGTAGTTTCTTGATGTTCCTATTACTTAAATTATTGTATAAAACATCGAAAATTATCTTGATCATTTTTATGTGTGTTCTCATGGCCCAGTTATTTTAGAGTAGAGCAGAGCTGAAACACTGATTTCAGAGCTTCAACTGCTACTGCTGAGTCAGAGAAACACCCTCGACAGGTCACCAGTCCATCAAGGTATTCTCATCATTATTTAGGAAAAAAAATTATTTGAATCACAGATAAAATGATTTTAGGAAGAAGATGTACTAGAATACATGTAGAGAATACAGGTTTCTATCCTGTTTATGTCTTTTGTATCTAAATGATAGGATTGTTTTATTGCATGTTGTTAAGTTTGAATTTATTTTCTTTAATTCTCCTCTATTTTGTAGCATTAAGCTATTTGTAGATTTGGCTATTAACTTAATTTACTGTTGTAGACAGATTGAATGTTAAGGAATTTGCCCTCTTTACCTTGTACTTCAGCTAAGGATTGGAAACGTTGCGAACTGGAGACACCCTGCTGAGTTTTATTTTTGAGAAAGCTGTACTTAGCGCAGCATTTGTTTTCTATACAGAAAAGAAGCAGTCATTAACTAAGCACAACCACCAGCTGTAATGTTTATCTAGCTCTAAGTCTTCAGACAGTAAACGCCCCATCTCTCCAAGCTCTGAATGCAAACAGTATTGTAAAAATCCCATTCGATTTAACCTACAGGTCACAATATATAGATATTCTAGCAATGTCCTCCTAATTTCTTTATTAATTAAACGGAAATAACATGTATATCACTTCTGTCTGTGCTTTTTTTTTCCTGTTTGGAGGGTCTGGCCATTGTTTTACATGGACAGTATCCTAAAACATTAGCACCGCAGTCCAAAAGCAAAGATTCAGCCTAGCTGCGGAGAAGGACAGGAACGAAAGCTGGAGAAGGAAAGGACAAGGAATGAGAGAGAAAAACCAGGAGAGAGACTGAGAGCTCTCATATGTTGTTGACCATTTTCTTGGAAGAGATCACGTGGTCAATTTCAGTCAGTTTAACTGACCCTCAGGCCTCTGCAGGTCCAGAGTGAGAAATCTCTGCACCAGGCTCTGCTCGCTGCTCTGACCAGGCTCAAGGCACAGGCACAGGATCATTCCATGGAAAGAGTGACAACACAGACAGGTGGCAGAGAGGAGGAATCTGCAGACCTCGTCTTTCATTACAGACACATCTCTCATGGAACGTTCAAATTGAGTTGGCAACAAATTAAGTGACTTTGCAAGCTCGACTCACATTAAAACCAAACGCAAACTTTAAAGTTCAGGTTAAAACTCAGGTGGTCAGATCACCTAAATAGATAGTTGGTACTAGCTCACCATATTAAGTCTGTAAACATTGTTTCAACGGTACATTTACTCCTACCCATCCATACAGTCCATATATGGAAAATAAGCTACAAAACAGACCATTTTCAAATCATAGTTTTTGTGATGTCACAAAAGCAACACATTTTAAATATATCTCCTTATACTGGTTACAGCAGTTTAGCTTGGCCCTTTCAAGCAACTACTAACTCGCCAGCAACATTAATGCTTAAAAATAGACTTTTGTTGGATTCCACGAAGACCTGGATTCATCAGAACACCCAGTAACTCACCTGGAGCTGTGATCGGTTGCCTCTCAGAAACACTATGATTGGTTATAGGCTCTATAGCATATTGCAGCCTTCTCTGACCTCAGTTTTGCAGAGGCTGATATTGTGATATGATTGACATACAATAAACTGTGCAGCTTTGCTGCTTAGCATTTGTTTTATAATCATAAAAATAATAATGATAATTTTCTAATAATAGATGTTGCACAGATGTTGACTTTTTATGGCTGATTCTGATTTCTTTATGGACAACAGTTTTTAATGATTGTCCAAATTAAATGGATTAAATTAGTTAAATGGAAGCTCAACACACATCAAAACCAAACACAAACTTTAGAGTTCTCCAGACACAAAACTCCAGAGATGGTCAGATGACTTAATTATGATTAAAAATACGCACAATTTTACCTTTAGCCTTTATGTAGTCAGTCAAGGCTTGGTGTCTGAACAGTGTCCGTACCTTTGGCTAGGTGTACATAATAGTATGTTGAGCAAAGAAACCTCTGAGACAATTGTATCTGAGATAACTCAACTTAAACAAAACTTAAACTGGTTTGGGATTTACAACGCTAAATAGTTATACAATGCTACAAAGTTTGCACAGCTCCAAACAAGTGTCTATATTAGCAACATCTTGGCTGATTGACTACATCTGAGATAAGGGCAAATGTGTTAAATACGAAATAAATTTGACTCCCTTTTAAAGATCTTACAGTAAATGCAGAACAACAAAAAAAAAAATAACCTCTAACGTTTACAAGAGATTTATCTGTAGCAATTAACCAGCAAGTCAACTCTGCTGCTGTGTGAAATGGGTTTCTGTGGCCAAGCAGCTGCACAAAAACCTAAAATCTCCATGCACAATGTCGGTGTGGCTGGAGTGGTTTAAAGCGTGCTGCCTCTGAACTCTGAAGCAGTGGAAATGTGTTCTGTAGAGACATGAATCACACTTCACTTTGTGACAGTCTAACGGATGAATGTAGGCTTGGAGGATGAAAGAGAATGCTACTTACCAGAATGCCAACGCTACAGTTTTGTGAAGGAGGGTAAATGATTTGGGGCTGTTTCTCAGGGTTTGAGAAACAGGATTTTAGACAATTATATGCTTCCGACTTTATGTTAACTGTTTAAGGAAGGCCCTTTCCTGTTCCGGGACAACTTTGCATCTGTCCATAAAGTGGGGTCCATAAAGATATGGTTTGACTTAGGGACGTCTTCCCCAAGTTACCTCTGTCAGCAGTGGACAACTGGATGTATTTCCACCTGTGCCCTTTGTAGAGTGTGCTGTGTGCAGCCTGAAGCAAAGGTTTACGGCTTTAGCACAGGCTCAGGCTAAGTTTAAAAGCAGCCAGCCATCAAATTGCTAGTAAAGTGAAGATTTGTTAGGCTGGTGGAAGTCTCATTGCAAACAGGTGACAGACACAGAGGGTTCTTCTTCCGAGACAATTCTTCTGAGAGTGATGCAATCCAACTAAACAATGACTTGACCTCTTCTACACGTATACAAGACAGAAAAGTACAAACATTTCAAAAACTACACATCACATTTACTGTACATAATTGAAAATGAACACATCTGAAATGTTAAAGGAATAAACAGATCTTTGCACTTTCCCCTGGAATGAGAAGCTAGCTCCATTTCCTACTTCTGAAATGTGGAAAAGAAGTCTGGAGGACTCATTTACTCTCAGTGACTTTGGAAGTTGTCACAGCTATAAAAGAAGACTCAAACCATTTCTGCTAAACCTGATAAATATGCCTTCTGCATTCTCTCCTGATCTATAACTGAAAGAAATACATTCAAAAGACGTTTTCCCCAGAACAGAGATTTGATCTTATTTATTTGGATCACACCTGCCTTTTTAAATGGTATTTTTATTTATTACTTCTCTGTCTGTAAACTAGGCCTGCACGAAGATGGTATCCATAGATATTCTAAGACATTCAGCAAGAATATATTTATTTGCTAATGGGACAGACATGTTCGAGCAAAACCTCATATTTTTCGGGGGTGGGCGGTAGGGTTTGGGGTAAGTGCCAGTTGCCCTATTTTGTCAATATATAAAAGTTTTCTACATAGACATACAATAAAGGTTAGGTGTGTTTATACTTCTTCTGTAGGGTTACTTTTGTGGGGTACGAGGAATTTTTTAACAGTAATGATGATCTACCAAGAGATAGATTTTGCTGGCTCATAACAGTATTTTCTTTGTCTCATGAGAAAAAATCATTTTCTTATTTGGAAATTACTGAAGTGTGACGTGTTTCTTCTAAACCTCCCCATAGGAAAAATAAGGAGCAAAAGAAAAAAAATAATCTTCTTTTTTTGCTATTCTCATAGGCTTCCCGGTTTTCTTCTCTTTAACAACCTTATGGATGGTAAATCTCTCTAACTTTGGTATAAATTGCTTGAATTTGATCATTATTAGGAATGTCAGATCTACAGGCTCATTTATAAGCCAACCAAGTTTCCTTTTGGATCTTATGGTTTATCCCAAGATCTAATTATTTGTGACAAATGAAAAACAGTGCAGTTAGAGAAAACAGAGAGCATTTTAAGATCTTGGATACAGCTGAGATCATTATTATTATTATTTTTATTATGTTAATTTGGCAGACACTTTTATGCAAAGCGACTTACAATATGAGGAGACATTCAAGTTTCAGGACCATGTGAGAACCAGAGGAGAGTTCTAAGTGCTAAATCTTTATGTAAGAGTAATGCAAGATAGATTAATAAGGTGCATTATGAGAGGAGATGCTCTCTGAACAGTCTTCAGGAGGTTTTTGAAGTTAATGAGAGATAAAAGGAAGACTCATTCTCAGGAGCTGATCTTTTTTTACTGATGTAAAACTGACTTCAATCTAGGAGAAAAAGACTGGGCTAGGAAGAGATCTTATTTTGAACTGTCCTTTCTTTTGGGGAGGGGAATCCTCAGGGCCATGTCATTTTTAAGTTCATTTATACTAAGTAGTATCTTATTTGTAAGAAACGATAAGAAATGAGGAATAAGGTTGTTTAACCCTGACGTCCTAATGCAGTGGAATCTATCATGTTTTAATTTACAATAAATGGGACCAATGTTGTGAGAGAAAAAAAAACTCTAGGCTTGGAAATTCTACATACTTCACTGAGCAATGCAGTCACTAAAGAATTGCAACATATAAAGTTAGTGTATGCTAATATGCCTGTATCAAGTGTTAAACAGAACATGGACTGTCTTTAACAAGCTTCAGATGTCAGAAAATGTTAACGTGTTCAAGCATTAGCTTAATGCTACCATACCACGGATAATAGCCTGTTTCCAGTATGACAAGATCGGGCTACTTATCCATGGCCCACCCTATATCAAAAACCCTACTGGGGTTGTAGCACAGTTTTGACTGAAAGTCTATTAAATATTCATGGTGTGCCACATATACTTGTTTTAAATATTCTTCTGAACGTCTGATCGTAATGATCTGATCTTTAAAATGATTCTTCTCACTCATTACCAAAGTGGTTCTTCAAGGAACGATCCACTAAAAAGTTCTTTAGGGAACCAAACGTAGATCATCTTTGGCATTTCTCAAAAGAACCCTTCCTAACTGCTTTATTTTTGAGAGTGTGCATTACATAGAGCACAATACTTTGAACAATCCAGCATTGGAGTATGTCCCACACACAGCAGGGGTCATCAGGGGTCAGAACTAAGAGTCGAAGGGGTGGATGTGGGGGTAGGAGGCAAAGAGCTGAGCAAGTAGAGTGCCAAGGTGGAAAGGAGTTCAGCACAGTCTCCAAAACATTCCTGACTTCAAAAAGGCTTTTTGAGTAGAAGGATTTCCAAAGTGATTCTTCTATAGATATTCTATACGAATATATTCAGGAGCAAGAAGCAGAACTGCTTGTCTTAAATGTTAAACTGGAGCTCTAAACCTGCAAATACCACTGTGGAATGTGAAGCTGAGATCGCCAGGCAATAACTTTTTCCGTACTGGAAAAATCAAAGAGACCAGTCCCTCCTCAATCTGGACGAGTCACTAAGAATGTTCTTGTAACCCACTTTCCTCAGGAGGAGATAAATCATAGGGGAGGTGCCTAGGTCTTGGGTTTCCACCACTGATATTAATATTCATGATTATATTTTTCTTCCTCTACATTTTAGCTGAGGGAGGACCAGTCATTTTAAAAGACTGTTGAAGCAGCCAATAAGCCGAGGCCTATGAGTCACTGTGCTTTCTTGCAGGACTTTCATGCTTCCCACACTCCTGGGTGCCGCTTTAGAGAATGCACGCAAAGTCATGTGTTTACAAAGTGGTGTGCAAATGGTTGTTGAAATTAGCAAGAAAGGTTATAATGAGGAACATGTTTTTTTTAACTTTTTTAGAATTTTGCCTTTGCATTAAATCTGCAGTATTGATTTTTTTTTTTGCTTTACCCACAAAGCTACAGACAAAGAAAAGGTTTAGTTTTATCCCATCCACAGGCTCATAGTGAGTTTCCCAGATGTGTAATGATATACTGCAGCAAACCTGACTTTTGCCAGAGAGAGAGAGAGGGAGAGAGAGAGAGAGGGAGAGAGAGAGAGAGAGAGAGAGAGAGAGAGAGAGAGAGAGAGAGAGAGAGAGAGAGAGAGAGAGAGAGAGAGAGAGTTCCAGACAGCTGGACTCACTTAAACTATTCCTCATGTGTGTAGCTCTATGGAAAAGATTTCAGCATTCAGCTTCACGCAGGGAGTATTTAACCATTTAACGGCACATCCTATGCTAAGTTATACCCCTGTTTGTGTATCTGTCTATAAAGCTTTTAATATAAGTTCCAAGACAAAACATATGTTGTATACAAGCTGAACTCACCCAGTAGCTATAATGAGCTAAACTGGCAGTTTAATGATTCCATGCCAAGCTCACCAGGTAGGTCCTATCATGGTTTTCCATGAAAAGAAAAAACTGTCCTGCACTGAAAGATTTCATTTGAAAGATGAGAGTCTTCATGCCCTGACATACAAACTACACTCATTTTTTATTATTTACTATTTCAAGTGGGGTACATTTTGGTAGAAAAACATGTAAACATAACAGTTGCAAAAGTGGTAACTTTTGAAAAGTACATCAATGGGATTATTAAAGGCTACATACTAGGTCCTTACTAGGTTCATTTGAAGTTTTTTGTACTTTTACAATTTTCAGTAATGTATAGCAAATCATGTTTTTCTTAGTTGTAATTGCCAGAGCTTTGTGCAAAATGTGACAGAAAATATAATTTGTACATTGTGTTATACAGTGTGTGTGTGTGTGCACCCTGTGATGGGCTGGCGCCCCAGGGTGAGTCCCTGGCTCGTGCCCATTGGCCCTGGGATAGGATCTGGCTACCTGCTATCCTAGTAAGGATTAAGTGGGTACAGATAATGAATGAATGAATGAATGAATGAATGTGTAATACAAAGCTCCATGACAGTGCTCATATTAAAAGACAATTTAGAAGTGGCATGTGTCCTGAGGTGGATGGTAACAAAGTACATGTACTTCATTGGTGTAATTATGTACTTTTTTAAGGTATCTTTTATTTATTAATGTATTTCTATTGTTTAATACATTTACTTTCAATCCATTACAAGTCAAATACCCAAAATTTTACTCCATTACATTTTGTATTTCTTCTCTAAACTACTTTTATAATGTAGCATATTTAAATCGAACAGGCTTTAACAGGATTTAACATTGCGCTACAGTACTGTATTTATCTCAGGAGACTGGGAGAAGAAATTAAATTGTACACTCATTGCCACATTGCCAAATGAATCAGTCAAAATCACACAGAACATCTTCTGTAAAGTAAGTTACATACATAAGCTTGTTAAATGCAGCCCTGTATTGAACTGTATTGCCCCCTACCATCCCCCCAGGTGCCGCCCTAAGGTACCCATGCCTACCGTAACTAAAGCATTGTGACGTGGTGAGTGGATAATTAGTCGATTTGTTTAACCAGTGGCACCCACAGACAATCTAACAATATTTACCATATTTTGTTAGAAAATTTCACAAGTGTGCAAGTCGTGTATGTGCACCAGGGCTGTGTGTGTGAGCTCAATTTCCAAAAATATTTCTAAAAATGATTTAAAAACTAAAACGTGTAATTTAGTAATTCACTTGAAAGAAAAGATTTTCACTGACAAACTGATGCACGCAACACACTCCAAAAACGTTGGGACAGAGGCAAAGTAAGGGCTCGGTCTTAGCAAGTAAAGGTGGGTCATAGGTCATTACTTTGTGCCGATCTCCGTGAGAGAATTTTCTATTCATTTAAAAACAATTCATTTAAAAATGTTTCTCAGCACAAAATAGCAAAGAATTTAGGTCTGTCTCGTGCTCAGGAGTACCTTGGGAAATCATTGTTGCTGAACCAATTAAGAAATGTTTTTCGCAAAGAGGAAGCCACACATCAGTTTTGTGCAGAAAAACCCCTGAGTTTTCTGGCCTGAGCTCATCTGAGATGGACCAAAAGACAATGGAAATGTGTTCTGTGGTCAAATGAGTCCACGTTTCTGCTTGTTCTTGGGAAAACAGTATTCTATGGATTCTATGTGCCAAAGATGAGAAAGACCATCCGGATTTGTATGTACAAATGTGGACAAATGTACTGGGATTTGTTCTAAGCCTCTTTCTTCTAGTGAAGTCCAATCCTACTACTTCAGCATAGCAAGACATTTTGGACAATGCCATGCTTCCAACTTTGTGGACACCTTTTTTATTCCAGCATGACTGTGCCCCAGTGCACAAAGCAAGGTCCAAAAAAACATGGTTCGATGAGTTTGGTGTGGAAGAACTTGACTGGACCACACAGAGTCCTGACCTCAACCCCATCCAACATCTTTAGGATGAACTGGAACGGAGATTGCAAGCCAGGTCTTCTCGAAATCTTTCCACAAGGTTTTGGAGTGTTTTTGTGGGAATTTGTGCCCATTCATTTCGTACAGCATTTATGAAATCAGGCACTGATGTTGGACAAGAAGGCCTGGCTTGCGAGGCCTGGCTGCAAAGTGGGGGACCAACTCCATATTAAAATCTATATATTTGAATGCTATGTCATTAAAGTCTCTGTTGATGTAACGTTCAGGCGTTCCAATACTTTTGTTCATAGGGTGTATGTGAAGGCACCACTAATTCATAGGCTTACACTGGAATTTTAAAGAGACATATGATTCCATCAAGACAATGTCTTTTCCTGGGAACTCCATGTATATTTCAGTAGGACAATGGCAGCCCTCATTCTGCCCAAATTTTAAAAAGTGTGGACATAGACTTAGAGTGCGTGTGCTTGACTGGCTGGTGTCTGGTGCATCATGAAAAAGAGAATCAGAAACGGACAACCACAGACTGTTTAGCAGCACAAGTCTTGTATACAGCAAGAATTCTCGAACAATTAAGAAGTGTAATTAAAAGAAAAGGTGATGCGACTCAGTGGTAAATTTGCCTCTGTCCCAACTCTTTGGTGTGTGTTGCAGGTATCAGTTTCTAAATTTGTTTGTTTACTAAATAGAATTAAGTTTGTCAGTGAAAGATTCTTTTCTTTGTCCTTGTGCCTGCTAAATGACGCTTCAAGTGAATGACCACATTACAGATTTTAACTTTTACTGCATTTTGGTAAAGTGACCCAAATCCCCCCCCCCCCCAACCACACACACGCGCACGCACACACTTTTTTTGGGAAACGGAGTTTGTAAATTATTTTAAATAAATAGAAATGTATTTAACAGCTCACGGTAGTTTTAATTTACTTAAGAAATTAAAAAAAGAATCTTGGTGCTTTACCTCAAGAAGATGTTTATATAGTGCACCTGTATTTTTACTTGCATATAGTGCAGTTGTAATTTTTTAGTAATAGTAGTACTGCTTTCACACATACAGAATTGCATACTGCTCACCACTGCCTGTGTTACTCAGTGGCCACAGGTATAAATGATCCTTTCATAAACTCTGTAAAGCCACTTGGCATAAAGGTGACAATGATGGGACCTACAGTAATTCTTGTCAACACACAGATTTCTTTTAACTTAAATTTTTTATGTATTTATGATCACTGCAGACTCTGAAATGTCCCTTTTGCTGCACAAATCCAAGCTGCGACTAAAAGGTATTATATACTAGGTCTTTTCTCTAAAACCACGGGCAGAGCTATCCACCAATTTGCCTTGCTGTGTACTCTGGTGACATTGTGTGGGGATATTTTTGTGCCTTTTATTATGCGTTTGCTGACCAGACTGTGAGTCATGTGGACGGTGAGGAAAACTAACTATGTGTTAGGCAAAGCCAGCTCAGATTTTTTCCCCTCCTTTTTCATGTGAAATAGATTTCTAACTGCTCTCTCAGACTGAGCATGTATACTGTTGTTGGACGATAATCCGTGAACTCTGTTGTAAGCCAATAATGATGAGGCATAACTGAAGTGGTAATCGTCTTTCACAGAGGCAACAGCATTAAAAACTCACATAGGCCTCGTTCAAACAGGCAACTCAAATCCGCATAGCTGTCAAATTTGAGCAGGATTTTCTGCAGTCTGAACAGCAAAACATCACACAAAGTCTGACTTTTCTTTCACCAATGAGATACAGGTCACATTAAAAGGTGATCTGAATCAGATTTCTGGACATGCAAGGCAATTTGACCAATCAGATTGGATTTGATGTGTTTTTCTTATCATTCATTTGTGGTGGTTCTTGATACCAAAACGGACTGGACATCACATACAGCTTAAACATAGAGAACTGAAGACTGTAACAGGCATTTTGGTTACATATTTTCCTTTGTATGCTGCATTTGTACAGTGACTTTCAGTAAAGATCTGAATTTTAGACCCGTCTCTGAATGTCTCAGGTAGACTCCGTTAGCCTTTTGACCAGGTCATCCTACTTTCATCTCGGGTTCTGTTCAAATTAATAGTAAAGTAAGTAGTAAAGTTGCTAACAAGTTTGATACGGTTGTGAAACATAGTACAATCCCTCTGATTATAATTCTTAAGGAACAATAATATCACACGCCCAAAGCTAAGCATAACTGTGGCCAGTTTGCAAGGTCTCTTGTATTATGAAATATGAACACTCAAGTCCAAAAATCCGTTTTAAGACACAAATCTGAACTGCCCTGCTGTGTGAACAAAGCCTAAGAGATCAAAAACTGAAGGCTTTGACTAGTAGTTCCTCTGTCAGACCAGTCATTTAGGTGTCGGATTCCAGACTACGTCTCCATTTAAATCTCCATGTTCCTTCATGCGTTTTATACGTCCCAGCCCCTTCCCCCTGATCCTCAGGGCAGAAGCTCTGAAGAGCCCCACCCACTCACTTCTGCGGGGCTTTAAAGAGGAGTAAATGAAATGGCCGGCAGATGTACTAGTTCCATACACACTTTAGACTGAGAGTCGGATCCTTTAAAGCATATAAAGAAAACGATTCCTCTTTAAAGACGCTGTTTTTACTCGTTTTACTGATGTTTCCTGTGTCACAAACATAGGCTCAGGAGGAAACACCAGCGGTCGATACATGCTCATGTGTGCTCAGGCCTGTTCGCTTAAGGACCGAATTCTTTTAAGCAACTGCTTGGTGCCTGTTGAGTGCTGTATTCCACACTACCTCACGCATTACTGTAGAGCAGCTGTACGACACGTTTCAAAGCTTGAATCAAGTAAAAATGAAGCATTTTCAGAGACTGACAACTAGTTCTGTGCATGATCTCTACAGGCAGATTTAGTCTAGGACTTTCTGGTACAAGATTTTTTCCCCCTTCTTTTTCATATGGAAAGTTCATCACCGCTGAGTCCAGAGTAAGGAAAAAAAGGATATGTGGCTGGGGCACAGCCTGTAATTTACAAACCTCAGTCTGCCTTCTCCCTCTTTTTCTCTCTCAGTATTTCTGTGTGTGTGTGTGTGTGTGTGTGTGTGTGTGTGTGTGTGTGTGTGTGTGTGTGTGTGTGCGTGTGTGTGTGTGT
>JBBJLS010000140.1:15406503-15432455 GCA_037577275.1 Bryconaethiops microstoma | reverse complement strand
TGTGTGTGTGTGTGTGTGTGTGTGTGTGTGTGTGTGTGTGTGTGTGTGTGTGTGTGCGTGTGTGTGTGTGTGTTTGTGCGTGCTCACCTCAGTCAGTGAAATGTGCGGTTCATTATGGGAGTGGATGCTCGTCCTCTGTAATGACCCTCTCTCTACTGCTCTGTCTTTCACGCATTATAACCTATATAATGTAGTGACAGTGTAGCTCTTGTCTGTCATCATCTACAGCCCCTTCAATTCAAATACAAGGCCTGAGGAAAGCAAACTGCAGCTGACTTTTGGAAATGTGACACATCAACATTACAGGATGTAAAATCAACAATATGTTTTGATTACATTGTTTTTATTTTTTCAGTTGTTTAGTGTATTTTTTAGCAATGAATTGTCATTAATCACATTATTTAATTTTGTAGCATATTGGAAACACTCCTAGAGGCCATTATGGTAACAATTCACTGAAGGCCACTTTCCCTGAAGGCCATTTTCTGAAGTGAAGTCACATCAGAATTGACTAAACTATCCTTTATGACAACTTAGGCCTGTATGAACGCTGACGTGTTACAAATATTGGCCATCACTGATATGTTGCCACTGTTATCATATTTCAGAAACCTGAGAGTTGCTTAAAATGAGGTTAAAATAACAGAATTATTACCAAGCTACTACCGTACTAAGCTATACCACTGTGGGGTGGTAGTAGCCTAGTGGGTAAAACACTCGCCTGTGCACCCGATGACAAAACTTTCTCCTATTGTGTCCTTGAGCAAGACACTTAACCCTCAGTTGCTCCAGAGGGACTGTCCCTGTCTGCCGAATGCCACTTTGCTTACTACATTATTGTCTGAGGTATATAAAACATAGTTTATGAACTTAGTTTGCTGTATTTGCTAGATTTTTTAAGGTTTTAGTTTTTATCGAAATTAACCATTTTGTGCAATGTGACATTTTCTGATCATTTTATTGGCAGAGTTTTCTAAACTGTATAAAATCTCCTCAGGATGTTGCTTCTGTACCAAAGGGCCATGAAAGAGCAATGAAGTTCATAGAATCTGAACATAGCCAACTTGTTCTTTTCCCTTATCTTTAATAATATAAAAAGTACAGGGAACAGCAGGGCTATATAAAACACATTTATTACACATGCTGACCATGAGGACACTTGTGCAGTGTGAGGGCAAAAGGTCAGAGTTCAAGACTGGGGTTGCAAGTCTGTAATGGCAGCCCTCTCAGAATGGTGAAATAAAAATTGTGATCACTGAATAGGTCTAGGCAAAGCAAATCTTTGTGTAATCCACTATGTACAGCTCTTTTCCACATTGTATGTATAACTTTGTTTTCCCAGCTCAGTGGACTCAATTTATAAATTGTGTGTTAAGAGATCAGTTAAATCACCGCTCTCTATGCTGACAGCAGGAGAGAGCTCACACTGGTTAACTTCACATGGTTCATTAAAGATGCCTTGCTTGGGTGTGTCTCCTACATCCCCAGCGCGGACAGGAGTCCAGGCCATCTGCCCAGGGATAAGCACCAATTCTACCAGCCTGGGAGGTCTGCTAGAGGCGGTTACAGCCTTTTCCCTGCACTGAGCATTACTGAAGTCTCTGCACGGGCAGCCATGCTTTGCATGTGTCGTTGCTTTGCCAAGAAAACAACTGCATTTCAAGAGTTTTTATGCTGCGAAACTATACAATCTGGAGCCTGTAACACAAATCTGTACAGAGAGACATCTATCGCAACTAATACAGTACTCCAGATATTTCTCCACAAAATATTTGGAGTTTATTATTTTAAAGAGCCCATGTTATGAAAAAAAAATCTCATTCTTTGAAGACTTTAACGTAGTACATAAAGCTGTTAAAATTTCAAAATGTACAATTCACTCCCCATTCCAAGCAGTGCATATATTTAAACTAAGTCACGACAACCCATTTTTGAATTCATTGTTGGGATGTCGTGAAAAGCGGTGCATTGACATATATCTGGATCCGTAAATTAACTCTGCTCATTCATGCTGAAGTGCGTCAACCCGGACTACAGGCCATCAATCTGTACAGAGACCATTTACAAATATCAGTCTTAAAGGCATAGTAGCAGCCTGTTTAAATGAAAGGAATAAAAAAGGTTAGACAATGGTCATGTAAAATGAATTATCAATGTTTTTTTTTTCTATAGAAAAGCACATACATGTCATAACTAGACCTCAGTGGACCAAAATAAAACATGACAAAATTGCAGAACATGTCCTATCATGAAATGAAGTTCCTGCATTTACTCACAATACACTAAAGCAGCTACAGTGATTTAAGTTTCTCTTGGGTTAAGTTGTACAACTTGCAAAAAGTGTTAAATAACACTTTTTCAAGACCATATCTTAGGTTTGCAGTACTATTCAGTTTAACACAACCGGAAAATGTGTACTTTGAATTGTTTAGATCTAATTATCATAAACATTGGTGTCTTTTTGTGAAATGTATTATTTATTTATATAGCTATGTCCTTTATTACTCATTTGATTTCATTTAAAAAATGTTTTAAGAAATCCAGTTCAGCTTAAAGGCGTGTAGAAATCTATCAAACATAGTTAAAGGATGTGTGAGTACTGTCTCTCAGTTTGTTCTTCCAGTCTTGACGCTCGTCTGTGACTGCATTAGAAGCTTGTTGAGATGTTTCGCACTGGTATGAGGTTCTAGCCGTGATCATGTAGCAGCTGGTTGGCAGGTGTAACGTACGTAAACTCTGACATGAACCGCTCGTCCCTCGTGCTCTGAGTGTCTGTGGGTGTGGAGTAACCTGAGACGCTGAAACAGAGGCTGCTGTGAGACTTTTTCCCCACCAACCAGAGCCCAGCACATCTGGAACACGACAACATGCAGCCTTTGCAAAGCCATGCGCAGTCTGGAGACTTTGAGGAGAGAAAAAGAAAGCCATGCAAAATGGCTGACAAAAAGGGCCGTTAGCAGCATGCAATGCTTTATTAGCATCGTTGTTACTGCACAGTGAGCGGGGCTGTATTGGGTAAACCAGATGCAGAACTTTTGCATGCTTCTCTACTTTCCAACCAGCTTTAGCATGAACATTGTTTTGAATAAGGTCCGGGTTGTCCGAAACATCATTTAATGATGTTTCTCTTTATTCTTCCGAACTCTTCATACATCATCGGATGCATTTTTTGGCACAAACTCTTATTCTGCTATTTCAACTTTCCAAAGTCTCAGCCAGAATGTACTGAACTTACTTCAGTACATTCAGCACGTGGCAATTTGAAGTCTGTCCTGTTTCGAGTCAAGTCTTTTCAGTTTCATGATTTTGATTGGTTACACTCACTCTTTGACTTTTTGAAAGTTAAAAGTTCTCCCAGCTCTTAAAAAAAAACATGCAGAAAATGGTTCTTCGCTTGAGGCCACAGAGGAACCATTTGTTTCCCTAAAGAACCTTCCGATGGATGGTTCTATGAAATAAACATTTTTGTAAATGAGAAAATTTGTTTTCATTAAGTAAAAGATCTTTTTACTTTTAATTTGGTCTTCACACTCACACACTTCACTTACAGAATTGTCCTTTAGGGAATGAATATGCTTTCAATTATAGAAACCTTTATTAACGATTTAGTCTTAACCACCCATAACCTGGATCTCTCCTGCTACTTGACGGCTCAGTCTGGGATGATAGGCAACATCAAAACCTGGAACCTCCTCCATTTTGCCATTTTATCCACCCAGTGAGGTCTAGGAGAAACACTATGTGACAGCTGTGGCATCACTGGGATTTGTACTCAGGTCTAAGTAGTATTTGTCAGTTCTGCCATAAACACCCTTTTAAAAGAGTCTCTCTTCTCACATAGACTTTTAGTGCATACTTGAAGTTCCATTAAATGTCAAGACTAGGTCTTGTAATAGTGTCATAAGGGACTCTTTAAGGAATGTTTAAGCATCTTTGTCACACCATTAAATCAAGGTTTTAAACCTTTGGGACACAAAAGTCTCACACAGCAGCCCAGCTATTGACATAAGGCGTTGCTCCTTTAAATTAGTGTTTTGCCGCATCTTTGTTTTGGAATCTGGGTCTTCAAATAGTGTTTTTAGTTTCAGGTCTGTTTGAATGGTATTTTAATGCTAGTGTAGATATATACCTCTGGGTATCTCACACAGGAGTTGTATGTGTGTATATTCATATTCAAAAGACTTCAGTTGTTCAACTTCGGATAATGTGGTGAAGTTTGCAAGCCACGTTCATGTTCATGGAGCTCTGAGGGTGAGGAGATGATTGACACCAGCACTGTCCAACCGCAGCCCATCCTGACTGTGTTGATTTGAGTGTTCTGTAGAACATGATGCAGAGCTGGGCTGCTTGGCCATCTTTGAAACACATTTCCTCTTACATGCTCCTCCCCTTTAATGCTCTCCCTGCTTTGACTGCAGGCGAGTTGTCTGGATATTCCAGCAGTGACTAATATTTTTCTGGCGCACTGAGGAGAAGCCCAATGGAAAAAGAATAGGTCCGGCGCCATTTTGGGGAAACTTGTTTTCCTTCAGGTGACTTTCTTTAGCACCAGTGAAGCCGCTGTTAAAGCTAAAAAAAAAAGTGTAAAATGCTCTTTTGACAACACATCAAATTAGTTTTTTTCATGCTATGAAAACAAATTGATTACAGTACTGAAGATTACCAAGAATCAACAAAGCAAGACTGTTCCTCCTCTGTGTGTGTCCTCGTACTCATGCTGCGTTGAGAAGCTAGTTAAGCACTCCTAGTCCATGAACCTTCCCATCCCATCCAATTAACCAATGAAACAGCTGGTGGGCTCAAGCAGTCTTCTGCACTTCATAAAAGCACTGCAGTTACGAGCAGTTCATAATGCCAACAAGCCCATCATTTTCCTGTATATACAGAGGGCCGTATTCCATTAAGACCGGGATCTAAAGGTGTTTTTCCTGAAACAGCCAAAAAAACAACGTAAAGAATGCGAGCATAGAGATTGGAAATGGTGCATATAACACTGACATATCTTCAGTGTCCAAGCAAAAAAAAAAAGTCTTCTTTTTATGTTTCTGCTTCATTAGACCTCAGTGGCTGTCCATTACATTGTATGAAACTTTCATGATGAACAGACCAATAGAAATCCTCTTTACATTAACTTAGAAAAGAAAATATCACAGAATATAGAAGTAAAGAATATTTCACTTTTGGACAGCAGTAACATGTAATTGTGTCCTGTTAAAAAAAGAAAACTGGGATGCAGTAAAATTCACAGTGATAGAGACAGACAACACCCACTATCAGACCAAGAGAGTGTATACTTAGAGCCCAAATCTTAAGCTCAGCTTAGCTTAACTGTCTTTTATTTGGATCAACAAAGGAAATAGGTTCACTAAGTTAATGTGCAACTGCATGGCATCAAAGCAAATGTGCCACATTCAGATATGATGCACTGGCTCATATGCATTTTTGCAACTTCAGGGGATTCTGAATTTGGTGAAGTACTTTTTCTTTCAGTATTTTTGTCACTGAGCGAACACTGAAGGAGAAGGGACTTTTTTATGAGCGGGTTTTAAAACAAAGCAGGAGATGCTACAAATCTTTCTCACAGTAACCCTGGAACATGCTTGTTGTGAGTGTGTGCAGTTGCACATTCTGCCGAGGCCCAAGTGGTGGAGTGTGAATGCGGAGGACATGTCTGGTCCTGTGGCCTGCCAGAAGCTCTGCTCCGCTCTCCTGCCGAGTGTAACCACGTCTCTTTTACCTGCCTTTAATCCCTAAACCCAACCAACGACGAGAAGTCTTCATGTGCATTCCAGGGCTATACTGCATGGAGGTCTGAGGAGGTTTAGGCAGCAGATGAGAACGGAGAATGCACTTAAACTCAGAGATGCAAGCTTTCCTTGTACATAAAGTCAGTAAACAGCAAAATCCTCAGTATCGAACACCTATAAGGCTGCAGGTGTTTTTTTACACGCTTGTACTATAGGTGTTTGACAACGTTTGCCAAAAATACACACATTTAAAAAAACAATTTAAAAAAATCCTACAGTGCAAATGCATTCAGAAGATGGTCCCTGATTAAGGCCCTTGTCTCCATCGGGAGACCCCACGATCCCGTCCCTGCTTCTGCTCGCCCCCCGCGTAAAATGCGTAAAAGCGCATGCCTGTGCCACCTTGGAGCCCAGTATCCAGCCGAGCCCCTGCAGGGCCCGTCCCGAAGCGAGAGCAGCACCGGGTCAGTGTGTGTGTGTGTGTGTGTGTTTGTGTGTGCAGGGTCTGGGAGACCAAGTACAGCTTTAAAAGCTCGACAATGTCCACGTCCTCAAAAGAATGGATCTCATTAAAACGCTGCATTCGTCATCACGGCCGGAGAGGAGCTGCCAAAAGTGTGAGGGAGTAGGCAGGCAGGAGAGAGGGAGTGCAGGAGCAGCCTGAGAGTCAGATAGAGTTTCTGAGCTCTGATTGGTCCAGGGACTGACTTTTGACACGCAGTCAAGGGAACCTCCTGCCATATAAATAGGGCCGATTGGACTTTATTATTCTAGCATCACGGCAGCAGGTTCCTGCTCAGTTTGGAGTTACGTGTCACCACAACTGTATGCCTGCTTGAAAGTAGCTAAACCAGGCACTGCGGCACAAGGAGTCTGCATGTCGGCCTAGACATGCTCAGCTTTGTGGATACCCGGATTCTGTTGCTGCTTGCAGTGACTTCATACCTAGCATCATGCCAATGTAAGTTTATCATATGCTCTTTCTGTGTGTCTCTCTTACCCAAAAGGACGCTGAGGATTTTCTGCTGCGCGTCTTTGCCTCGGTTTGGCTGAAGGACAGCTAAAAAGCCCGTCTGAGGGACTTTATCTGCTGTAGAAAAAAATCCAGAGGATTCTTTACGCTTTTAAAGGGATTCTTCTTGTGGTTTTTTTTTTTAATCCATGGATATATTTCATCACATGCATTTTGTGAAATGAAGAAGAGTCATTTAGTTTAAATGGGGCATTACTGAAAGGAATCTCTGCTGCTCTAAACAGAATAGAAAAGAGACAAGAACTTAGCTCAAATCTATATAAAAGTTAAGTTTGGGCGTTGCACTCACATCTTTTGTCCCAGGCTGAGCCAGACCGAGCGGCTCTGAAAGGTAGTGAAGCGCCCCCTGCTGGAGGAAGGTGGTCAGAGCCTGTTTTGGCTGCACGTTCAGGATAACTTGCCTTTTTATTAGAGCGGCTTGCTTTGCTTTGATTCTGACGTGAATATGCATTTTTTAATGGTATATCAGAATTTGCAAGTACCTTTGGTATCAACTTGACAAAACTTAAGTCTCTTGCAAGTTTCTTTGGTATCAAATGAACAAATCTTAAGTCTCTTGGTATCAAATGAACAAATCTCAAGTCTCTTGCAAGTTTCTTTAGTATTAAATGAACACATTTTCGTTTTCGCACAAGCAGCACTTCTAAAAAGTGCTGTCAGGGTAAAAGTGATTGCAGGTTTTGTTTGCACTGTTTGAGCTAAAGTAGTTTAAAATCTTCACTAAAATTCTCCAGTGAGGACTGAGTTAGAACTGAATTTGCGCAGACAACTTCAAAAAAGGCGCCACCTGGTGGAAATAAAATTACATGACAACAAAAAGGCGAGACTAGGCGTGTAGCCCTGTTAACCCTTTCCAGAGGGGCATGAGATCACTGGGGCCACTCTGGGGTCTCAGTCACACGTAGGCTGACCGGAAGGCCTAAGAGGCCTCGACACACGAGAGGCACTCGACAAACACTCATACATACAGTTCAGTTCTTTTATCATGCATTTTTACACATTTCTACTATATCTACATTATTTTCATTATTATTATTATTATTATTATTATTATTACTGACAACATCAATATAATTTCATATATGCGATAACATACTAATAATAATAACATCAACAATAATAATAAAAATAGCAATAACACAATAATTGTAGTATTTAGCATCGTGTATAATGCTGTAAAAGGAACAATATTTTGGATATATGTCTATAATGGAATGCTGCTATTATTAATACACTTTATTAATTTATGAGATTTAATCATACTTGTATTATGATGAGTATGTGTGATCACTTTTTTATTCAATTTAGCAGTACTGTGCAACATTCCTTAGAAGAAGGTGCTTTTCTATTTAAACTGAATACTTGATTACTTCATACATTTCTATGAACATGCATTTCAGACCTGTTACAATTAGACAGAATCACAATCACTCAGGTGTCGCCTAAAAGGTCAGTTCTTAGATGGAAATACAATTTGTAAGTAGTTCAAACACTGAAGCAATATTAAACTTGACACTTGTATTGGATAAATGAGGTGAAGCGTGACTCACGTGATCTTGAGGGGTTTGCTGTGTTTATACTCTATAGTTACTTGAGCTTGGATTAAAATTGTTGTTGTTTCACATTTGTTACCAAAACATATTTCAGCGTCATTCAGTTGAATATTTCTAACTGAGCCTCTCTCTCTCTCTCTCTCTCTCTCTCTCTGTGACTCCCTTCTCCCTCTCTGCTATCCATTTTTCTTCTTCTCCTCCCCCATTTCATTACACAGCGGTCAGTACACATGCATGGAGTTATTCTTTAGTAGGCTGATAGAAACTCTTACCTTTTTTGTGTGTGTGTGTCCAAAGAGGACGATATTCGGCGAAAAGATCCTTGCAAATCTGACCAATCTCAAATACGCCACAGCATCTCATATTATTAAAACATCTCTGCTGGATTTTTTTCCCCCTTTTCCTGTCAGGGAGAGATCTGAACTTACCATTGGCTTAGGTGAATGTCAGTGAAATCAGAAACCACCCACCTCTGCTGGGCACAATGAGCCTTTTTAGATGGTCTTCTGAAGGGGAGGCCTTTAAACAGAATCAACACAGGCCCAGGAATTCCTTTAACATAGTGCAGCACTGTGGCACAGCAGTGCTTCCACCAGAGGGCTTGTGGCACAGTCGGCCATCATTTCCAGCATTTTGTGTTTGAGATTGAGGCAGATTGCTTGTCTGAATATCAGAAATCTTTTCCTATACATCTCCAAATGACATGTTGATATTTACTTGGAGAAGAAAACATACTGAATCTCAGCCGTGTCTCTGAATTTGGACGAGGCCTACATTTGTTTAGGCATCCTTCTTGAGTGTATGGCATATGATGTGTAATCAGTGACGTCTGATCACGTGCCTGATTCAGTGCTGTTTTCTTATAACCCACCATACCTGAGCATGTGAAGAGTGTATGAATGAGCATGCTTTGCTGAGAAGTGACAACTAATATGCATGTGTGCCAGTGAGATTATGCCATAAAAGCAAGCTGATTGATTGTTTGCAATTGATAGCATCCTGCAGACTGAGTTATATAACAACTGGAAAGATGGAATAAATAAATCTTGTATTTATTTATTTTCCTTTCTGTCTAGGCTTATCCTAAGTTGAGCATTATTTCTTATGTTCATGGTGGTGGTTGTAGCATGGTATGCGTGAGCTTGAGACTTAAGTTTCCACGTGGATGTATCAGTGGCCCACTGAAAAGAGGCTGAACCAAAATCACTGAACTTGTCACAAGCTCACAGTTTTATACATTCCCACACAAAGCTTTAGGTTAGTTTTGCATTATGCATTGTGCACTCTATTGAATGCAAGTCTATTGGAAGCATGATTAGAAAAATGAAACATACATTTTCTACAGTTTGTGATTATGATTGTTTTCGTAAATAGGGCCCCAGGGGAGCGAAAGGACCTCGAGGTGACAGGGTAAGTGCAACAGAAAGACATCTAACAAGGAATGAAGTATCGACCTAATAACCCTAGAAAGACCAAAACCTTTTTTGGGGGGGACAATAAAAAACCCTTAAACCTTCAATATGTGTAACTTAGTTTTTTATAACTACATAACATATTAGCTTCTTAGGAGTTGTATAGTAAGTTATAGTAGTTACTGAATGGCAAGTTTAAAAATTAGTAACTGAAGTATGTGTCTGCAGTGTAAGCGGTTACTACGGAAAATGTCTGAGGACTGAAACTACAGAAAAACCTGAGGATTGAAACTCATGATGACTTTATGAGTATGAGTGCCTTCAAGGATTTACTGACAAGCCAGTTTCTTGTTCTGCGTTAAAACAGGTTTCACACACCATAAAGTTCCCTTGTAGTCAACTCAGGGCAGGTTAGAGAGTTAGAGGTGCAGTTCATGCTGCTGTGCAGATTTCAGATTTGCTTTTTAAAGTCTAAAGGCAGTGTCCTTTCCCCACTAGGGTCCTAAAGGACCAGATGGAAAACCCGGCAAACCTGGATTTCCTGGGCCTCCTGGCCCCCCTGGCCCTCCTGGACTTGGCGGAGTAAGTTTTCACACTGTTTTCTCCGTTCACATCAAAACAAACTGCGAGCTGTTGCGATGTTCTGATGTTCCACTGACCTACAATTTCTGCATACGGTGTTTTTGGTTTACATCACATGACCTCATGCTAACCTGTTAACCCAATGACCTTTGACCTTTCAACCTGTAATGGGTTCCGGTGTAGTTATGTAGAACCAGTTGTACTCATACTGTGTTGTATTCAGCCTCTGTTTGTTCAATTAGCACAGATGCTACTTTTTTATACTACTCATTATTTTCTGAGTAAATAAGAGAAACACATGACAGTGAAAAAAATAATTGTTGTTGTGAACATTCACATAACTGGTCTGCGTGTCTGATTTATGGAAACAATAATCTATATTAGGCTAAATAGCTAAGATGAGCCATTGTTTTGCCTTTGAACAGAACTTTGCTGCTCAGTATGACGCTAAAGGACCTGAGCCTGGCCCTGGACCAATGGTGAGTGGCTACAGTGACACAATGAAACAACAAAACACAGTAATCACAATCAGCTTTAGTGACGGATTTAAACGGATTTAAAATGAATGCCCATTAAGTTCTTATCCTTGTTCCTCTGTAAAGGGTCTGATGGGACTTCGCGGCCCTAGTGGATCTCCTGGAGCCCCTGTAAGTGCCATTTTCAGTGATTTTATTATGGATGCATGTCTACAGGAATTTTAGTTTAATGACAGTATCTTATATGGTGATACTATTGTTGATACACACATGCATCAAAATGTAAAATCTGGAACTAGATACACCTGAATGATCATTCCATAGAAATGTAACATTTGTAAAAGGCGATAAATGAACAACATAGAGGCACAGCGTTGCCTAAATTCTCAGGAAAGTACAGGAAATGCAAATATGGGTTTGAATTAATGGTTAAATCTAAGCATTGCTCTCTCTCTCTCTATATATATATATATCATATATATACATACATGATTCCTATTTTGTTGCGTGTTTTCAATCATGGGTACCAATATTTAGTGTCTGATGACTGTGTTCGTTTTGTTACATAGGGACCCCAAGGACTCCAAGGACATGCTGGCGAGCCCGGAGAGCCTGGACAGGCTGTAAGAAAGCCCTCAGCTTAATTTTGTTAATGGACTGAAGTCTGACACAGGACTGACCACATTTTAACTTCTCGTTTTTCTCTCTTTTGCTCTTTGTAAAAGGGTGCAATTGGTGCCCGTGGACCCCCTGGACCTCCTGGCAAGCCTGGTGAAGATGTGAGCAAAATTTATATATTTTTTATTTGAAAGCCTAATTTAATTTTAAACTGCAGTTTAAAATTTGGAATCACATTGACATTCATTACCATAAAAATTATTGTGCAACAGATACATGTATAAAATTGTTGGAATGTAGTGGTATTGCTCCATGATTTCATAGATGATTTCATAAATGTTTGCAGAATGTCCAGAATGATGAATGCAGCTGTTGATTATTCTGTAATCACTGAAGATGCTATATGACATTAAGAATGAAGTAAAATCTGAAATGAGTATAATTGAATGAAAAGATTCAGTCATTCAGTGAACTGAATGAAAAGATTCAGTCAAAACTTGTGGCTAATACCTTATTGAGGAATCACTTTAAATAGATCATTACACAGAATAGGCAATAACAATGCATTATTTATTAGACATGTATGAATTCTTATTGATCCACAGTAGTTATTCATTTGACTTGTGATTCCAGACATTTGAAAAGTAGTGTATGTTTTAAAACTTTCAAAAATATTTGTGTCTGCTAGTATGTCATTGTGTGCCCAAATAATGGATAAATATATCTGATGGCATCATCTGTAATCACGTAGGGCAACAATGGCAGATCTGGCAAGCCCGGAGACAGAGGACCTGCTGGAGCTCAGGTAAGGCCAACATTTCAAGAGGACATTATTAATTACATGGAAGATGTTATGAATAATGGAAGAAAAAAAAAAAGTCATGAAAAAAACATGCTCTGTTGTGGAACATCTGCTGTGGAAAACATAGCAATCAAATACACTGTGCATTTAAAGAGACGACAGATAAAAGGAAGCAAGAATCATAAAACACCTAGTAATCTCTTTTTGTCCTTTTTTCTCTCTCCTTAAGGGCGCCCGTGGATTCCCAGGAACCCCTGGACTTCCTGGCATGAAGGGACACAGAGTGAGTGGCTGATTTGGAAAGATGACGATGTTACATATACTTGCAACCAGGCGCCTGGGACTTCTTTTCTAGCAAGGCCAGGAGTATATACTAGGAATATATATTTTAGAAACTAAATGTTGAATGTGATGTTGAAAGTGAAAGTGAAAGTGTGACTGAAGTGGACCTAAACTGTGAGATGGTTCTCCTCAGTGATTCCTTTTCTCTGTGTCACAGGGCTACAATGGTCTTGATGGACGCAAAGGAGAACCTGGTGCAGCTGGCGCTAAGGTATAGAATCTGTAATAATATATTACATCACACTGTCACAGTCCGTCACTCTCTTACCAGAAAAAGGAGTGTGTATTAACTCGATTAACTCATTCCGTTTTTCTCTTTCAGGGAGAGAATGGTGGTCATGGTGCTAATGGAACCCCCGGACAAAGAGTAGGTTATCCTTTAGAAAAGAAATGCTTTTAAATTTCATTTTCCCTATAAGCTCATGTTTTTTTTTATGTTTTAGTAATACATTACCTTCTGAAATTTAGTAATGTATGTTTGTAATTTTAATCACTTGCAGTGGTCATGCTGAAGCTGTCTCACATAGTCAAGTATCATTACTTCATCTTGGAATCCACTAAGTGCTTAGGATGTATGTGTATATTTGTAAAGGGTGGTCGTGGTCTGGCTGGTGAGAGAGGTCGCGTTGGTCCTGCTGGTCCAGTTGGTGCTCGCGGTGCTGATGGTAACACTGGTCCTGCTGGCCCTGCTGTGAGTATTTGATCTTCAACTTTCTGTATCCTGGATAGATTGGTTCTTGGATTTTGGGACTGGACTAAAATGACCCCATCTGTGACCTTTCCTCCTAGGGTCCTCTGGGAGCTGCTGGCCCTCCGGGTTTCCCTGGTGCCCCTGGACCTAAAGTAAGGCTCATTTCTGGTTGCTAACATGAAAAAGAAACCGATCCTGCAGTTTGCTGCTGAAACAAATGTAATACTCCTTGTGTGTGCACCGTATGCCACCCTATTAGTAATCACTGTGCTATAAAGAAAGTTGCTTTTGGAAAAGAGAAATGAAAACACATGTTGGATGTGAAGGTTGAAAAAATAATAGACTACAATTACCATTATTTTGTAATATGTATTCTTAAAGGTACAAGTTAGTAAGACAGTTGTGCTAATATACTGTGTTGCATATTTTATTTTGGAAATTATGTAGATGTTAGAATGAAGTAAATCCAGTGCATAACTATTTTTATTGTAGCTGTTTTTTTCAGGGGGTACATAAAATGATTTCCACTGGCCCTGTTATGTATTAACCGTGGAACCGGTGGTATCAACTAGGTGCTGTGACCTCATTATTGACTCTGCGTTTGACAGGGAGAGGTTGGAGCTGCTGGCCCCACTGGCCCATCTGGACCACAGGGACAGAGAGGAGAGCCAGGACCCAATGGTGCTGTTGGCCCTGTTGGTCCTCCTGTAAGTAAATGTATTAATTGACATTTAATTGAAGTTGACTGTTATTATCAAAGCAATACATTCACACACTCTTGTTGCCCTTCTGTAGGGTAACCCTGGTGCCAACGGACTCAACGGTGCAAAGGGAGCTGCTGTAAGTATTAATTATGAGTGTATTCAGACTAGATAAATCAAAAGGCAGTGCCTCTAGAATAAGCCAGAACCCTTGAATGCACTTAACTGACTAGACAGTGCAGATACATATAGACTGCTGTTAAATTTGTATCAGTTGTTGGAAGTGTGTTGCTAGTTTCAGTTAGGATGAATGTACAACGTGTGACTTCACATTAGCTTATGTGTGCTAGTATTCTAAATAATAATGAGATTATCTGTAGAAATAGGTTACATGAGTTTAATTTGGCACTCTTAATAGTACACCTTTCAAAGTTTAATACAAAAATTAATAGAAGGATTTTTGATTAATATAAAAAAAATCCCAAGATCACTTACCATGGCATAGAAATATCAGATAGGTTTGATTTGAAAACATAGTTTGCCAAACAGGACAAATGACTGTGTACGATATCATAATTAGACTAATCATTATTGAAAATGACCCAAAATGTTATTTTGAAATGCCATTGTTTATGTATATGTATATATGCTGCCCCCATACCATGAGACATTTTTTATAGCCAAGACCACCTGACATAAACAGAAAGTGGATGTGTTAGGCTTCTTTGTTTTGGATAATTGAAATTATAGGTATCAAGTCCTGAAATAATGTAACAGTTTCAGCTTGAGGTGCTAAATGTAGTGACGTACCAGATTATAGCTTCATATCTTGAAGACATGTTTCAGTTTTAAATTAATAAAAATAAACAGAAATGAAGCAATGAAAAAGTAGGTTTGTATTTTTAAATAGTGTGTCTTGAATCATGTCGTGCTCTGACACCTTAGTGTCTATCTGATGTCTTATCTAGGGAGCCCCTGGTGTTGCTGGTGCTCCTGGTTTCCCTGGCCCTCGTGGAGGCCCTGGCCCCCAGGGAGCTACCGGACCTTCTGGGCCTAGAGGCCTTGCTGTGAGTTTCACCTTACCATGCTTGCTACCTAATGGTCTGTTTTCTAGCCTACACTGAAAGCAGTTGAATTAACTGTGCACATCTGGAACAACTGATACTGACAAGTACTGATATCTTTTGATTGCTTCTACCCATAGGGTGACCCTGGACCCATTGGTGTGAAAGGAGATGCTGGTGTCAAGGGTGAGCCTGTAAGTATGATAAACATACATACCTGTACCTGTGATATCCATGCACATATTAATAAGGAGGGGTTTTTTTTGGTCCGTCTTGTTTCTCTTACACCTGTGCCTTTTTTATGTTTAGGGTAGTGCTGGTCCTCAGGGTCCTCCTGGTCCTGCTGGTGAGGAGGGCAAGAGAGGCCCAACTGGTGAGCAAGGACCTACTGGCCCCCTTGGTGTGCGTGGACCCAGAGTGAGTTGTGTTTTATATACTTTTGGTAAAATCAAGCTATTAAACCTGTATATGGATGTTGCAGTTTAAAGGTCTAAACTTCAAAAGTCTCTACTTGCAATGATAGATAAAACAGATTTGTTTTGTTCCATATACATGTAGAATGGAGCTCTGACCCTACAGCATCACATTACATAGTTTCTCTACTCGTTCCATCACACAGTCCCACCAAGCATTTTCTACTGCTAGACAATGATAAGGTTAACTGGCATTACTGGGGTTCAAACTCACAATGTCCTGATGTTGTGAAAACTTACATACAGCCTCTAAGATCACTCAGATTCCCGTGTCGATATATGCCTATATACTTAAAACGCTGTAAAATACTGGGAATGATGTCTATCTTCTGGTAGTTAAAATATTGTTTTTTCTAATAAATAAAATCCTTAAAAGTAATTAAATGGCAAATGATTTTTTAAGCAGTAGTGTTAGACATTTCAGAGAAATAGTTAGAATGCTAAATGTCCTCACTGATACTACTTTCGTATGTAGAGGGATTAAATGAAAACTGTTAAACAAGCACATTCATGCTGACACTGTGAAAATTCGTTAACTTCTGTTCTCTTTTTACCATATAGGGAGCTGCTGGAACTCGTGGTCTCCCTGGTCTGGGTGGTAGAGCTGGCCCAATGGTAAGACTATGGCTACCTTAGAGATACATAACCTTTAAACTTGAAACAATGATAAGCCATATAATTGCCAGTGGTTATAACTGGACAATGTTAGTATAATATTAGATAGATATCTGAGACTGGCGAAATTATACCGGCAATATTAACGATTTACAGAAGTACAAGTATGGAAGTAGATGACATGTTGAACACTGACAGAGAAATAAGTGTTATTTTTTCTCCTGTTATAAATAGGAATAGAACAATAAAAGAAGTGATGGCCTTACAGTTAGGTTGTGTGGCGATACTGACAACTAAGCCTTCTCTCCTAGGGCATGCCTGGCCCAAGAGGTGCTGTTGGTGCCTCTGGACCTCGTGGACCCCCTGGTGATGCCGGCCGTGCTGGTGAGCCTGGTCTGACTGGAGCCAGAGTAAGTATTTCACTGAGAATAGAAATCACACTTCTTGGAGTGTTTCTTATTTACATTCCCATTGTTTTAACTGCAAATGCACATCGTCAGTAATGTGATCAGAGTATATTTGATGGACGCTCATTGTTAATTTGTTCTTTCACCACAGGGTCTCCCTGGCAGCCCTGGCAGCGCTGGACCCCCAGGAAAGGAGGGACCTGCTGTAAGTGTCTATTTCTAAAACAGATAACTCATAGATACAGAGGGTATTCCAGTAACACTGCACTCATTGTAAATAGACACTTAATTACACATACTTCACCTATTAAAACATACAGATGGTACAACAACATCGGTTCAAAGCATATAAAATGCAGTAGACAATAGCATCAAACCAAAGCATTAATTTATTTCACATTATAACACTTCAGTCTCACAGGCTTTAAGCAAAAATTGCTTTTCTAATCACTGTTGCTGTGTGTTTCAATCACCAGGGTCCTTCTGGTCAAGATGGTCGCACTGGCCCCCCTGGCCCAACTGGACCCAGAGGACAGCCTGGTAACATTGGATTCCCTGGCCCTAAAGGACCCTCTGTAAGTAAATTATTCTTAGTAGAAAATACAAGATCAGTAGTGAATGTTACAATTAATTAAAGTTACAGAGTGAGATTCAATAGGTTCTAATTGTTAGTATCTGTGTCTATCATTAGGGTGAGCCTGGTAAACCCGGAGAGAAGGGCCCTGTTGGTCCTGCTGGTCTGAGAGTAAGCATCTTCGATTTTCATAAACACAATATTTATCTGTCTGTATTGAATTTTTATCAAAGCCCAATTGTCCACCAACTCAATCAGCCGTTTTCCTTACCAAGGGTCCCCCTGGTCCTGATGGCAACAATGGCCCTGCTGGTCCTGTTGGACTTGCTGTAAGTAGAACAGAATCACTTCATCCGATTGCTAGAAATCTGGTTAATTGAGTGAAATATGTTAATGCTGATTTGTCTCTGGTATGCAGGGTGCCTCTGGTGAGAAAGGAGAGCAAGGACCCTCTGGTGCTCCTGGTTTCCAGGTCTGTTCCTTATTGGCAGTCATTTAGAAGTTATGCAGATAGAAACTGTGTCTTAGTCCTGGTCCTAAAAGGAAACTCAGACCTAAATTCAAATTATGAAAAAGGGATCACATTTGTTTGATTCAGGACATAATTCTGTAGTATTTGACTCCTGGGCAGTTAAATTTGATTCAATAGTTTTGCTGCATGTCAGGTAAATAAAGTAAAACTTTTTTAATGCTTTAATGCTGAGAACTGCTATTACTCACTTTTTTTCATTAATAATGAGGTTTCTTCTTCTTATTATTATGCTATCACCTTGTATATTTTGATATGAAGGACAATCAAACTATACAAAAATACTGTGTGTGTTTATGTATGTGTGGGGGTGGTTGTGTATAACAAAACTACCTTTTGAAGAAAAATAAGCTCTTACCAAGCTCTTACTTGACTTCTATTCTGTTTATATCCTGACTTCTATTCTGTTTATCTGTGTATTTATGTTAGCTTAGTGAGGGGTGATGAATCTGTCTTTGAGACAGTGATGTGTATGTCACTAAGTGTCAGTGTTTGAGTCACTAAGCTTCTCATATCATTGCAGGGTCTTCCTGGGCCTGCTGGACCAGTTGGTGAACCTGGAAAGGGTGGAGACAGAGTGAGTTCTTCTTAGAAGGACATTCGTGAATCAACAAAACACAAACACACACACATATTCAATTTAGATGCATAAACAGATTGATTGTGTGTAGTGATATTATAATAATATGCATTCTCTTCTTCTGAGAACATTTTGTAATATGCCCAATAGACACACATGTAAAAATATATGTTTAGCATCATACCATACTTCATAGCATTTTAGGAATGATGTGTGCGACAATGATCTTACTGCTTATTTTTTATCAGAAGAATACAGCCACTTACCAATACGTGCCTTTTCCTAACAGGGTATCCCAGGAGACCAAGGTGTTGCAGGACCTGCTGGAGTGAAGGTAGCTTACATTTTCTTTTGTTGCATATACTTTACCTTCTAATCCTATAACAAGTTACCGGATTAAAGAACATGTACTGACTCCATTTTTTATTCTAAATAGGGAGAGCGTGGTAACCCTGGACCTGCTGGTGCTATTGGAGCCCAGGGACCTATTGGTGCTCGGGGACCTGCTGGTACTCCTGGTCCTGATGGAGGCAAGGTAGGCTGCAGAGGCTTTGGGCAAAAATAATAATAGTTTATGACTTTAAAACTGAATTTATTATGTTTCTATGTGCTTTTTAATTGACAGGCAGTATGTATTCAATTTTAGAAACCATTAAAACGTCAATGTGAGCCATGAAGGGAGCTGATATTGTACCATTTCCCTGCAGCTGTATAATTAGATAGCAACTCTCACTATAATTGTCTTTAAAATTAAATCTTTGTCTCTTCTCAGGGAGAGCCTGGTGCTGTTGGACCTGCTGGTGCCCCAGGAGCCCAAGGAGCTGCTGGTATGCCTGGTGAGCGTGGTGGTGCTGGTACTCCTGGAGCTAAGGGTGAGAAGGTCAGTTCTGAGGACAGCCATTCATCAATCTTTTATTGCACCTTGCATGTTTAGAGCAGGTTCTGCTGCTCTAGCTCTGGCCTTTCCCTAACATTTCTACTTATAGAACGATATGAGTAGACTGCATGTGAATAGAATTTATATCAGCCCTTCTTGACAGTGTCTATGGATACAGTACCGTACAATGGAATTACCAGCAGGTTTTATTTTCTATATTGGCCAGTTTTTACACACAGGCATAAAGTTTTTTAGATCTAAAGAAGGTTTTTTCTTTGACCTATTTCACAAACAGGGTGAGGCTGGATATAGAGGTTTGGAGGGCAATGCTGGAAGAGACGGTGCCCGTGTAAGTTCCAACTCAGGCTCCTTGAAAGAAAAAATTCAACATTTAGTCACTATTTATATTAAATTGTTATCTTCCGTCCTTCTTATTCAAGTTACATTTTTATTGTTATTTACCAGGGTGCTCCTGGACCCAGTGGACCTCCTGGACCAGCTGGTGCTAATGGTGACAAGGTATAAAATATACTCAGTTCTTTTTTATGTATGAATGCTGAGAACAGTCACAATCGCCATAACCCCGTGGACACTTCGCATGTTTGTCAACAATTGCATTCCTTGTGGATTAGTGGACCATCAGAACTATTTCAAGGAACAACAAAACTATTTTCAAAATGACTGCATGAAGAATTGAAAGACATCTCGACCTGAAGAGACTGGAAAGAAGGTCAAGACGTTGCCTTGTTCAGGGTCATTCAAGGCTCGTACTTTTGCCCCATTTTACACTCGTGACCTCTGAGAAGTCAATTTATTGCCACCGTGGATGTCGAACATGCGGCTCACCTCAATATCACCCTCTGCTGGACAAGTACAACACAGCTATGGAGCTACCATGTTAAACATGAGGAGAATTCTGAAGCCAAAGAAAAGCAACATTTTGTTGAATATATTTTTAAGTATTCCTTTGTTCTTAGGAATCTAAACTATTATTTTTATACGTGCCACACACTTGATAAACAGACCTGAAAAAACACTGCAGTCAGGTACAAATTAAGGAAGAGCAAGCTTTTATCATGTCACGCTTAAAAAGTTATTTGTTCTTGAAATAAATAAATAATAATTTAACATTTAATAACAATTTAACATTTCAAATACTTAAATTTAACAATTAAATTAATACAGTAGCAAAACAATAAATTAACCTAATGTACAGATTATTGTTCTATTCATGTATTATTAGAATTTTCTGATGGCATCCAGGCAGGTGGAAAGTACTTCTGGTCTCTGAGTTGTTAAGGCCGTGTCGTGCCCAGAGGAATTCAGTTCCAAATCTTATTAGACAGCCAGGCTCCATGCACACTTTTAAGAAACATATCCCTTTAAATTAGCTTTAAATTAAATTCTACTATTTGTATATTTTTTATCTCATTTATCCTATATTAATCTTGTTCATTATTAAACTGATCTGTCTCAGATCATCTTTAGTTAAACTATTAAATTTCATTTATTATTTTGTTACGCTGCTGTTACTGAGCAGTAATAATAGAAGAAAATCACTACAGTCATCTTTAAACGCTTCCATTACTGTTTTTCTTTATCACTTTAGCACTTTGAGCCACTTCCTAGTTATTGTTATTATTGATGATAAATCCACTGTCCACCCTTTTCTGCTTGAAAGGAAAATGTACCTAAAAGCTGTAATAGCAAAAAATAGGACTGCATCCTTTTGATACACCCTTTGTAATTGTTCTGCCTGGATGAAGAACTGATTTCATGGTTAATACACCAGAAAGCACAACAACATGGTGTAGTTTTGTCTACACTATGAATCCATCATAGTGTTGAATTATGTTCTAATTCAAATGGAAGAATTTTCCTAATCAGGATGTGTCAAACCTGAACACCTGTGTTGATTTTTTTATCATTTTACTTTGCTCAATATTGAAGGCATTTGAATCTTGTTTTGTGATGTTCTCACAAAACAGTTTGTCATTTTTCCACACATCTCCACATTTTTGGACACTTAATTTTTTGTGTACTATTATATGTAACATGAATGCCTCTTTTTTGAACCCCTCTTTCTCGTGTACCCTAATGACACAAACTTTTTTGTCTTCCAGGGTGAGTCTGGCTCCTTCGGTCCTTCTGGTCCTGCTGGTGCTCGTGGTCCTCCTGTGAGTTTTACTCTCTCACTCCAAGATGCATAATAATGTCTTTCCATGTAAACCGTTCTTCACAACAATATTGTCATGTTACTAATGCAAATGTTACCACGATTATTCATTACTTCATGTTCATTTTAGGGTGAGCGTGGTGAGTCTGGCCCTGCTGGACCTCCTGGATTTGCTGGACCCCCTGTAAGTGCATATGATCCTCTATCTTTCTGCATGGAGGACCTCTTTGTGTCAGAATTTTGAAGACTGATCTATTTCCCTTGGACTTCTGCAGGGTGCTGATGGCCAGGCTGGAGTTAGAGGTGAGAAGGGTCCAGGTGGTGCTAAGGGTGATGTTGGACCTCCTGGCCCTGCTGGTCCTGCTGGTAACACCGGACCTCTCGTAAGTTCAATTTTTTTTTTCTTAAAAATTCAGATCAACACTAAGGATTGACATATTCCATAGCTTTGCTTTAAGTCATGAGTTATGCTTTAATATCATAAAACACAGAATAAGATTAAACTTTATATATAGACAAACTTAACTTATAATCTGTTTTATAAGTACAGATATTATATCATGTGTTTCGTTAGGGTGCCTCTGGCCCTGCTGGCCCCCCTGGTGCTCGTGGTGACACCGGACCCTCGGTAAGATCTATCAATTATTTCTACTACGGTACTCATTAAAGTTCCATGGTTATTGTTTCTAATATATATTTCTCCTTTCATCTCAATCCCAGGGTTTGACTGGTTTCCCTGGTGCTGCTGGCCGAGTTGGACCTGCTGGTCCTTCTGTGAGTGTTACAACATCAACACCCTCAAATGACCACTGAAGCTTCTTTGAGTTTCCCACAAAGGGTGCCATACTAATAGATGTATATAGACCGACTTAATCTGAGATGCCATAATCATAGGATACATTCTTTCAGGATTGGAGACGATTCTTTTCCTGATTCACAGGGTATTGTTGGACCTCCTGGTCCCAGTGGCGCTTCTGGAAAGGATGGTCCTCGTGGTCCCCGCGGTGATGTTGGACCTGCTGGACCTCAGGGAGAGAACGGCCTGATTGGACCACCTGGTCTGGCTGGTGAGAAGGGATCTCCTGGAGAAGCTGGTGCCACGGTACTTGATATGTTTCACCTAAAATTCTAAATCACTCTTAAGTTTAGAGAATCACAATTTGCACTCAGCGTAATAGCAAGTTTTACTTACTCTAAAAGTAAAATAATTGTCTTAACCACAGGGACCAGCTGGACCTGCTGGACCTCCAGGCCCACTTGGGTCTCAGGGATTCAATGGTCTTCCTGGTGCCAGAGGTGAACGTGGTCTTCCTGGTGCTGCTGGGGGTGTTGTAAGTGGCCTAAAATTCTTCTGACTGCATTCTGAATTACAATAATTGAATTATGAATTATGAGTTTAGGATTTTTTCTGTTAGCATCCTGCTGCGCAGTGCTAGTTGTCTGGAAAATAACTTATGTATGGCCTTATTGCTGCATTACTAACTTATTAATGTTTCCCAGGGTGAGGCTGGCAGAGTCGGCCCCTTTGGTTCCCCTGGTCCCCGTGGCCCCCCTGGTAACATTGGTTTGCCTGGTATGACTGGCCCACAAGGAGAGGCCGGACGTGAGGTAGGCTTCAGTTTTTTTCTTAACGTACAAACATACGGATGGATAACATTGCATGGAACCCAGAAATCATTGAAACCTATTAAAAATGAAAGACTTGAAAGAGTAAGAAAAACATCACAAAATTTAGATATTAGAAAATAAATGGGTAAACTAATTAAACTGATGGTATTCATTTTTCTTTAGTTGTCTTTTATAAAAGTAGTGACATAAGAAGCATTTAAGATGAGCTGATTATTTTATTCATACCTACCACTATGATAGCTAATGGTTATTGCTATGACTAATGAATGAATAACGTACCAAATTACAAGCTAACTCCAAATAGAGTTTAAAACCCCGAATAAAACATCCTTTCATGGCTATGTACAGATGTGAGGATATTTCCTTAAATACAGAGCACTACTACAAGAGAGAACCACTGTTCTGTGGCCTTGAAACTCTAAAAGATCTTTCACAGCAACTTAACAGGCAGAATGCAGTCATTGGGATTGTAAATAACTGGCTATAGACCTTTGAGGATAAAATATTTGTGGTTGTGTGCTGTTAGAGATTATTTGTGGAATTCATTTATTCATTCATTTGCAACCTGCGGGCATTCAATTAACAATCTTTAAGCAGATCTTGCAAACTCATTATCCTACACTACATAAATCAGCATTATCTATGGGAATCATAGGTAGCTCCATTGCACAAAACTTTTACAAAAGAATGGTAGAGATTTTAAAGCTCCAGATGTATAAACTGGGTTCCTCAAATTGAAAAAAATACCAAAATTTTCGGGGGCTCCAAATTGAATTGGCAGTGAACTAATTAATCCTAGTTATCATAAATAACCACATATTGATTATTTTTGTTTTTTATTCCTCCATAGGGTAGCCCTGGTAATGATGGTCCACCTGGCCGTCCTGGTGCTCCTGGCATTAAGGTAAAAGGTTTTGGAAGTGACATTTTCTTACTGGACTGTACCTTTTTATCTTTTGTTCAGCTTATTACCTCTGTTACATTAAACTGCAGACCTATTCAGGACTTCAGTAAAGTTGCAAAATTAGGAGAGTGAGGAATGAAAGTGTGGATGTGGTGGATGGCTTGCTCTAAATTTGGCGTATGGACTGCTCTAAACTGACAGGGTGATCGTGGTGAGCCTGGATCTCCTGGCCCACTTGGAGCTGCTGGTGCCGCCGGACCTCTCGGATCCAGTGGCGCTGTTGGCAGACCTGGAAACCGTGGTGAGGCTGTAAGTGTCCAAGATGGAAACATGGTCCAATACACTAATAGCTCTTCAAAAGTCTAGATGCATACACAGTAGAATCAATTCCTTTTTAATTACTCTGTTCATCTTTTTTCTGTTCTTTCCTTCAGGGACCCACTGGATCTTCTGGACCAGTTGGCCCTGCTGGCGCAAGAGGTGTACCTGTAAGTCCAAATATGGCCCTATTTTGTGAATGTGCTCCTCCTGAAAGACAAATCATATAATATTGTAGCAATATTAGTGCAATCTTCTCAGTGCTCGGCATATCTTCCTGATTTCTGCAGGGCCCTGCTGGATCCCGTGGTGAGAAGGGTGTGGCTGGAGACAAGGGAGACAGAGGTCTGAAGGGACTGCGTGGACACCCTGGTCTGCAGGGAATGCCTGGACCTTCTGTAAGTGATCCAAGCTCAGTACAAGTCTGGAGTAATAGACCATGAAGAATGCTATGTTTAGATCTCATTCCTAATTGTTTTTGGTTTTGACAGGGTCCCTCTGGTGATAGTGGACCAGCTGGTCTTGCCGGTCCTTCTGGTCCCAGAGTATGTAATTTGTCTTTTTATTCTGGTCTTTTTTTAAGACTGAACCTTTAGATAGCATTAGTAACATTTTCATAATCCACATTTAGGGCCCATCTGGTCCCAATGGCCCACCAGGCAAGGATGGAAGATCTGGCACTCATGGTCCTATGGGACCTGTTGGACACCGTGGACCCCAAGGACATGTGGGACCTGCTGTAAGTAATGACTTTTTGCCATATGCTAATAAACAAATGATTGTACTGAAGAATATGTACATTTATCCTGAAGAACCGACACAGAAAAAACAACATACTAATTTGATTCTAGGGACCTCCAGGACCTCCTGGTCTGCCCGGACCTCCTGGTGCCGCTGGTGGCGGATATGATGTTTCTGGTGGCTATGATGAGTATAGAGCCGATCAGGCTGCTCTCAGGGCTAAGGACTATGAGGTGGATGCCACTATCAAGTCTCTGAACACTCAGATCGATAACCTCCTCTCTCCTGAGGGCTCCAGGAAGAATCCTGCCCGCACCTGCCGTGACATCAGGCTCAGCCACCCAGACTGGACCAGCGGTAGGTACTAAGAGTATAAATCCCTGACCCCACCAAGATTCAAATAGATTCAGAAATAATTCAGTGCATCACAGAATATCAAATTAGATTATTTATTTTAAAAAACCCACAGTATATACAAAATAAACATTCTGAACGTGTCTTTCTAGTGACATTTTATTTATGCCTTGATTATGTTGGTCTAGGCTTATAATGTATGTATACACCTTTCCTTTGCAGGATTCTACTGGATTGATCCCAACCAGGGTTGCACCATGGACGCCATCAAGGCCTACTGCGACTTCACTACTGGTCAGACCTGCATCCACGCTCACCCAGAGAGCATTGCACGCAAGAACTGGTACAGAAGCTCCCAGGAGAAGAAGCACGTCTGGTTTGGCGAAACCATCAATGGTGGCACTGAGGTTAGTTTGCATGTAAAATAACTTTTAACATTAGACTAAAAATTAATGCAGTAAAAAGTAACAGGAGCATAAAAAAGTTGTTGTCTATTGAACCACTTCGAGTTTTTACTGATGCCCCCTTGACATCATATGGATCTTTTAAACCAGCATATTGTCTGATTTGATTTACTGAAGCACTGATTACTCAAGAAAGCCCATCTGTAGTTACCATTCAATACCTTGTTTGTCATGGTGGGTGATGGCTTAGTAGGTAGGATACTTGCCTCTGGCCCAAGAGGTCATGGGTTCGAATCCTACCTTCAGCACACCACCACTGGGTTCCTGAGCAAGACCCTTAACCCCCAGTT
>JBBJLS010000140.1:15391514-15402933 GCA_037577275.1 Bryconaethiops microstoma | reverse complement strand
TCTCTGTCGCTCTCTCATTCTCGGTCTGTCGCTCGCTCTCTCTCTCTGTCTGTCGCTCGCTCTCTCTGTCTGTCGCTCTCTCTGTCTGTCGCTCTCTCTCTCTGTCTGTCGCTCGCTCTTTCTGTCTGTCGCTTGCTCTCTCTCTGTCGCTCTCTCATTCTCTCGGTCTGTCGCTCGCTCTCTCTCTCTCTCTGTCGCTCGCTCCCTCTCTCTCTTTGTGTCTCTCTCAGTCTGTCGCTTGCTCTCTGTCTGTGTGTCGTTCGCGCTCGCTCTCTCTCTTTCTGTCGCTCGCTCGCTCTTTCTGTCTCTCCCTCTCTCTCTCTCTCTCTCTGTCTCTCTCTGTCGGTCGGTCCCTCTCTCTGTCTGTTGCTCTCTCTCTCGCTTTCTCTCTCTCTCTGTCTGTCGCTCGATCTCTCTCTCCGCAGAGCTCATGTGATTGTCAGTAAACTCTTCTCACAATATCAGAATGAACATGTATGAGATGGAGGGCACGAGGGGAGATAATCAGCCAGTTAACCGATTGCAGATGGCATTGTTCTGTCGGATAATAAAAAATATAATGGGTTGTCAAATTTACTTTTGGTGGCCGTTAATATATCCGGCCAAGTAAAGTCTGTGTGGGAAACACTGTTATTGCTTTTACCTTGATCATTATGTACCCAGAAATGCACTGAAGTTGAAGTTGAAGGTGAAGTTACTTTGTTCTAGGTTCTCTTCAGACTCAATTTCCTGGTGATGGTGCTCTGCCTGGTCATGGACAGGCCATATCAGTTTTACTACTTTGTGCCTCTGGTTACCTTTTGGTTTGCGGTCATCTATGGCACGATGGCTATGTGGCCACAGATTCTCCAGATAAAAGCCAATGGTAATGTCTTGCATCAAAAATCAGAATATTAAAGTTGTGATTGTTTGGTCTTAATTTTTCAGGAAAATAGCAGAGTATTGTTTTGTTTATTGCAGGTAGCAGTTACTGGCACCTGGCACTTCTACTGAAGCTTGTGGGGTTACTTTTTTCCATTTGCTTCTTTGCATACTCACAGGTAAGCTTTACAATCTTCACACAAATTTGTAAAGAATTTAGAGACATATTGTTTAACCTGTCCGACTTCTTCCAGGGATTCTTTGAGAGTATTTTCTCCGTGTGGCCTATTTCAAAGCTCTTTGAGCTGCAAGGAAGCATTCATGAGTGGTGGTTCAGATGGAAGCTGGATAGATTTGTAAGTAAAATTGTGGCTATAAAATTGCCCAGGCATGTTGACAAGTGAATCAGAAGCAAATATAAAAATGTCTTTACTAGTGTTTCACAGTGGTTCTCAGTCTGTTCCTGCACTTTTTAATTACAGGCTGTGATCCATGGCATGCTGTTTGCCTTTGGTTACCTAGTGTTACAGAAATGCCAGATTCTGTCAGAGGGTAAAGGAGAGCCCCTCTTCTCCAACAAAATTTCCAATTGCCTGCTCTTCATATCAGTGGTGTCCTTCATTGTAAGTTGGCTGTTAGAGTGCCTCTCTCTTTGTTCCTCTTTCGCAATGACTTTGTTTCAACTTACTTCTCTTCCTACAGACATATTCCATATGGGCAAGTAGCTGTAAAAATAAGACTGAATGCAATGAGATGCATCCCTACATTTCAGCTGTACAAGTAAGTCTTCACCTTTGTCATGTACTTCTTATAATGCTCATCCTCAGATTTTCAGGGAACAATTAACTAAGCCACTGGGTAACTAAAATAGTGCGTGAAGAATGTAAAGCTGTACATTTGCTCAATTCTCTGTGTACTTGGCATGATTTTTGTTTTTTCTATCCTCAGATTCTGGCTTTTGTTCTAATTAGGAACATTCCCGGTTATGTCCGTTCCTTGTATAGCTCATTTTTTGCATGGTTTGGAAGAATCTCGCTAGAGGTATGGTTTGCGTATAGTTATTCGAAATCATTTTGAAACTAAAACCTTTTTTCGGTGAAAATTGAATAGCAGAATCATCTGCTGTTTTAAAAACGTCCTTGTCTTTCCTGCTGCAGCTCTTCATCTGCCAGTACCACATATGGCTGGCAGCAGACACCAAGGGAATTCTGGTTCTCATTCCTGGAAACCCCTCCCTCAACATCATCATCAGCACCTTCATCTTTGTGTGTGTGGCTCACGAAATCTCGCAGATCACCAATGACTTGGCCCAGGTGGCCATTCCTAAAGAAAACGCTACCCTGATTAAGAGGCTGCTGGCCGCAGGAGTCTTCCTGGGGCTTGTTCTTATGCTGTCTAAGAGCGAGCAGGCTGGCTACTGAAGGATCTGGGGACAGCTGCCTAACTGGCATTAATGAATGAGCCTTGAGTGAGTTTGAGCAATTTGAGCAAGACCAAAATTTGGTGAGCTTCAGAAAGACTTTTTTTTCTGGGCTGTTGATGGCACTGTGCTATAAGACTGAATTCAAATTGAGACATTCATCTAGAGGAGAGGCCGGCGGCAAGGCCTGTGATGCAGTAAAGACTCACATTATGAAGCTTTGTTTACAACGAACAGAGA
Organism: Bryconaethiops microstoma; assembly: GCA_037577275.1. NCBI lineage: Eukaryota > Metazoa > Chordata > Actinopteri > Characiformes > Alestidae > Bryconaethiops > Bryconaethiops microstoma. Next base: position 15,400,412 of record JBBJLS010000140.1, on the reverse strand, counting down.
TTTTATACAGGACATATGCAGTGGCTGTAGACCGTTGTGTGCTACGCACTCTGACTCCCACTTTTCGGATGAGACTAAGCCTGACACTGACATTGGTCAAATGTAAACAATCTGTCCTCCGTCCATATGTCTTGTAGTACTTATGTGTCGTGTACAGTATTTAATGATTTAAATTAAGTTTACTTTGTACAGACTTCATATTATGTGTTGCCTTCATATTATGTTTTCTTTTCTTAATTGTATGTTGTACCCATGACTGATGTGAACGAATTATCAACGGAATATGAATTCCATTTTCCATGGAATGCAGCGGACAATGCTCCATATGCCGACTGCTTCTTTTGGAGCTTCATCTTTCTTACTAACCAATTGTTTTTAGTGTAAACAGGTACTCTTTTTGTTTTGCACAGTTTTCAGCAGTTCTCAGATCTCCTGAACCGATCCCAGGCACATTAAACCCTTACAGTTTTCAAGACATGTACAGTGAAGAAGTCACTGCATGTACTACTGAAAAGGACTGTGTAAGAGTCTTGAATTATCCAGCTATTTGTTTCCCTGCTGCTTATTGTCTAAAAGCAAAATTCTACTTCACCTAGGAGAAGTACATCTGCTGTGTTGTTATAATCTTATGAAACTGAAGGTGTCAGCGTTGTAGAAGAGAAGGCAACATTTAGCCGCCGTGCTAAAGAGGGGATTTAAGTTTGACTGATCAGTGACAGGGGTCAAAAAGCTTTGCAAGGGGTCAAATGGATAAAACTAGGTGTGATGAGTGTTTTGGTGATACTGATCTATAGACTTTTAAGAGACATAGCTGTAAAATGTATGTATGTATTTTGCAGCTCTTTTGATTTAGTACAAAATGGTAAACAGACTAACCCTGCCTTGAATATTATTACTCCTATACTGATTAATGTTGCACTATACTGATTAATGTTTTGTCTCCTGATTTTAAAACCATTAGCAGGGATTTTAGCTCTACAAAGTTGTAGCCCCAACACTGATGCCCTTTTGCTTTTGCCAGAAATTAAGCAATTGCATAAAGAGTGCAGCATTTTCAGTTCCTAAATGTGTAAATGTGTATAGACATTTGTTCATGACAATTGGAATCCAAAACCGTATGATGGAGATATGACAAAAAAGTAGGGCAAACCTTAAATAATTAGTATAAATCCACATACTTTTGAAGCTTAAGAGAATATTTTTGATGCTTATTTTTCAAAAATGGTTTTAAATGTCACTCATGGCTTTAGAGCAGTTTTGGCCTAGCTGTTGAAAACGTGGTGCTATTTAATTGGATTATGGTGTTAAATTAAGGTTTTGTTCATCAAATGTGCCGTTGTTCATTTCTGTGTTTGGATTTATTTACCCTGCCCAAGACAGGTTGGCAGCCACATATAAGTGCTTGTAGAAAGTAAAGTGTATAGATGTCTTGGACTGTAAATAGATTTTGCAAATTGTGTAACTGAGAGGAGATGTTCCTCACCCTCATCCGAGAACCACTGACCTGAAAAGTTGTCACTGTATCATAGCCTTTTTCTTTTCATACTGATATTTTGACATTGCAGAACCATCTGCACTATTTTAGGGTCTTCTTCCATTATAGGAAGAAACGTAAAGCAAACAGGATCTTCTGTAGAAATGAGCATTTCATTATAAGAACTGTGGTGTTAAGCCAAACAGCAACTCAAGTTACACTTGATGAATTCATTCCACCTGCTATACTTAAACCAACAGAGACTTTTTTTTCCCTGTTGTAAATGTGTTGGATTTTATTTTTTTAAAGGCTTCTTTTGTGCATATGAATCAAACATTTTTGTATAGTTTAGTTTGGTCCTATTTAAAAAAAACAAAAAAACAACAACAATTCAGACCCCACGCCTCAATGTAGAGGGGATGTAAATATATTGTTTTGTCCTGAAATGTGAAACCAATCTCTTAATTAAGAAATGATTTCATTTTGTTGTATAGTCATTATTAGAGCGACACTTTCCTGAACTGTAAGGTTTTTCACAGCAGACATGTATTAATTCACTTCTGGTGAATTCCTATTGGTTCACATCAACATATGAAACTGAGAGCAGAAGATTTTTACATTGATAAGTTTATTAATTTATTTATCAAAAACACCTTTACTAATGTACGAGGGGAAAAAAAATAAAGCTGAGTATGCGACAAAGACTTTGTGATGACTCAGAACACTGACAGAAAAGAACCCTGCAGGAAATTTGGTGAAACGGTAATGTTAACTGTACAGCCTTGACATTTAAAGAACGTTAAAGGTGATGATTGCTTTTTGTTGGACGTTGGTGAGGATACACAGTGGTGGGGATTATTCAGTTACATTAAAGAGTTTTTATTCAGCAATTACTTTAGCATAGTTTTTAAAAATGTATATATTTTTAAACAAACGTACAAAGTATTTGGAAATGAATTAGAATCTTAAGTAAATGAGGAAATTCTTTATTAGTGTATCTCTCCTGTCTTGTCAAAAGCTGTTAATGATATCAGCCTTAAAGTTATCTGTGCTTTCAAACACTATAGCTTTGACACCATTGGCATGTTTGTCATACGGTTTTCAAAATGGTTGTGCAGGGGAACTAGGTACTGCATATGACAGGCAGATTGCAAGAATGGTGCCTGTTTTTTATTATAGTAATTTGTCTGCACTTTAACAGACAATGAAATGAAACCATTGTACAAACAAGGTCTTTAAAAGTATAATCAGATTACCTCAGGTTACATCCTGGTTTTAGTGAAGACAGTTTAAAAAAAAAAAAGAAAAGACTTTTTGTTTTGACAGACAGCCTGAATTCATTACGTTTCACACAGTGTCCCAACCACAAAAGTCAGTCCAAGCTTCTGTGTTCATACAAACATGCCCCTGTATCTCTCCAGTAAGTAAAAAAAATGTATTTAAAATAAACAAGTTCGGAAAAAGCAGTTCAAAATAGTTCTCTTTAAAAATGTTCCCCTCATCATAATACCTCCGTTTGTTTTGTTTTGACGATGCTTCAGATGCACTCCGCCACACAAGTGCAAAGGATCACAGAGCTTGCACATGCACATTTGGCACAAAGTGGAAACACAGGTTGAATGGATGCTGAAAGCTCATCAAAAGAGTGGAAATCCCATCACAAGTTCAGCGCTTCAGCCACCTTCCTCTCTTCAGGAATACCATTTACCTACAATAAAATCCAGTTCAGATTTGCCATTTACATTAGAGTTCACAATATATGACACTGTACTCAACTACATGCCACTGCTGTCTGGACAGAACACTGTATCTCCATTTTTTGTTTTTTTTGTCATTAAACGTAATTGTAAATACCAGCTGCACTAAACGTGTTAAAATTTCACAATGAAAGAACCACCAAAAATGGTACAAAAGTACTTTGGAAATATGTTTTCATATTAACTTACACTAAAAGTTACGTTTTTTCCTGTCTCCCGTAAAGTTTTGGAGATACAAGGTTTTGTTGCAACAGAAACAATGTACAAATTATAGTACTTGCCTCCAGCCTTCGAAATGTTGACATACAGTAATTACCTCCTTGGTTAGCAGTAAATGAATGATAAACAATGTTAAACAAGAGAAGATTCGGAGAAGATCAACTGCAGTTCACTAACGTATGGCGGAGTGTACTGCAGTGCAATTAAATGAGGCACATGCATGATTAAATAAGTAATGAGGCCTTGAATAACAATTACTAAATTCACCCTTTCCCATTCAATCCGTGCCCTCATGGAAGACCTATTAGATGCAAACAGCTACAAACAGTTGCTGGTGCAACAGTCACTGAACAAAACACTTTTTTAATGTATGAAAGGTAAGGGTGTCACACAATTTAAAAATTTAAATTAATTACAAGCTCTCTGATTAATCTAAATTAGTCACACACATTTTTACTGTAAAAGTATTTAAACATTTTAATGAATTTTGGCATATGAGGGAATTAATAATCAACATTACAGACTTTCAACATCTCTTTTATTTAATAACTGTTTCTGCACTGTTCATGTGCAGTAATGGTCACAATATTCAGAAATATGACCTAATATACTGAGGGAAAAAAATGCTTCAGCAAGAACAATGATAGAACTAAGTCCAGGTGCAGTTTAAGACAATGTACACACAAGCACGGGTGTTTTGACGATTTATGCAGTTCATACAGTTTATAGTCAGTTTATAACACTGACAATGATGAGAAATAGACAAATGATACACATAATCCAAGAAAAATATATTGGATTTGAAAAATATAAGCAGTCTATCGATTCATGCTACCCTGTCGAAAAATAAGTTCCCTTGAAGCCTATATAGTTTATACAGTCAGTTTAGCACCGATAATGAGAAATAGGCAAATAATATGCGTAATCAGAGAAAAATATATTTTATTTAAATGAGAAGAGCCTAGATAGATAGATCTGAAGTGTCAGGTTCTAACACTGAGAAATGCTACAGTGAAGAAGGGCACGGTAGCACATCTTGATGGGTAGCATGTTTCAACAGAACACCGGACCAGATTAAAGTCACATAGTACGATTAACCAGAGTTAATGTTTTTTAACGTGTTATTTTTTCTGTTAATGATTGATCTAAATTAACGCGTTATTTCAACACCCCTAATTAAAAAGATATATCTCAGGAGATATCACATCTACATGTAGCTCTGCTTATGCATATGGGTGTGATGCAGCAACACTGGCTGGAAGAACATATGACATAAGCTGCTACCTACTTACCTGAAGGCTGTTGCTGTGGTATCTGGATTTGATTTTGAAGATTTCTGTAAACAGAAAAGCAACATTAGTACAGCTGGGACATTCATTTCACTAATGATGTGTCATTCCTAATACAACATCAACTACATTCTAAAAATAAATTTCAGGTCAAATTCTGAAGTTTTTTATGTCTTTTTATAAGACAAAATTCTTGTTTTAACATAATTCTCCATCAAAATGTAACCACCATGCATCAACTGGTGGAAAAATTTACCCCAGTGATCTCAAAGGAACACTTACTTGCAGTGAAAATCCTGTGATTGGTAGGAAGGCATATCTGCATACTGTAACCTTTTGAGATATCAGATTTAAAAAATGATTTCGTGTGCAGCTCTACAGTGCAGCGGGACACTCACGTCTGGGTCTGCATTAGTGGCATGCTGGTGGTCTCATAGTTGTCCGGATGAATGGGCGGCACCATTTCTCCACTCACAGGGTTGAAGACAGGCAGGGTGGAGAGAGGCCAGGAGATCTCCCTGTTCTTCGACATGCTGCGCAGCTCCTTTGTGGATTTCTGAATAGAGCTGTGGTGAACCAGCTGAATGCTGAGAAAAACGAGGAGATCTACTAAGTGACATAAACTTGCATGCTGCATCCGTCATAATGAACAAGCATGCTCCGCAATAGAGGGGCGGAATAGAGAAAATATTCAAGTTTGTGTTACGCCACACTTCCTATGGAGCATGTAGTCCCTGAGGAATGAATGTTTTGGTTTATCTTTGGTCATTCATCATCTGCCCATTCATCACATTGCCACATCTCCTTTCTCATAAATCACCATATTTCATATTTCAGTACCTCTCACATAAACCAAGATACAACTGTGATCTGTATTTGCTAGCAGAACCTGAATCTGCCCCTTCAAGCAGCTGCCAAGTGGGATGACAACATGGTGTCTTTATGAATGATTGATGGATATGGAAATGTCACCATGAGGGAGGACTAAGAAAACCAAAAATGCAGAAAGACAAATAAAACAAAAGGAATCTCCTGGCTGAGAAGAGATAGAGGGAGAAAAAAACAGAATCAAGATAAAAGAAAAAACACAGGAGAGGAAACACTTACTCTGGTGTTTGCATGTTTCTTTTTTCCCTAGAAACAAAACAAAATGTCTGAATTAATGACTAATTACTAATATTAATAGTTTAAAGACAACCACACAAAAGCGAATGGGGAGCAAGTCAGGTCAGACGGAGGAAGGTAAAGAGTGGTGGAGGGGGTGGAGAAAGGTGAGGTGGGTTTGTGACAGAATCCTTCAGGCTGCAGTACCTCTGGTGATGAGTGAAGGGCAGGTTGGCACAGTGAACTGGACTGACTATGTATGATATGGGGATGTGGAAGACGTGTCCATTGAGTTGGCTCAGATATGATAGATGGGAACCCTTGACTCAGTGTGTTTGTAATGAATCATAAAACTGCATGTTGAATGAGAATGGTAAGCTGCTTTACCCTGTCCTTCTAAGCGTCTGTACGGCAATTCTAGTTAACTATTAATAAATTAGGATTTCTGTTTCTGAGATTATGCATTCTAAGTTGATGTTAAGCACTCATATCACCTGACTGTACACACACTCAGTATCATGAGCATAAACCGGAAGTGTATTCCAGTATGCAAGTGTAATTGTAAGGATCTAAATCTCTTTCGTAAAAAGACTGTTATAACTTCAGTACTGACTCCATTTCAGGTGAATATATGTTTAGTGTGGGTGTTTTTTTTCCACTAAGAAAACAGCGCACTTACACCCCTTCCCGGCGGCAGCACATAGAATAGCCGAGGATGATGAATAGGACCAGGGCGACGGCGGAGGGCACAGCCAACGTGACCAGGAACTCAGCAAAATAGTCCCTACTTTTCAGTGACTCTGAGGGTGGACTGTACTCTCCAAAGTCTGGCAGCACTCCCGTGCCTGGATCTGGGCGGCTGTTGTGCACAAGGACAACCTTAGTGATGTCCACCTGAGAGACAGAGGGACATAGGACAGGATTTGAGCAGGCTGGCTCACTTAAAAAAAAAAGATGGCTTGAAAATCAAATTGTAGTTGGCTACTATTAGTCAAAATACAATAGATTAATACACATATCTGGCTCTCTAGTTCCCAACAGACTGACATATGTTAGAGGTCCACTTGCACTTTTAACATGAAAGCTTTAAAAATGGATTTGCTAAAAAAAACAAAAACTAGGCATTGTATCCAGTGAATAAGTTTGCTCTTGATGTGTTACTTGGAGCACCGAACCAAAAGATCTTTTTTTTGCTTGACACATTTGTATTAAGGTGGAGACTATCCTAACCTATGTAAAATCCACCATAAAAACCTTACTTTAAAAGGTGGCCTTGGAATGTTATTCTGTGGGACACATAATAAATGAAGGAGACATTTTGGATTAATGAGTAAATTAATCTAAATGACAGTGCTGCTTGACATTTATATTATTTTCTATTTCAGCCTTCCTCGATGGTGGCTAAAGGGAGAAGTCATAGCAATCAGGAAATTACTTAAAAACACACAAAACATCATAGTTGAAACACATGGCATTTCAGATATAGCTTCCTTGAGCCCAAAGTCTCTAAGGAAAACAAGGCATTTTTTTTATCAGCTCGTGGGTTTGCAGTTTTATTTTCACAATGGTCATTCAGAATATGAAGATTTTCCATCAGATTGTTTCCTTGGTAACCAAATGCAGACATTTATGGTAATAAAATAGCCTATAGTGATTTGTTTTTATAACAGGAGGGTTTATGAGACTCTCACCAGTGAGATCTTGCACCAATCGATATGGAACTGGGCTCTGAACTTCTTGTCACAGCTGATGACGGGTTCCATCTCCTGACTGCAGCGCAGCTGGTTCTGAGGGGTCTCCACCTCACGCAGGCATGACGAGAACGGCACATCAGCTCCCACCATCACATAAACCCTGCACACACCATGCGCAGTTCAGAGTAGTCCCATCTACACAATGGTCCTCATTCATTAAAGCTGCATCGAAGCATGCAGAATGTCATACAAACCACTTTGTTAGTAACTGATTTATGAAACGGTTCTATAATATCAAAAACAAGCAGAGATTTGAGTTTCAGAACGGATGAGCTCATATACATTTACATGACCCAAGTGTCATTTACATCAAACAAATGTTGCAAAAGTGAGCGAACAAAAAAGAAATCTGTACGCTCATGAGCCAGTGGTGCTCAAAGAAATAACATTTCAATTTTTATTAAAGGGGTAGAATTATGCAATGATGCCCCAAGATTATTCATTAAGACACTGCGTACTATTTCACTACACTAGATGAGCTAACTTCTACTTTCTTTGCTAAGATAAGTTATGTTAGTGGTAGTTCATTGTTGTTTAGTGGTGTACAATAAAAGACCAGAGCTATTGTCTTAAATGAAATGCTCTCATTTGCACTTGTTCATGAGTGTGTATGTAAATACAAAGAAAAGTTCGCACTCAAGCACAGAACTCAGCCACTGTTCTTCAAGAAACAGTCTGCACAGTCATGGAATAGGTTACCTGGTACTGTGACATCTGTCAGTGTTGCATATCTGATCCTCATTTGTCTATTTATATATATTATAAATATACTAAGCAGCTAATAAGTCTGTAAATTTAAATTTTCATTTACAAAATGCACATTGGTGATAGAGAATTGAATTACCAGCCAGTTATTTACAAGGATTCCTGTGTGCACATTTATCATTATTATCTTTATTTTTATTATTATTACTGATATTATTACTACTATTGTTTTTCCACATTTGTTATGATTATTTGATAAAATAAAATATAATCATTATTTTGACAATACTATTGTAAATACAGTTGTTAAGCAATTATGGTCAAATTTAGATGTACTCCTACCAGGTGTGATTTAAAAATTAACTGAATTCTAAAGAAACTGTCAGTAAAATGTGTTCCGTTTACACATGTTCCGTTTACAATTAGATCTGATCTTACGGAACAAATGTCCCTTTATTTGTCAATATAAGGTTCTAATTGTTGGATCTGATTTGAAAACTACTATTTGCCTACCTAATGAGGTGTCGTTTGTCGGGAGTCTAGGTCTAGTGAGCATGTAGTAACTTGGTTGAACAATGGATGTGGACTTGAGTTTA
>JBBJLS010000140.1:15365269-15391414 GCA_037577275.1 Bryconaethiops microstoma | reverse complement strand
AGATGTAGACGACTTAAGCACTGATGTACGTCGCTCTGGATAAGAGCGTCAGCTAAATGCCGTAAACGTAAACGTAATGAATGTAAACTCAGACTATATATAATAACTGTATGACTGTAATTTTCTGTGCTGCAGTGCTTATTCAGGAGAGTTGTTCTGTACTGTACACATACTTTTTGTTTGAATATAGCAACTAAACAGGCAACCAGACAGGATGTTCTACAGAGACACAATAATTCTGGAAATTAGGAAAGTGTTCGTCCACTACAGCAGAGACTTTCTCTTTTTTTCTTGGTATTATTACTGCACTTGTTTCTTTTTTTGTTCTGTTGTTTCAGATACTTTGAGAAGGTTTCATGTGCTTTAGCTGGTGCAAGGGGGTGAGGAACGCTTACCCCTCTTTCAGGTTGTTGATGGGCAGGGGCACACGGCCTCCCCGGTCCAGTGCTGAAGTGATGTTGATGGCATTGAGCCTCTCAGGCTGCCACACATTCTTCACTGCACCCAGAAAGTCTCCTAGTACTTCACTGGCTAACATCTCCTCCACATTCATGTTCTTAATGTAGAACTCTGCCTGGTAGGGTAATGGAAACTCTAACAGACACAGAAAGAGACCAGGAAAGAGAGAGATACTGCATTATAAGGGCATTTTTTCTGTGTTAAAAGTGGTTGTTATAAACTAAATTTCTGCATTGGCTTAAATGTCAGCTGGTTGAGCAGTGGTGATCATATACATGTGTGTTAATAGCACAGAGTGGACAGATGGCCAATGACATCAAAGTGATGTCACAGCTGGACCCAAACATCTGTTCAGCCTAAAACATAATGTAAACTATAATCGCAAAGCTTTAAATCATGCTGGTTGTAGGAGATATCATTTACACAATTATACAGTACATACAGAGTATGATCTCACAAACTTTATTACAAAGCAAGTTTACTTCGCTGAACTTACTATAGAATAGAAAAATATATATGTACATGTGTAAATATATATATTTTATTTCTACAGATTTGTATTTTACAAAATGTATATTGTATTTTAATTTATTTATCAACATAATTATCTGCTATGAAGATATATAAAAATGTAACATTGTAATTCAACCTTAAATTTATTTTCTAAATAAAATATTTTGTCGTGTAAGTAACAAATATGTAGTTTATGACGTGCTTTACAGGAACTTACCTTCTGTACCCATGATGTGTATGACCAAGTTGTGCCTGGCAGTTTCGAAGGAGCGTCGGTTATAGGCAGTAATCTGTAACACACAGGGTGGAAAGTTTAAGTCCGGCTCAGATCAGCTTATGTGCATGGCACAACGCTGCAGACTTAAAGACATACACAGAATTTCTTTGTGGGCCGTAAGCCTATATAAATTAAAAAACAAATTTAACCTTTAGTTCAGAGTTATTACAGTTTTAATATAGTATACTATTTAAATCTTATGACATAAATGGAAAAGTAGTAACAAGATCACATTTGCATTCTGTAGTGACAGTGGTCTGCCCTTCTAATGTTTTTAGTTTGTTTTGATGACGATGTAAAATTATGTTTCTGTCTGGAAAATAAAACACAACAATAACGTCTAATTAAATTCAAACTAAAAGGTTCAACTTACAAATCACAAGTCTGATATGTTTGTATGTTCAGAATTTGCACTTTCAACAGAATTTCTCAGACAGAAACCTAGTTTTGTCACTAGCAATAATAGTAACCTCTAGGGGTTACATTTTGTGAGTTTCAGAATGTACTTTTCAGACAGACTTAGGTTATACAGATTTGTATAACTGAAAAAATGAGTAGATCATTGTCTACTGAAACACATGTATAATGCGAAGAAATGTATACTGTGTAATTCAAAAAATAACCCTGAAACTGTCTAGGTTACAGCACCAAAAAGCATTCACTCCACACCTCAATGACAGTGGGCTTGCCAACATGCTCTGCTGTGGGGGAGCCATAGAGGACTCCATCACTGTGTGGAGTCCTCTGGATGTAGCGGAGCCATCCTGGTCTGTCTGGATAGCCCTTTAGGTTTGTGTTAAAGGTGATTGGGTCATTGCTGGTGTCCCCTGTATGAAAAGCAACAACAAATGTTCTTTTGAAGCTCTACTGAAAGAGGTCATGTACTGAATTTACTTGATCAAAATGTGCACATCAGTTTCACGAGATTAAAATACATTACAGCAACACATAACGACAAAAGTTGATGGAAACTAAACATGCATGCAAAGACAATATATTTTATTCATAGAGAATGATGTATACATTTGAAGTACATTTATCTTATGAATTATAAATAAACAAAATGCATTTGCTTTTTAGGTGTAGGCAATTCCTATGTTTTAACAGATGTTCTACATCTACATACTGGTGCTACTGCAGAACATGTCCTTCCTAAGGACATGCTAGCATTTTGTAAGATTGAGGTCATGATGAAATGGACCTGTGTAATGAACTGGACCTCTGCAAAGGCCTATGTGCGGAGTAAAAGCAGATGAAGCATACAATACCTGGCTTTGGATAGGGTGGAAATTCCCCTTTAAAATATTCTCTCTCCAGCACGTGGACGAATAGCACTCCTGCTGAAGGGTAGACGTTCCGGTCTGCGTGAGACCGGGACACGATGGTGACCACTGAGGCCGAGAAGAGAGGAGAAAGAGACAATTAACTGTGATCACTGAGGGAGCCAAAAATCACCCTTAACCTGCAGGCAGAAAAGCTGCGCAGAGGAACAGAGACAAATACAGTAACCTTGATGAAGCTTAAAATACTCAGGAATGCTAAATATTTCAAATACTCCTTTTAAAACTATATAAAATGGAATCAAAAACGCACTGCTGATGATTTCTTACAATTGTACAAAGTTATGGCTTTACTTTCCTCATTTGGCTGGTAGATACTGTGGGCCTTTCAATAAGAATATTAGAAACATGACAAAAAATACCTTCAGAATGAGCTTTTTCTCTCCTCTCTCTTTCCCTTCTCATCAAACTGCTGATGTGTGATGAGAGCAAACTGGCACATACGGATTGCAATTGGATGGTCCAGATGGGAACTAATGGGGTGTCACATGTATCTATACAACCGCAATGATTCACTCAGAAAATCCAACCCTATTGTGTAACAAATCTAGGATTGACTTTATTATTCTCTTTGACATATGCGTTAGAGTGTTAGTCAAAGATTACAGCCCCTTTATTTTAAATAGTTTTCTCACATTTGTAATAAATAATGCAGTTTTTTCTGGGTGGCGTAATGTTTGTTTAAGCATGGAAGCCTGAAACAAATATATGTTAAATGACGAGTTTCAATTAGCTCATTCATTATGTTTAGAAAAAATATCATGTTATTGGTATAAGTCAATACTGAAGGTTTAAATTTGGCAAGAGAAAAGGAAAAGTGGTACCACCTCTACCACGTGAAATAGCACTGCTTATGTTGGTATTATTTATGCACTACTTATCTCTATGAGGTGCAGCAACATACACATAACCACAATTTTTGCCATTAGCAATTCACTTTACTGTATTTATATGTGTATATACCACAGTGTATTTCATATAGAGATTTTTGTTGAAATTACTTAGACCTCATATTTTATATTGTCCTTGTCGATGCAGTCGTAACATAAGCAATTTCTTCTGGGATCTATAAAGGTTTCTAATTCTGATTCTAACTCATTAACAATATTCAAGTGAACTACAAATATTCTGTGCATCGTATCACTGGCAGTGGGTCTGCTGGAGAGTTAGGGCTAAGAGCCACAATTCCCTGTACACATTCCAGCCAGCCCTACTTTTCTTTAAAGAGTCATGAGCCAAAGAACCTCCCAAAACCATCGGTGGAAGAGGTATTTAGCTCCATTCATTCTGGTGAGACGAGATGATTAAAAACAGCTACATACACAAAAAAACCACACACAGTCATTCCCTCCTCAGGAACCATTTCAGGGTGAAGTGGCAGCCCTTGAAATGGTTTACTTTAGTCGGCCAGTGGAGGCGTTGTGCGCCACTCCTCTTTGCAGTCTCTCCCTTGTCTCCTTTTATTGCCTTGTTCTCCTCTCTCCCTATTTCCTCCGGTCCGTGGGTGGAAGCTCAATTTAATCACCACGGCACTGGACGGAGGAAAAACTGCAGCACAGAGAAGCCGGTCCACACACTAAATAGCACACAGTACCGCCCATCATCTAAGATTCTCACACAGCTATTCTTATATCCTGCACTACAATCAACAATTCATGGATGTTAAAATAGTTAGATGTAAGAGAAGCCAAAACACACAAGAAAAACACACAGAGTTAAAACATAAATGCAAATCTCCAATATACTAATAAGGAAGCTCCCTCAAAATGAGAGGTCATTGCTAGAGCTGACTGGGTATCATTCAAAAATGTTTTATGCAGTTCTAAACAAATGGATGGAAAGTGAGTGTGGTTTAAACCATAAATGAGTGCTGGAGTGGACGAATTTGCAGACCGCAAAAGGTCACACACTAATGAAGAGGCACTGATGCTGATAACATGTACATGGACAGTCATTTAGTTGGCCAATCAACAGTACAGATTTTGACACAAGCATGATCATTGGCTCACAAATGCTGATTAGACTGAACCTTTAAATACTGTCACGGAGAGTGTAATAGATTATAGCACAACATGACTTTTTCTTTTGTGATACAAATATGGATATTGAAACCTTGATTATGAGCCATTGTTGATTCCATATTTCTTCTTTACAAACTACTAGGCCTTAGCTGTAAAATGAGATATTCTAATTCACTTAAGATGAGAAGTAGGTCATTCAATCGTAGGCCATGATGCTAAAAGTACTTAAAGAAACACATAGGCACATAGGCAACAACCTGATTTTTACCCAGTGTTACTGTGTAATAATTCAGGCTAGATTTGATTCTACCCTGTAAAAACTGATTTCCACTATTCAAGCATTGCACTTCGATACCCAACTAGAGCCACTACTGTTGGCACATGTACAAAAGTGCCCTTACACAAAGATTTTGTTGATCAAACTCTATAGAAAATGTCCTCAGGATACATAACTATCTCAATATCCTACAGTTTTGTTCTTTAGAAATTGTATCTGAAAATCTTAGTTATTGTAGGTGAAAAAAATTTAATCGGTGCCCAGCATATACATATATTGATGCTAGCAATTATTTCTTTATGTTCAAAGGAAAGGGTCTCTTGAAACATGTCATTCAGGTAAGGTACAGGGAAAAGAACACAACACACAACATACAACAAACATGCACTCAAGGGATAGCCGAACCATAGATTCTCCACTAATGTCCATAAGCAATGTCAAGTATTGATTTTTTGCTGGCCAGGTGAACATGCATGTGAAGGGGCTACAGATGTGTGCTGGGAATAAGTCTCTTGTTTACTGCATCCACCTTTCAGTGTTAAACCCCAAGCACAGAAAATTAGCCACTGCTCTACGCCATGGGGGCTGTAAAACAATCAGATGATCAGATAACTGCACAAGCACAAGGCCATGTGAAGGTGACGAACTCCACCCTATTCTAATGGATCAGCCATTAATGGTTAATGCCAAACCCTTAGCCACAGGCTAATGTGGAAATGAACACACACACACACACACACACACACACACACACACACACTCAGGATGCAGAATCCAGACAAGTGCTGCAGTGCAAATGGATAACTCTAGTTTATGCTTTTATGGGTCGACCTTGACCGGGCCTTATGGAGTCAGCCATTACGTGTCTCGAGAGGATACCAGTACCCTCTCTCTTGGTACCACAGCCGGGGATGTCCTACTAAAGTGCCGAATCAGCTTCACGCTGGTTTCTCTTTTCCGGTCAGGGGGAACTCATGTGCTTCACCATTCGAGCAGAGAGAAGCAGAGGCTTATGGGAATCTGCTGAGCTTCTCTACAGCTCCCGTTCTGTTCAAAGTACTCTTTCCTGAAGTGAAAGTTCCCCCATGAAGCTGGGACAGTCTGCTGTCATCAGGCGGCTGCTGGGAGCCGTGGAAGTGCAGACAGAGAATCTGCTTCCTACAAACTGAACACCTGCCTCAGGTAACCCTGAATTTCAGCATCAAATGTGTAGACAAGTGTGTTTTTCTTTGATTTTAAAACCAAACATATCTACAATTGATAAATCGGTAAATGATAAAGTAGGATCAGATAGTCTGGGCTGCTAGGGATTGATAGTAATATAAAGAGCACCAAGCCATTAGAACCCAGTGATGTGACACTGGATCCTCTATGGCAACAAACACTATTAAGACAATGCTTAATATAATCCTGGTTTATTTCTGCAAATGGAGAAGAGAACAACAGAGGGTGGCGATTCAGCAGTTTTAGAAGTGTTATAAGGCCAAAAAAGCTGAAACAGCTGAGCACAGCTGTGTGCCAGTGTTATGAGGAGTGGGATAAGAGGGCGAGAGGCACACACGAATCAAACTGGCTTACTCACCCCTCCTATGAGGCACAGATCTGTGTGAGGCGTCACCTAAAGCCTGGATGTGACTATGGCCTTCCCAGATTTTGACATGGACATAATACACAACAGAATATGAGAGCAGGCACGTAACTAGTTTTATTACATACTTTGCTTTCGAGTCTCTCAGCATCTCAGCGGGACTGCATCTTAGACTTTCATTACAGCTCAAAGAGACATACATACATCTGGCTTGTAGTATCTAACAGAAAAATTACACTCTCATTATACTGGCAGCAGTCGGCAGCAATTCTGGCAAGTGTGTCCTATCTCTACATTTGTCTCATCTCCTCGGTGAATCAGTGTTTTCAGGCCGGACGGCAGATAAACACTGATTCTGCAGATAAACCGTTAGGTTAGCGAGCTAGCTGCAGTTAGCCCGTCCATCGTTCAGAGGAAAAATGGCGTGTTTTTGTTGAAGTCAGACGGCTCGAACGGTCACGTACCTACTATGAGACAGACGAGAAGGCCCACCGAGTCCATGGCTTATTCGTACCGATGAGTATTTACATGGCAGGTGTGATTTTCCGCCAGTACTAGCTGCACTCCAGCAGCCATAAGCATCTTCCTCCCTCTCTGCAGCCCTCGCGCCTCCGCCTTCTCCCGCGAGCACATACACACACTCGCGCGCGCGCCACGTGTGGCGCAGACGCTGGAAACATCTGGCGCAGACGCTGGAAAATCAAGAGCGCCTTTTCTGCGAGCTTTCTCTCATTAAAACCACGCAGAGCCAACGCCCCAGTGCCCCCTCACTGAAGAGAACACGCAGCAGAGACATTACTCACAGTGGTGTAGAAAACTGTCAACTGTGCCTCGAACCTCAGCTTTATCTCGGTTTTATTTCCTTTGGAATAGCAATAATAATAATAATAATGGTGATAATAAAATTTTGAGATGGGCCTGCGGCTTAGAAACCACCTAGAAACTCCCTAGCAACCCCCTCCGACACCACAGCCACTGTCTAGAAACTACTTCGCAACCACCTGTAATGCCACACAACATCTGGTGCAAATGCTGGAAAACCAGGGGCGCCTTTTCTGCAAGCTTTATGACATTAAAACCCGGACAGCAAATCCCCCAGTGCCGACTCACTAAAGAGAACACACAGCAGAGACATTACTCACAGTGGTGTAGAAAACTGTCTTGGCTTTGACTCCTTATGGGTGGTTCTGTTCTATTTATCAATGGATCCAGTAAGTTAGATGAGTGTAACACTGTTACATGAAACAGGGATACAACCAGCTGAACGTTAACAACAGTAACAACTAGAGAGAATATTTCTAAAGAAATTTTGAGATGGGTCTGCCGCCTACAAATCATCCATAGCAACCACCGTGTATACCATAGCAACCACCTAGAAGCTCCCTAGCAAGTACCTCCTACACCATAGCAACCGCTTTGTACACCAGAGCAACCACCTAGAAACTCCATAGAAACCACCTGCTACACCATAGCAATTGCCAAGAAACTACTTAGCAACCACCTCCAACACCATAGCAACCACATGGAGACTCCCTAGCAACCACCTCCAACACCATAGCAACTGCCTAGAAACTACTTAGTCGCCACCTTCTACCAACAGCAACCACCTATTAACACCCTAGCAACCACCTTGTATATGATAGCAACCACCTTGAAACATCCTAGTAACCACCTCCTACACCACAGCTACTACCTAGAAACTACTTAGCAACTACACCATAGCAAGCACCTAGCAACACCCGAGCAACCACCTTGTATAACATAGCAAGCACCTAGAGTTAAACCTAAAACAATTAGTGGCCGTGGAGAGGATAAGGGATGGATGAAAGGCAAAAAAGAGTAGTGTGGGTCATGTCTGATATAACAAAAGTGGTCTGTGAGTTGGACCAGAAATGTGATGGAAGTGTACTGAAGGGATGCATTAAAACAAAGGAAAAGATGAGTGCAGGGCTTGGATTAGGGGATGGATATGTGGAGGGAAGTGGCCTGAGGTTTCATGTGAAGTTTTACTATGTTTGGTATGTATGGAGATGAGCAATAAGCAAGGAAAAGACGACTGGTGGTCATAACCATGTTTGTGTGTCAGTGAAGTTGAGCTGACAGCTCTCATTTATTTCAATGGGCAGGCCAATCATAAGCAATTTCCTCCGAGATCAGTACAGTTTTCTGATTTGATTCTGAATATAATAATTCAATGCTGAATCTAATAATTATTATAGTTGTTATTGTTATTATTATTGTTGTTGTTTTGTTATTATTGTTGTTTTGTTAATATTATCATTGTTGTTGTTATTATTATCATTATTATAATTATTATAAGCAGTAATAGTAGTCGTTCTTGTATTATTAGCAGTAGTAGTAATAGTAGTAGTCCTAGTATTATTATTATTATTATTATTATTATTATTATTATTATTATTATTATTAATTGTAGTAGTGTTAGTAGTAGTAGTAGTCGCAGTAGGAGGAGGTGGTGGAGTGGCAAATTCTCCTCAACACAAAAGACCCATTCAGAGGTACACACATTCCCTTTTCACTGCTATTAAAATGCCACTGAGCCTAAATATTCTCTGAAGTCCATAACCCTCCCCCCAAGTCCATAAGCTCTAAAGCGGACAATGAGATAAGGTCTGTTATAATGTATTCAACCCCCTGTGGTGAGGCTGAGAAGACAGATGGTCATGCAAAGTGCCCTTTGCATCACGGCCAACGCTCCACAACTGGACAGTCCAGGAGGGGCCCAGTTCGATACAGACCCTAGTAATACCCAACCTGCTTCCTTATGAAGACGTATATGGATGAAACAGTACATCAGCAAAAGGGCTATTTGCTGCTCATGCTTGTTTAAGCCATCTTTGTTAATGTCCAACTCATTGAAGGCCTGCTATCCAGGCGGATCTTTGCGTGATCAACTTAATATTATTTTAGCCCACCATGAGCTAGCTAATGATGTTCAAGTGATGCATGCTTTTGTTCCCCTACAGCCCTGTAGTAGCTAATTTCATCCACTTTATTTATGTAAATGTAAGGAGAGCAGGGTGGTATAGGCCTGTATAGGAGCCATAGAACACACAGACGCACACTCTATTATTTTAGGTTGCTAAGCAACATGCTCATATGGTGGAGAGAGTAGGAGGGGAAACATGCAATAGCTTCCACTGCCCAGAATTTAGGACACTTTTGCATTTTATTTTTTGTTTATTGTATTTTTAAAAATATGGTTCATACCTTTTTAATGATAACAGGCCCAATCCATGACATGGATACACAACTTGCATTTTGTCAACAGGCTATAAAATTCAGAAGGAAGCCCTCCAGCAGCACCACATGTTCCCACACCAAGTGAAAAAGGTTAAAAGTCAATTTCAGGTAAACGTGGAACTCATGATGAATCAAGCAGGCAACTCTGATGTTCCAGCTAACCGTACATTTCACAACAGAGGCTTTCTTCTTCCAAAATTTCTTTTTTTTAAAAATGTTTATCACATTCTTTCCCTATAAACTCCCATTCACAGCTTTTTCAAGCCAATCACATGCCTATCAGCCTCCCAGGCTTCAGGCAGAGACTCACCACTTTCAAAATTCCTCATTTTTTTAAAGCATAGCAGTCCTACCTCATTAAAATGATCTATAATAATACTACACAGGCTTCTATGGGGTTTCTCTAAGAGTCTTAATGAAAATTACAGACAGTTACTATGTTTTACTGAAGGATAACTGTTATAGATTAATGTAAAACAGGAATATGTATGTGAAAATATGATAATTACAGCACTACAATCACAGGCCAGTGAACCTTTTTCCAGTGAACCTTTTTGCATCTTTATCTCATGAAAGATTAATGTGACAATGGCACGATAAGATAAGATAAGAAAGGGAAATGCTTTCGTCATTAGCATGCTCTGTAAAACAAGAAAGAATAAAAGATAATACACAATACAATAAACAATACACCTAAGACAATAAATAGTGCAACACAATTACAAGAACATTATTGTAACAAAATAACAGTGTTGCACTGACACTGCTGTGTGTAAGATTTAGTGTGCTGTACCATCTACATGCTGGCAACAATTTTGGTAAATACTACATTTTAGTAAATACTAAAATTCCTGGATGCTGGATGTACGTTTCTGTAGTGAATCCATGTGTTTTTTTTCCTTTGCCAGACTGCGGTTTGGTGCCCCCCGACCCCCCTCCACCTCAGATTATTGGAACGAACCATTCTGTTGTAAATAAGGTTGTGCACCTGTCACATGGGCCAACCATTTTTGAGAAAGAAGACTCTGAGAGACACGAAACGCAGTGATGACGCCACATGGCTGTCCTAATTTAAGCTTCCCAGTGAAACGAGCAAAGGCTGTGTGGTTTTAATGGGGTTACGGTGAAAGGTGCTGTGAGTGGACACCCCTGTCGGGGGAATGGCAGCATCACTTCGGAGCCTGCAATGGCGTTGGCTGGCTCTGTGTGTGTGTGTGTGTGTGTGTGTGTGAGAGAGAGAGAGAGAGAGCGTGTGTGTGTGTGTGTGTGTGTGTATGTGTGTGTATGTGTGTGTGCGCGCGCGTGCGTGTGTGCGTGTGTGTGTGTGGATCCCGGCTTGAGTGTCAGATTGTTCAATGGTATGCTGAAGGACTCGATGTTGCTGGCGCTCTGAATGAAAATGATGTTTATCCTGCAACACAGGGATACTAACACACCTTTTTCATCTGCCTGATCTCTCGAAGAGTGACTACGTTTTTGTTTCTGCGAGAGAGAATTGATAACAGCATCAGTTTTGGCACCAAAAGAAGGAAAGAGGACGTAAGTGACCCTTTTGTTTTGAACATTGTAGCATCGCTGATGAGTTAGGCAACAGTTACTTCTGCTTTTGGACTCGTTTTCCTGTAGGTTCAGTTGTTGCGTGTTATATTCTTTACTAGAGTGTGTATATAAACACACCCAGTGTTGATGGAAAGGCTTTGAAGGCAGAGCTGTCAGGGATCGAGGCGACGGACGGACTGGGCTGCTCACGGACTGGGCTGCTCACCGTAGCCTCCAACATTTCAGCCTTAATGTCTACAGTACATCGCAGTTGTCTTAATTGTGCAACCTACATGTCGTTAGACCTTAAATGAACAAACTGGATACAGTTCATGGTCCATTAACTAATTCTAATGGGCATTTCTTCTTCATCTTCTTCTTTCTAACCCCCCGTGTTATGCATTTGCTGAATAGTGCAGTTTTGCATTTCTGCATTAAGCCACTGTCCAGTCCTTTTCTTTCTATTCATAATGGGTGGTATTATATTTGCCCTGTTCATTAGTCCTGTCTAAAAAACGAACGGAAGAAAATTGAGTCTGTTTTAGAGACGCAATCATTTGTTCTTTATTATGAACGTTGATATTCAAATAAAGCCTCATAAAGACTACTGCATGCTAACCTAGAGAGATGTAGAAGACTCTGTTTATTAGTAAAGGTCTGGCTTGTTTCTAAGTCCCACAGATCTCCATCCATAAAAAAGCCCATCTGTGCATTAGCATTGCAACAAAAATATTCCTTCAGCCCTCATGGCATACTGATGATTACGCAGAACAGTCTGGCTCAGGGTGGTGGGCAGTCATAAACATAAGTGTACGTTCCCTTGTTTTTGGGGCTGTAAGAGTATTTCTGTTTCAGTTTCATCCCTGGCTGTGTTGAATAACGTGTGATCACAGCACATGCTGCTCAAAATAACCACGAATGCCATTTTGTTGTGCTCAGGAGGCAAGCTGTGTTACATCAGTGTGCACTCAGTGAATTAGACTGCACCAAGTGCTTTCTGGATAGATAGCCCTCTTGCAGGATCACTGCTATCAGTGTTTCAATTCAGCTCTGTTATTTGTACAGAAACAAATAAAAAGTACTGTATCATGAGGAAAGATTTTTAAAAACCCTGTACTCAAATTTGAACCGTAATGCAGACTTGTTTTGGTTTTTTTTGTTTCATTCTAGGGTATCTTACCAGAATGTGATATTGAATCACACAAAATACATTAGGGATGCCACTGTACATTTGAAAACAATAATTCCCTCCGTCGTTGAGGCTGAAGATGCTGAAGACGGAGGCCTCGGCAGAGAGGACTAACCTGAGGAGCGCCTCTCCGCACAGGAATGCATACAGAGCAGAGTTCCAAGCTCTGAAGAAGGCCTTCGACCAACCCAGGCAAGATGGTGACCCGAAGTCCAAGGATCCAGAGCGGGTCAGGCAGCCTCGGGGTCGGCAGTATGGTGGCCATGTCAGCCGGATCAAGGACATGTTCATGCAGATGGGCACTGAGAACACAGGCTCTGGCAAGACGCACACGAGGGACGATACCTCCCCACAGAAACTCGCCAAACCGACCAACTTCATCAACAGAGCAGACGGTTCAGTGATCAAACTTCAGCATAGTGAGAGAAGCGGTGGCAGCCACAACTCAAAGTTCTCAGAGACAAGGAAGCTGTTTGAACAGAGTTCCAGAGATACATCCCAGTCTCCTGTATACTCCTGTGGCAGAGATAAAAGGGGTTCTCATGAGCATCTAGATGACTGGAGGGGGGCACGTTCCAACAGGGGCAGCACGGACTCTTTGGATAGTCTTTGCTCACGAACAGAGGCTTCATCTCCCACGGTCAGCCAGCTTAGTGCTGTGTTTGAGAATTTAGACCAACAAGGCTCCGGTTCCACTTTCAGACGAGGCCATGGGGGTGGACGGGCTCTTTATTCCCCAGACAGCTCACTCAGACATGGGGAAGCCAGCGAGGATGACACTAGTGCCCGGCAGTCTCCATCAAGAGGTGTGTACAGAGCCCGTGTCGGGAGCAAGCACACCCTTCCAGTTTCGTCCTCCTCAGAAGATCTTCTCAGTCCCAGCCCTTTGTCAGAGGTGGTAGAACAGCCAAAGGCAGTCCATGAGAAAATGCGCCATGAAGGAACTGTGGCAGAGAGTGATTGTGGGGATGGAGGAACTGTTGAGGCTGTGGATGGATCTAGCAAGCAGAAGCAGGCAGAAGATGCTGTTGGAGTTTGCACAAACTCTTCTCAAGCTAGTGACACTACAACTCATGACAAACCACAGGACCATATGCTTGACTCTGCAGGCATCAAGTTGGGGAATGATGCAGAAGAGCCTGCTAAAGACAAGTCTAGGCGGATTACGGAGGATCAAATAGAGGAGCCCAGTGAGGAATACTGTGGCAATGAGAGGGTTATTTTCAATGCAGATGGGGATGCTTGCTACCAGGGCTGGGGAGAAAGCTGCACAGACCTGGAGGATGATTTGTATGGGGATGATGATGCTAGCTATGACCCTGGATCAGAGATCACAGAAATTCCTGGTCTTCCTACAGAGGCTGAGGAGGATATTCCTCAACGGCGGAAAATACGATTCAGCACCTCCCCAATAACAGTAAGTATACCCATAATCTTTACCTATTAAAAGAATAAAGCAAAATAGCTTATAGCATAGAGTATAATATAGAGAACATAAAGCTTGAACCTTTAGGCTAGGTAATCAGATCTTCAACAAAAGGACACTGTTGGCCATTGCTAAGCTCTGTTGAGTCACCATCTTGCCTGATCATTGCAGTGCAGTTTATTCAATGAGCAGGCGGTGTCCTAAAGTGGCATTTGAAGGGCCTCTCATGTCTGCAGGGATGTGTGCACACAAACAGCTGCTGCCCTCACAGCCGGCTCTGGCGCTGCCTCCTTTTGCTTTCTGCACTAATTCAGCCTCTCTCTGTTCTTCTGTAGCCTGTCATGTTCATCTCACTAGTATTGTAAATGATCCAAATCTGATCTCACAGGAGGCGTGTGAATCCTGTGTGAGCTTTGTGTTCCTATGGGAAGTGTGAACGTGGCAATTGCATTCTGCCTGCATCTGTTTGATAAACAGCTGGAGGTTGGATGGCTATAGCACACTGACGTAGATACAGTGCTTCATTCTGTAGTTTTTTACTAGCACATTAGTCTGAAGGATAATTTTGGGAAGCCGTAGTAATCCATTTTATGTAGTCAATTAAAACCCTATGGTCCATTTGCACTGCCCCCCATCAGATCAATGAACTTTGATTTACCCATTTAAAAAGAACAGCTCGTTTAGTTGCAGATCAGGGCTATTCTGTTTGGACTATTGACTGGCTATGTTTCGAGCATCTTGACTAAAGAAAGAGGCCTCCAGAAATGTGTTAACAAGAGCTATTAGAAGCAGCCAGAAATGGTTTGGAGGATGTGTAAAGTAAAAGCAAACAAACATTCCTCTGGTCCTGATCAATCCTATTAGCACGCTTAAGCTGTTCAGAACAAGTCCCCCTCGTTTTTTTCATCGGGGAAACGTGATGTTTGGGTGCAAATACCTCTCACGTTAGCTGAAATCTCATTGAGTCATCTTGTGTCAGCTTTTGTCAGTGTAAAAGGTCAGCTACTCCAGTTACTCTTTTTTTCCAGCGTAGTGTATCATATTCTTAGAGTTCTGTAATCAGATCACATCCCTGTGCTACTCTCAATTTGAATTCTCAGATTAGCTGGCTAATTATAAGTGAAGTATATAGGTCCTTCCTGCTGCCTGATGCCATTTTGTACTTTCGTGTAATAAGCTAATGCAAATGGTATATTAAAATGATCACTTAAGATCATGCCTTCAGAACTCAAACATGTGAGTACCGCTCTGTTTTCATGGCTCTGTTTATCCCTCCCCTGTTCAATATATTCATGGCCCGGAGGCTGTTGAAATGCAATTGTCATCTCGTAGATGGGGAGTAAATAGAGAGCGTCAGCCCATTGTAAATTGGCATTGTGCTGCCTGGGTTAACAGTTGACTGGGCTGAATTGTTAAACGGCCCTTGGCTTCAGTTTATCAGACAAAGGCTGTACTTTGCCCATTAATCATATGGAATATTAAACTCTGTCGGGCCACTGTCTTGTTTTGCATTCTCCGAACAAACAACCGTCTGTCTCCTGCTTGGACTTATGAAAGGGACAAAGTGGTTTGGTAAAATGTAGCTACTCCCACCAGACGAACCCAACATGAAACTGGCTTGACCCCTGCGGGAAAGGACTACAAGAAAGACTTTGGGGGGTGGGGGGTGGGGTGGTCGTCTGTGATTAATCTTTCTCAACATTTTTTCCCGCTGCTGTAATATTTCTTAGTGCCTCGTAAAGCGGATAAATTATTTCAACATTAAAGCTTTTAAACCGTAATTAATCTGGTGCTCTTGTAAGAGGCTATGGTGTAGGGCCGCTCTAGTGGTTGTGGGCTATAACAGCACTCTCAGAGACCCGCTGTTTCACAGAGGCAGGGAAGAGACCAATCAGTTCCGGAGAGATTTTCTCTACAAAGTTGCCATCTCATTCTAATACTATCTCTCCTACTTCAGACTGTGTACTCTGTCCGTTTCCCCCCCCCTTATTAACGTATTATTCATTAATGATTTAATCCTACCCTGTAGCTTGCAACGACACTCAGTGGGGGAGTGGATCAGTTGCAGACTTTAAGACTGACTATCCTGGAGTCATTCTTATTGATGTGACTTATTGTGACCATGTTTGAATGACTGTCCTCCTCCTCTCACTGGTGCTGATGTGCGGCTCTCTCAGATGGGCTGAGTAATGCTTGCAACTTAGAGGCCAACCCAGGGGCTATGATCACTGCTGGATCATGGTATACAATAATCATAGATGACATTTAGCATTCCAGTAGAAAAGTTGTCATTTTGATCATGCCTGTTCGCAACCGTGTTGGTTGTTAAGAACAAACAAAAAAAAATGCAAGTAAACACATATTTTGAGACTCTCAGCAGAATTATACGCTGACTTAAACTGTACATATTGAATTTATGTGCGGCTTTGTTTGTAGGACTTCGCCGAACTTGAATTTTTATGTCCACTTCCAACTTCAGCAAGGCCAAAAGAAACAGATGATAGAGAAAATTATGTTTATTTGTTCTTTATCCAAAGGTAGGCAGGTGAAAAGCACACAAATACAAAAGACAGGTCTAACTTATACACACACATGCATGCACTTGGTTGACACCCTGTATCGTTATACCCCTAGTAAATATGATGCAGTTGATGCTGGAGTCAGGTTGAAGGTTTTCTTTTTGTGAGACATGCATAACAACTCATCCCAGTCCGACCACACACAGCAGCAAAGCCTCAGAATTGAGATACGAAGCTAATTAAATGATCTGTAGACAAGAGCGCAGTGTGTTGCCTATGTGTGCATGTAGGCACTTGGCTGCCCTTTGCAGTGTCTCTCCTGTCATCATGCTCTGTGTGTGCTCCTTAAATGGCACTTAGAGGTTGTAATGAAATGTTGCATCATACAAAATTCGGCCTCTTGTTGCGACATCTTGATTCCCTAATCGAATTAAGTGGGTTTGAAAGACTGGAGAGCAATTGAATGAGTGCTGAAACGACACAGTAATTGCACTCTCCACTTTTTCTGCTCCATCATTATAGCACAGAGACCTGCATCCTGTCCAGCTGATTCTGTGCTCTTGTGTGGGCTATGTTATTTGGAACATAAAGATGCAGCTTTGCTTAGTACTGAAATTTTAAAAGGAGCCACCATGTAACACAGGTATTGACTATCCATTATTTTTAGCATCTCACTAGTCAGAGGGCAACGTGTTATCAGCTGACTGAGCAGCCTGTTGTGAACCTTTCTGATCTGTGTCAATTACTTTATAAACTAGAATGCGTCATCGTGTAAAATACAGTATAAACCAAATAAACAGCTGTGTTTCATCCTCTCTTTTATCGCCTTAAGACAGGAGTGTCAAATCTTATCTACAAAGGGATGTTGTGGCTGCCGATTTTTGTTCCACACATGTGCGAGCACACCTGATCAACTGTTTGAAAACTGAGAATAAGTGGAACCAGGTGTGCACCTGATCGGAACAAAAAATAAAGCCAGCCCTGCCTTGAGGTGAGAGATGTCTACCTGGACCTACATTGGTTTCACTGATACTGGTTTTGCTCTTTATGCAAGCTGGTAAATTCCGCTCGAGTTAATATTTCACAGTTTTTGCTGAGGCACTTGAGTAGACAGGCCTTAATCCTAAATCCACTGAACAAAGAAAATACAAAGAAAGTAAATGGTTGTGCGTAATCTTCTGCTCTTCATCACAAACACAGATTTCCTTCGTGAAGCTGCTGTTCACTAGTTTAGAATCTGAGATGAAATTGAAAATATCAAAAGCACTTACGTTTCTAAAAGACCTAGTTTATCTTGGTTTTGTTTGAAGAAGAAAATGAAACCTGGAGTTGTGCAATATTATGCACTTCATAGGGTGCGTTAACCCTCTACTCCAGATTCTACATTTTTTAAAGAGGCTCATGAAACTGACTAGACCTTTGAGTCATGGCTTTTGTGTGTTGTTCATATGACTCTTTGCTACAAATGATGTCACTCAGGCTTAGAGAATGAGACACATGAATGCAGTGAGGCCTCAGAAAATATTTTCCCTCTAAGATATGCGGCGGATTTCTGCTGCTTTTGCGGATTAGCTTCCGCTACCACCACTCAAGCATAAGCTAACTGGATGTTCTCTTCCTGAAGAGTTGCCTGTCCATAACAACAGCAATTCTGCAGACGTCTCGGGAGCTGATGATTATGCAATCTGTGTTTGGATTTAATAAGAAAGTACAGCATTTCATATGAAGCAAGAAAGCAAAGGCCTTGACACAATTACACAGAACAAGCATGTTATCAGGAGCTGTTGTGTTTCGATTTAATTTCCCTGAAGCAAAGTCCAGGCTCACTAAATGGCAATCAGGAAGTCTTTGAATTTACTGCTATCAGTGAAGAAGACATTAAAGTTTACATTTTTTTCTTGATGTCAGATTTTATGCTGCAATCTAAAGGCAAAGGTCAGCCTTTGTTATTGTGTTTTAGCAATGATGGGGTATTCTTCAGACTATTTATTTTTGGGACACCTGACCTCTTGCAGAGTTGAATTTTTAACGATCGGAAACAGAAGACAGCTCTGCGGTCCTGGGGCAGGGAAGATCCCGGCTGGCCGTGTCAGGCACAACCGCTGCCCCTCCCTCCCTGAGTTCGGGCTCTTTCGGAGAGGCAGACATTGTTCTCTCTCGGCTCTCGTCCGAAAACAAGGAGGTGCACAGACTGACACACTGTCCTGCATTGTTGTTTGACGCTGTGGCCAAATGGGCCATCTGTACACAAACCCAGCTATACTGAATTCAGTATTCTCAGGGTGCCCAGAAATAATGCCTAGTCAGCATTGAAAATATACAACAGTTTCTATGTGCTTATAATTAAACCAAAGCTAGTATAGGTTCCATTTTTTTTGCGTCCATAAAAAACTTGACTGTTCTTCACAAATAATTTTGAAAAGGAGGAAGAATGTAGTGAAGAACTTCTTATAACAAACCTATGCAAACCTAATATAGTGTGCCTTTGTTTGCCAATGCCATTCAGTCAATTACACTAATTAATAATAGAGCAGGGTGCTCTGTTATTAGCTAAGCAAGATGCTTTAACCCACACATTCATAGCTGGGCCTAAGACATGAAAAGAGCGGTTGTTTGTTATTCCTAGAATCTCCTAGGCCTGCACTGTAAGTTTCCCCCTTGCCTGCACTTATTTACTGTGAGTCTCCTAGCAAAAAATCTCTTTTACACAATTTTCCACAATGTGGCTGATCGGCCAAGACATGTTTGAAGCCCAAATTATGCCTCTTTGGTTTAGAGCTGAAGCTATGAGTCTAATGCTGGTAACCGAAACCAAGTCTGTACTCACCCAAATCCACAACCTACTCAACCCATATTCAGCTCTACATTGAGATGAGGCTAACTTGTGGATGCGATTTAATGGACAGTATGACTTGCTGTGATCTCTAAAAATGAACAGACATTTAGCTGAACACTATGGGCAGCCTCTTTAGCCAACAGGGTCTTTTTCACACAAAGAAGTGCTGATCTATAATCTTTTGTAGCAGCAACAAGTGAATATTGACTTTAAAAAAACAAACAAAATCTGGACTCCAGGCATGCCACTGATAGACTGCATCTGGCAGAAGGGGAAAATTAAGTTTAAAATTCTTTGCCAGGCCATTCTTTTAAAGCACCCAATGATTCAAACACAGTATTAAGAGGAGGCAAAAAAAGTATTTCAGGGAGAAAAACTTCAGTAAGAGTCAGTAGCTTTTGTGAAAGGAAAGGTCATTGAGTTCTTATGCTGTTGTCGATGCTTTTGTGCACTGGACAAGACTTTAAGAATTTTTGAGAATCTTTACAAATTCACAGATCACCTGACTTGCTAAATCTGGTCTCAATCATAAACGCTTACTTTCCAATGATATGGAGTCATCTGAGCTTTTAAATTTGAATTAAATGAGTTTACAAAATGTAGTGTGCTTTCTTTCTTTCATATGCAAAAACTGAGGAATGATTTATGTTTATTTACATGTTTGACTAAATCTGAATTAGTCAGATGTAGATTTTCTAGTTTTTCAGTTTGAATGCTGGTTCTGTATACCCAATGTTTGGCTTGTAGCCTATAGAAAAATTGCCATTAGCCTGTATGTGATCTCCGTGTAATTATCATTATTTTTAGATCTTTTAACAGTATGTCAAATGCTTCCAGCATGAGTCAGCGATGTACCTCCACAAGTAAGTGCTTTGGAATGTTAATGTGCTGAGTCGCCACAGTGTAGATGCACTGTGGTGTCTTGCTAATGCATTACAGGGTGCTTAGGTGTCAGTCGTGTCCTGGAGAGACTTCTGTTTCGGTGAATGTGACACTGAGGACCCTGGCATCATGTAGGCCTGCGGTGCCATTTAAAAATGGTCAAGCACACAATTTTACTCTAACACCAAAAGTAGTTGACAACAAGTTTGTTGTCAGGAATTTGCTTCTTTGATTTTGCACTGGACCTACAAAGCTAATGTTATAAGTAGAGCTGCATCAGTAATATATCTGTATCAATGCTGATACTGGCACTTAATGGTACTGGCACAGTATCATATTGGTGAAAAAGAAGGTTAATAGCTACTACACGCACCATGAATGACTGTATATTTACTAAAGACCAGTAGTGTCTGTGTAGGTGGTGTATGAGAGAAGTTAAACTACATTTAGCATCTGCGTATGTGGATATGGCGTGTATGTGTCATGGGTGTACCTCTTTATCAGGTCCCCAACCTTTTTTGCGCCACGGACCAGTTTTATGTAAAACAATATTTTCACGGACCAGTATAGATACAACTAAAAACAAAGTGGGTAAAAATATGAAGAAGCTCCCCAAAGATGTTTGGTTTTTACTCATTTTTGCTAGCTTGTGGGCTAAATCTTTGATGTAGGCCTACTGTATCAAGTGACCTCTGCTGATTGGCCTCTAAGTTGGGGACCTCTGCTGTATATTGTTCATTTTTGCACAATCACAATACAAGCGAGCTAACTCACTAACAGCAAACAGCAACGACACAAAATGTGAGTAATGAGTTACTGATGAATGTAGATCTGCACTCTGATCTGTAGCAAATAAATGGCAGTGGTGTGATTTGTGTGCAGCTGTAGTTGGCAAAGGAGCTAACAAAGATTAGCAAGCTGGCTAACTGGCCTCCTGTAAATAGTCAAATGTACTGATAATCAGTTAATCATGCAGAACTGACAGTCAGGTGCATTTCAAATTTCAAAAGTCTGAAAATGTATGATATATGGGTTTAAAGCTATCACCATGGTTATAAGTGAAATACAGGGGCAGACCCAGGTTTTTCCTAATTCAGGGGCCACAGAGGGGCAGAGTATGTGTCCCAAATCCATGCACTGTTATTTTTATCTGCTGTCATTATCTTGCAGTGCCTGAATGTTTTCTGACCTGGTAAAGAGGGGTTGGAGTTGCCCTGGTCTTGACCCTGGCTGGCTTCTGCCTGACTCACTGTCATTCTCTCACTGTTACTCTCCCTGCTTTCACACTGCTGTGAGTCATTTTCACTGGCTGGCAGACTGGGAGTATTTTTGACCAAAAACCACTGAACATCCGTCTGTCTTTTTCTTTCCATACTTTCCATCTCTGCCAAACATTATAGTTAACCCATAAATGCAAAAATACTGAGCATTAGCTAGACTGATTACATTGAATGCTGAATTGAGGCTGGGAGGTCAAAAATGTATCATACTTTTTCAAGTGGGAAATCAGATATTTCTAGGACGCAGCATTAGTTTCATTTAGTCAGCAATGCCTGTGGCATGATTGAAAGAAGAAGTGACTTTTAGATGGCGAATTCATCTCTCAAGTGGCTGAAGTGAAACATAAAACGACCTAGCTATAATTTTTACGTGAGAACCAGCTACTGTTGTCCAGGTTCCAAGAATAAATCAGTTAACTAACTAGTAGCATGCTGCTACCTAAAGTTCCACAAGCCTAAGCTCGGTGAGCTTTACACATTAACACTACCTAAAATTGTGCAATCGTAACTTACCATGAAGCTTTGTGGTTTATAAAATGCTGAACACCACTGTTTAGCTTTTTGCGCAGTCTCATGCCACGTCCTGTCACATCAGTCTTTCCGTAATGACCAGTTTTCCACCAAAAATGTCTTATGGACTGTTGATTCTGATCTTGATTCTTACTTTTTCATTTTCTCGGTACAAAACTTACACTTAGTAAGTTACCCTAGCTACACTTTGCTACGTAATTTTATTTATAATGCTGTGTATATATGTTTTTAAAAATAAAACTAAAAACAAAAAAATAAACATAGTCATGGGACTCTTTCACAGGATTATAATAGCCTAAGATGTTGATGCATCTCTTAAGCCCACAAGTGCTGGAAGTGAGTTAACCAACTAGTGACAGGGCAGTAGCACTTCAGGGCTCAGTCAGGTATCTGTCAGGGCCTCAGCCCCTCCAGCCCACCCCTGAATTTGCCCGCGGGTTTTATTACTTGTTAGCAAGATTAGCCACATATTTCCAGTGCAGGATTGAAGAAGCAAACTTGACATCAGTCATGTCTTCCCTGACTTACTACGTGTGGGGTAAGAGGGAAAACAGACTATAATTCTTTAAAACAATCAGTGGCGGTTGATGGGGCCAAGTGTCATTCATTGCTGAGGCAGGCATCAATAAAAATGCACTCCCAACCATGCGGCCCCTCCCACTTCTTTCTGCCGTCTCTCTCTCTCTCTCTCTCTCTCTCTCTCTCTCTCTCTCTCTCTCTCTCTTTCTCTCTCTCTCTTGCCTTTAATCCCTCATACCCTCTTGGCCTCCATTCTTAATCCTTGGCCTGGGCCTCAGCAGGAATGCAGTCATCCACAGTGTGGCTAGAGGTGCCCTGGCTGAGCATGTTGGATCGGCTGAATACTGATGGAGCAGAGCAGGACAGCACTTAATATTGGGACAGGCAGGAGGAAGGAACGGAGAGAGCCATAATAAGAGGAGTGGGAGTAGAAAGGTGGATGATGGAGCTGCTACAGTGTGATCTGCCCATGCAGCCTCAGTGACAACCCTCTCTCTGGAGGGGGAGAGATAGAGAAAGGCACACCCAGAAGCAGCAGGCAATATGAGATGCTCACAGGGCAGGATTACCCATGAAGTCTTCCAGCATGAAATGAAATATGCATATCAACAGCACGGTTGTCTTCCAGCAGCACTTCTGGCTAACAGTAACCCCTTCTTACCAACACGTATCCAGCAGTACATTCAAAGACATTAGCCAAATATACTCCAGCAGCAGAGTAGGTGGGGCATAACGTATCATCATCTGAAACCGAAGCTTTTGGTGTGTTTTTGTCGGGCAGGGGGGTTGGCATGTAATAAGCCAGTGTTGTCTTTGAATGCGCTGTAACTGTTTCTTAGAAAGTGTGGACATTCATTAAGAAAAAGTTTCAAAATATGAAGTACAATACCAGCTAGGTATGTCTTGTTTAATGATCTTAAATAGTAAATAGTTTATTTATATCTCATATTATTCATTATTTGTTTATTAATTTTTTTAAAAATTTGTTTTAACTTTTATCTTGATTGTGTCCTTTGTAGCTGTTTATATTTGGCCTGTTGATTAAATTCCATTTTAATATTTTCAGTCACTATTTTCATGCTCTATAAATGCTTGGCAACGTTGTAAACGAGGGTTACAGTCAATGAGGGTTACCTGAGTGGAAAACAAACATTGGTTGGTTGATTGAATAACTGATGCGAATTGGCTCAGATTAAAATGGGCAAATTTTTGCTCCATACACACATTTGGCTAATGTATTGTTTTGATTAGAGCCGTTATGTGTAGGGGTTTGGTAACATAAATAACATAAAGCAAGTAAGTCTACTCACAGTAGATTTGAATGCTGCCTCTACACCTGTACCAGGATGTTATTTAAATAGGCAACTGATTTTTCACTTATCAGTGTATTACATATCGTAGCATATAATGTTATTTATGTTATGTCTGCTTATAGAAAACACTGGAAATGTGCAAGTCTGTTTTGTGTTAATTTGACTCACAAAGTATGACCAAATACAAGCATAAAATTGGCTTTTGGAAAAAATCGGAAGTGAATTGACCAAAAAAAATCATGATCCGTGCGTCCAGAGTAACAGCATAGAGATTGCTATTGGTGAAGAGTAGATTAAAGGGCAGGAAAAGCTCCTGTTACAGGATTAACAATACTTAGGACTCTTGGCCATTATACAGAGTGATGCTGTGGACTGAGAAAGTGTCGTGGAGAATTGGAATAAAAACACTTAAGTCTGGAACTTTTTCTAGGTCCACAAAAATCAAACGGAGTCAGAAAGATACGACGTTGCAGACTTATTCAAAGGTCTCAGCTGTGGCCCGTGGGAGCTGCTTTTCTTCTCCCATCTTGATGCTCACTCGCTCCTCTGTACATGAGTTCTTATACATTTTTCAAAGCCTAACACCCACCTTTCCAACACAACCCACTGATCGATTCTCTAACAATAAAGTTCAATATCCTTATCAACTTAGCTCCGTCATTCTTTGTTTCTACCTATAAAATTGTATCACCTAATTTGCTTATCCCTACCTGCTTTTTCAACCAATAATTACAGGTTTGGTTATCTTCTAATTAATACTCAGTGACATCTCCGGTCTGCCCTTTAACC
Source organism: Bryconaethiops microstoma (assembly GCA_037577275.1). Taxonomy (NCBI): domain Eukaryota; kingdom Metazoa; phylum Chordata; class Actinopteri; order Characiformes; family Alestidae; genus Bryconaethiops; species Bryconaethiops microstoma. Next base: position 15,366,855 of record JBBJLS010000140.1, on the reverse strand, counting down.
AATCAAAATGTTATTACCCAATTTGCTTAATCCCAACCTCTTGGCACCTCCAGCCTGGACACCTGTGTGCCCAGTCTGACCTTGAAGGCCACCTTTCTCAGTGAAGCATTGTTCCATCTTCACTTCCAGTCTGGACACCTGAGCTGTGTCCGAAAAGTGCACTCGTTCACTATGTAGGGCACTATGTATTGAATCAGCCATTTTGTAGTGTTGTCCGAAATTCCAACCGTCAGTTTCACCCACTAGTTAGTACACTACAAAATCGCTGCGTGACACGCCATCATCTAGTGTTCAGACCTTGTACACTACATGAATACCATCATGCACTGCAGGTTTCTTTTACTGTGCCCTACATAGTGAACGAGTGCACTTTTCGGATACACTCTACACTACTGTCATCCCGCGAAAGAAGAGGAGAGACGGGGGGAAAGTGGGGCTTCAAACGGAGGAAATTCAGCCACACTTGCACTTACTTTCTCTCTCTCTCTCTCCACGGAGGACAGTAGTGCCCCCTGGACGGATCTGTCTGTCACCGTGCCCACCAGACCCCGCCTCATGTGCGGGCTGTGTCTGAACTAGAGAGACAAGATGTGTGTTTATACAACAGATATAAATCGGCAAGATCCGGCGCACTATTTAAGCAACAGTTAGTGAAAACGTACCATCCCGAGTTTCCGAAATTAACTAAACGTCGCCTCCCCTTGTTCACTAGTTAGCCCCCTATATAGCAAACACTATGTAGTGAATGAGTGAACGAGTGCACTTTTCGAACACAGCTCTTGTCTTCAGGTTCATTTTACACAATAAGGTATTCTATATAGTTTGTATAATACAAACTATATAGAATGTGGGGGCTTTCCACCTCCCTTTCCAGGCCTCTGAGGGAGACAGTTTACTGAGCTCGAATTGTATTGTACAGACATTGGTCAGACATGAGTTTTAACTTATATGTAGAGGATTTTTACGTATAATTATGCCAAGTAAAACACCATTGATTTAAAAAAAAAAAAAACATCATCTTTAAAATCAGCAGGCTGCTAGATGTTTTCAGTAAGACTCCTCTGATTAGATTGTGGTGTGGAGTATGAGGGAAACAGGAAATGGCGGTGAGAGGCCGATGAGAAGACAAAAATGCTATGTTGCATTTGTTTAATGTCAGTTAACAGCTGTATTGATCAGAGGGTGGCGGATGGGAGATAGACGGTTCAAGAAGAGAGGAAGCGGATCTGATAGCAGAGAGCTGATGAGAAGATAGGAGAAGTGCTGGGAGTTATTATGAGCAGTTTGAGTGAAGCTGGATCAGGAAGTATTGTGTTCACCATGAAAGAGCACAAGCCTGAGACTCAGCAATAGAAGAAGTTAGGTGATTTTGCTATTGAAGCGTCAAGTGTGAAGTGACTTTTTATCTTTAAAAGCATGCCAGAACATGGAAATAAGAGGAATGCATTAGGTACCATTACAGAAGTTATTAGGTACAGTACTGTGCAAAAGTTTTAGGCACCTGGGAACATACTTAAAACCTGTTTACTACTGGACAGTAGTGTTAAGTTAGTGTTAAAACATTAATATTACAATAAATACAATTA
>JBBJLS010000140.1:15344762-15365169 GCA_037577275.1 Bryconaethiops microstoma | reverse complement strand
AAATATCAACTCCTTTTTAGAAAAAAGGAAATCTTGATACTTTTTTACTGCTTTCTTGTTCGTTTGAGTTTATTCTACTGTTCACTTGTGTTTTTGCTGGCAGAAAGAAACCCACTGCTGATATAAACCGATTCAAACAATTTTCATAGGTACCTAAGACTTTTGCACAGTACTGTACCTTCACAGAGTCTTTTAAAGCCTGCTATCACAGTGCAGTTTAGATGTGAAGTAAAAATGCAGAATGCTTTATCTTTTGCATTACCGGATGGTGTTCCTTGAGCAGCAAATAGAAACAAATATAACCCAAATATATCAATTCTGATTTGGATCATGTTTAACTGTCATCGTTGCAGATTTGGCAGAAGATACCGAAAATGTGCTTGGAAAACACACCCATAAAGTATTTCAGAGCATTTCCATTGCTGGTCCTAAACTGGAGAGTATGAAGGCAATTATAGTTTCTATTTCTTTGTCTTTCTAAAAAAATATTCTCAAGACTTAAAGTGAACTTCGTGGAGGATGCCAAGTAAAATATAGTGCAAAAACCAAATAAGATCTGAGAGTGCTTCTTCAAGGCGTAGAGTGTGACAGTTAAAATTATTTTAAAACACAGATGCAATATTCTTCACCACCTCATCTTTGCATGGTAGTAAGTGACCAAGATCAAAAGACATGTAATCTTGTAATTTTCAAGGACTATTTTAATGCAGTGTTGTGGGTAATGATGTGTCATTGCTTCCCACGCACTTTGAGCTGGGTAGCTGATGCGTCCACACCAATAACTGCCAAGTGAATTGAAATATGGGGACTTTTTGCTCTATCCTTGCTGAATACTTTAAAATACTCATTCAGAATTCCAAAAACAAGCAGGAGCTGTGAAGTTGTTGATTTGTTTTAATGCTCAACGAATATGTCTGATCATTTTACAATTGAAACTGGATGTGGTTCTGTGTTCTCATCATTTTTAAAGATTATACTTTAGATGTGTGTATTCAAACAAACAAACAAAATTGCCAGCCTCTGGGGTGTAGTTAAAGGGAAATCGCCGTATTGAACTGAACGTGGACCATCAAGACACCATTCGGATATTAAGATTGTAATATCAGGACAATGTGACTGGCTGTATGCTGCTTTATTGTCAAGTCAGTTAAAAGGTTCAGTAGATGTGTCATTGTCTTTTTCATGTAAACAAGTGTAATGTAAATGTAAACAATAGGACTGTAATGGTCAGAGTAGACTGCTCTCACCTCAGAATGCTGCCCACCGTGTAACTGGCTGAATAAGATGAAGCTCTGGCAGTTGTCACGTCTGGCTGCTGGACAGCAGACAGTGAGCCGTGGTGCCATTTTTAGTTGGCGGTGGGCATTGTGACTGTAGGCGGACAGGCCCAGGAGAAAACAGGGGAATTTACTTAATGGTGTGTGGAATGTTCTGGTACTGCTCCACTGACAGAAGAGCTCGTCGACTCAGCGAATGTGTGAATCACATTAGACCCCTCCATCAGAGCAGTGCAGCCTCAAGAGAGTGCTACTGCATAATTCCCCATCTCTCTCTCTCTCTCCCCCTCTCTCTTTCTCTCTATATTGTCCCATCTCTCACTTCAAGACACTTTCTTTCAGGCTCTGTATTGCAGTCTTTCTCATTTGTGCTTTCTATTTCTCCTTTCTCACTTCATCCTACAGCTCTAAGGCATGTTGAAGATCATGTAACATTTTTAATGGTCTGTAATGACTTGTAAAAACCTGCAAAACCTGGGCTTGATTGTACTTAGGGATGCACTGATTCCACATTTTCTCTTGGTTTACAACCAGTATCAATTACCTTTCTCAGAGGTCCCCAAGTTATACCGGGCCGCACATAAAGACAGAATAAAAATATTTTGTAGATTATCAGGGTATTTTTACGCACTTTGTCTTTAGTTGTATCTATACCGGTCCGTGAAAATATTGTTGTACATGAAACTGGTCCATGGTGCAAAAAGGTTAGGACCACTGACCTATCTGATACCAATGCTCTTTTTTATTTCTTGAGCACTATATCCTTAAAAACATCAAAGGTTCATCAAAGGTCCTTCGTACAGTCAATGGTTATCTCAAAGGACCATCTGAATGTTTAATGGTTCTTTGCCTACCTTAAATGGTTGCTTTCTATGATGTGGAAACTGTTTCACATGTTTTTTTAATGTATCTTTTTAAAATGGTTCTGTATAGAAGTACATAGCACCAAAGCGGGTATGTAGCCTAAAAGAGACTGAAGAAGTGTATTAAACAGTAAAGATCATGGAAAATGGTTACAGCTTGTAAAGATCTTGGCTGAGAAACATTGTTTTTCATGTTCCGTTTAAAATGTTTAGTAAGGTGCCAGTATCTGTGCAGTATATTTGATCAGTACATCTCTCCTCTGCTGTCATACATAAGAGAGTATCTATGCTTTTGACCTTGCTTTAGTTTTGTCTGTATTTTAACAGCATTGCAGCTGCTGTCTTTGCGCGTTTATGGCTTCTTGTACACCCTGCTCTCTTTCTCTCTGCCTTGCTCCTAAAGCAGATGAAAAAGCTAATATGCATTGTAACAACTTATCTATTGTTTAGAAACATGGCTGCTTAATAATGCATGGTGGTTGGTCAGACTGTATTATTGATGATGAGAAGTTCACGATGACAACAGCATTCTCATTTCACCTATTTGTGGAGCGCCACTTGATCCTATTTCATCATTTCCAGCCCTACATTTTCAGATATTCCTGAGCCTCTGTTGTTAGAACATTCTGTATTGCACGGGCTGTTTTGCCTTTAGTGCTTATTTTTGTATTGAACGTACAGTACGTACAGCATCCCAGCCTACTCAGATGAGGTAGTGGTGACTTAATTTTGATTTGTCGGTTCTTAAATGAAGCTAATGTTCCTCATAGTGACAGCCAGACGCAGCTGTCTTGGTGGTGAATGTGGCATGCTAATTTGATGATAGTGCAGGTGTTTGCCGATGTTGCTCTTTTTAATGCGATTTCATGGTTTTCCTGTAAATGTCAGGGGAAGGGCATGGTCACAGAGCATTGTGTACATCATTTGCTTCTGAGCCTTGTGCTAGTCCTGCACATTTTAGGATGAGATTGTGCATTTGATTAGTTCAGAGCAGGGAAAACTCCAAAATGTGCAGAGAATGTATAGTCTAGGACCTGCATCATTGTAAGAATCTCACCTCTATCCAGTAACAGGTCTGCCTCAAATATGAAATTTCAGTTGACCTCCTTGTAAGTAAATGCAATTGACAATGGTCTTTTTTGTCCATTGATTCTTTACTCACCACTACCTTGAAAATGTGTTTATAAACAAACATCAAATAAACAACCATCACTCTAAGAGCAACTTTGTGACTAACCATGTTTCATTTTGCTTTCTCCTACTAAAAAAAACAAAAAAAACCCACTTTCTTTGACAGGTATTGCTTAGGTGTCGTTTGTCAGGAGTCTAGGTCTAGTGAGCATGTAGTAACTTGGTTGAACAATGGATGTGGACTTGAGTTTAGCTTTACAGGTTTAAGAAACAGATGTAGACGACTTAAGCACTGATGTACGTCGCTCTGGATAAGAGCGTCAGCTAAATGCCGTAAATGTAAACGTAAACACTCTCCATAGGTGTTATTTGGAGAGTGATGGTATGAAGTCACGAGTATTATTTTGCTTTTGTAAAACCCATGACGTGTCTTAATCAACATTTAAACTGCTAACCAACTGGTGAAAAAATGTCATTACATTCAGTTGTTGCAAGGTAACATATGATGGTGAACTGAAGTAAATAATTGAATAGAGTGAAAATAGAGTGAAATTATATTATATTCACCATATAGAAACAAGGCATTTTTTTCTTAAAATTTTAATATTGGCTTGACTTGGTTTTATTGAAATATGACAGAATACATGTTATGAAGAAATATGAGACAGTTTGGCAAATTGTTTTTTTTCCCCCTGTATTCCACTTCTGTGTCAATACTGTAATGACTTTTTTTAAGCCATAAATCTAAATGGGATCAAAATAGTTTAGTTGTCAAAACCAGGTGAAGGAGGAGCAGTCGTGCTGTGTGTTGGCATGAGGGCGAGGTGCATGTGAGATGCCATGGGTGGGTAAAAGCAGCGTTGCATGACAGCCTCTTCACACCCCATCGCTCAGCTCCGTCACGTACCCTGATGGGATAGGAAGTGACTGTCTGTGTTTCAGAGGATGAGCAATGTTATGGGGTCAGATCCGGTGCACAAATCAACAGTGACAATGTTTTACGCCCCTCCCCAATCCTTCACCAATCATATTTAGTGTAAGTGTAGAGTGTTTAAAATAGAATGATTCTTGGTAGAAGTGAAGACATAGTATCATTGTTTTATGACCTACTCCATACATCTGAGATGTAATAGCTTTGAACCCTCAGTGATTCACAATGACATGGTGCGCTTTGGAGGCTGAAATGAGGAAATAAATCTCTTGTTCTACATTCACAGCTGTGTTCGTAATGTGACCCCTGTAGTGAGATAAGCTTTACCTGTGTCTGTCTCCAGGTTTTTAATACCTACTCAAATGAGGATTATGATCGCAGAAACGAGGAGGTGGATCCGGTGGCATCCTCAGCGGAGTATGAACTGGAGAAGAGGGTGGAGAAACTGGAACTTTTCCCAGTGGAGCTGGAAAAGGGTGTGTTTTCTTTTCAACACTGTACTCATTCATTTTACAGATTTACTGGTAGGGTTAGAATGAGTGTGGTTACATAGTTATGGTCTATGCTCTATAAATGGTTATATAAATTACGTGAAATATTAAGGTCGTTGGTCTGGAAATGCTGAAACAGTACCATAACAACACCAGTAACAGTTCTGTAGGTAATGCTAGCGAGTGTGTTATGTTTAAGTGTTTTTTTTCCCCCCGGGGGGTGTCCTGGTCTAATTGTCCTTTAAAGACATGTCTGACTACCACAATGAAACCTTTCAGTGGCTTTAAGATTGCTCTCTTAAGACTAGCATTAACTGTTCACATTTACTGTGTTTCGATATGTACATTGTGTGGCTGAGCTAATAATAACCCATGCATAACCGCACATCATCTTTAATTGAATTATCCTTCTATCCCTCCATGCCTGTATCTTTTCATAGACAAGTTTCATAGTTGAGTCCAGAATCATCTCTCCCTTCTCTGCTTAGATGACGATGGCCTGGGCATCAGCATTATCGGAATGGGAGTGGGTGCGGACGCAGGCTTGGAGAAGCTGGGCATCTTCGTCAAGACTGTTATCGAAGGTGGAGCAGCCGAGAGGGATGGAAGGTAAGGCCAGAGTGAAAGAGGCGGTGAGTAAGAAAAGCAAAGAGAGAGAAAAGGATAAGGAAAGCAGAGGGAGGTTAGGAGGAGTTCATAACTGACCGCTCTGCACCACTGCACCCATTCCCATGCAGCTTTCTCCGTAGGGGGGGAGCTGAGATTTGTACTGGGCCTGAAATCTGAAGAAAGGCTTTGGGATTTCATCAGCAGCCACAGCTCAGGAAGCTGAGTCCTCCATGGGTGAGGGCCAGGCGGAGGGCAAGCAGGGAAGAGAGCCCATCTCACTGCAGGTTACCTGCATGTCAACACCGCACTCAGCTGGGGTAACTTTGATTGCCACCAACAGGATTAAGGCAGAGCTAAGGAGCTTGCTACAGGAGAATATTAATGGAATTGGGATCAGCTCCAACCGCATGAGAACATGTGGGTGGTATTAGCGTTCGTGGACCATGAGAGAGATCACTGTTCACTGAGGTTCATTCCAGAAAGAAAAGAAAGCAACTATAAGTCCTCTTGTTGCATTGAGCATGTTTAAGACAAAAGAATTCCCCTCAGGATAAATAAAGTTCTTTCTTATCTTATCTGTTTGCAGAATTTCTAAAGCTGATGGATGCCATTTGTAAATGAGACCTACAAATCAACATTTCTTTCATTTTGTTGCAAAAGTTCTGACTAAACTCATACACTCCAGATTGAGTGTTCTGTGTTTTGAAGAACTGAGGAATTCACATGGTCCAACACTTATGCATAAGTGCAGGACTGCAAACATTAGACTCTGTTTATCCTTAAGCATGTAACTCAATGTGAAGCAGATAGAAGGCGGTTAGAATATGATCACAGTTAGCGGCATTTTTTTCAGAGCAGGACAAAAGCTGAAAAAAACACAGAAATGTGCTGAGTGACGTGTTTTGGTTTTTTTTTAGCAGCCAACCAAACAGATCACAGCTCAGCAGACTAGAGAAATGAGTCTAATCTTTATTACTAATAATACTAAATGTAAGCTACATGGCTAAGCTAGCTAGTTAGTGATACAGTCAGATTCATGACAAAACAGAATGATAAGAGTGATGGTTATAGTATTAGTTTTTTGTGGAAGCCACTGTTTTTATACCAAATTCAAATTGCTCTCAAGGCAGGACTTTTTCCCGTTTCCCATCTTTTTACATAAAGGAGTTAATTGCTTGCTCAGTATTAAAGCAAGGTTGCAGATAGCCTTTGAAGGTCGCACTGTGTTTATGACAGGCTCATAGGAAACACATTAAGATTCTGTCTGGCAAGCTTTCTGCCACCTGCTTGTCTTCATAAGAAAGTGGATTTGCCAGCAGCTTAATTTTCAGAAGGGGAGGATGTTGGTGTCCCTGATTTATTAAACCTAGCACAGTGATTGAAGAGAAAGTGGAATTCTGAGAACTTTTAAAATTGAACAGTTCTAGAGTTAAGTGAGTAGAGAAACAAAATCATTCAGTGTAGTTTGATGCAAATTCATGTGTTGTAGAGATACTCATTCACTCATTTATTTTTTCATGCAGTCATTCATTCATGCAGTCATTCATTCATGGTGATGAGAAACCTCTAGGTCCAAAACTCTTAATGTCCTTAAAAGTTACATCACAAAAGTCTATCACTTTAAATGGTCATGAATATGCTGCCTGACGCCTGAGACATTGTTTTATGATAGTTCTAAAATAATGATATAATTTTTTTACACCTTTTTATACTATTGTTAACAGTGGTTAGATTCACTGGCCGTTGTAGCAGCATATACATTTTTTTGTTGTGGACATTGTGACTCCTGGTTTACTATATACGCTATAAAGAAATCTAAACTGAGTTTCTCTACAGTGCACCTCACATCTGAAAACTCGGAATGACTGTGTTTACATCTCAGTGATTGAATGATGCAAGAATAAAAAAAAAATTGGTGGAATTCCCCTTTAAGACAGCAGTAAGCAGTTCATGCAAAAACCATGAGACTGAAGAATCTAAACCGAAACAGGGGCAGGTTATTGACCCACTTTCAGCCATTGACCAAATAGCTGCCTCAAGCACAGACTCTTCAACATTTCTGTCCTAGTGTGATATGACTGTAATTCCTTCTGTCTGATAAGCATTACGGTTTCGCAGCTGAGGCGGAAGGATGAGGTTGACAAATGTCTGTCTAACAGTTTATAAGACAAATGAAAGTGGTGTCCTTTTAAGATTGATGGTGCCTCCCCAGCTGTGTGTGTGATCTACAACCGTGGCCCTGGCAAAATGGCGAGAGGATTTATGCGAAACCAAAATGGTGTATGTTTTTTTTTGTGCCACTCTATTTTAGTAATGTCTACATTGCAGTGTATCTGTTTGTAAGTTTTATGTATAGGCCACCTTTACAGGCAACTGGCTGACCGCTATAAGTGGATAAACCCTAAGAAACAGTAAAGAAACAAAGTGTGCATCGACAGAATTAGTCAGTATTAGAACCAACTGATATCCTAAGATGCAATCGACAATCAACCAACATTTGACCAATCAACATTTTTATTATATATTTAATTGTTTTAGGACATAAATACATTTGTTACGAAGGTTGTTACGAATATTCAATTACAATAGAAATCTCAGTTTAAAAAAAAAAGATGGAAACATGTTATTGATAAATTGCCATAGTCTTGACTATTCTCTAAAAAGTGTAGCTTTAAAAACTCATAATAAAATTTAATTCAATTAAAATTAAAAATTAAAATAAAAAGAAGAAACCCAACGTAGCAGGATCTCACCAATGTGCCAGTGTTTGTAGTTTTGAGTTTCATGTGTTATCTATTATATTCTATTATATTAATAGATTATCTATTATAAGCTATTAATTAGATGTGTCCTGTTATGAGTTGTGTGTATATGATTGCTCCATTAATCATCAAAATTCTTACTCGTTTACTAATGTAATTGGTAGTGACAGGACTAAATTACATCGGTGCTGCATGTGAATGCTGTGCATACATGTCTATTTATAAATTACAACCTTCCTTAGCTAGTAAACATTGGCAGAAATGCCTGTGATAAAATTTGTATTGCACAATAAAACAGTAAAAAATAAATAAATAATAAGAGATCGTCATACGGGGGACAGTGCTAACTGCAGTGAAAAAGACATCAGCAGAACTACCTATAAACACTGTGAATGCTGGAGAGTACATGATGAGCTTTGAGTTAAGATTTAAAGGCTGTTATAGAAGGGACGGTCTTTGTACTCATAGTTGCTGATAAAAACACATCTTACTGTTTTTCCTCTCTGATACTTTCTTGCTCCTCAGGATTAAGGTGAATGATCAGATTGTGGAGGTGGATGGCACAAGTCTGGTGGGCGTGACCCAGAGCTTCGCTGCCTCTGTGCTGAGGAACACACAGGGCGTTGTCAAGTAAGTGATTCCATATAACTGTTAGCATTTCGGGTGAGTAGCTTATCACTTGTTTCAATCACGCACAAACAGACAGTGCTTACAGAAACCTAGTCATAACTGAACCAGTCACAGGTTAATGTTTTCCTTTACTGTTGGTGTAGAACCAGCTTTTCCAGCTTAAGCTATAATAATAAGCTATCGTAATTACTGAGAAACTTGCCGCCTCCAATCTCAAATCACTTTACTCACATAGCATCTCTCAACGGCATTTTTCCACTGTGTGAAATGTCTTAGCACGTCTTCCTGGCTCTTTCTCACTTCCCCTGTGGAAGCACACACAGTCTGTAGTTCTCATTAGTGTATTGAAGCGCCCTTCAGATCCAGATGAACACAGCAGCTCTTTGTGTTGGGGTACCAGCCAGCAGCAGGACTTCACACCGAGAGAAAACAATCTCTTCATAAACAATAGTACAGCCCAGCGTGGTGGTGTGATTTATTTTTAAACTTAAGCTGTCTGCGCTGTGTCCCCCTGTTCTTTTTAATCACCTTGCTGGCTGAGCCTGTTCAATTATCTGTGATGTGACAAAAGGCCCAACTGCAGCTGTGGCGGATATAACATTTTGTTATATCCGCCACAGCTTTATTTCTTTTTCACTTTTTAAGTTCGTTAGGCATAATCTTTCAGTGAATTGGTTCTAGCGAAAATCCGTCAAAAGCAAGAGTACTCAGTTCTGCAACACTTACATGTTTGCCGATGAAGTTCCGCCACACTAATGAATGTTGATATCTTTAACGTGAGGAGGCAAGACTCCACGAGTCTCTCATTAAAGGAATACTCAACCAAATTTCTACCCTCCACACCTGTTGTTTATGGTCGATTACCTCAGGCAGTATCTTTCTCCGTGCTGAGTAAAATAACTAAAAAAACAAGCCCCTCTCGTTGTCACCCTTGTTCATCGACATCTGCCTGTTGACTTCAGTTATAACAGTGTTTTAAGTCAATGGGTTTTCTCTTCTTTTTTGTAGGTACAGGGTATTCCTTTAAACAGTCTTCTGATCTTCTCAGCTTCTCTTCTTGCTCTGATTCACGCTCTCCTTAAGTAATTCCCCTCCTGTTCTTGTATTGAGCATGTTGCCTGGTGGCCCAGATTCTCCCAATGTGCTATATTTAACCTACAATATAATCCAGGTCTCAGATCAGATCTACTTCACTGGCCACCAAACTGGACGGCTCGGGAATAGATCAAGAGTGACTCTAAATTAAGAATGATTCACTGGTTTATGAGTCAATGTTCACAGCAGCATTGAGGTGTTAGGAGGTCGACAGGAGATGCCAGTCGGCAGCTAAAGGGACGTGGGCGCCCTAAACGGCTCGCCTGTCAGTGCAGTGAGAGCACTGTGTCCTGGAGCACTGTCGAGCCCCTGTGTGTATGTTGGGGGGTGTTTTCCAGGTCACAGCTCCACTGCATAGAGCCGCACAGCAGTACAGGAACACTCAGGATACGCTCCACTGTTGCTTCAGATGTAGATCAAGCTTGAGCCTGATTAGGGCAAGACCTCATGCTGGGTCACCCCTGCACACCCCACAAGGAGATGGTGTATGATAGGGAAGTAAGGAAGGATAATATTCAATAAACCCTATATCATTTTGTACTCCAAAGTTGTCTTTAAAATGTAAAAAAAAATGTTTAAAACAGTAAAAAAGTACACCACTCCCCACATATTGCAGTTGAGTAGTTGTGATTTCTGACACTGTATGTCAGATGATTAATATAATTAATCACAATTGAACACATTGATTTGTTTGTAGTTATTTGTTTTGTATTTTATACTCAATGCAAAAACAATGCATAGAACTATACACTGATCAGTCATAACCACCATAAATATTGTGTAGGTTCCCCTCATGTCACAAACAGCTCTGACTCTACAAGATTTGTGAAGGTGTGTTGTGGTATCTGAAACCAAGACATGTGCATGGAAAGCTTTTGGTCCTTTAAGTTACAAGGTGTGGATTCCATGAATCAGTTTGTCCAGCCCATCTCACAGGCGCTCAATTGGATTAAGATTTGGAAACCAAGTCAATACTTTGAACTCTGTCGTTTTCTTCAAACCATTCCTGAACAAGTTTCGCACTGTGGCAGGACGCTTTATATTGATGAGGCCAGTGCCATTAGGGAATACTTTTGCCGTTAAGGATGTACTTGGTGTGTAACAATTTTTACCTAAATATTGTTACAGACCAAGTACACCCTTAACGGCAAAGGTGAAAGTAACATCTTCAAGAAAACGAGGACCCAAGGTTTCCCTGCAGAACATTGCCTAGAGCATCACACTGCCTCCCCCAACTTGCCTTTATGCTTTCCATTGTGTATTGTTATGCTGTCTCTTCCCCAGATAAGCAAAGCACACACACATGATGTAAAACAAAACTTGAATCACTAGACATGACCACCATTTCAGTGCTCCATAGTCTAGTTCTAAACCTCATGAGCCCATTGTATATGCTTTTGGTGGTAGACAGGGTTTAGCGTGGGCACTCTGACCAGCCTGAGGCTACGCAGCCCCACCAAGAGAAGCTTTGATACACTGTGTGTTCTGACATCTTTCTGTTCAAAGCCAGCATTAATATTTTCAGCAATTTGTGCTACAATAGCTGTCTGTGGAACTGAAATAGGTCTATGTCTAGCCTTTGTTCCCTACTTGGATCAAAATGTGTTGTGTTCCAATGAACCTGTCGCCAGTTCACCAGTTGCCCATACTTAGAGCACTTTTGGTAGGTAATAACCACTGCACTAACAACTACCAGTTTATACACCAAAGTCTGTTATTTGCGAAAAGCTCTGACGAAGTCACCTAGCCATCAAAATCTAGCCCTCGTTAATGTTGCTCAAAGCTTCACGCTTGCCCGTTTTTCGTTCTTCCAACACAGCAACTTTGAGAACTGTCTCTTTACTAGCTGCCTTATATTACATCCCTTGACAAGTGCTATTTTATCGAGATAATCAATATTGTTCGCATCATCTGTCAGTTCTTTTAACAGTATGGCTGTCAGTGCGCAAGTAAGCAAAATCCACAGAGAGCAACAGTGACTGCGTAATTCAAACAGTGAATGTTTAGCATGTATATCACATCAAGTGATTTAAAAACTATAGTTTAAATACTCGTTTGGAAACACCAACCCAGTTCTCAGAGCCTAAGAAGTGCAATTCTATGCCAGTCCTAGAAATAACTTTTATTAATAGAGCCATCAATAGAAATTTCGATATAAAAGCAATTTTTGAAGGTGAGTTACAGTCACTGAGTCACATATATCTAAGTGATGACACATAGCTAAAAACTGTAGCTTCTATCTTAAGGCCATATATTTGTCTGTGCTTGTGTTCCGTTTTATAGTTAATAGTGTGTCATACAGAAACAACAAGCCAGTCTAACAGCCAGTAATCTAGTATTTGAACAGCCTACTTGTGGAAAAAGAGTCATCTGTATTTCATTGTATTTTGATTTTAGGCTAGTGTGAACATTTTATTGGGTAATACTCTTATTTCTGGCCAGTCTCAGCAACTGAATATGTATTTTATAAACCTGGAAACACTCAGTGTATAAAAAAAGCTATTAACTCTCAAAACGGCTAAAAGCTGTTGTCGAGAACAGTAGTCAGTATGTCTGGAAAGCAGCTTGACCTTTGTCTGTTTATTGTGCAAGCAGAAATGCCCAACTCACCTTCAGATATGTATTGCATTTAAGTAGAGTCAGACAGTTAATTTTACATGCCCCTAATAATAACCAGCTCCTGTGATCAAAACCAGATTAACTTGAAAATGTCTCATCATGCCTATTTTATTAGAAGCCGTCATACTGAGCTTTAGGACACATCTGTATACACATTCAGACACTCATTCAGGCAGAATAACGTCCCTACCTCAGCAGTCATTTCTTTCCAACTGTGAATTATATCCATCGTCTGAGCTTTTGTCATATTGCGCCACATACCACCCGAGGTTTGAGAATGTTCTTGTCTTTGTGCAGATTCGTTATTGGCCGGGAGCGTCCAGGGCAGGAGAGCGAGGTGGCACAGCTGATCAGTCAGACTCTGGAGCAGGAGAGACGTCAGCGAGAGATGCTGGAGCAGCAGTATGCTCAGTATGATGCTGACGATGACGAGGTAAGGCCCAGAGCAGCTCTCACAGCAGCATTTCTGTCTCTCATAACCTGTCTGAACAAGCCATAGCCTGTCCGAACCTGTAATAACCTGCCAAGGAGAACGTTGAACGGTGCAGAGTGGGTTAGAGTAGGGTTTAAAGTCACCACAAGCCCAAGCCTGTTACAACCTGTCAAAACAGCACAGAGCAGGATACAACTGTTCACGTCTTGTCAAAACCTTTGCATGCAACTCCAAGCGTGCTACAGCCTCATAAAGCGCGGTAGCAGGTGTGGTTTGCCAACCATCAGCTTATGACGGTGTTGATGGAGTTGTGGTTTGTTAAGGTCATTATAATTCACTTACATCTGAATTTACATAGACGTGTTTTGCCTGGAACCCTCCGAAGTTGTGATTAATCACATACTGTAGCCATGACACGTCGTTTAATAGCTACTCCCTGTGGATTTCAAATGAGGACTTTTCATGTTTCAAAACATATTACTCGCCATTGTGTCCCTATCATTCATTGGTCATTAGTCGGTCAGGAGACAGAATTCCCAGGCGAAAGGGGCAGCAGCCTGTCAGTAGCCTTTCTTCTGCGATAATTTGTTTTCATGCATTAGTCTGTGGCACAATTCCATAATATGTGATGAGTTGCCATGGCACTGAGTCTATATTAGAACTCTGATGATTGACTGGAGGGAAGGTTGAATGAATCATCAGCCTGGATGCTGGGATAATTACATCTATAGGCTACAAACAGCAATTTTTACCTTATGATTTCAGAGGAGAAGCACAATTTCGCATTATAGTTGATACATTGCGGGTGATAATAGAAAAATGAATTTTTAATGTTTGCTAGTGCACCCTCAGTGTTTGTCAGTGAAGCCGTCAGTTGGTATTGGACACTGGCTGCAAAATGTCTTTTGTGGGCATGGATGCTAATTTGTTTCCTTTTTTATAACCCTTTTTTTTTATCACCCTGTTAAGTTTTAGTATTTAAGGCAGTGCACACGGTTTGCCCAAATTTATCTAGACATTTAAGCCAAAATCAGGAGTATTTATAGGAAACTGGTGCCATGATTACTGCAGTAACAGCCTGTACTCTTTTGGGAAGGCTTTTCAAAAGGTCTTGGAACATTTTGTGAGGATTTGGTACCATTCAGCCTAAAGAGCATTAGTGAGGTCAGAAACAGTTGTTGATTAGTTCTGGATCCAGAACACCACTCGAGCTCATCCTAAAAGATGATAGATGGTGCATCATCACTCTAGAGAGAACAATTTCACTTGACAGTCCAGTGGGGGAGCGCGTTACACCAGTTTACCTAGCACTTGGCATTGTATATGGTGATATTGGGCTTGTGTGCGCCTGCCTTTCCAGCATCCCTTTCTCCTGCCAAAGCTTGTCTATGGAGATTATGAGGCTATATGCGTTCAGTTTAACAGCTGTGCCAGGAATGAGTTTGTCTTAGCCCATTCAATTCTTTTGTATTTTTACTATTTACTCTATTTATTCCTTTTACGTTTTACTTTATCTTCAGTTTATTTTACATTACTTTACAATATATTTCAAATCTTTCCCTATAATTACACCTTTTTTTTTTTTTACTTTATTTTAAATTTAGAAAGAAAAATATAATGACCAAATGTATATGGTTATTGTGCTTTTATTTATGTTAAACTCTGAATTATCTTTCTGTTTCGAATGTTTCATTTTAATTTAATGTAAGTGTGTGATAACATGTTAGACCTGGCCATTTAAGAGTTGAATAAGAGGTGTATAACAGCTGCATAGTACACAGAGAGAGACAGAGAGTGAGAAAGAGACTGGCTGGGAGCTCTCTGAGCCATGGATTAGCATCTCCTGGGTAAGCGGTTCCACCAGCTGCCAGTTGGTACAGTGAGTTGTCTAGTCTAACCAGGCAACCTGCCTCGACACTGAGTACTGGATTCAAAGGCTGTTTGTATCAGAGAGAGATTGTATTGCTCCATTAAGAAAACCTACAGTCCCACGAATGCACAAATCACCTCTCAGCTTTCTGTGACATTCGTAATAAGATAATCGAGTGTGAGTAGGCTGGGTGACACATTGACTAATTAAATGTGACTTTGCCTGAACCGACCGCCCTCCTGAGCAGGACAGCATGTAAGGAGACTTGCACCCGATTACAGGGGCTGTGTAAAGGTGGACAATATGACAAAAATGTGGCGTCTTAAAACCTTAAGGCATTAATTATATGTTTTCAGACAAGTTGGAACAGTCCATTATCAGCAAATCATTAATACACGTTGAAAAACCTACAGTGTTAAAAGTACAGTGCCTTTTTTCGCATTGCTTTCAACATTTACAAAAAATTAAAGTAAAGTAAAGTGACCCTTTATAGCCATGTAAACACTCCACAGCGCAGCACACCGTGTGAACAATATGAAATTCTTTCTCTGCCTTTAACTCATTCAAGTGAAGCAGGGGGCTGACACCAACGAGTGGCGCCCGAGGAACAGTGTGTGGGCACGGAATCTTGCTCAAGGGTGCCTCAGTGATGAAGTGATGACACTAGCAGTGCTGGGATTCGAACTCACAATTTTCTGATTGCAGTGGGAACTCCCTAACCACTAGGCCCCCAGCTGCCCCATTTATAATGAAATAAAAGAAAGAACAGGAAGGAAAAATGAATAAGTAAAGGAAGGTAAAGAATTCTGTGCCATGCTAAATAATGCTTTACCATTAAACCCACTGGTGTACATTACAGGAGGATTCCCAAAAGAGCAAGGAACATAAAAATGACTCTTGTTAGTGGCAAAAAAGATGGTTACATTATCTTTAGTCACCCCATTCTTCCACTAACCATAAGCCACTGGCTGGAGAGGGTTAAATGTTGAGGAATTATGGAGGAACTGCAAAATTACAGCATTTCAACACCCATGGCTTTAGTTGTCTTCCGTAAGTGTTTCTTTGGATAGACCCTTAAGAGTAGTACAGGCTTCAGAGTTACACTGATGTCAAATTCTTGCCTTAATTGTGTGTGGGTAGCCCTAAAACCTCTCTTTGTAGGATGTGTTCTGTTTCCGTGGTATAGCTAGATCACTAAGAACAATGTTTTTGAAATGTCATACTGTACACCAAGCAATATGTTCGATTGCTAAAAGACTGTTTTTGTGGATTCCATCAAGAAAAAAATAAATATTAAAAAATCCACAAAAAAGATAATGGCATAACAATTAGCTACTTGCTGCTATGCAGTTTATAGGGTGTTGTTGTTTACATGCTCTCTATAACTGGTTTAAATCTGCCATGGCGGTTGTTCAGTGTTCTTACGATACATACAGTGCTCTCAGAAAAGTCACAGTATATTATTGTGGTCCCAGTACTAGTAACACATCAAAGCACACAGCCCTAGTTTTTCCTCATCTTGTGTGTGTGTATGTGTGAGAAAAAGAGAGGAGAAAGAGAGCTGGAGTTACAATTAGAGTGCTGGTTAGAGTTTCAGGATAAGATCAAGGTTTTGGACCGGTTCCTGTCAAGGCGGATCATTTGATCAGGAGGGGAGGCCTCCCAGGGAGCAGCTTTGTCTGCTACTAGATCTCCAAGTGGAACCAGCCTACCTACACATCCATCCACCTATCTGTCCCTCTTTCTCTCCCTTATCCTCTCTGGCACAATCACAGCTCATCCTCTGTTTTCATCAGACTCAATATTCACATAGAAACAGAAGTTACATCCAGGATTTGGACTGATATTAATAATATATACAGTACCAGTCAAAAGTTTGGACACCTCTTCTCATTCAATGATTTCCTTTGTTTTTATTATTGTCTACTTTAATATTGAAAACATCACCTTGTGCTCTGATGACAGCTTTGCACACTCTTGGCATTTTTCCAGTCAGATTCATGAGGAATCGACCTGGAATGGTATTTCATTAACAGGTGTTTCTTCATCAGGAGTTCATTAGTGGAATTTCTTGCCTTCTTAATGTGTTTGGGACCATCAGTTGGGATGGTCGGGTTGGTACACAGTTAGTAATCCTATTCAACTATGGTTCTACTCCACATTATGGCAAGAACCGCTTAACTAAGAAAAAAAAAAACACAGTACACTGTTACCTCATTACAAAACATATTCTGGTTTGTTTAACTCTTCCATGTGTTCCTTCTTCATTTTGTTTGTTTTCAGTATTAATCTACATAATAAAAACTAAGAAAAAAGATTGAACGAGAAGATATGTGTCCAAACTTTTGATTGGTAGTGTATACATGAGAGCATAATTCTGTACCATTAATTCACACATAATTCTGTGTCGGCTTTCTACTATAGAATGTGTTTCCTACAGTCTTTAAAAGGCTACATTTAGGCAAAATGTAATGTTTGATCTAAGGCTTCTTTCAGAAAGAATGTACAACCTGTCTGACTGTTGAAAGACATTTCTGTAGCTCTCTAATTTCAAATCTGTCGAGTATTTAATCTAATAGGAAGCTGCTTTTACTCTCATCTTAAATTCAATTGATTAAATTCATTAGTAAAATTCTGCAGTGTCATTTTAGTGTGAAAATAAAAATAAGTGACCTGGCTACATTAAAATGTTAATTTTTGTTCTTATCTCAGACGGGAGAGTACGCCACAGATGAGGAAGAGGAGGTGGGGCCAGCCGTGACGGACAAAGATGTGACCATTGAGGTTTTTGATTTGCCTGAAAATGAGGACATCATCTCGCCATCTGAGCTGGATGCCACCAAACTGTACCAGAAATTCAGAGAGGTAGGCTGTGGAAAGTGAAGTTCTTGTGAATCAGAGAACTGAGCTGCTGCTGGGGGAGTTCATGTAGAGGTTGCATTTTATTTGACATAAGACATAAAGAGCTTTGTTCAGAGTCACAGTGCAAACTGACTTCATTCATACGCACTAAACCTGCAAGATTTGCTATGATACCTGTTTTCAAAAGCTCCTTCTGTAAGTAATTTTCTCAGACAGTTCTGTTCTGACCCAATCTTCAATGCTGCACTTCTTACAGCTCAGTATAGATGTGGTACTTTGTTTTTGATATTGAATGAGGGGGAAAAAAAGAAGTCACAGCAAGCTCTTGCTCGCACTCTCCCTCCCTCTCTTTTATTTCCCTTCAGTGCATCTCTCGCTCTCCTTCTCTCTTCTGCTTCTCTGTCTCCTGGCTTGTGAGAAGGGCTGTGGAAGAATGCTCACTATGTCTTGAACTGTTCTGTCACCTTCGCTTTATTTACTCTTTATTATTCTCTCTCTCTCTTTATGTCTCTCTCTTTCTCTTTATGTCTCTCACACTCTCTCTCTCTCTCTCTCTCTCTCTCTCTTTCTCTCTCTCTCTCTCTCTTTCTCTCTCTCTCGGTCAACAGTTACAGATCAAGCACAGTGTCACTGAGGCTGAGATCCAGAAACTGAAAAGCAAGGTAAGAGCTAGTAATTTCATACTACAAAGTTTTATTCTTGTATTGATGTCAGAGGAAAGCTTTGTATCTCCAAACCGGTACTTTTCTATTTAAGGGAAAAAAAATTAAATATTTATTGCCATCAGTTGGAATTCGCCTCAGTGAGAAGGATATACTGAAGAGCTGTTCAGATCTTGAACAGTCATGTAGTTAGTGCTGTAAGTAATATAGCATGATTTTATTTCAGGTAGTCCTGGACCATGTTTATTGGCTCATTCAACAAGAAATGTCCACACAATGTAAAAGGCAGGATTTCTTTTCTATAAAGGTTTTTCATTTTAGCAATGACATTTGTCCCCATTTTCTGGTGCTTGCTAGTATTGGATTGGATGTGGGTTCCACTATTTAGTACACATACTAATAATCAAAGTTTTATCTTGCCCTCTAGCTGGCAGCAGTGGAGAAGGAGAAGGCACGCTGGGAGCGTGAGAAGAGCCAGCTAAAGCAGAGCATTGAGGACAATAAGGAGAGGATGCTGAAGCTAGAGAGTTACTGGATCGAGGCTCAGACTCTCTGCCACACAGTAAATGAGCACTTGAAGGAGGCACAGAGTCAGTACCAAGCCCTGGAGAAGAAGTACAACAAGGCCAAGAAACTTATCAAGGACTTCCAGCAAAAGTGAGTTCCTCATCACAAGCTGTGCATTCACATAGCCTGTCTGTGACTCCATGTCAAGCACGCTGTGAATTATTAAAAGTAGTAAAATTCCCCCTAGATTCAAGCTTGTAATGCTTGGCTCCACCTTGCAGCCAGTCACTACTCTTTGGGACAGGCAGATCTGTTTCTAAAATCTGATTGGCTGAGACACACTCAAAGCCATTGCCAATGTAATGCTTCTCAAATATGATGCTACAGTTTGTGTGTTCTGAATGTAGGGTCATTATTAATGCTTAGCAGTCCATCAGTCCACAGATCCCTTCATTAGTATAAGTATTAGTACAGACTCTCTATGTTCAGATCTGCTATTGATCTTCTAGTGAAGAGAACAGGGTTGACTGCATTCAACCTTTTTGTTTTTTAGTAGTTCGGTAGTCTGGACATTGAATTTGGAAGAATCTGGTGCATGTTATTTGTGAATATGTCCAAGGGGTTGAGCAACATAATGCTTTGAACAAGATTTTAATCTGTGTGAATTTATTTTGGGGGAATTTAGATGTTATGTGTTGGAGTTATAGACCAGAACACTTATTTTTGCAGACATTGTAATCTGGAAATGAGAAGGAGCGCAAAGGAAGTGTGTTGAAGCTACAGTGTTGCATAATGTGAGTGTGAGTGTGTGAGTGTGTTGTGAAGCAATGTGAGCTGATCTTTATGGTCATGCCTATCACAACTGTTTTACTCCTATATGCCGTGACTGGTTTTAATTGCCTTTCCCCTGGGGGCGACATTGCAAAGGCAAACTCACTGTAATGGCAGTGTGTGGCAGCCGTGAGAAGACAAGTGAATAAGTTCATTTTAGCAGTGAGAATGCGGGAGGCCGTTAACTGTAGAACCAGTGATAATGGGTATTTGTTTTCTCCTCTTTTGCCCTGGTGAGAGAGCAAGAGTTCAGTGTGTACCTATTGCAGTAGTTCTGCTCAGGTTCTTCCAGTTCATACACAACCAACGCACACACACACCTAAAGACCTGACCTTCTTCATGAAGTGTGTGTGTATCTTGCCTGTCAGAGAGGTGGAGTTTGCTCAGAGGGAGGAAGCAGAGAAGAAGAAACTGGAGGAAGTGGAAAAAGCTCACTTAGCTGAGATCCAGGGGCTGCAATTAAGGGTAATTATCAGTACACACACAAACACACAGGCATTGTTTTTCAAAATAATTTCATGTCATGAGGTCATACATGTGTCCAATATTATGTATATACAAGTACCTATATGTAATTAAGTCAGAAGACGATGTACAAGAGGCGTCATTGTGGAAAAAAATATTTCTCGACTTTTATTTACATTTGAACAGAAAGTGGCATGTCCAAAATTATTCATACTTTTTGCAAGCTGTCACAGTCTGTGAGAAAATCTAAAGTTCGATACCATTCCAAATAGTCCAAGCTGTTCTAAAGCTTCCTAATTTCCCTGATTCATTGGGAACAGCTGTTTTAATCAACTCAACAGGTGAAAAACAGCAGCTCTCTGCAGATG
>JBBJLS010000140.1:15320449-15337325 GCA_037577275.1 Bryconaethiops microstoma | reverse complement strand
CACACACACACACACACACACACACACATACACACACACACACACACACACACACACACACACACACACACACACACCAATTACTCACCCTTATGCATGCTGATAGAGACAGTCTGTGCCTTTCCAAACTCCACCAAATATTATGAATTATTGATAAATAGAATTATTGAAGTATGAGCGTACAAAACTCTTTTTTGCATTCTGCTTTGCACTTATGCACTTCTTTTAAAATGTTGTATTTTTTACTTTTTTATTGGCTTTTTATGCATTCTTACTTTTAATATATAATTCAGATGATTTTATTACTTGCGCTCTGCTTTTCTTTTGATTTTTATCTTAATTGGTTTTTCTTACTTATTACTTTCGTCACTGTAAAGATCTTTGAGCTTAATTTCTTCATTTTACTTCACCTGTCTGTGGTTTTAATGTTGGGGCTGTGTGGTGTATATCAGTCATATGTGAAAATTTGAACAGACCAGGTCAAATGACATATTTTGTTGATTTTCATAATCTACAGGCAACATGTTTAACATACAGAAAAATTACAACATAAAATCTAAATCATAAAAGTTTTTGCACCAACCACATTTTAGGATCTGCAGAAATGTGTAGATTTTTGTCACACAGTAAAAAGAAATGATTACATGATTCATAATACATTACCTAAAATAATTGCAAACATATACATACATATTTAATTAGTATATGTTGAAATCAGTGTTTCCCGTTCTATGTGCATTTGCTTTGAATGCCACTGTTGTTACTGATGTTGCTATTGTGCTTCAGTAAACTGTCTCTAGCATCTGCCTCCCCATGCCATGCTCTCGTTGTGTATGCAACGAGGAGACAGTAACCTGTCTCCTTCCTCCAGCTCCACAGATCCATCCTCAGAGAATAGCCCAGAGAAACTCAAGAGCAAGGTAAGAGTTTTCACCAATACCCCGCTGAACTGAATGTGCAATAGATTGTCTTTCATGTAAATGGTTACTAATTAGCTTTTCCATTTCATGGTATTTAAGTTGTATTTACTGATGACTTCCCTCTGGTTTGTTACATTTGTTTGGCAGAAATCTTTTTCACGGCCACACTTCTTCTCCTATTCATACTACTTGGTACTGTATAAGTTATTGTTTGTTTAAACCAGAACTAATCAAAGTTGACATATTGTGTTTCAGACTTAATCGTAGTACAGTGTTTCAAATGGGCTGTCTTTGGAATAGGATGTGAAATTAAGCTTGCTGGCCAAAAAATGTTCTAGACGGAAATTGGAATCCTGTAATTCTCCTTGACACGCTTGACTTTTAATAATGTTGATAAATAAGAATATCATGGCTAAATCAAAGTTGTATTTTGAACAGAAATTGCTTTTTGCTTCTTTGCACCTGCATTTTCTAATGTGAAAAATCAGTCAGAACCATCAGTCAGATGTCCTCATCGACCCTTATCGTAGTATTTTGGTTGTCTTTTCGAAAGCTTTAGCTATGTTGCATCTTTTAATGCTTAAAGTGTGCAACAGATTGCAATAGCAAGCGAGTATGATATCTCATGGACTCTAGGTTGAGGGCAAGATAGTTTCTTTCCGAATCCACAGATTAAAAGAGACGTTTATAGTCATGCTGACATCTGAAAGTAATAAGCACTGCTACCATGTTTTTGTAAGTAGCTCAGTGTTTGTTTATCAAAGAAAGCCGGTTAAAAAGACCAGTCAGCAAAGCAAAAGAACTTAATTCATAAGCTAGGGTCTCTCATATAGTATTGTTATTCACAGAGGTCTGAAGACTGAAATCTGAAAATGGCACTAATATGCAGCAAAGTTCAAACAATAACTCATTACTTATTAATTATAACTCACCCAATGACTAATGAATATGTTTTTTTCCACAATAAAATACAAATTGTACACGTATGCACACCTCTGAAGATTTTTCCACACTGGTGCTACTTTAGGATCACTTTGCCGATCCTATTGACTATAGTCAATATATAGTCAATATTGTTATACTTTCGTTCTTCTGCTTGTATTCCGCTTCATTCAACCACATTGCTCTCTTTAAAGGTTGCTTCATTAATCATATGGTCCAAAACTATCAGCTGGGTTATTTAGGTCACTCTGCTTTTAATGAACTAAATGAACAATCAATCTGGTGATTGTTTACACCTCTACTGATCACACGGGAGGACTAAATGGCTGCCTGTCCAGCAGAATAGGCAAGCCTAACAAATCAAAATGAAAAGCTGCTTTGAGTGTTTATCAAATGTCACGCATGGTGTGCTTTGATGCTAAGCAATCATGATGTATGTTTTTCCCCAGGGTCCCGCTTTAAATGACGACTTCAGTATCAGCAGCTCGAGCTCAGCGGAGATCAGTGGCATAGTCACAGAACCCAAGCTGTCTGGCCGCTCACACACACTGGTAGTGTCGTCAGATGAGGTGAGAGAGTTCAGATTGTACCTTCGTAGTGCTATAAAATGACAAAATTCTGATTTAAACAATTGTATATGTCCATACTGATTGAAGTGTAAAGTGTTAGAAACCTCATAATTTGACATGGTTTGTGTGATGGCATGCAGTTTGCTCTAGGGATGTACAGGGATATTAACAGACAGTCATTGGCACTGGACAGATGTTTAGATATGACTGATATTTGATGATGCATGTATTAAAAGAGCCAAATATTATGATTTTTGGCTGAATTGTCGTTTCACATGAGAAAGCAATATTACGGAGAGGTATGGTGGGAGCATCTGTTGTCTGCTCAGATGTTTTAGGCCAGTAGATGGGGCTGTTATGCTGGGTTTGATTGTACTAAAGTCACTTTTCCTGCTGTCCTCTGTGCTGCACATGCCAGAGTCTGGATATGATTGATGATGAGGTGAGGCATTTTTAATGATCTTTCTCTGCATGTCTATAGTCCTCCTAGACTCTAGACTCATTTCTGTTCGAGTATGTTGCTGTTTTCACATCTCCTCAGTTGTCCTCAAAGATGAAGGATAACCGAGTGTTTTTCTCATTGTTCACACCCGTGGTTTCCTCTTTACCTCCGGTATCTAAATACCCATAGGATGTCACATGCCTATGACTGTGGAGCTTATACCATAACTTCATAGTGTGAATGTTTGTGTTTGAGGCAGATTCTGGAGGAAGGTCAACGTCCAAAGCAACACCAGTGGCAGAACCGCAGTGTGCTGGAGTGGTCATGTCAGCAGGTATCATGCTGGCTCATGGGCCTGAACTTGGAGCAGTACATCCCTCAGTTCACTGCCAAGAACGTGGATGGAGAGCAGCTCCTGCAACTTGACAGCAATGCACTAAAGGTGATTACACACACACACACACACACACACACACACACACATACACAGACACACACACTAATCTTAAGGATTCTTTTTAAATAGCTAAAAAGCTATAAATGAATGGGTAATGGGTAATTATAATACTAATACTCCACTGAGAAATTGTTGTGTAGGCCTGCAATTTAAGGAGGATATGTCATATGATGTCATATGATGTCATAAGTTATGTCCATTAATCTAGCACTGTCATGTTTTCATTACTGGTAGCTATCACGACGTATGTCATTGTCACATAATGTTTAATGACATGACCCTAAATTAACATTTTACGACATCACAAAATGTAATACCCGTCATCTGACAACTCATGACATCTACCACTGCATATTTATGACATGTTTATTGCAGTTAGGTTATGTCAATTTGCTTGGTTCAAGTTAAGTGCTACCAAAGAATCTAGAATTGGTCTGCTGGTCATATTTGCATGCCTCACTCTGCTGCTCTGTGTGTCAGACTTTAGAGGTAATTTCACATGTGTTTATAGGCTCTAGGTGTAGCTTCCTCTCAGGACCGGGCTCTGATTAAGAAGAAGCTGAAAGACCTGAAGGTAATGATGGAGAAGGCTCGCAGGAATAGAGAGAAGCTGGAGAAGCAGCGTGAGAAGTTACACAAGAAGGAGCTGGAACAGCAGCAGAAAGAGTGCCGCAAAAACAGCAAGTCCTCTGGGCCAGAAGAGGGCGCTGCAGAGTGAAAGCATTGCTTAACTATTTCAGCACTGAAAAGCGTTACGGGGAGTTGAGTCTAGCAATTTATGGAATCTGAGACTGGCCCCTTTTATGAACACCAGAATCTCGCTGTAAGAAGAAGCGCTACTGAACTGCCATTGGATAAAGTGAAACCAAACAGTCCTGAGGATCTCACTGTCTCTGTTGAAGGACTTTGTTTACGTTTAATTGTACTTTCAATTCAGGATCCCCCCCCCACCCCCTCATTTTGCTAGGGTTTCAAACTGGTCTCTGCTCATGCATTTTTGTCGATGTCTGATAAATGTCTATTTATTTGCATTCTGAAAAAATGTACATCTCTGCCCAGAGCATATCAGCTTGAAACGGATCTAAAGCTTTTGACATTTCAAGCACCTTTAGACATAAAGACAATGTACATATATAAAAGATAAATATGTCTAATGTGCCATTTTTTATCAAGACCAAGATGTGCAGTTTACCCTGTGTGAAAGAAGGCTTCTTGGCCTTCACTGGATCAACTATATTCAGACTTACTGGAACACTGATTTGTATTGTGAGAAGAAAGCCATTCCAAGTCTTGAAACATCTTGGACCTCGCCCTGACCTTAGTGGATGTTGTATACCTACTGTATGACCGCAGTCTACCGTTTAGTGTCCTATATCCTTCAGAGACCTCTCAGTATTTAAGTGAAGTAGATCTAACCACGTTTGTTGTTCTAAGAGCTGGAAACCTCTTACATGGAAAACAACCATGAGGACCATTCACAGAGAGGCCTGAAAATGCTGTATGAAGAGTTCAGTAGTGAAAAATGCACTCCAAAGATGAAAGAAAGGATCACTGGGAAGTCTTGCAAAAGCTCCTGCTGCTTCTTCATCACTGCTACTTGCTTTTAGTCTTCTTTGTTTCTCTGACCTAGATCCTCAGTTAGACCCAAGTGCTGCCTTTTGAGCTGCTGTATAAATTTTGTATAACATAGTTACTCTGCGTGTGTAATAACACCCTGCCCTGATTTGTCATCCAAATGTTGGCAAGTAGTTGACAAACCTGCACTTAAAACGGACCTCTTAACATCCATCATTTAATAATATGTAGCTCTTATTTTACTTCCTGGTCAGTAGAGTGAGATGTTTTGCGCGTCTGAGCGTGGGCCCACTGTATGCTTGTATTTGTCAGTTATAGTTAAATCCCTTAGAGGCGTACATGATATGGAATTTAAAAAAGTGTTTAAAAAAAAGTTTTATAAAATTTACATCCAGTATATAACGCAGTGAGCAAGTATTGCCTCCATTATTCTATTGTGAATTTATTTTCAAATGTACATAATTCAGTATATGAGATTTCTATTAAATGTCTTATTATAACTAATCTTTAATTGCTTATTTCAGATTCAGCTGTAGCGTAGTATTCCATATTATGCTTTGTTCTTTTCATTGCTGAAATTAGTTTTACACAATTGGTATTCATATTTCTACATTTTTGTAATGCCTCCCCCCGCCCACACACACACACACACACACACACACACACACACACAAAGGATTTTTTTTGTGTAAACACTGGCTTCTTGTGTTCTCCTGTAATGATTTCCATGTTTACATTTGAACCAGTGATCATTTTGATAGCAAAACAAGGGCAGCTTTTATCCTACCTGGGTGTTAGAGCACTGTGTCAGGCAGTGCCTGATGAATGTTAGGATCGCTCTCACAGGAAATGTTGATGTAGTTCCACATAAGCTTATGTAGTCATTTAGCTATATTAGGAATGATTTTCATTATCTTGTTTTAATTATTTATTTTTCAAATCTAAAAAGCATTTGTAAATGATCTGATGTAATTTATTGACAAAAAAACATATATGATTACATTAATGCCAACATTTGTTTAAAAAAAAAAAAAGTGATCAGTTTATTTGGCAGTGGTAAGACAATTTAACTTTCTTTATCAGCTCCAAATTATTTTGCAAGATGATTTTTATCCTGAATTGTAAGCTTGTCACGCAAAACTTTGTCTCCACAGTGAAGCAATGGGGGGGGAAAAAAACTAATCTCAGCTGTCATTGAGCAGCAATGCCATGAGTTAAAAGCAATAGGTGAACTTTGAGGCCCTTGGGTTTTTACTGTTTCTTTACTGTATTGAACTTACAGAGGGACTGCAGGCTCTGTCTATATGAATGTGTCTGTGTGCATAGGATAATCACAGGTGATGGTGGTGGAGGATGGTTAATAGGCTTTAGTTACTGCTGCCTCTGTGTGTGCACCTTCTCTTTCTGCAGTTCTGTTTTGAAATTAGCACTCCACTCATCTATCCATGTTGGATAAATGGTGTTTGCCCCTGTCACCTCTGTGCTTACCTTCTCTCTTCCTGTGTGTGCTGTTAGTAAGACAGATATCACCTCCCATTTCAGAGATAACACAGCCAGCGAAGGTACAGAACTGCTCTGAACACCGCATGTGCCAAGCAGAGCTTTTACCAGTACATTTTGTTAGGTCATAGTCGCATGAAAGACCCCAAAGGTGCCATGTCTCCCTATTTGAAGTTCCAGGACAGTAATATTTGTTCTTGTTTATGATTTTTGTTCACGAGAGGTTACTGTTGTCGCTCACGTTGGCCTGTAAATACACCTCCAAATGACACAACCAGTCAGAAAAATACAATGAAAGTTCATTCCAAAACAGTCTCTGATTTTTGCTTTCTGTTGTCCTTGTCACATTAATACTATAGGAATAATCATTTGTTCGTTTTTGTACTCAGCTGATAGCCTACAATAATAACATGAATACAACGTTTACTCTAATGAAAAAATGCTTTGACTTACTTTGGTAATCCCAGTTGGATTTATATATGGGTGATGTGTGAATGTATATATTATATGGACAAAAGTATTTTCAGAGTTTGGGCTAGGCCCCTTACTTCCAGTGAAGGGCTTAATCTTAATGCTTCAGCATAGCAAGACATTTTGGCCAATGCCATGCTTCCAACTTTGTGGACACAGTTTGGGGAAGGCCATTTTCTATTCCAGCATTACTGTGCCCTCGTGCTCAAAGCAAGGTCCATAAAGACATGACTGGATGAGTTTGGTGTGGACTGGCCCGCACAGAGCCCTGACCTCAACCCCATCTAACACCTTTGGGATGAACTGGAACGGAGATTGCGAGCCAGGCCTTCTCGTCCAACATCAGTGCCTGACCTCATAAACACTTGACAGAATGATGAACGGGCACAAATTTCCACAGAAACAGCCTTCCAGGAAGCGTGGGAGCTGTTACAGCTGCAAAGGTGGGGGGTGGGGGGCACTCCATTGAAATGACACTCCATTCAAAAACATTTACTTTAAATCGATTTTAAAGTAAATGTTTTTGAATGGAGTGTCATTAAAGTCCCTGTTGGTGTAACGGCCAGGCGTCCAAATACTTTTGTCCATATAGTGTAGCACCCGTTTCTCTCTGGTGACTTTCCCCTGTCAGTCTATAAATAGCTGGCCTAATTCGAGACTAAAGTATTCACGTTTCACACCCCCTTGCTCTCTCTCACCGGAATAAGACACAGAATTCACAGCGGGACACAGCTGAAAATTTGTAAATAAAGAAAGAAAGAAATAAGTGTGCCGGTCTGAGGGTGTTAGGGGAGTCCCTGTGTGTGTGGATGATGTCCGGGCGCTCTAAGGTGGTCCAGGAGCTGAAGGCGCGCTTTCTGTCTGCACTGAAGCGCAACGACGCGGCCGAGGTGGAGAAACTCCTCCGCACCACCAGCATAGACACAGACACCGTGTTTGACGTGGAGGACCGCAGCATGGTCTTGGCTTCATATAAGCAAGGTAACTTTTTGCATAAAAACCCAGCTGTGCACAGACCAGCCATGGTGTGGAGCCACGCAAACAACAGTGTAAACAACAGTGGCTCCAGCGCCTGTAGGATAAAGTAAAGTAAAGTGTTTCTTCATAGTCAGCTTGAACACAGCACAGCACACAGTGTGGACAATGTGAAATTTAACTCATACACCAAGTGAAGCAGTAGGCTGCCACCAACGGGGGGCGCTCTTGGAGCAGTGTGCAGTGTTATAGTAACACGTGAATATAGCACAGAACACGGTGTGAACACTGAAATTCTTTCTCTGCATTTAATTCATTCATCAAGTGAAGCAGTGGGCTGCCACCAATGGACTAGCAGTGTGTATGGACAGTACCTTGCTCAAGGGTACCTCAGTGGTGTCACTAGCAGCCCTGAGATTCGAACCCACAATCTTCTGATCACATGGGCAACTCCTGCACCACTAGGCCACCAGCTGCACCACCCATGATTTTCAGATCAGGATAGGTCTGATGATCATATTTGTGCTGATTTGATCATTTTTATACCCATTTACAGAACGGTTACCTTTTCTGTGTATATGTATTAAGCTTTTTTGGGTGGAGCAGTGTGAGGCTGCCTTGCTTTCAAACCCAGTAAACTGAGTGTGAATCTTGTTTTGTCACCTAATGTGTACCTGTATGTGTGTATATATATATATATATATCTCCTCAGTGTTCATACATATATATATGTATCCACTACGTACATATATACATACATATTTCCAGTGTATACATATATAC
The DNA here is from genome assembly GCA_037577275.1 of Bryconaethiops microstoma. Taxonomy (NCBI): domain Eukaryota; kingdom Metazoa; phylum Chordata; class Actinopteri; order Characiformes; family Alestidae; genus Bryconaethiops; species Bryconaethiops microstoma. The sequence goes on along the minus strand of JBBJLS010000140.1, from coordinate 15,328,691 downwards.
ATATACCTATATAGGTTATCTTATCTAACGTTATAGCACCTTATGTTCATGGAAAAATGTCATAAAATACAGCCCATTTGGTCATATATTAGGACGGCCTGTAGCGTGTGTATTGTCAAAATGGGAACAAAACCTTGTATCTCCAAAAAGGTAACTTTACACAAGAAGGAGAAAAAAACACCTATTACTTCCCCATAGTCATTCTGGACCATTTCTGTTGGTTGATTCATTATGATTTTTTACACACAATTTAAAGCACAGCTGGGTTTTTCAAATTGCCCAACAGAACAGAAAAAAAATGTACATACAAGGTTTTTCCACCAGCAACAATAATCTGTGAGTAATCCCTAACCCCCATAATACTTTAGGTCTTCACCTTGCAGAATTGGGTCTTTTCTTTTAGTAATTAGATTCACTGATGTAGTGCTAATGTAATTCCATGCTTTGAAGTGTTTTACTATGCATTTTACCCCAGGTTACTGGTTACCAGGCTACAAGTTGGAGTCTTCATGGGCCATGGGCATTCACGTGTGCATGATGTACAATGCACTGGAAAGCGCCTTGGTGCTTCTGCAGAAGGGAGCCGCGGTGAACAGGAAGCCCAACGGGAAAACTCCGCTGCATGTGGCCTGTGAGGTCTCACACGCAGACTGTGTGAGTCTGCTTCTGAACTGGGGGGCAAAGGTCAACAGTGTTTCATTGAGTGGACACACCCCTCTGCACTACTGCATAACACACGAGTCTGTAGACTGCGCCAAACAGCTCATACTCAAAGGTCTGGAAATGCAGTCCATGATTCAGTGTCCCAAGCTAGTTGAGAAACACACTGCAATGGCATGATACTTAATAAAGAATCATTGTATTTAGGTTTTCTATGCATTATGTGCACTGCATATACACTATGTCCAAAAGTATCCAGACACCCCTTCTAATGAATGAATTCAACTACTTCAAGGTGCACACAGGCATTCAATTGTACATGCACACTTAATTACATAGAAAATAACTGTCAATAGAACGGCACATTCTGTAGTAGCTGCATATGAGCCTTAGCTCACCTTGCCCAATGCCAAACGTAAGTAAGAGCATTCTAAAGCCCCCCAGCAATGAGCTGTGGAACATTCTCTGGAGTGATGAAGCTATTACCGATACCTTTGTAATGAGTTGGAGCAGAGTTTGTTCTCCAGAGCAACACAGCCAACGTCACGAACATCTCCACAAACATTTCCGCTCAAGAGTAGGCCGTTACTTAAAAGTGGGCCAAACTCCCATTTACTACCCTTAATTTCAGAAGAAATATTGGATGAGTAAGTGTCTATGAACATTTGGACATATAGTGTATAAACAAAGCACAATCATACACGTTGAAAATATGTTTTTCTCAATGTTAATAGAGCTCAACTGACCCACAGACCTCTTGCTGCAGGAGCAAATGTCAATATGTCAAGTCATAACAATGAGGAAGACACCCCACTACACACAGCTGCACGGTTTGGAATTTCAGAGCTGGTGGCCCTTTATGCTGCTCATGGTGCCAATGTGAATGCATCAAATACCCATTTTGAGACCCCCCTGATAATTGCTGCATTCTGGGCCATGGACGCTCGCGAGCAGACCTACAGTGGGGACCACCACCTAGTGTGCCGGATGCTGTTGGACTACAATGCAAACCCCAACCTCCAGGAAGAGGACAAGAAGACAGCCCTGCACAAAGCCTCCTGGAACTGTGACCACATTCTAATGCAGATACTGCTGGAGGGCGGGGCTAATCCTAGAATTATGGACGTCAATGGGTGTGCACCCCTTCAGTATGTACTGAAGGTGTTGCAGTTTCGGCCACTGTCGATACCTGAGCGCTGTTTCCAGCTGCTGCTAAACTATGGAGCAGCCAGGGTCTACCCAAAGCAATTCCACAAGGTACACCAAAGTTACTTGTGTAGAAGTTTGCTTCCGTAGCTGTTGTGTTGCATTAGCTAATGCAGCTAACAAAACAAACATATGTCGCTAAGCTAATAATACAATGCATGCAAATTTTTAAACAGCTGATAACCTCAATCAGAGTTTGATTAAGTAATGTCATTTGTAATAGTTTTGTAATATGTAAAAAATAAAACAGGCTGCATCAATTTAAAAAAGTAAATCATCTAGCTGTACTGATCCTTTGAGCGCACATAGCCTCAGATCTTTGTGTGTGTGTGTGTAAATGAAATGGGCCGGCTTTCACGCATTTGCAAAACCTGAAAATCTTTTTACTGTGCTCCATAGAATGTTCATATCTCACCATCTCTTCTTCCTCTGTAACATAAAATGTCTTATACCGCAAACAATTTCATGTACTGCAATTATGAAATGTTTCATTAAACACTAAACACAGCGCAGTCCGTAGAATCTCTGCTACTGTGCTTCAAAATTATGGGGAAATGTGATCTGATCAATATCTGGATGCGGAAACTACAGGAGCTGTATAAATATGCTATGTTTAGATTGGATGATGATCCAGTCACTGTGATCAGAGGCCAGTATATGGTTTTGATAATGTACCATTCAAAATGTGCTATAAAACATGATCAATGTTTTTGTTAATGTCTAAGCGTACATTAAACAGCGCTCTCTTTCTATTAAGTAGGTGTTGCAGAATTGTTACGACTACCCCGGGGCAGTTGAAGTGATGGCGAATTCTTATGAGCGTCTCATGCAAACCAAAAAATGGAGGGCAGCTATTCCTGATGCAACATATGAGGTAAGATATTGTGTAGGCCTCATGTATTTTTGAAATCTCTTGCTGCAATATGTCATTTCATGTGGTCCACAGTTACGTGTGCATTAATATGCAGGTAAAAAGTAATTTTTTTTGTAGTGTTTTTATATGATGCATGAGCAGACTGTTGATAAATGACATGCTGCAAGTAGTGGAGGCTTCAGTGTAACAGCTTTTACATGAGCAGCAAGTACATTATAATAGAATACAGTTCCTTAAGAAATAAACTGCCTGTATTTTCTCTTTTTTTTCTTCAAGCGGCACAGGACGTTCTATGACTCCATGTTTGCTGTTTGCACCAACAGTCCACGTACTTTACAACATCTGGCCAGGTGTGCCATCCGTACAGCAATGCAAGGCCGTTGTGAAGCAGGCATTCAGCAGATACCACTGCCTCCACCGATCAGAAGATACCTACTGCTGGAGCCAGTGGGAATCATATTCTAGAGATTGCACTGTGGTAGTCAAATGCAGATTTTGCAGACAAGGTGAACTCTCACTCAAACTCTGTATCCAAAACCATATTTTACCATTTTTTTACTTTATTCCTTGAGCATTCTCAGAAGCAAACTTAACTATCAAGTTATGTGCTCTCAGGTTGAGGACATGACTGCAGCTTCTGTTAAATTTGTAATTCCAAATTTCTATCAAGAAAATGTTTCAAAGGGGAAAGAAGTATGTTTTCACTAATAAATGTGGATAAATGTTCTTATTTAAATCGAATGTTTATAATAATTAGCCATAATTGTTCATTTTCCCCTGCAATTCAATATATCCAGTATGCTGTGACAATGTATTAACCATCAGCTGTAGCCCATCTGGTCCAGTGCTCTATGTTGCTACATATACTGTGACCGTAGGCTCTTGTTACAACTTTAATGAGTCATGCAGGTGGTACGATTTGAAATGAAAATGATTGTTTTATTTGTCACAATTATGGGTTTATTTTGTTATCATATAGAGCTATAGAAAATTCAGGGGAGGAGATGGACGTTTTTGGAGCTACAGGTTCATCTGAACACAACAAGTACTACCATGGGAGTACATCTTAGTCGCTGCCATAATACTTGGTTAAATATAACTGAGCATTCTTCTTGTTGTCTAATAATTTAAAGTGCTTCCACTTCTCTTCCAGGCGTCTTAGTTCTTTTAGCTTCAATGGTCTTGTGAAAAGCGGTGCAGTCTTTTTTTTTTAGCCTTGGGGCGAGGAGATGAGGGTACCTAAACTGAACCAGCTATTATTTTTTAAAAACATTTTTTGGTATTTTAGCCATATTCGTTGTCATGTATGTTGTAGTTTAGCCTGAAAATGTTGTGACTTGAAAAAAACCCACAAAGCTTCAAAATACTAAATATAGAACTGAATACCAATCTAACAAACTGATACTGGTTATTTGGGCTCTAAAACCTAAATGAGTTATTTTTTTATTGCTTATATTGTACTGGAAAACATTGCTGTTACCACAGGACCTCTAACATTAAGCTATAATGTTTTTACACAGGCTTTTTTTAAACTCTTATTAAGCTTTGCTATGAAGTGGTCTGCAATGAGCTGTAAGAATACAGTATTGATTTCAAGGAGTTTATAGCGACTGAAAAGCTTTATTTAGTATAAGCGGATAAATGTCAGGCATTATGCCATCAGCACTCTAGAGATAGCATGCAAATGGAAGTAAGCTTCTAAAACTTTTGTCAGGGCTGTAATTAACCTTGCAGGCTTTAACCAAGCTTGTACTCTTTAGACACTGTCTAAGCTGCACTGTTTTTACTCTATATTATTAGGTCATCAGTAATGCCAGAACACACTCCCTGCATTTTAGTGAACTCCCAAGGCAGTAGGTAGAAATAACAGTCTCCTTATATATTTTTTTTCTAATTTGAGAGAAGATTAAAGATGGACAAAAAATATATTACAATCCTGTAAATTGGTTGGTTAAGTTTGAAAGTAAATCTTAACAGTCTATAGGGGTCAATAGACATTAATTTAGCATTAATTTGTGAGCCTCTCCTCCACCCATTTTAATAACACACCCATCCGGCTGACCTCAAGCATGCTGCAAGATTTTTATATAGTTAAATTATGTTCAGATTGTCATATTGCTCATCTAGCCTGCTGCCAGCTCCCACAGCATTTATGGAGGTCACAGTGCTGAGAGAGTGTGTTTGCATGTGAGCTTGGCGTGTGACTATTCATCATCTATTATCAAAGTGTCCTAGAATTATGTAAGCTCTGATGAACTGGTTCCCACATAGACATCAAATAGTTGTCTGAAATGTGGGAGTGGCAGCACGAACTTGCTGAAAGAGTGGGCTTAAATGGGCAGTAATGCTGAAGAACCTGGTGTGTGGCTAGACTGGTCAGAGTGTCCATGCTGACCTGTCCTCTGCTGAAAGCATTTACATGGGCTTATGAGCATAAGAGCTGGATCATTATGTGATGCAAGAAGGTGGTTTGGTCTGATGAATCATGTTGGGTTTGTTTTTTTTACATAACATGAATGGCCAGGTCCCTGTGCGTCACGTACCCATGAAAGAGATTGCACCAGGGAAGAGGGTGAACCAGCACAGGCAATGTTCTGCTAGGAATGTATGGGTGCTAGCATTCATGTGGATGTTACTTTGACAGGTAACATTGTTGGCAGTAGCCTCTTTCATATGGATAATGCACCCGCCATACTGCAAAGGCCTCTTAATTTTTTCATTTTTATCTGATCAAGCATTTATAAGAGATATAAGGGGTGTGCTGATCCATGGAGGCCCCACTTCACAACTTAAAAGCATCTGTTGCTAAAATCTTGGTACCAGATAGGACAGCACACCTTTAGAAGTCTTATACAGTCCATGGCTCAACAGGTCAGAGCTGTTTTGCTGGCAAAGGAGGGGACCTACACAATAAAGACAGGTGGTTTTATTGTTATGGCTGATTGATGTCGGAACACATAATGCAACTTTTTTTTTTTTTTTTAAGTCCTCTCAGCTTATTTCATTAATGAGTAAATGATGTATATACTTGAATCAAACACATTTAATGCATTACATTTTCTTCAATGTACAAAAGTACAAACTGGTAGGTCAATAAACCTAAAAGTGAATTTACAGCTTGGAAGTTGTAAAATAATCCTCGTGGGCATGCGTGGGACACGCTGGTCATTGTGTTAGCAGTGGCTTTAAAAAGGGGAACATTGTGTTAGTAAGTGAAAGGTCAGCTCCAGATATAGAGCTGTGCGTTTTGCTAAAGGAGGCTATGGTGTCAGAGACTGGCCACCTAGCAGTGATGAGCGCTCATGAGAGAGTGGCAGACAGGCTGAAGAAAAGGGAGAACAGTGTGTTCCAGACATGTGGCTGAACTCCAGGAATACATTCTGGACCCATGCCAGGAAAAGCCTGCTCTCTTTTTGAAAACAGGCATAGAAGGGAAGGATGTGTAAGGATGACCCAGCAAAAAAATACAAGCACTCTGCACTACTACAGTTTGCTACTTATGCTGAGCAACAAGTTTTTCTGGCATCACGACTGAATTAATTGTTTTCACGACATTTGGTTTCTGAAACAATAGTTTTTGCTGCTTGACTGTCAAAGGTCTGGTTCACAAAAGCTAAAAACAACAACATGCACAGCAATAAAAGTTAGTATGTGACACTAATGTCCTTAAATCTACTGACAGAACACATAAATAAGGCAACACAAAGTTTTCTTCGTGGTACATTTTAATAGAAACACAATCAGCTGCAGTGGAAACAGTACTCCTCACTACAAAAAAGTCAAGTGAGCACTGCTTGTGCATGATGAGGTTGAGTGGTGTACACAACAGGAAGTGATCCTATAGACTACGTGCTCTCACATAGTCACAGTTCCTGCTTCGTGCACCGCGTCCCATTTTCTCATGACAACAAGTATAGCTAATGAGGTATGAGTGGTTTGGTCTGATCACTACAACAGCTAACAGTCCCAGGTTATAATTACATGTTGTAGTGTGCAGGATGATTTCAACGTCAGTTGCGGTTTTAATTGCAGACACTCTGTGATTTCTGTACAAAATCAAACACATGAGGATTTTAGCAAGAGCAGGTTTGTTTGGCAGCGGCACATGAATACAAAGCAAAAGGGAGACTGCTTCCAACTCTCATTAGAGACTGGTAACATGCTGAATGGTGCCTGTAAAAGCGGCTACTGCCACTGCAAATCCCTGGAAATTGCTAGTGTCACAGTCCTTCCAACAGCACTCTTTTGAAAATCTCCCCAAATCCTCTAAAATAAACATACACAACAATCTTGGAATTAAAAAAAATAAAAAAATATGGCATATATTTGTCATCCTGAGATCAACAAATGTTACTTATTCTTAACACTGATGTGAAAACAACACTATGTTGGCACTTCAGTGGTACAGCATTAAAAAACAAGTACTGTTAATTCCTAAAAAAGAGATGTAATATGTGAAATTACAGGCCCATAATCTTGATGAAATGCTGGTAGTAAATGTTGAGATTGCAGAAATCATTCACTAACCAAACGTCTCATATAGAGACGTTTAAAATCTTAAAATATATCTTTAAATATAACATTTGACATTGTTAATTTTACATTAGCCCCCTGTACCGTCCTTTAGAAAAAGAACTGTTTTATCTATAGTGACATATTTTAAGCAAAGCTGGTGACATGTATTTAACACTGCTGATTTCTTTACATCACGATCATGTCAAGCAGGCAGATGGGAAAAAGTCAACAAAAGCCTCTTTGTCTGCTGTTCAAAACATGTCCACATACAGTGACATTGCATCAATCAAGCAGTTTAACCTCATTCTCACTAGGTGTTGCTCTGGCCTCTTGTTCTGTCTTTAGATTATGTACATACAGTCAGCTACACATATCGCTGATAACATTTGACATTGTTAATATAACATTAGAGGAACAGGTAATGTAGCAGACCGTTACAGTACTAAACATGACAGGGTGGAACAGTAAATTTAAAAACCACATGAACCATACACTCCAATTATTAAAGAGAGGAACCATTCAATACATTGTAAAACTATACACACGACTATCCCTTAACTACTTTCAACAAGTGGCATGCAAATTCTTTAATTCTTACAGTCTAAAATGCAACATGTTGCATTACTTCTCTTGTCTGCTGCTTAGTGTAACATCTGTTGTTTTTTATTATAGCACAGCTAACACACTGGAGAGTTCACCTTCATGGGGTGCCTTCACAGACACATACTAAGCTTGGCCCCACCAACTAAAGAGTGTTTAAATGAAGTATTTTATGCAATTCTGACTAATGACATATGAAGACAATACCCACAACTTATGGGGGTAATTTTTTCCTTGTCTAGCTTCAGTTTTGTTAATCACATTGAATGGATACAGCTGATTTCCATAAAGACAATAATAAGTTTATATTGTGGGGGGGGGGGGGGGGGGGGGGGGGGGGGGGGGGGGGGGGGGGGGGGGGGGGGGGAGGGGGGGGGGGGGAGGGGG
>JBBJLS010000140.1:15298866-15320349 GCA_037577275.1 Bryconaethiops microstoma | reverse complement strand
AAAAAAAAAATAAGTTTGTCTTGTCACCCCCCCCCCCCCCCCCCCAAAAAAAAAAAAAAAAAAAAATCGAATACATTGTGATATGGCAAAATGCAAATGCCAATTTTCACACTGTAACACGAAGGCAGCACTGTGGGATTAAAGTGAAAATGCACAAACAGCAGTGAATATGCTGGTTTCTACAGGGAATGAGAACTCAAGGTCTGTGTACCTTTTGACGTCATCTGTTGACTCTCTGTCCGTCCATCTTTATCCTGTTTTGTCCTATTAATTCAGCTTCTCGTTAGTTCTCACCTCTTGCATATTATAATCATCCTTCCCAAGTTTCTTGGGCTCACTGCTTGGGATGCACCAGTCATCCGCCTCTGTGCTCGTCTGGTAATGCCGTAAAGCCGACCTGTTGAAAACTGGCAGTCTTTCTACAGATTCAGTGGACAGAGCCTGAAGGCCATTTCGAATGAGAAGGAAAGAAAGAGAACAGACATAAATCAGTAGCTTTTTTCATCAAGGCCCTTTATCCACATGAGTCATTCCAAATGTGTGAGAATGACTGATCACCCACACAACTGAGCTTCTAACACAATCCTGATCAGTTTTTGTTTCTGTTCCTAGCCATAAGAATGAACAACAACACAGGTGCTGCTGTGATACTTAATATTTCTTTCCCAGCAACAGTTTTAAAATAGAAGCTTTACAAACAGCACAAGAAACAGCGAAGGAGATGGTAATGTTGGAGTAAAAATGGATGATATAACAAGTAATATAACATCTAATGTCATCAAGCTATCAGGAAATATCTAACACATCTTAGTGTGTTCTTGGGGACAGCACAAATATCTTGCTCACACACTGTGCCAGTGTACCTCAGTTAGCAGGATTGGTAACAACAGCTTTTGATTACAGCTGCTACTTTTCTACACTTTGATTCCTTTAAGATTCTCTGTGTCTCCACCTCCCAAATGCTGAACCACCAAAAACCAGTTGATTTCGCCATCTCCTGAGTTGAGTAATGGGCTTGCTTACATGGACAATTTATGTGGAGTATGGTATGGTGTTGATCTCGCTATAGGTGGTGAGATCAACGGGTTGTTGGTGCTCTTTCAGTAGGTTAACTTATAAATGAGCACTTTTATGCAAGCAATAACCAGTCACTGCTACTATTACGTCTCCCAGTGATTTTGATCTACTTATTACAAAACCTCAAGACATTAATATTTAGATATTCTTTCAGGAAGTCACAAGAGGGACATATTTCAGCTTTAAGTAAAAAATGTGAAAGGTTGCAATAAATGGAGATATTTGCATTTTAGTACTTCAGTGTCTTGTACAAGAGACCTTCGGTTGCTACCTTAGTTAATAAGACTGTGTCCTCTAGGAAAGGTGTGTCACAGTGTACCTTTAAATAAATAACAGCTGACGTTCCATATCCCTCCATAGAGTAGAGCTGGAGGTCTCCCTGAAAGTACTTGGCGTAGAGGCGAGAGATCGGAAGTCCGTAACCAAAGCCAGCCTGCAGACAGGCAGACATTACTCTTCAATTCTGTGTAAATGACTAACAGCAGTTTGTAATTCTGCTAATTTACAACTCTGCCAACTTCTGTTTACACCGAGTTTACACCTAACCCCACTTAGGAAAACAATCAATTCTGTGTACTGACAATTTATGTGTCAAACATTAAACCACCACATCCTGGACTGAATAATCGGAATGGTTAAAGTACTGTTAAGATATTATGTCACATTCATAATTGACAAAAAACCCCAAAACAAACAAACACTCACCAAAGGAGCATTTCGAGCATTCTCAGTGACTGGGCTTGGTGCTGTGGAATACATATAACTAAACAGACGCTCAATTTTCCTCAAAGGGACGCCACCTCCTCTGTCAGACATCTGTAATAAAAACAATACTTATTAATAATAATAATCCTCATCATCACAAAGCAGTCAGGATCACTTTAAAGTATGTTTTTTAAAACAAAATACAACCATCTAATATGACCCATTCTTGACCCTTCAAAGAAAAAAACAGTATGTATGGGTCGTGAAAAAGCCTACCTTTATGGTCAGGTCTTCATCTCCCAAAGAAACCCTAACTTTGATTGGTGGAAGATGCGTGCTGTTCTCATGCGTTTCTACAGTCGCTCTCATTGCATTCTGTGAAGCAGATGTGTTTAAAGCTTTCAAAGGTAACAGTGTGAATAAACATTGTATTACACAGTAGATCCAAGCACTCTCTGTTTATGTGAGTACAGTTAAGATGCTCTGCAAGTGATTAAAAAGCAGTACCTTAAAGAGTTCAAAGAGCATGTGATAAAGATGAGACGGCACATAGACAATGTTAATAGGTTCACCGGGTTCTTTAGCTGCAACACAGTAGAAAATATAAGACAGAAAAAAGCCTTTTAAAACCTACACAATTTGATGAACTTGCTGATGTACACTTGCATGCATTATATAAGTTGCTCTGGACCAACAGCAAGTTACTGCAAAACAATCAGTATGGTATTAATTTGTTACCCATTAATGAACAAGCTGACCAGCTGCTGGTCATGCTGTCATTCTTTCTAACAGGCCAATAATATTACATACACGACTGCAACAACAACAGAGATTGTGTCAAGTTTCATAACTGTGCACAAAGATGGCTGTTTGATTCATTTGACAAACATGTGGTCCAAAGGTTATGACTTTATCAGGCTGCATGACAGTATAGTCTGTCAACCAGAAAAAAATATGTTAAAAGCTTGCCTATTTCAATGAAGATAATGATAAATCAATGAAAATCAGTAAATATATATTATGACGCAATTTTTTTCCACAATAAAAGAGACACAGCATAAGATTTAATAGCCACCTATATCCAATAACATGGTAGAAAAAAAAGTCCTGGCTGCATGCCAACAGCAATGTGAGTGTGTGAAAACACACCTTAAATAAAGCTGCACACAGCCTAAGAAGCTGTCAGAAAGAACCAATTTGACATGTTTTTTCAGCACCGAGGAATTGAAAGTAGGGCTGAAAGACTTCATTTTTATGGTGAAACTGCAATTTGAAAGAGTGCAATTTTCAAAAAGACTTGCGATTTTAATTATAGTCTACAAGTTTTAAGTACGGAAACATAACTTAATGCACGTAGCTTGAAAACTGTGCCTGTAAATGATTTCAGTTAGAAGCAACTGAACTCCCACATGATAACACAACCACAATTAACTGTCAGTCACATGCTGACAGGTCAGGACTCATCATGCACAGAGCAGACAAACACAGAGTGAAAGAAAAAGTTGGAAGAAGAGAAATGTCTCGCTCACAGTTCACTTCTTTGATCTCCACTTCCGGCGAGGTCAGGTAATACTGATCACACAACATCTTCGAACTCTCATAAGCATCTACATGGACAGAGAAGGGGACATGTAGCTGCTTTAGACATTTAAAGCACAAGCCACATTTTCACTTGTCTGTTACACATGTCAGAGGATCTGAGAAAAAAAGCTAACTTCTACACTGCACTAACTGGTTATCAGGTACTGGCTTTTATGCGTCTATAATAGAAATTCAATGCAAAACATGAACTATGCTCTGCTGTATAACAAATCACATAATAGCTCAGATTTATGACTTTATGTCAGCATATCTCTTGAGACACACTTTATGTTTACACTGTAGCCTCCACAACTTTAGCAACTTTAGAAACCATTACCTCTTACCACCTCGACGACTTCACAGTTTGGGTCGATGCTGCCGATATGCTTTGGGTGGGCTGGGTTAGTGCTGCCACTGAAGATCAGTGCTAAATGTAAACACAGATGTTCTTATGAGCAAGTGTTATTGACAGCATGTCAAATACTGAATATTGACATTCCATGGAAGTCAACGGGGGAAATAATGCTAAGGTGCAAGAGTTCATTTTAAATGGAAATAAAATGACTTAAAAGCTTGAAATTATTTACATTTGTTTGTAAACAACCAGTAACATTTTCATTGCACTCACATTGGGGTAGATCTGCTATGCTCAGAAACTTAAGCCTCACAAAACAGCAGGACCAAGCAGCGCTGAGTCTGGTCTGAAATACTCACTATGCTGGTTCATGAGCATTCGGGTCGAGATGCGGCTTGTGTAGAAGCGGTCCAGGAAGTACTGGACATTCTGATTCGTTACTGGATCCACGCCAAAAGCCTCCTTGTACTCCACCACCCCCTGAGCCATTGTGGGCACCACATTATTGTGCCTGTTCCTCACGTTTATCAGAGTCTCTGTGAACCTGACAGCATATGTAATCTGTTAAAGCACTGTTGCCACTTCGGCACAGTCCTGTAAACACCATTTAAAGCACCAATTAGAGCATTTAAAGTTCAACTTACATTTGCAAAACCTTTTTATCCTCAGGATCTTTTTCCAGAAAGTCCACAATCTCAATCAGACTCTGGGCATACCTGGTTTAAAAAGAAAGATGTGCAGAGGTATAATTTAAACCACTGAATGGACATTGTGCTTTAACAAAAGAACATATATTTTTGGAGCTAGGTGATTACAGTTAGTAACAACAAACTGAAGCTATTCATTCTTCTGCCTGTTTTACAGATTAATGCCATATGGCTGGGAGTAAACACCGAGCTATGCCTTAATAGTGCTCTGCTAAATTTCAGTCATGTGCACTGCCTGCGTGAAGCACATGCTCTGCACTAAACAATCACAACAAACGCCCTGTGTGAAGATAACCTCCCCCGAACTCTGGTCAAAGTTTACTGTTGCTTTACTTTTTCACTGTCTATAAATATTTTCTCCTATAAAACTGTTTTTTTTCCTTGACAGTCTCATAAAATGTCTGGGTTTGTTTGAGCACTCAAGTATGATGTCCTTAAATATTTTTTATGTTTCAGAAGCCCCTCTGATGAATGGCAAAACACTTTGAACTTTACAGTCATAGTTCAGTTATACTTAGTTCATTCACTATGTCAGTGCCCACGAGAGCTGACATACAGAACCTTTCCGTAACCCGAACAGCATGCACAACCTTGAAAATCAAGACACTATAGCAATCACACACTCCAGTGATCACCACTGCAACAAGCTTTGATGTAACCCATCATAACATAAACTGAAGCAATGCAGTAAACATAAATATTATGCCTAGACTTTATTCTGAATGATGCATGACTGGAATTGTATTTTTTGGTGGAATTGATTTTCAATGTTTACAAAGGCTGTGCCAAACTTAATGAAGCAGGCAAAGAGCAACATTCATGACAAACAGTTCTTGTTTCCTTTTATAAATCACTTTGTCCATTCACTTAAAATATGGGTCTTTCAGAACTGGGCAAAGAAAGTCTATTTTTAATCTCCTCAACTTTCCACTGAGATCATGCCATCTAAACCGCAAGTATGGAATGTCCATCTGAGTGATTACATCTCAGAGCTTGTATGGATATAAAGGCCTTCATGACTTTGTAATTTTCTCCCAACCTTGGCTCCGAATTCCAAAAGTAACAAGCGTATTCTACGAAACCACATCGTTTGTCTGAACATTCACTATAAAAAAAAATAAAAAAATTGAGATGTATTTCTTGATTGCATAATGACAATTCAGCATAGGGTTACCAAAATACAGTGCAATTAATAGCCAAACGTCTCAGTCCTCTTCTTTTCAAAACTAATCTTGAGTATGTAAGTAATCCACATTAGGAGTCCACATTAATAAACTGAAAATTCTCATCAACAGTGATTCTATATGCCTATCCGTAGTACAACTCAAAACTGCAGTATCGGAACAAAAACTGCTGAACTTTTCAGTAAGTGTCTTTAGACAGCACTATTCCGAAGAGAAGTGGGTATGCTGGTTTGTGGATGGAAAAGTATGCCCTATGCCCCAGTGCCTAATATGAGGTGTGAAGGAATCGTACGGAACAGAGTTGCTACAGTGATGCACATGATGAGACGCCTGGTATTTACACTGTATACACACTGCCACACTGTAATTTCCAAAGAAAAACAAATGCAGAGCTAGCCAAATGTACAACCTGTAGAACTGTACTAGAACATTATAGACAATTACAGACAAATAATTTGTTGATGTTAGATTCCTGTTTCATAGAGTAAAGGAATGTGTTAACCTGAAGAGTGCAACCATTGATCTGTAGGATGGTACCTGTGTGAACATGTAGTGAAAAGAGACCACTATAGCGAAAAACTCAACAAGACGTCCGGTAGCATTTTTTTACTATGAAGTAAGGACAAAGTGTTTACATATAACACATCCAAAACAGACTTCCATGCAAGTGTACGGTGGATGTTTTCCTTTTCGTTTCAACCTGCTGAAAAGAAAACATACTTAATAGAACTCTTTGTATTCTGTAAACATAGCTTTCTCATGGAAAAATACAACTAGTCCTGGAAACCTATCCACGCAGCTCGTCTAGAGAAATAAAAACACCATCAGACTTGTTAAAATGTTACGCTACATATTTATTATATTTCTTATTGCAGCTATTACGTACCTCTTAAAGTAGCTCAAAATTATGTACAGGCTTAAAACAGGCACATAAAACACTACGGTCATTTGCTGACCCATTATATTAAATCATGTTCTTTTTTTTCTCAGTCCTAATCTGTACCATACCCGACATCATTTAAACATGAAGGTAGAGTAAAAAGACCCTCATCAGCATTTCCCCTTCCTTTGATATAAACATTGTGCTTACCCAGCAGTGAACCTAGGTTCAAAGTATCAGCAGCACAGAGACCATTAACCGAGGCAGCATGAGGTGAGCTGAACCCTGGAGTCCCAATCCACAATTCGTAGAAGCAAAGGATGGTCAATACAGACTTGGCTAACATGGGAACAGCACTATATCCGGCCAAACTAGGTTAATAACTGCAATTTAGTTTGAAAAAAGAAACATTCTGTCACTTGGCTGACTAAAACATATGATCCCATGTATGCAGAAATGTGGGAAATGACTTCTACTGGATGCTCTGAATTAATTCTGATTTAAATCCTTCTTGTACTCGGTCAGCATAAGACCTTATTTACAAAACTGGAATACAGGCAGACATGGGCCTTTAACGGCCTGCGGGACCCTCACGAGGCCGATCGCGAAGTTTTCCTCCACAGAGAACCGGCGCGATGACCCCTGAGAACACTTTAAATTATTTATTAAAAAGTTCCTGTGTTTTTTTCTCTCCCTGTAGTATCGAAAATAGTATCGAGTATCGAGCACCATGCTTAGTATAGGTATTGAGTTTGAAATTTTAGTGTCGTGACAAGCCTAGTATTAACTTATCAAAATATATAATTTACTGCTTAGGAGAAAATTACAATAGGAGAAAATTAATATTGAGCAGAATTAAGTTCAAGTTATCGTTGGTTCGTCCCTCCAACACAGTTATTTCATGTGGCCCCCTGTAGAAATTAATTGTCCAGCCCTGATCTAATGTGATCTAAGGTGCTTGAGGTGGAAACTGTTTATGGAACCAAAATATCTCACATATTATATTCTTCAGTCAGTAAGAGGTCACTTGATGTCATGCAGATAAAAGCCAAATCGATTAAGTGAAATCAATCAGAAACCTGAATTTAAATACAACAAAAGGTTCCTATTCTTAAAAACAAATCTTACACTGTTTCCTAAACGCTCTTTTAATGAATACTCCTAATCTACTGCACCAAGTTAAGTCAACACTCTGCAATTACCTACCACCCCCCCCCCTTCTACAAAGCACTACTACATGATCTGATTTTTGAGCGAATGATAGAGTAGTTTTTAATCACTCTTATCAGAGCACATAAATCACTGACAGTACGTTATTTGATGTTGCACGCATATGGGCTTCAATATACCATGTGTCTTAGAGTTAGGGAAATTTAACTGAAGATGATAAATGAACTGACTTAGGCAGTCTGGATCTCATCACCTCTACAGTCTTCCAGGTTTGCAGTGCAGAATGATGTACACAACAGAGGTGGTGGGCACCTGAGGGTCATGGCATACGGCTTTGCACATAAGAAGCAGGCGAGCTTACCAGCTGTGCAACAGCTGCACAGATGGGGTGCTGATGAGCTTGTCAGGGAGGAAGTCTATCTCCTTCATGATGTTGGCCAACCTGACGGGAAGCTCCTGACGGAGAAATATGAAGGAGGTCTTCTCACAGGCATTGGCAGATCCTGCAAGGGAAACATGCAGTAAGCTACACAGCTGTACACACAATAAAGCACAGTCAAAAAGAGGAAAACACACGCTGATGTGGAGACATTCATTACAGAATATTACGCAACTGAGACAAAAACATGGAAAGCTAACAAATGCTTAATTACAGTATAATCACCCCCATAAAGCCCTAATAGTAACATTACAGAACTGTGTGTTGGTGTGTATACGTACCTACATACACATACATATATGAATGTGTATATACATACATATATATGTGTATGTATATACACACACACACACACACACATATATATATATATATATATATACGTTATACATATATGTACAAAGATGCATGTATGTATATCATGCAGATTATTACTATTATCAAATATACATATTGTAAATGAAAAGTAGGTTATTTTAGATGTACACCATTACTGATTCATCATGGATCCATACGTTATTACAGACGTACAACACAGTATTACTATGCATCTTTCTGTATGTTAAACTGAAATATATGAGCATGTCTTGATTTCTTATGATTGGGAAAAGCAACAGATACTAGTAATGTGTAGTTTGCAATCCTGCACAGAAAACCCAGCTACAGGATCAGCTCAAATAGCAAGAAACACCAAAACACGTCAGCAAAGTGGTCGGTAGGCTGTTTCTGCAACAAAAATAACTTACCAAAATCTATAAACTGCTTCATTGAAAGCGGGGACGGAGAAAACTTGGAAAACCTGTCCACTTGTTTGGGTATGTTTAACTTGGAGGAATTCTTCAGCAAAACGTGAGCGAATTTCATTTTGAATTGAAAGACAAAATCTAAACTGAAGCTGAAACGAGTTGGCTGAGGCGTCCTCTGTCTCCCCAAACCTGTGATCACACTAGCACAGCCCCTTCACTCTCAATAACATTAAGGCGTCTATTACACTCTTTCTCTCTTTCTGCAGAGACCAACAGCTTCTAAGCCATAGAAATCAAAACTGACTGTCCAGACAACGTCCCACTATCTGGTCCCACAGCCCATACTCTGGCTTCTGGCGACAGAGCTCCAAGCTAAGGTTGTGGTCTTCTCCAAATGTTTGGTTCAGTTTGACATTGCTTCCACAACACTGTCCAATTGAGTGCGGGAGGGGTCTTTTCCAGCTCTGAAAAGATATAGGAACCAGAGAAAAACAGCCTCCTCTTCTGCCGTTGAGATAAACGTTAGTCCATCAGTATTGACACTAATAAAAACATAGATGTGCCTCAGTCCCTGGTCCACACGCCTTGTTTCTTTTTATCCCAGGTCTAGATCCCTCGTGCTCTTCAGTTGTGTAATTTATAGATCTATATGAAAACATACACACCGTCCTGCGCATGCGCACTGCCGATCTAGAGGAAAGGTCACAACACAGACGCACTACAGTGGGACATCAACACGAATGTACATCAGTACAATAAATCCCAAAAACACTAAAAATACACGAACTCAAGACGAGTTACTTAACTTATAAGCATGTTTACCATTTATAAGTCCTCTATGACCTTTTTATGATGCATTTGTGCCTCATTTCGGAATGACAAAAACGTATTTGTCAAACAAGAGCAAAACTGTTAAGTAACGGTTTCTTTTTATGGGAACTGTACCTCCTAGTGGCCATTCAGAGAATCATCCTAGAGCCTAATGCATGCAAGACGTGCATTATGTTGCTGATGTTGTCTATCAAAGAAAAAAAAGGATTTCCTAACAACCAAATACAGTTGTAAGCATTTCTGAATCAGTTTTAAATTTATGGGGCTATTATACTCTCTAGGGGCAACGTAGAAAGTTATAATATGCATAATGTGAATCACAGTAAGAGCAGTCAGTGAGGCTAATTTTAGTAACACTGAATGGACAAAAGTATTGGGACCTCTTGATTCATGAATTCAGGTGGCCCCTTACTTCCAGTGAAAGGCAAGCTTAATGCTTAAGCATACCAAGACTTCACTTGACGTTTATCATTTGCTTTTATTGCTCGGAGGCTGCTAAGGTAGCCGGGGCAATATCTTGTTTTGGGACCACCACAGAGTGGTGTGACAAATCAAATCTTGTCAGTAATAAGGTTGATAAATCAATAAGGAACAAATGAACATCTAGAAGTAATGATTCATAATCCATGTCATGATGGCCTCTCAGATAAAATACTGATATTTTGCTAAATAAACCAGATTTTTATGAAAAATCACCTTAGCTACTGGCCCTATTTAACTTGAATAAAACGGGCCTTTCTGAGTTGTGTTTCATCAGATACGTATTCTGATGGGTCCTCTTATTAAAAATGATTTAAATAATTAATATATTTTTAAATCATACCTTTGTCACATAACTTTTCACAGTTTCCCTTCTAAGTGTATTTATATGTGATGTGTGTTTATGTGCTCAGCTCTGATTGTGTGTCCGTGAGAATGTGTATATGCACTCACATACATACAAACGCTCTAACATGCACATATGAACATTGTCAAGCACACATGAGCGCACTCTCACTTTTTATCCTTTTGATCACACACACACACACACACACACACACACACACACACACACACACACACACACACACAATTTCCTTCCAATTTACATGTGTGTGTGTTCGTGTGTGTGTGTGATGAAAAGGATTAACAGTGAATGTGCGCTCATGTGTGCGTGAGTATATTCTGCGAGTAAGATTTTGATGGACGTGTAATTTAGTAAGTACTTTAAATTATATTATTTTACTTCTGTATTTGGGAATGAATGCATTTTGTAAATTTTTAATACATTAAAATACTAAAACTAAAATGATAGTATTGAATTCTAAGTTTCAGTTTGATAGTAGTTCAGGTCAAGTATTTTTGGAAAAGTTTGTTTGCTTTTGCTTGATCATATTATTGACTAAAGTACTGAAGAAACAGTATCTTGACTGTGATTTTGGGCTACGTCACCTCTGGTTAACCAGTATGAGCTAATCGCACCAGCACCGTGGACGACCCCACACAGCCCTCACACTCTCTTCTCCCTCCTCCTGTCTGGCAAAAGGTTCTGTAGCATATGCCAGAACAGGAAACAATTTTTTTGCCTCAGACCATCAGACTCCTCAGTCAGAACTAAATCACAACTGTAACCACCCTCACACACGCATAAACACTGAGCTTCCGACATCTCCTAATACAGTTCATACACACACTGAACTGTTCTGCCTTAAACAACTTACATCCCAAACAACTTACACCGTCTCTGTAAATACTCCTCAACTTATCAAATGCTTGCATGTTGTCTTGTTCTGTAGTTTTGTTGCTGTTGTGTTTTTCTTGTACTCTTTCTCTTGCTCTCTTTGGACTCTGTCCTTATGTAGTCTTGTGGTGTTTCCTGTTTTTGTTCTTGTATTGCACCATGGTCCTGGAGGAACGTTTATTCACTTTATTGTGTACCATGTAAGTGGCTAAAAGTACTATAAACACCTACACTATCTGGGCAAACATATTGGGACGCCTGACCACTTTACTAGCATGGACTTTGCATTCAAATACATAGATTGTAATAGAGTTACATCCCTCTTTGCAGCTGTAACAGCTTCCACTCTTTTTGGAAGGCTTTCCATAAGATTTTTGGAGTGTTTCTGTGGAAATTTATGCCCATTCATTCTGTAAAGCATTTATGTGGTCAGGCACTGATCATGAACGAGAAGGCCTGGTTTGCAATTTCCATCCCAGTTCATCCCAAAGGTGTTGGATGGGGTCAGGACTCTGTGCTGGCCAGTCAAGTTCTTCCACAATGAACTCATCCAGCCATGTCTTTATGGAACTTGTTTTGTGCAAGGGGACACAGTCATGCTGGAATAGAAAAGGGCCTCCCCCAAACTGTGTCCACAAAGTTGGAAAGTAAGGGGCCACCTTAATTCAGTAATTAAGAGGTGTGCCCCAATACTTTTGTCCATATAGTTTACTTTAATTGAAATGAGGTCGTTTAATATCCGCTAGGTGGCGCTGTTGTTACACATTAGTGCTCTCCTACAGTTCTCCTATTGCAGCGTGTGTTAGAGGAGAGGTGCTGTTTCATCCCCGGCTGCCTTCAATCAGGAGCAGGAGGACAGAATAGCGTACATATGAAACATGGCTGAATATGAATGCACATTGAAACCGGTTGTCATTTGTCGTCTGTAGGCAAACTTGTCAGAGTAGGCATGTTTTAAATCAACGCAGACATTATTGCCGAGAGGAGATATTGTGCACAGTAGCGAGGAGTGATACAGCATCTTCAGAGTGGGCAGCATCCATACGGGCATCAGGTAAGACAGTACATGCATTCTGAATGCATTCTCGATAATGTGGTCTGGGTGGTCTGATCTTCATAAACGTGTCCCACATACGTGTCCCAGTTAACAGTAGGATTGCTCCAGCTTGACGTTCCCCGTATTCCCATATGGAAGATGACGTCATACCCCTTAGCAACCTTCTGCTATCAAGGAGCAGATTTCATAATAATAATAATAATAATAATAATAATAATAATAATAATAATAATAAAAGTTCATTGCATGAGAGTAAGTCGTGTTCATATCGCTGACACTATTTGATCATGTTGATTTTGAACGTTGCTTTCTGTTGCTGTAATAGCTAGTGCACACACGGCATGATGGAGGCTCCTCTCATTAGAAGCTTACATATGAAATTAGCTTCCATTTTTCATTCCATCTGTTCCTTCCTCACTGTCTCTCGCATGCCAGGTCATCAGGTTTGTCGTTTTGGTTTTTTTTTTGTCTTTCTTTCTTTTCTCGCTATATTGTACTACCCTGTCTGTATTATATTATATTACATTATCTGTATTTTTCTTACCCAGCCCTATTTTATTATGTGCACATTCTCATGATACAGCATTAATATTCAGCAGGCAGTTCAGGCTGTAATCAGCGCTGGAGTGAAGGGTAGCACTGTTACGTCGTTTCAATTTAAATCAGTTCTCCTAGGCCAGATGTGCTGTGTCATACCCTTACTGGGCAAAAAAAGGAGGAGTCCTAGCAGGCGAATGCCAAAGACTTGAGGTAACTAGTGGCGATGTGATAAGCAGGCCAGCAGTGAACAAGAATGCTTAGTCATTAGAAGGCCAAAGAGGGTGCTTCAGTTTCAGAGTGATATAAATGAAGGCACAATAGAGAGCAACCAATGCAATCTGTTTATTTGCTGTGATTCCAGAAATGGCTGACAAGAGTGACCTAAAAGCTGAGCTGGAGCGCAAGAAACAGCGCCTAGCCCAAATCAGGGAGGAGAAGAAGAGGAAGGAGGAGAAGAAGAAGAAAGAGGTAAGGACATACAGCGTCTCAGTAAAGTGTAAAGTGTCCATTTGTCATACGTGAACACACCACGGCACACACTGTGAGGATTTAACCTCGTCACCCAAGTGAAGCAGCGGGCAGGCAGGAACACAGCACCCGGGGAGCAGTATGTGGGAACGGTATCTTGCTCAAGGGTACCTTAGTGGTGCCGCGAGCAGTCATGGGAATCAAACCCAAGGCCTCCAAATCACAGGGGCAACTCCACCAGGCCACCGAGTGCCCTATCAACAGATGAAGAGTATAGGCTCAGTTCATCGGTGATTAAAATGGATTGTGGTAATGTTGTAACATATGGTGTATGTGTGTGTTTGTGTGTGTCTCAATACACAGTCAGAAACACAACAGAAAGCAGAGGCTGCCCCTGAGGACTCTGATTTGGACCGTAAGCGTCGGGAAACTGAGGCACTCCTCCAGAGTATTGGCATCTCCCCTGAGCCGCCATTAGGTGCGTATTCTGCAGCCTGACCGTCTACACACAGCTCACATAAACAATCTGCACAGAGATATGTGTCTTTACACAAATTGGACCTGTCCGTGGTCCAATCTGTTCTCCAGCTGAGGCGCATTTCAGCAAATATTACCGTTTGGTGACTGCAAAATGGAAGTTGGCTGAGGCTAAAGCCTTCTGCAGTTGCTCTGTGCTCTGCATGCTTTTAGAACATATTTAACCTGAAGTCAGTCGTAGTTTACCACGTTGTTAAGCCTGTCAGTTCTTGAATGAATATATTCAGAGTTCACCCACATACTAGCAGATGTGTATTTAAGGCATTAGTGAAGAGTTCACCCTGAAATACCACAGAATCATCTTTTTGTTGTTGTGGCAAAAGAAAAAATGTGCAGGATTAGATTTAGTGGCTTACAGATGTGGTACTCGTAATTGAAGTAGCCACGACCTCTCTTTCAAAATCGTACCGCTTTAGTGCCCTCTAGTGGAGAGAGTTGAAACTCAACAGGCCCAATAATGAATTATAAGGATGCATACATAGTGAATGGCTGTAACTGTTTAATAAAAAATGTATGATTGGCAATCCTTCAAAAGCAATTATATTTTTTGCTTTTCTTTTGAAACCGTTCCATGCATATCAATAGAGTTTGTATATACATTAGTGTTAAAAAGATTGGTATCAATGTACTCATCATTAAAGCGGTATGGTGGCAGATAAGTGTATAAAATGCTTCTAACGTTGTCCAATTTCACAGTTTTATATAATTATATAAGATTAGCATAATTATATACAAGTGTTAAATAAAAAAATGATAAATTAAGCAATTAAGAAAATGAATTAGAAGTGTCTAGAATGTTGATTCTAAGATTCTAGAGCTGTTCAGGATTCTAAAATGACTGAAATATCCATAATGCAGTCACATCTTGAGGTAGACGAAAACTGAATGGCTGTATAACAAATACATTTGATATTATTCTATAACCTCTCTTGACAATTTTGCAAGCAATTATGTTTATGTTTATTGTGTTATTACATTACCTTTATATTCCATGTGTTTTAGTCCCAACGCAAATGTCCCCTTCAAAATCGATGAGCACACCGAGTGAGACGGGCAGTCAGGACTCAGTGGATGGTGCCGCTGCAGGCAGGTATGTAGCGTTACATTATGTACCAAGACATAAATAATGGCTTAGTGTCAAATCAGATCTAATGACTGTACAAGAGCAATATCATGAAGTGAGTCATTGGTTAGCATTACACTATGAAGTACTAACTGAAACTAACTGGAACTATGAACTAATTACCATGCCAACTAACCTCTCATCTGGCTAATTTCACCATATTATTCATAGTAGCAATTACATCATACTGTATTAGTCTGGGTTATAGAGCAGTAAGTTTGTATTTCAAGACAAAGTATGAGTAGTCAATTCTTCTCTTCATAATCCTGAAAGAAAAGCCTATAACTGTGACAATGGAAAGGTTATAGCACCTCAGGAAGCATCATGGATGCTCGCTGAAAGATTATCAACACCAATTTAAAAAAAACGGATGTTGTTCAACTTTCTTTTAACTGATTCCCCTGTCTGTCTTTTTGGATTGCTTCAACAGATATAGGTAAGAACCGGTGTTAATGTTTCTGAATGTGTGTCCTGTAGTTTCTAGTTTTTGTTTCTGTCATTCAGATGTTGTATCTCTCCAATTGTCAATTACACTGAGGACACCTAGAACTGAGTCTGGCAGAGAGGCTGTAATGAGGACATGAAGGGAAATGGGAGAATGCATCACTACCTGATTGAGTGCAGATGCTGAGCTCTTTAGGCAGATGAGTATTGATAATAATGCAGAGAGCATCCTGCAGTTGGAAAACTAAGGAACTCTCGACTGTAACAGCATGATGTTAACCCTTAGGATTCTACAATCATTGTAGTAATATTACAGTACAGTTTAAATGTATTTTACCCAATTATTCACATTGAAATGCACTTGCTTTGCAATTGTACTGTTCTGTCGACTGGTTTGAGTCTCCATTTGTCGTTTATTTAACATTTCTGTCGATGTTAAACAGTGACAGCAAGGAAAAAATGGGCTTTTCATTCTGAAAAACAAGGCCTCGTAGTAATGTTTTCAAATGTACAAGAAATAGTCTCCTGTTCTCTAACTTTCTGAACTTATTTGAATGGGCTATGAGCAAGAACGAATGAAAAAATGACTCCACATCTCTGTTCTTCTCTGCAATAGCTATGACTTATAAGGGTTAAAGAAGGTCTTAGTGTTCTGAAGATCGATGCAAAAGCGACAGTTTTCTCTGTTTGCTGAAGGGTTTAGAGTGAGCTGGATCTGTGTAGTAAGGTGAGCGCTGATGTGGTTTGGAGGCTGCCTGTACTCTACTCAGCAGACAGGCCTGTAATTAAGCTTGTATAATGCAGGCTTGCTGCATAGAGTGACACATGATGGTTATGCTACGCCCTGTCAACTGCTCTCTGCAGGGGGGCAAATTCACAACTCCTGTGCTGAAGGATAGGGATTTGAAAGCCACTTAGATGGCTCAAACATATTGAACCAGCAGGCTATAATGTAGTGGTGGGCCAGAAATTAATAAATAAACTTATGTATCTGTAGTCCATAAGTGATAGTAGTGAGTATAAAAATGTTACAGTGAGTTTAAATGTCCTCAGATAGAACAAAACCCTTTACCACATCTTTCACTGTGTGGGCATTTTGGCCGTCTACTGTTTATCCTTCTGAATGTTTCCAACTCAGGGGTGGACGGTATAATATGTAATTGTGATCAATTATATCTTGATGCTGAGTATATTGTGAGTATTGTATTACAAAAAGTGCATGTATCACAGGTTAAAAAGTGCATGCATCAAAGCTTAAAGACAATTATAGTCTGTAAACAAACCTTTAAAGGCTTAAACTAGTAAGTACCTGATTGGATGGCAGTGCATCCTGCCATTATCTTATTTAACTTTAGTTATATTGTTTTGCGCATGTTTACCATAAGAAAAAATATCACGACAGTTTTACTGGTGCAATTTGTCTGTTATGACTTTAAACATAACTATTGCACTACATATTGTAAAAATGTCTTGTTTCATTTTTGCCATATTGATCACCTTTACTCCAGCTCACTCTTGTACTCTCTTAGATCAGGTGGCTTTAGTAAGTAAATATCAGACACAACCAGAATGTAACCAAAGAGCAGAATGTTTGAGAACGTATATGAGAAGCGAAAAGCTGCTTGAGGTTGCAGTCGGTGTACAAACATTGCTGCTTGCCATATCTTGGTGGCAGCTGAAAGAAAAGCAGAGCAGTTTAGTATGTTCCCCCAGGGTGACTGCCTGATGCCTGCTGTTACCTCCAGCCTTGACTGCAGCCATTCCTCTTGCATGGTTAGATTGGAGCCATTTACCGTAACGTGAATGACAATCCAGTTTTTTAAGTGTCATCTCCTAGTAAAACAGAGTGTCAGTTTGACACTTCCTTTTGACTGTGCACACTTTTAGTGAAGGAATAATAAGCATGCTTATGACTCGTATTGAAGGATACTCAAAAGTTTACAAGGTCAACACAACCCTTTCATAACTTGTCTCTGTGCAGGCAACCACTGCTCGGTGTTGTGTACAAGTTTAGACTAATAGGCTTGAAGGACAAATAAGAAGAACACTGAGATTGTGAACTTGTGAACCCCACTAAATATACTTTTGCTGTCAAAAAAAACCTTGTGTTTACATTTTTGTCATTTGTTTAAGCATAATTTGTAGGGATGCACAATGATATCAGAGACATAAAGGTATCAGCAGATATTAATTTGGAAAAACAATAATATTGGCAATGGACAAATGCTTAGATTCGATACTTAAACCAATACTTGATGATACATTTATCACACTCTGGAAGAGAAGAGTGTTTGAGTGACTCAGGAATATGTTGCTAGAATGCTGTAAATGTTTCAAATTTGACCTCATTTTAAGTTTATAGAAATGTAAGTTATAAGTAAATTATATTTTTCTAATTCAGGTAGATTAGTTCTAATGTCTCCATTTTAGATGTATCTTTTTGTATCTGCATTGGTACTGGCAGCAGACACGTAAATGATCAAATATGGGCATCGACCTACAAATCCCACACTGGATCATTACTAATAATTTGAAAATGCCAGATTACTCTGATGATAAACAGCCCAACAGAAATGTTCCAGAATAATGAATTAAGAAGATACTAGTTACTATTTTGGAGACAGCGACAATATCCAGCGCAGTCCTGTAGTGAAAAAGTTTTATTACAAATTACAATTCTATTATTAATTTCAGTGAAAAGAAAAATTTGACTTTTTATATGATTTTTTGTATTTGGAATGACCCTCTTTTACTTTAATGACGGCATACACTCAAGCAGGCATGGACGATATATATATATATATATTGTCATGGCATGTAATATATATTGTCTTATAGTCATATATGAAACTTTCGTCTTCATATATGTGCAGTAAACCTTATCACAAGTGCATATTCATATATGTATATGTTAATCTTTCAAGGATGTCAGTGGAGTGTGAAAGATGATAGCCTCTACATTTTGTCTCTGTTTTGTCTGTTTTTGTGACTTTTATTTCTGTAATCATATTCATGTACACAACTGATGATAATTATTGATGTACATTCCATCATAACTTCATGTAGTGTGTATTACTTGTATCGTACTTTGACTCCATTTGACAAAAAAAATAAAATGTTTAGCCATTTTCATGATAGTTTATCATAATATATCCTCAGTCATTCTTGTCGACTGTAGGTCCTATAGAAACTGCATTATATGAATGTATGTGAATATCATGAATATGTGAACAAGACACGTGACCCCTCTTAGTACAGTTAGTATCTCTGGACTGTGTTCCTCTGTGGACTGATGTGACTATTCCTGTGTTTTACTGTTCTCCTGCCTTGCACGTGGTTTTGTTTGTGGCAGCGTGTGTTTGTGATGTGTGTTAGAGGTTAATCATGCATGTTCTCTTCTCCTGGCCCAATGCGTGGCGCCCCCTGCTGCCCCCTTCAGGACCCTGCAGTGGGACACTGACCCCTCTGTTCTGCAGCTGCAGGCTGACTCTGAGCTCGGGTACTTCCTCCCTCCTCTCTCTTTCCCTCTACACCTCTTTCTGACCATCTGTTTCTCTTTTGTCACAGCCTCTCATTATCTCTCTCTCTGTCTCTCTCTCTCTGTCTCTCTCTTTCTCTCTCATTTTCTTTCTTGCTCTTTCTCACTCTCCTCTTTCCTTCTCTTTTGCTGTCCACCTATTTCTCTTTCTCCCTTTTTCTCTCTGATTAGTCCTATGTCTGTCACTCTTTCTCTTACTTTCTCGTTCCAATGTCTTGCTTCTCCCTTATCTCTCTTTTTCAATCTCTCACTCGCCTTTCAGTCAGTACTCACCATGTCTCTCGCCTCTCGCCTGCCTGACCTTTAATTTCTCTTTCTTTGTCTGTCTCTTACTCCCCCCATCCTCTCATTCTCCTTCTTTTTAAGTTTGTCAGGTTTAAGTGCTTTCAGCTGGTTACTCTCCAGCTGTTTGCCTGGGGCTGTGTAAGGCAGTGATTGATGTACCCTGCCAGTACAGGTGCAGGGAGCACTCAGACTTAAGCAGTAGAATTAGAAATACTGCAATATTTGTTGGTCTTCTGTTCAAATACACAATATTCACACATCCTAGTTACAGTGCTGCAGGAGTGCTGCCTTAACTGTATACCTATTATGTACACTGAGATGTGTACATCATTTTCACATGAATAAACATATTGCAAATGACATATTCCAGTTGATTCACTTTTGGCATTGTGTTGAGAGTTTATTCATGTGAAAATGGCAAAGTAAAGTCAGTGTACACCTCCTGTTTTTTTCAGTGTTGTATTGTAACTTGTATATTACCACAAAGAAATTGTTGAGTATTTCCTTTTGAATGAGTGCATGAGACAGGCTCCGGTGCTTTGAATGGACTCCAAAATGGGCTTTGTGTGTATATTTTTTCGTGTGTGTGTGTGTGGTGTGTGTGGTGTGTGTATTTCTGTTCCAGACGCAGGATGCACAGGCTGGGGGCATCCAAGATAATCCAGGTGGATTTCTTGCCCAGAGAGGTGGTCTCCTACTGCAAAGAGACCCAGACTCCTGTTGCAGCTCATCAGTCTGAAGGTACCATCACTGCTCATACCTTCACTGTTCATTACAGCATTCAGCATGCTATCATTGCTCATAGCAGTCTGGCGATACGGAGAGCTACTGGTTGTATTTTGCTCCTTAAGTGACAGAATGGTAAAAAAAAATTTACATTTTAAACCATAGATTAATACCTGTTGAATATTAGATTTTTATGTCTGCATTTGAGCTAATATATAAATGTTAAAATAATTTGAGATTAAAAGTGTCTGCTGAGGGAAGCGAATTTGATTTTCATCACAGTGAGGTGGGCTGTCATTTTGGCTGTCTGCTTTCATTGGGGAGCTCAAACCTGGTCAGATTAAGATTCATCTGACTAGCAGTGGCCCCCATTTCCTGAGAGGAAAGCCAGGGGAATGCTTCTTTGAAAAGAGATGCCTGCCCATCAGTGACTCTGACTTCAATACAGAACAGTGAGGGCATTGAGACGGCCTTTAAGTGGATGCAGGCTGGGGTAATTCAAGATGGCTTCTATCATCAGGACATCACCTGGAATTGTGTCTGCCTCTCATGGAGAGGGCCACCACTTTACTTTCACAATTCTGCAGAGATTATCTCATGCGTTGTGTATCAGGCAACGTGCTTGGTGCTTAGGGTATAACTCTACTCATATTTTAAAGTTTATTTTCAAAAATGGACAACATTTTATTTAAAATGTCTTTGTTATTTAAACTCTTAGTCAAAATGCTTCTAAATAGTACCAAGAAGGTTTTTGGCTATTGGTAGCAGAACATTTTGGTTCTGTATGGGTCAATTTTAAAAAGACTTTTTAAAGAACCATATGGAACATTTTCTGAGAGGCATTTATGCACTCAGATGGGTCTTTATTGGCCCAAGGTTCTATCTAAAACCGTTGCCTTTACGAAAGAAACCTTGAAGAATCATTTTTAGGGTAAAGAGCTCTGATTTGAAAAGTTCTCAAAAAGAACCTTTCAATGCTTGCGGCTCTAGCCCTCTAACAGAATAAGAACAAAAAATCACAACCACTACACTGAAAAAATTGATTCGAGATTAAAATATGTGGTTGCAATGGCTGTCTTTCACTTTAATTCTGTCTGTGGACTAGAATCATTTATTTAAATTATGTCAAGTCAAAGTTGAATTTTTCAGTGTAGAATTTCTGAATGACTTCAGAAAAAAGCCAGTTTAGATAATATATGAAAAACTCTTGATGTATATGAGTGGGATGTAATGCGTAAGGTGCATATTGCAGTGAAGAATATGCATCACTTTACATTGCAGTGTTGAATATATATCACTTTACATTGCAGTGTTGAATATATATCACTTTACATTGCAGTGTTGAATATATATCACTTTACATTGCAGTG
>JBBJLS010000140.1:15268257-15298766 GCA_037577275.1 Bryconaethiops microstoma | reverse complement strand
GAATATATATCACTTTACATTGCAGTGTTGAATATATATCACTTTACATTGCAGTGTTTAATATATGTCACTTTACACTTCACTTTACACTTTATATTTTTGGTGTTTTTTTCTTTTGGTCATTTTTTCTGTTGTATTGTTTTTATTTGTATTATTTTGTGTATATTCTGCACTGAAATCATTACACCTTCACTCCGTACACTCTAATGTGGTGTCTGAAAAGCATGGAAGCTGTTTTGCTGTACCGTGTGTTGGTATGATATGATCAGTATAGGAGGCGCTAAAATAGTGCACTCAATAATCAAGCACTCCATGAAAGAGGACCACTTGCCTTCATGAAGCTTGATTGATTTATGAAATGTGAAAGTGCCTAGTCAAAACCACTTTGGCTTGTCTGGTAAAGTAGAATGGAGGATTATTCAGCCTTATTAGTGTATGTGTGGTTTGTGCTGCATAAGGTTAGATGGGTTTTTTTAATTTTTTATTTTTTTATCAGAATATAGCCGTTAGCACTTGGAAATCAATTTCCACAAGTCTGCTCTAATCTACAGCTTTTAATGTAGGCTCGATTTATTCCTCTGAAGCCGATCTTATGTAAAACATCATATTTCAATTACATTTTCAAATTTATGACCTTGTTAAAACGAAGCACAAATAGTGCTCTGCTAATTTGATTGCATCCTCCAGACTCAGGAGCCAGGCCTAGTATAAAACACAGATGGTCTAAAAAAAAAAATGCCCTAAACATCTCCATATGGATGGTACCCCTTAACAAGCACTGACTGAGTGTTTTGCATAACATTGTCAGGAGACATAATGCAAAGCACAGGTTTGTTCTCCTGTTCTTCCTGTGAAGGTTTAATCTGTAAGCAATGCGCTTCAAGTGGGAATTTTACTAAATGCATCCTCCTGCAGAGTAGACCCGATTGCCCCTTTCTCTCACTCCCCTCTCTCTCTCTGTCTCGTCTCCCTTTTTTTCCTTGCCCTGCCTTTTTCCACCAGAATCCCCACCATCTTCTCATGGCTCCTTGATCCCTGCGTTGGCAACAGCTGCTTGCCATGTGATTGGAGACTTCCTGTCATTATAATTGATGTGTTTTTATTCTTCCCACTTCCTTGAAGCCTGATCAGAATTAAAATTGCTGGCGGAATTTCCTGTCAAGGCGGGTCATTTATTCAGCAAGTGCAACCGCTGACAAGCCTTTGATTGGCCGTTGCCCTTAGCGATGCTCGCGATCACTACTCTTTGTTTGTTTTTTCCTCCTATCTGCCTTGGTCCAGATGCAGGAGCAAAGTATCACAGCTGGCCGGAGCGACAGGATTGTCTATCTGACGCTGGCCCATGCACACTTCTAAAAAGAAGTAGAAAGAGAGGGTGGAGTGTGAGCTACACATATAGAAGTATGTGTGTGTGTGTTTGCGGGAGGAGGTAGCGGGAGAGAGAGAGAAAGCGAGCGAGAGAATAAATGCATCACTTCTCCACCTGTTAAATTTTGCACTCTGTTTATTCAGCCTGTTCCAGAAGTTCCTTTCGCTGATTGGTGAACTTAAACAGATTTTGTATATCTTGGCCTTACAATCCCCCCCCCTTGTCTGGGGTGGTTCCAGGGAAAGCCAGGTGCTAGCGTGCTATGAGAAATTAAAGGCTCTCACACTCATTAGGTGTAGTAATATCTGAAGTGACTCGTGCTGAACAGTGGTCACCTTCCGCCGGCTATGACTTTATTTGTCACGCTCGTTTGAACATTTCTCAAGGGCTGCTTCGGAGATTAGCTGTTGAGATTTTAATTTCCACCTTACCAAACATGGAGGTGCATTTTTTAGAGCTACTTGTTGCATTTTGCACAGACGAAATCCTCGCTCAGGACATTTTGACGACTTGTTCATTATTTTTCCCATTTTGTTGATGCATATGTTTGTTGACATTCCAATTACAATCACATTAGTAATCGAGGGATCTGGCAATTGTTTTGCAATTCATTTGAGTAATCATGTACATGCAATTTATAATGGCAAACATTTACTCCAGCTTCATTTCTGTGTCATTTGCAGGTACAAACATACATGCGTTCATGAGATCCAACAGCAGTGGGTTTACATCTCTTTCATGTACACAAAACTGATTTATATGCTGATATGTCTCCATTGAGAAGGTTCAGGCTAAAGATGGCTTTATAATGACCAGCAGATAACATGTTTATCATTCATATTGCAAGGTAACCACTAAGCATTTTATTGAGATGTACATTTAAGTGACTCGTTTTTGTATCAAATAATCCACTTTAATTGAGTAATCATGACAGCTATAATTGACATTTTCATTCACTTTCATTTTGTAATCAGTTTAGTATTTATTTCTGCTGTTTAACCCTTTTTTTAACTGCAAAGGCTAAAGTTGTGGATCCATGTGTTGTAGTCACAGTTTTTTAGCATTTACTGGATAACTCATGATATATATTTCAAAACAATCCTTAAAAAGTAATTTTCAACAGAATTATAAACCAGTACTTTAAGGGGTTTGACTTATAATAGCCAAATTCAGACTTTCCTATTATGTAACTATAAAGCACCTTAAAAAGTTGTTTTGGCTGATTCGTTTAAGGTAAATAATTCTTACAGTGGTGGTTGTCACTGCGTACTGAGGTTCAATGAGGAGAAGTATCAGTACAATCCGTTCATCCTTTGTTTTTGTTGGGGTTTTTCACTGTCTTTTTTAGCACATCTCATTATTCCATCCGGCCTGATAGGCTATTATGTTATCAAAGCATCACTTATTGACCTTTCTGTGCCCTCAGGGCCGGACCCGGGCCCACAGAACCCAGAGTGACCAAGAGCATGGCTAAATTTCCTTACTGTGTTATCTCTGTTTTATGTTCTAATGGATATTAGTGTCTTATTAGAAGCGACCAGTCTGACCTTAGTTCATGACCGTGTGTGATTCTTTATGTTTACGTTCAGCTGCAAGGATTTAACAAAAGCTGGTTTTATATGCTGTTTAGTTAACCTTCATTGAACTCTCAGTTCAGCGGAATTCATGTGATTGAGCTGGGCCAGTGACAAATCTCTTGACAGTTTTTATTAATAGTAGATCTTGTGATTTTGTTGTGAAGACCCACCTCCTATATGAAAAAAATTGTGCATGATTTGAAA
Organism: Bryconaethiops microstoma; assembly: GCA_037577275.1. Taxonomy (NCBI): domain Eukaryota; kingdom Metazoa; phylum Chordata; class Actinopteri; order Characiformes; family Alestidae; genus Bryconaethiops; species Bryconaethiops microstoma. The sequence goes on along the minus strand of JBBJLS010000140.1, from coordinate 15,295,616 downwards.
CCTAATTCCATTCAGAGGTCAGTGAAACCAAGCAACTGGTATTTCGCAAGCATGTAGGTGACTTGTACGTAGTGTGTGACTGGTCACTACAAGTCAGTGGTCTTTCAGATGACCCATCTGAACTTTTGACTCCCTGAGAAAGCCCATTCTCTTAAGCTGTGGGCGTTGTCTTGCATCACTCTGAGTGTGTGTGACTCTGTTTAGGAGATTTAATGCAATGATCTTTTCATTTCCGCCCATCTTTGCTGTAATGAATATGAGTAGTGTGAGTTGTGTCTAGGTTCCTGTCCACTGGTTGGTCAGAGATCACTCTCTCCTTAGTGTGCATTGTCCATGCTCAATCAGATTAGCCACCAGTCACTGGCCGCCATAAACATGGCTCCAGTGCTTACTGGGCGATATGATTAGTTTGAAAGAGCTGGCTTGTCATTCCTGAGGGTCGCTGGGACAGGGTGACATTGCAGAGACATCACTTATCCAGTGGACAGTGCAGGGTCAGCTTCCCAGAGATCCACATATTCCATATTCTGTCTTGCAGTGGAAGGAGGATCACAATAAAACATTTAATATGATGTGTTTTGTGAAATCACAAGTTGAAGGGAGTCTTTTGCATTATCAGGAACATATTGTTACCGCCTAATCCGGTATCTTCTTGAAATTATTTGGTTACTACTCTGTACTCACTATGTGTGTATAGTTACAACAGTGAAGAAGTGATTGATGGGCCAACACACAACTTCAAAAAATAAATGTTCTTTGTTGAGTTTTGGTGCAGTTCTAAATCTTTAATTAACTTTCAAATTCTTCACACTCACTGTGCATTGAGAGGTTCTTTAGGGCAGCATTTCCCAATGCTGGTCCTGGAGGCCCACTGATCTGCACTTTTGATTGCTTTTCCTGCTTTAACACACACTTTACCTTAGGAAGGGGTGGTTGAAGTGCTGATTAGTTGTATCATGCGTGTTGAGAACAGGAAGAAAGCAAAAATGTGAAGGACCAGGGTTGTGAGACGCTGTTTAAGGTGAACCAGTAGTAGTTCCCCATATCTTACTTTGGCCCCTTAAATTTTAAGCCTCTTAGGTTTGAGGGGCTAAATCTCAACTTAGCTTTTGTGCAGCATTGTTTCCTAGTCAATAAGCAACCTAGTCTGTTTCCTGGTATCTTTGTCACCATATAGACAGTGTGTGGCCAAAGCCAGTAGAGCTTAAATGGTAGACCATGGTGCTGACATGGCTTTAGCAGCCTCTCCCTCTGATTCCCATCAGGAGAAAAAAATCAGTTACAGCTGTAAATTTTTTTAAGAGTAAGAACTCTTTCAGCCAAGTGTGTTCTGTGTGCCTAGGTGGGTCAGGCCTTACGGAGGTTGGCGCTGGGTCCAGCATGCAGAAATCGGTCCCGCTCAGCCGAGCCTTGCGAACCCTTTAATGGGCCACAGTGGAAACATGGCCGAGGAGCTGCTGTTCTTAGTGCAGGGGGATGCTGAGGGGCCGACGTGATATCGTGGCGGTAATTGCCTTTAGTGAACCGCAAATGGCTCTCAGTCATACAGTTTTGCACTTAGACTTACCCGCCCTGGAATCCGCCACAAATAAGGTTATGGGTTCACGCGGTCAAGGAAGCCATTTTTTTCTTTGTTTCTTTCACTATGTGTGTGTGCATGTGTGAGTAAGTGTGTGTGGCTTCTCTCTGGCATATTTCTGGATCATTAGCTACAAGGTCTCCTCTGAGAGTGTGTGGTAATACACTGACAGAATCAGTTTTTTTTACAGTTTTTAAAACTGTTTTAAACTTGTGGTGGACCTTAATGTTTTGTAATTACCCGAAAGCAGAGTTGAAACTAACTGCTAATCTGTAAGGCATTGTTGTACGTTGACCGAAGGTTCTTCATGGCTCATAATGAAGTAGTTAAGAATCAAAATAGAAAACGACGAAATGGCAGCTCCCAAGATGTTTAGGCAATTAATTAACTCAGTGTTTGGTCTATACCTGTCTGCAAAGTATTTCATTTTTTTTTTATTTACAAAGACAGCCATGACTTTAATTATTTTCATAAGAATAAGTCACGTCATTAAATTTGTTTGATGATTCTTACTTCAAAAATATGTAGACTGCATGAAATGCAAAATGTGCATGAAATGCAAAAGTTCTTATGCTTTTTGTCAGTTTTTGGTTTTTACTGACCTTTACATTGTGATTTTTAAATAACTAATAGATTAATACAAATATTGAAATCAGATATTTTTTAAGTTACATTAAGAGGTAAAATTAAAATAAGTTATTACATATCCTGACCAGTTAGTGTTTTTTTGGGATCCAAAGGTCCACTGCAGAAAATGCTTATATTTTACCTTTAAAAAAAGTATAGTTAAACATAGCATGAAATGTACACAGTTCATAACTTTTTTCAGTTTTTGTCCCTGATGTAGTCATGTAGCCATGACATGTTCAAATTTTAGAACTGCAGATGTGAACCTTATGGTACTAATAAACACAAGCACCCAGTACCTAAACCTCTCAACCTGCCCAGGCCACATCTGGATCTTCATTATGTTCACGCAGGCTGGTCAGTGTGGTTATTATAGTGTAGCTTGTCAGCTTTTTTTGTATTGTTTTTATTTGAAACGAATGTGTCGGTGTATTGTGTCTGTCGCAGCTTATCAGACTTCCAAAGCACTAAATATTGTCAAATGTGTTCTTATTTCTTGAAGTATCGCAAAATTTATTTATTTTATTTTTTTACCATCGCCCACGAAATGGTGACTACTGTTTTCCTCTTTTTAGCCCACCTGTGACAAAACTAAAACACATTTATGTATTTTAGTTACAGGTTTGAATCTCTGGCAGCTCAAGGCCAGGTGTTGCAGGATGGGCCTGGTATGACTGACAGGTATCTGTGGGACCTAATCTTTAAATACCCTACATGGCGTATCATCTGTGCTGCCTGTGTGCCCCATAGGCAGCAGGAGCAGCAGCAGTAGTGTGCTGGCTCTAGCTCTCGCTCTGGGAGTGCAGCTGAGCCATGCGCTCGGGTCACATATGGAAGCGCTTGGTGCTGCCGTGTTGTTTCAGCTCTCTCATGCGAAAGAAAAGCCGTGGGTGTCAGCGTTCACAAAGCTAAAGGTTAGCGCCAAAATTCCCCTACTCACGCTCGCACAATGGAGCATGTTCCTTTTCCCTGTCTGAGGGTGGAAGAAGAGTCGTCTCGGATTTAGACACCGTTACATTTATTCTTTTAGAGCCGCATTGTCGGAATTAATTGGTCGCCTTGGAGCCTCCTTTTACCTCTGTGCTTTTTGCTGCAAACTGTTAGAGTGTGAATTTCATCGCCGTCATCCTGCTCCAGTTTCATGCCGAGAGAGGCCCCGGCCCCAAATGGTTTGGATCCAAGCGGGATGCCAGTCAAACCCAAGAGGAAAAAAAAAAATCTGATATCAGATGAAATGATGTGTTTCGCAGTAGGTGGAGCATGCCAAGTGGGACCCAGATGATTGCAATTTTCCCTCTCATACCACAACATAATAGAATACATGAAGCTGTTCTCTGCCAAAGAGTGGCTGCTGTCCATGGAGCCACTGTAATAATATTTGCCATGTGATGTGTGTTGGAAATCAAATGGAATACATTTTCGTTCCTATGTATAGTTACTCTTTTTACATTTTGTGTTCCCATGTTCCCTTGGTTTGGATTGATGAGTTGAGGCAGAGAGGAGGCCTGGGTGGTCTGAGCTTTCGGCCTCAATGGCCACTGCTTTCATTTTTCTATGCTTTTTGTCATTGACCCTGGCTGCAGACCTATAGAAGAGCTCCATCCTTCCACAAAAGACAATATATTCCCAGCAGTGTATTAGTTTCAGGTTCCTCTGAAACTCCTAATATTGTGCTTATGTCCTTGGATAGCAAGAAAATTACAAAATTGCACTGGATACTGTAACACAGAAACGGATTGTTTTGACCCTTGCACCAATAACACATGTTGCTAGCTGAATGGAATACACATATCTCAGTGTTCCATAATGTAGCTATTCAGTACCACACACGACCATCAGGGAGCACTCTTAGCACATGACAGATGTTGCATTCCCTCCTAGTCCTCAAGCTGGTCTAAAGAGAGGCAAGATCCCTTTGTTACAGTTTATTCATGCAGTTGAAAGTACAAAAAGCTAAACTCACTTGTTCAACTGGTGTGAACTGTAAGACAACTCGCTTTGAGTTGATGGATGAAGGCCATGTAGACCTGAATAATTTTCTTTCTCTTGTAAGAGAACTTCCACCAGACACATTTCTTACTGTATTTAAAATAGATGCACTCTGACGAAAATGATCTAAAACTCCTTACTGGGACATATAAGGGAGAGTGTCCGTTCTTGTGAGACTTAGTGAAAGCTCATTGCATTGCTTCAGTGGCTCATTTTGACAGGCCAGTGTTTGGAAAGTTTGAAGTCATGAGGTTTAATCATGCTCTGTGGCCAGCCTGTGCATGGCGTGGCATGATGGCTCTCTTAAAGATGTGGTTCTGGGAGCGCGCCAGCTGCACTGGCACCACGGTAGGGGACCACAGACCCGTTGCATAATGTAGGTTCATTACCAACGCAGAGCCTTTGTAGGTCAGAGCAGAAGGCAAGAGTAGGAACTGTGTGTTGAGCTAATTTAGCTAATTAGGGTGTATATTTACTGATGTATTTGTTTATTTCCAAACTAGCTGATTTCTGTTCTGGTTAATTGTTAGGTTATGGTATCAAAAGAGCAATTGCAATTGTGTAATCTTTGTGTAACCTTTACTTGTTTTCTTACAGTCAGGTAATAGACAAGTCTTAAGTGTGAAAATAAGGATGGTTTTATAATAAAAAATAAATGAAATAATACTTAAAATAATAAAAAAGCATAATGATGTTTCTTTGAACCGCTAAAACCATGACTGAGAAAATGTGGAACGCTGACAAATACTGCCAGTCCGAGTAGATTTGTTTTCCACAATGCCATTGTATTTGCTGTATTTAGCAACAGTGAAGTTCATTGTTGTGGCAGTGCAGGTCCAAGTTGCGGTGCTGTTGCATGCCTGAAGCACACACGTCACTGCATTTTGTTTACCTTCATAATTCACAAGCCAAATGAGCTGAACAAGTCTTATTTCACTTATTAGAGTACTTAATAACTGCACACATATTACTGTACCCGTCACAGTCTTGAAATTTATATATATTATATCTTCACAATTATATAAATAATAACATTAAACTAATGAATATTTTTTGTTTAAAGCAGTTAAATTAGTATCATCTTATACTTTTTTGTAGAGAACACTACATTATACTAATGTGAAATTATGCTTTTTTGTAACTTCAGATATGTGTAGATACAAATCTCAATAAATGTGTTTCTTGCTTTTTTGTATTTATTTGCGTGCTCTGTCTCTTGTGAGACAATATTTGTGGAATCCTATAACTATGGGAAATAATTGCAATCAGCCTGAATAATCATCTCTAGTGGCCACAACACTGGCATGAATAAAATTTGGTTTACTGAGTTATACAGAGTTTTTTAACCAAAAATCCCTAAAAATGTAAAAAGCAAAAATGTAATTTTTTGCATTAGAATTGTTCACATATATTGAAATGTCTAGGCATGTATTGAGGTGAATTTACTGCCAAGCTTTTACTGTGCTCACGTTATTCCCCCTTTTTACGTGTTGCCTGAAATATTTCGTCTAAATCTGACAAGGCCTTAAATCCCCCAATCTGGGGCATTTCCTGCAAGCGTTAGCGGAGCTTCTGAGTAGTTATCTGTGTTCAAAGCGACCGACTTGTTTATCTCTGCCGCTCTGAATATTTCCAGACCTCAGAACGCTGCCCATGTCTCAGAGGGAGAGGCTGCTCTGTGCTGTGTGGCCTTCGGCCAGCAGATAAAGGTTAGATAGCACTGCTATAAAAGACACAGCGGGATCGATCTGAGCTGTTCATCATAATGATGACAAACGAGGATGAGGATGCAGAAGGGCACTGGGAGGCCGAGCCCTAAGCTGATCTATCTCTTCCAGTAAATAGTCAAAAGCTTTGTGTTCCACCATGCCGAACTTCTGAAGAGCTTCAGATTGGCTTCCAAAAAGTGGCGCATTGAGATAAGAAGTGTAATGATTTATATGTGTGGTTTGATGCCACAATCATTTTTCTTCAAGTAGAGTCACTCATCCTCTGTTTGTCTGTGATTCATTCATATTTCCTCTCTGTTCTGTGAAGAACTGTCATGGCTTAGTTGGGCTTACTTATAAAATATAAGAGAAGACAACAGGTCACATCTTGAAAATACTCTCTAAATCAATAAGATTTAAATTACGTTAAATTTTAAAATTACGTTAAATGTGACAGTACTGTTGATGTAGATTGTAATGTAAGCAAAAAAAATCAGAAAAATACTGAAAATAGTTTCAATTATAGACATTTAATTGACCACCCCTAACAGTTATTGATTAATATATAGTTTAAAAAAATTATTATTCCTAGGTTTAATAAAATAATATGTCTGCAGAAGTTAGAATTGTCTGATGGAACAGTCACTCCTAATATTGTTTGTGGGTGGTAGAAGTGGTAGGAATGGGTAGAAAATTGTTTGAGTTGATGCTTGTATGCAGACCGAGTGGACAGTGGCCATTGCTGTGTGTGTGTGTGGACATGAGAGGGAGAACGAAGTGCCCTGAGCCTTGGACTACCACACAGCTGCAGGAGGCCTGAGGCAAAGAGTAGCTGAGAGTCAGTTAAAGGTCTGCCTCCTATGGGCTCTGAGTCCTGATTCCTCTCTCTCTCTTTGCTCTGCTAGATGTGTTTGATGAGCACAGACCCTAGAGAGGAAACACACTCTCTGCAGCTTGTCTTCATTTGATTTCAGAAGAAAGTCTAACACTGCCACATAGAGTAAGTGAGAGAGCTTTTGTTGTCTAGAACTGAATGAGTCATGGTGCACAGACTGCAGCTCAGTCATCATCATGGCTAGCAGGAAGAGCAGTGTTGATATGAATGGGTCAACTATGTATTGGATTTTGAGACTGTGATCATTGATCAAAAGCCCCAGTGAAAGTCATGCTGTGTCCAGATTATTTTGCTCTAAAGTTATTTTGCAAAATAATCTAATCTGTTCATGTTACCCCAATTGCCAATCAGTGAAGATAAGTTTGGTGATTGAGGTTTGCTTCTTGAATCTTTTCCTGGAGTTACAAGGCTAATGTAGCTAACAAGCAGTGGGATATCATACCTCATGCCAATACATCAACACACGCTTGCCTCAAACAGCATCATGCAGTTCTAGATTTGTGTAATTTCTAACAGTGTATAACATACTTAATGAATAAAAAAAAGCGTATGTGCAAAAGTTCCTTCAAGATGGCTGGCATTAGTGCACACAGTAGGGATTCAAAGAAGGCGTAATAGTTTTTGCCAACTAAAATATATGTACCAAAAAAACATTTTTCAGCTTAAAAAATAATCAAAATCATCAAGTGTGTTATACTTTTTTCATTGTTAATTTTTGGCAGGAAACAAGGGGCCAAACAGTACTTTCCAGTCACAGAAAAGTAGCCATGTGACATGTAGACTATTAGCAGTCAGGGGAAGGTGAAAGAAGAAACTTTATGAGAAAAACACAAGTGGAAGTACTTTATTTGTGTTGTACTTATCACAAATAACATCACAGCTGTCAGAGCCATGATGTTATTCGTGATAAAGCTCAACCTCAAACTGGTTTTATACAAAAAAGCCATGAAGCTGCAGCAATTATTTTACTAGATTTACCTGAATGTGGTTTTGTTCAGTCAGTCTAAAACATCTTTTTGTTTGTTGAATTGTACTCTGTTAGTTTCTGGGTAACTCTAGATTACATCACGTTAAGTGTATCAAAAAGTTGACTTGGGGGAGTGACAGGTTTGGACTTTGATGCAGGCTTGCTGCCACAGTCTTCTTCAAAATCTGACCTAAAACACGGCAATGTGAACCTTTAAAATTTGATCAGTAAATTCCTATAATAAATAATAAATAAATAAATTCCTATCTAATTTAGAAAATTACAGTAAGACGCAGTGCAAAGCAAGTTGTTACTTAACAACTAGTGTTCAACAGAAAAATACCTTTTTGTGCAAAAAAGTGCTGTTAACACGAGTAACAGCAGAGGTAGAATATTCTTCATCCAATCAGACCGTGGTTGTATGATCCTATAATTGTTGTAAAATTTTAGACACAACAGAGTGTGAATACAAGCGGTAGCCAGATATCTGTCAGTCGGCTGTTAGCTGGAAAACAACAGCAGCATCTCATAGCTCCTTATGGAAATCTTTATCAGATAATGTATGGTATTTGTTAATTTTGTTTTACAGATTTTACATGTTTAATATATACACATATAAGCAAGTCTGCTTGACATCACTTAAGAACTCAGTCCAGTTTGAGATGTGTAATGATTTACGCATGCACAATGCTAGTTAGGTATAACATAAGCTTCCAATTACTTGTAGCTCCTGTGTTAAGTTAAACCAAACATGTATTGTCTAACTGACAACTTATGGGATAGTGGCAAAATTCATTAGAAATCTTTAAACGTGTAGCCAATGCAGATGCTGCTCAGGTGTTTCTGAGCACATGTATGTGTATGTAGGTGAGTTTGAAAGCTTTAGCTGACTGAGTTGGTGAACTGGGGGCTAGACAATGTCTTTGTCATGCATGGGGTGGCGTGCCAGCGCCACATTAGAGACCTCTTTCATGTCCGCATCTCTGTTGCCTCCTCCTCTGCTCTCTTCCTCTGTTGTGGTCTGCAGGCTGCTCAACACCCAACTTCTGAGGCGCGAATAGTGTGTTTGTGTGTGTGTGTGTGTGTGTGTGTGTGTGTGTGTGTGTGTCTGCATTGCCTCACAAAACAGAGGCACACAGTGTGTGTGCTTATGCGTATGGTGGATAGCCTGAATCTCTACTCTCTTTTGCCATCTCTCACGCCCCTACGCGGAAATACCCCTCAGACTCGTTCGGCCCTGTTTTCATCCATATTGACGGGGCCTGGTGAGGAACACCAGCACCCCCCGTATTCTCCCTGCACATTAGAGGGAAATCTCCCCACTTGTCAGATGAGGAGGAATTTTTTTGATTGCATAATGAGCTCCATATCCCAAATAGGAGGCCCAGAACTGCACAGCTTGGCCCAATAAACGGCTGGATGAAAGATTGGGTTGCATCCTCCTGCCGTTTAATGGATGGGATCTCGTCTTGTGCACAATTTTTTTCCCTCTGTCCGTGCCGCTTTCACACCATACCTTTTGCCTTTTCTAAAAACACTCAGTGTCAACATCTATCTATCAGCGAGAGGACAGGCGCTGGCACAGACTCTGGCCCTGCTGCTGGACGCCTTCCAACTCACACAGACAAACCTCAACTTTAATATTTCCAAACCGTGCATGTTCCCATTCCACCTCTGCTTTAACAGGAAATTTGAAGGGCAAAATCTTTGATCTCTTGGTACCAGTCAAAAAATTCTTCAATGGTTCAATATAAGTGCCAGTTTGAAAGAGCGAAGGCATTCGTCCCTCAGGACCGCCGCAGACGCCTGTTTAGATTAAGCAGCTCCACATGCATAGCTACTGTACAGTGGGACATGCAGTGTAATCTTTGAGATTAGTAATATGGTCCACTCCTGGTGTGATGATTTCTTCACTTTACATAATGAATCAGTGTACTTGGACCTCAGTTGGTGATCCAAAGGCAAAGCAGGATTACGGAGAACGGTAATTGAGACACTCACACACTGATCCTTGTCTTGTTATTAATCTGTAACAAATTGCACTGTGGTATACTTCTGACACAGTTTACATATAATATGCAATAGTAATACTTTAGGAACACATTTAAACAATTTTAAACTTACCCCTGACATCTTCAATCAGCCAAGGTGTCCAAATGTTCTTCTTAATCTTCTTAGTCCAAAACTTCGCAATCTTAGAAAAGGAGCTGCGAGGTTAATATTGCTTGCAAACAGTAGTCTGGCAAGTTTGGACATGGTATGCGGTAGGACATGGTGTAGAACTGAAAGAAAATGACAGAACCTCAACATGTATTTACAGTTTGAATGAGGAAAAGCTTTGAGTGATTGATTTCTAGTTTTTGTTTGCAATCGTAGTATTGTAGCTCCATCGCTAATTTTGAGAAGCGAAATCTGGTCTGCAAATATTCTTCAGATCCTGAAAATTTTCTCGAGTAATTCACAGAATGTTACTCAGTAATAAATCTCGAGAGTCCTGTGTTTAGTTATTCAGTAATATTATCTGTATATATTATATTAGGCTTATTGTCGGACTTTGAGCCTAGTTTTGGCCTCTGTATTTTGTATTGTTTTTAAATACGTGTAGTCTATGTCCTAGTCACTTGTATTATGGGGTCAAGTAAACAGTGATCATGTCTTGTGTGTTGAACTGAGGCCTGGAGAAACATTTAGCTGCATATGGAAGGAATGCAGTTAAGTTCTTCTTGACTCTTGTGTTCTCATAACAATTAGCGAAGCCACAGTGTCTTGTCTTGATGTATGAATAGTATGCTGTGAGCTGAGCTATAGATCTCCGTCCGGCGAGGGCTGAGCATAGCTGCCATGGAGAACAGCGTGACACAGGGAGGATTCGAATTGACTTGAGCAGCGTGAGGAAGCTGAGGGAAGATTGAATGGCTGCGAGAAGCGGAAGATGTCATTACAGTGCCTCGTAGGCCCAGAGTTTCATCAAACTGGCAGGCAGGGAGGATAGAGCTTAATACGCTGCCCCACAGAGCTGGCTGGTATTACACGGCAGGTGGAAGAGAAAGTATCTCATGACTGGGATTAAACGGCCACTGGATAGAGTAGAAGGACTACGTTAAAGCTGCCCCTTCTCATTTCTCCTTCCCTCTTCCATCTCCGAGGGCTCTTGCTAATACCCAGACACCCTGTTGGGTTGCTAGTTCAACATCGCCTTAAATAGCGTGGAGAGATCGACTTCTTTTAAATCAAACTGTTATGGTATTATGATTTTATTTAATTTACAGCTTGTCTCAGAGGTTTCCTGTCGATTGGAGTGTGTGTGGTTCACCCCGTGAATGTCAAGCAAATAGACAGTGTTGATGTTTTGCAGAAGCTGATCTGGGGTCATGAAAATATGCTTGGCTCTAAGGTTGGACGAGAAGCCGCAGGGACCCGCGGGCTCATGACATGCCTCTCTCGCCTTGTTTGCTAACCTATGGTCTCTCAACCACGATCATGAATCAAGACTGTCTTGCTTTGTCCCAGTCTCTGTGGTCAGGCTGACCACTTCATGCTGCGCGGCCTCTCAGCTTTCCCTCATCCCTCCTGGAGCATATCATCCTTTCCCAAACCTGGTCAAATCAGGTCAAGTACTGCTTCACTGAAAAAAACTGATGCATCCAATTTACTTCATTCAAAAGTACTTTTCACTTCCATCTGAACAGATTACATCAACACAGTTTTTACTGAAAGAAGGTAAACTAAAGGAATGAGTCATATTTTATTTATGTGGCAGTTAAGTAAATGTATTGCTGTCTTCACAGGATTCAACTCCAGTCTTTTCTCTTCCCTCATGCACAGTTGCCCCCTCTGACACCAGGCTCGCAGTACACAGCTCTCTTGGCCTAGAGGTGTCCCATACCCTGACTCCGTTTTTTCTGTCAGGCCCTGAGGGGACAGCCGCACAGACCCAGAATGGAGAGAATGAGTCGTAGTGCTTATGCAAAGAGCATCACCTCAGAGCCCAGTAAGGGAACAAGAGAAAAACAGATGGAGAAAGAAAGTGAGAGACAGACAGAGAGAGCAAGAGAAAGAGAGAGAGAGAGAGAGAGAGAGACAGAGAGAGAGAGAGAGAGAGAGAGAGAGAGAGAGAGTGGTGGGGTGGCGGTATAGTGTGGTGTGGTCTGGGCTGGCTGGCTGGCTGCCTGTCTGGGCCTGGGAACTCCTTGGTTCCCCGCTGGTCTCTGGCTTGCAGGCACAGTCACATTCAGCAGCTAAACCACACTCACTCTGGACCAGACTTCACTCACGTCACTGATCCACATTAACCCGCAGCACCTCTGGAGAAGTAACTGCCTGAGCACTGATACTGGCATATTAAAGTTGCAGTCAAGATTTAAACTAAGGCCAGTAAAGGCTACCTCAACTCTACACTGTTGTGACAAGGTTTTGCGACAGCTAGACTTTGCTGGTGTCCAATAACTTTGAGAAATTACATAATACATAATTTTCACTTAAAAAACATTTGTGACGATATATGTGACAGCCTTGAGAGTGATGGTATATGCCAAATTGTTATTTATTTACCCGTTCTCATGATCATCCTAATCATTCAGGTGTTTTAAGAAATTTTGGGGGGTAATCCTTCATCAGTCAATCCATGTGAAATTAAGGAAGGCCTCCTCACTGACCATTTCATTTTTGTTGAGTATTTTTAGCAAGTAATATAATTTCATGGATGGACACTGTGTAAGTCTTAGGCATTACTCTTCATTTGTTTATAGTAAAGAATAGTTTTTAAAAACGGGCATGGGAAAGACCATGCCAGTTAAAAAATGTTTAACGTTTAAAATAAGAACTTAGTATCTGTAGAAAATGTTGCACTTTTTCCCAGAGTATTTAATTTAAGGCAGAAAATCAGGCCATTGTTACTCATCATAGCTGGAAAAAAAAAATTTGTGAAAGAAACCTTTAAATAAATATTTAGTTAAAATTTACTGTGCTCTTCATAACAAAGTCAAATCGATTCTTGAAAGAACACATCGTGTCATTTGACAAGCAGTTTATCTCCTGTCTGAAAGCAGTGAATGCTCTTGTCTGGTGCTATTTTGGTCTAATTGCATGATGTGTAAAGAAAAAGATGAGCATATAAAAAATATTATTGCATGATATAAAACCATAAATGTCCCAAATACACCAGATCCATTATGACAGTGAACATGAGTGAGCAGTGTTCGTGGAAACATTCTTGTAGTGCTGAAATCATTGTTGAGGAAGCCCTGGGGCACTGTGCTCCATCTCAGCTGGTGTGAACACAAACACACTGGTGTTGAAAGTGTGAGTTGTGGCGCGTCTAGTGTGATGGGATCACTTCCTCCTTAGAACTGGACGGCCACTGTCAGCCTGACCCTTGCCTGTTAACCTCTGGCACCCCGAGGTCAACAAGAAAACAATCCCACAGGGCCCAGTGTGTGTTAACGTGTGGCTGCTTGTATGCTCTCATCTGCAGGTGTCTGCTGGGTGTTAAGCATCTCGGAGGCCCTTTGCCATCTGTAGGCGTGGGTCATGGGGGGCGGGGCAGGTTAGGAACACATGCCCAGTGTGGAGTCCAGAGGCAGGTGCCTGTGGGAGCGGATCACCAGGCGAGTTCTTTGACTGGGGTGAGTGGGTTAATTGGGGGAGTAAGTCCTCAAGGCTTGGGGGTCTGGTGCAGCTGACGGGGGATCAGGAGAGAGCAGAGCGAGAGGCACGCCACTCAGCAACCCTGCTTCCTGTTGGGTATCTGTATCTGTAGTATTCTCCTCCCAGCGGACATCTTGATTTACTAACGTACACACATACAAGCATGTGCGCACACACACATGGAGCACACATGTTCCTTAGAACCTGGGAGATTTTTAAAGCACTGTGTTGTTTGTCTTTGGCTCACGCTTGTGAAAATGCAGCTGTGCAAATTCTGGTCCAAGCCTGACGAGAAAACAAGAAGCCATGCAGATTCGAGACAAGTCCAGCCTGCAAGTATATTGGAAGGCTGTGATCTCCGTGCAGCTAGATTAGTGACGAGTCTGGCATGTCTGTGGATCAGGTACAGCTGATCTGTTAGTCATTAGTGTGAGTGCAGGCAGGGCTGGAGCTGGGTCACTCCGGAGGGGGCTGAGGTGCAGTTTTGGCAGATGGCACACATGCCAATAAATGTGATCTTTCTGTCTTTTCGTGCAGAAGAAGAAGAGGAGGATGAAGATAATACAGAGCCCAAAGTTGGCCTGGAGTCTGATCAGAAAGATGATGATGAAGTCAAGGACACAAAAGAAGGTAAAATGGAATGTGTATGTGTGGGGTTACTTGGTCAACATAGGCTGCTCAGCAGCATCCACCTGGTAAAAATTTAGTCCATTTGACTCCTGCGTGTTATACCGAACAACATCTGTCCAATTTAGAGTTTGTGGTGGAGACATCTCTTTAAAATACCAAACCTGACATTGTACAGCATATTTTCTGTTAAATGAATTATAGCGTGAGGAGTAATTCTAAATCCTGTCATATGAACATCCCTTGTAACTTATCACATTGCAAACCCACTTAAGTGTATTTTCCCCACATTTTCAGAATAGGAAACTGGCTGCACACAGTTGCCCCTTAATTGGACATAATTGTTTTCTAACTGTGAACCATTAAAGTAGCTGCCACATTTTCAAGATAAGAAAATATCACCCTGTTGAAATTGTCTGACTGAAGCTGAGGTAAAGGTACAAGAATGAAGCACAAAGAAGTCATTGAAGTGCATACACTACATGCAATGTAAAGTCATAAAAATGCATACACTGCATACAAAATCGTATCAAGTGTCAAACTGCATCAAACTGGCCTATAAAGGCAGGTGCTTGTGTGAGTTACTCAAAGAAGATGCGAAAATGTATTGTGTTCTAATGAGACCAAGATTCATGGTGCTGTGTGGCTCAAACCTGTCTAGAATCATCCCTACAGTGAAGCATGGTGGTGGTAGTATCATTTTATTTTATAGTGGTATCTTGCTAGGATTTTTGTCAGAAAGGATGGGGCATCTTATTAATACTCAAGGAAGAATGGGCAGAGCACAGTACAGAGTAGTACTGCAAGATAACTTGCTTTAGACTTTTGACTGATATACCTACCCCTGGGGGTGTTGTAGCCATCTGCTACACATCTGCTATAATTTGCTGATTTTGTGAGTTTCAAAATAAGGATGCACTTGGACGTCATTACCATTACCTGTTGGATCTGAGGGAACTATGCCGATAAAGTGAAATGCAAGGTTTTTTATCACATCCAGCCTAGTGTAGAATAAGTGTCAATGAAAATGTTATGTTACTTACCCAATTGTCTTTTCTGCCTGAGAATTTCAGTCTCAAGAATTTTAATGCATTTTACCAAATCTCTCTATGACAAATGACTGACAAGGGGAATTTGAACACTTAAAAAAGTATCTTTCAGTTTTCATATGAAATGAAAGCTTTTCTTTAAGAAATGTATTTGTGTGAGTTCACAAAAAATGTAAAAATGTGTATCATTTGTAGTCCAGAATATAACTTTTAGTTTTTCACTCAGTAGCATTTAGCATGTCACTGGTAGTCTGGCCATCATGGCTCCACCAACATGACCTAAACTCAGTAGTAAGTCAGCAGTTGCTTCATTGATATGACTAAAGTGAAAGACCTTCTGTAGGTGGCTTTACAACATTATGTGGCTTAAAGAGGTAGTTTGATGTTACAGCATTCTCAGTTCATGAACTAGCAGTTTATATGCTGTGTGCTTTGTTTCATCTTCACCTCTCGTGTCTACTTATACAATGTATGATTACATGTTATAAACTAAATGTTAATAAATGTTTTTAGTACTTCAGTTATTTTGGAAACAACATTCAATATCTAAAATATCAATGTTATAAAAATTAAATTAGAAGTAATGTATAAATGATATACTGTGTTGATATATGAACACATTCATTAATCTGAACACATCACAAAAGTTAATTTTATTATTTTTCTTCCAAATTACTCGAAACCTGAAATGTTGTATGGAATTAACACTGTACAACCCTGTGACTGTTAGAGCTTGGTTCTTTTGTTATACTTCAATCCACTGAGAAAAGCCTATAGATACCGCAAGAAAAAAATGGGATTTAATACTATTCCTTGAGGTGTTTAAATAATTTAACCCCAATGTTCCAACCCAAACCTAATAATGACATTAGAGTAGTACTGTAGAACTTTATAGAAACAAATATGATTCTATTAAATAAAAAAGCAAGACTTTTTTTTTATTCCCAGAATTTAGAGAAGGTTTAGAAGGTCACAGAACAAAGCTATGAAGAAGGTAACAGAAAGAACATGCTATTTTTACATGCTTGTGGGGAAAAATGTTGTTACATGTGAAATAAATGTAATTATATGTTAAAAATATGTTTTCCACATATTTCATGTGTATTATTTTTGTATTCATCACATGTGAAAGGATTTTGTACTTTTACCTGAAACCAATATTATATATTACTAAAAACATTCCAGATTTCGATGATGATTCCAGCTCCTTGAACAGATTTTTATACATCATGCCAGCTTGAGTGACTCTTGAGTGAGGAATCTCTCAGTCACCCTACAGGCTTGTTGGAGCGTTGCGTGGCTGCTCGCGTGTGACTCCCGTCGCCGTATCAGATGCCAATCTCTCTCCGAGCCAGGGGTCCCGCTTATCAGCTCCACGGCATTGTGGGTCAGGCCCGATTCAAAATTAATGTCACTTGACCCCGGCGAGTGGACTTCAAAGGGTCCGGAGAGTGCATTCTTTGTGCGTGTGTGTGGAGTAAATAAGTGTAGCGGGGTAGGGAGAGGCCTTGTCGGGGCTGGTCCGCGAAAGCACACGGCTGCTTTGACCACGCCGAGACTTTGATCAGGCCTTTGTCTTCCTTATGAGTCGTCAAAAAAAAAAAGAAAAGAAGTCCACACGAATCAAGTGGTCCAAGATCAAAGTGAAGGGCCCCTAATAGTCTGGGAGAAAATGGAGGAACCCAGTAACATCAAAAAAGGAAAAAGTGAGCATGCAGTCATTATATGGAGAAAAGGACTAGTGAGCTTTATGTGTTTGCTGATATGTTTATTTGTTTATTCACTTATTTGTGGGTGTTTGTTTACTTTCTTTGTAGTCTTTTTTTTTCTTCAGCATCTCATCTCTGTAATTGCCATAATTGTGCTCGTGAAGCTGAAGAGCCACAGGAAAAAGCGCAGGAGTGACTTGTTTGGATTTTAGTTCTTAGCCCTCTGCGTAATCTGATTTTATGTATTGGCTGCTCTTGCCAATGGTCCATTGCTATGACTTCTGTGGTTTAGATCAGTTTATTTTGTATTCTGTGACAGAAGGTAGCTACAAACACCATATCCTAAATCTGTGGCCCATTCTTGTGTGTGTATTTGTGAGTGTGTGTGTATTGTCTATTCTGTGTTTATTTACACTGTGGCTCTGTGTATTTTTGCCTGTATATATTTGTGTGTTAGGCCACCCGCGGGAGCTGACAGAGGAGGAGAAGCAACAGATCTTGCACTCTGAAGAGTTTGTGATCTTTTTTGACCGCAGTATTCGTGTGATGGAGCGAGCACTTGCTGAAGACTCCAACATCTTTTTCGATTACAGCGGCCGAGACCTTGAGGATAAAGAGGGGTGAGGGCGGGTGCACACACGTGTTCTTGCAAGATGGTGTGCGAATGTATTTGGGTTTCAGGACAAACAATGGTTTGTACAAAAGATCTTTTTTTAGAGGGATACGGAGAAAACATTGCTTTTTTGTAAATTGAGTTTAAGATTAGGGTTAGGTGTAAGGTTAGTCTCAGAAAATACTTATTACATAACTTACGTATGTATTTCATATGTGGGACATAATTGTATTACATGTTGGTATTTTGCATATGGGGCATACTATCTATGTCCTTATGTGAAAAAAACCAAATGTGTGTGTGTGTGTGTGTGCGTGTGCGTGCGTGCCTTTTTGTGCGTGTGTGTCCATGACTCATGCGTTTGGACCTTAATATGATGCTCCTTTGTTCTTCAAAGAAATGCTCTCAAACCATCTCATTCATTCATAGCCTCTTATTCAGAATGATTATTCCAAACATGCACTCTGAAAATGTGCCTGTACACTGTATACCACATTACACAATGAACATTAAGGGCACTTCTAATACCAGGTTATTATGCTGTGTGCCAGTGTACAGTTTTTATAGTGCATTTTTATGTTGTTTCAGATTATAATTATCAATTCAAACTTTTTAAATGTAAGATATTTCCCCCCCACGCCCCCTTTTATTTGTCTGTCTCTATCTCTCTCTGCCTCAGAGACCTGCAGGGGGGCTCAATTCTGTCCTTCAGTCGTCTGTTCTATGATGAGCACTGGTCTAAGCATCGGGTCATCACCTGTCTGGACTGGTCCCCTCAGGTAAAGTCACCTCTCCCTCTGACCTCTCATACATGTCAACGCTTCTTCATTACACTTCATTTTCTCTCCTTTTTGCACACTTGACACACACCCCGGCTCTTCTTTTTTTGATACCTGTACCATTTTCTATCTCCACTTTTTCATGTCTCTTCTTTTTGCTCTGTCTCTCTCTTTTTCTCCAGTACCCAGAACTATTGGTGGCTTCCTATAACAACAATGAAGATGCCCCTCATGAACCAGATGGTGTGGCCTTAGTGTGGAATATGAAATTCAAGAAAACCACACCTGAATACATCTACCACTGTCAGGTGAACATGGGACCTTTACTGCAATCCTGCTACAATCTGGCCTACTACACAGAGTATGGACAGTGGAATTAAAGTCATGGCAACAATTTTTCCTTTCATTAAACTAAACTGTACACAGCAATAGCAACATCAAACACAGATCATAGTAAGACATCTTCAGATACATTGCTTGTAATTTGTATTAGTCACACATTTTTCTTTTAAAAAAAAAAGTCACAAATTATTAATATAAAATAACTTATTTTAGTTATCATTAGTAATAACAAGGCTTACAGTGAGGAGGCACTGTTGTTTTGGTTATATAATAAAGATATTTATTTCACATTTATACACATAATGCCTCAATTCAGCTATACAGTTATTTATTCCTATGCATAAACCAACATATACTGGAAAAAAACAATTGGTAGGTGAAAAGGATTCATAATCTATGTGTGTGATTGTGTGTGTGTGTGTGTGTGTGTGTGTGTGTGTAATATATATGGAAGGATTTTGGCCATTAATTGCGAATATTTCATACAACAAGTAGCAATTGTGTTGAAGGTATGGCAGCTTCCTAAAGTTCTCAGCGTAAATATTATTAAACAATACTCAGCAAAATAAACAGAGCCTCAAAAAACTACTTAAACATACCTGTCAATACAACTGGTTTGATAATATGCAACTGGAAAGTTCAGGGAACCAAAATAATTGTCTCTGGCAGTGTGTGTCATGCAAGATTTCTCAGTGTTTTCTCGAACCAATTATAAGGAAGTCTCTTAACTCCTTCCTAGTCTAGTCAGTCTCCTGACCCCTGAAGTTAATGGAGAATTTTGAAATTGTGAGTCTATCAGAGGGACCCTTATAACCTCGAGAAATTAAAGACAGTTTGGCAAGAGGAATGGGCCAAAATTGAACCACAATTCTGCAAAAGCTAATTACTCCTTACTGTAGACGTCTCAAAGCTGTAATTGGCAATAACTATAGTACAACAGAGTACCAATGTTATTCATTTATGCCTAAATACCTTTCTCTTATCAGTTTTATTTTTAAAAAATATCATTGTTTATGCCTGTGGATACGTATTTTCATATTTATGTTCATATTCATAGGGCAAAATCTGAAAACATAAAGTGTGTGAAGTGCATCTATACACTGAAAGTAAAAAGTAAAAAGAAAAAACACAGAATACTTGTTTATAAGTAGTTGTTTACATCACTGTAAATGAATCTAACAGAAAACATAATGGCTGTAAAAAGCCACACATTTGAAAAATGACACGTTTGAAAAATGAAAAGGAAGGTGAGGAATAAAAAGAAGGAGAGTGGAGCAGAGAGTGATATTCATTCTGAAACATGTCAACTTCAATTGGAATGAAAAACGTCTTTCAGTTTCAGAAGGAAAAAAATTATATGGGGTTGATTTTGACGCTAATTATAAAAGACTCCAGGCGAAGTGAGGGAGAGACGAGCGAGTGAGCAAGTCTGAAGGCGACAGCCTGGTGCGAGTCTCCTCCACTCCCGCGAGAGCCAGATATTATAGAGACGTTTCTGTAATAAAAAGATGTGGCCTACCACTTCCTAATTCAGCCAGCCACATATGTTTGCCCACCCACATGGACTGCCATCACATGTGCTGTTCCGTTTCCTACGCCCAACGTGTCACACGTGCACACACACTCACACACACACACACACACACACACACACACACACACACACACACGCACGCACACACACACACAAAAATCTCACACATGTGCACACACACAGACACGCATGCACACACTCCTGTAAGCACCAGCTTACTTGCAGGCACATAATTCTTTTGCCATCGTAAATTTGCCTTGTCTCATTTTCAGGCAATAATTTTAATCCCTCACTGCAGCAATTTCCACAAAGTATCAGATCACTGCATTGTGTAATGGGCATGACGGTATTATTTTTTTTGTTCCAATTAACTTCAACCAGCTCTGACAGCTTTTTAGGGTCCTGCGAAACGTGTTGCTATTACATTATCTGAGATTTAGGACCATCATAAGTTGGAAATGTGCAGTTAAAGCGGCTAGATTTTTTTCTTTCTGACATTTTTGACTGCGCTAAACACCTCGAAGGAAGTTTTAGTGTGGAGGTTTTATTGTGAGCCTCGGTGAGAGTGTGAATGATGATGGTCATAAAAGTCGGATCTATATATCACCGCTGTCACTGGCTGGTGGGCCTGAAGGGATGGAGAAGATGAAGGGGAGAAAAAAGAAGAAAGTATAGGATTACCAGATATATTAGGAGTTGAGTAATCTGCTGATTATTTTGTCAATTAATTAAGTGTAGTTGGTGAAATGTAGGTGTTTAAATGTAATGACTGGGATATAAGAGTACTTAGCATGTGAACTCTTGTTCATTCCACAAATAACCATGTTCAAATGACATAGTTATCATTTAAACTTAATTAGATTAACATGTGGAAGCATGTGTTTATACAGGTCTGATAAAGACATTTGCTTGTTATCTTTTGTGATGAACAACAGAAAAATGGTCTGATGAATTATATCTGGTTTGCTGTTTGAGACACATTTTAAAAGTGCCTTCAGGTGTTTTCAGGATAAAAATTTTCCTTTAGTAGGGTATTTTTAGTTTAGGTTGCTGGAGAACATGCAAACACTGTTTGGAAAGGTACATATACAGCAAACGGATTTGACTACAGGATCACTTTTTACTGTTAGAGTGCTTAATAAAAAACTACATTTGCATTATATCATGCAATTTTGAAGTAATCAATGTTAAATCATCAAGAAGCTAAAATGTATTCATTTGCTGTTACAGTTTAATCGAGTAGTAGAATGTAATGGAATAATGGAATAGTGTGGCCTGGGCTTTGGCCAGACCTCTTCTGTGGGCAGACAAAAGAGAGAAGGGCAGGGAGAAGACTGTGGAAAGGGAGATGAGCTCGATCTTCAGTCGTTCAGCACATGGCAGCAGCCCTGTTCTGCTGGCTGTGGATGAAAGGGCTCGGGGTGGTTTATGCAGATACTGCTTTTTCTCTCGTTAGGCAGGGATCAGATGGAGCTTAATGTGTGAGCATGTTCTGCTGTTTAACCCCCAAAACCACACAGCTCTCTCTCTCCCCCATGAAGTGAGTGGCTGCGAAAGCCGCACACTCATCTTCGGCCTCCCTTCAATCCCACTCTCCTCTTCACCTCTCCACCCACCGCGGCTTCCCTCGCTCTTGGCAAGCTCCTTCTGTGGAGTTCAGCCCTTTTTTTTTCAAAGTTTTTTTGTCGATCATTTTTCCAGATTTGTCCACAGCCGCTTTCATGTGCTGGATGCTTATGTTCCCTCCTTTACCACTGTCTCTCGCGCCGCAGTTTTGCTTTTTACGGTCCTCCCCATCTCCCTTTTTTGTCCTCCCCTCAACGTTTTCCTCCTCTGTCTCCGTGTTGTATCTACAGTGTTGCTATCCTGTACTTAGAAGCAGTGCTTAGTTGACTTTGGCACACTCCTGGGCTGGTTTTGGGATGTGATGGAATTGTTTTGAATGAGTTTTGTTGGATTCAGGGCTGGCTGTGCTGTGCTCTGCCATGCTGTCTCATGCTGTGTTGTGGTGTGATGGGTCTCTCTCCCGTCTCCCTTCCATTCTGTTGGACACTTTGGTAACTTCACATAGCCTTCTCAAGTGAGCTGCCTCCAGCCACATCAAGAGCACACCCTAAAAACAACAACAGAGCCCCTGCAGATACTGTCAGCTCCGATCTCCCGCCACCATGTTTTTATTGATATTGTTGCTGTATTTTCCCTGGGATGACTCTGGATGAAGCCCTGCTGGATGCTGGCTGAGAGGGAGATGTATTCATAGGAGCTTGGAGAGTGGCCCACTCTGAATAATGGTGGCTGGATGGAGATGCTTTGGATCACAGAGGCCACTGTGGAAATGCTTCAAAACCACTCACAGCTCACTGAGAGGAAGGGCAGAGACCTTCATTCTGCCGTGCATTTATTATGACCCTATATAACCACAGATAGGCTTTTCTCCTGCTACTGTTTAACCCTTTGTGCTCCAAGCTTATTCAGTTGTTAAGTTTAAGGCTAATTATTAATTTGTAAACACCATGAGCTAGCTTTGTGGTTGTAGATTAAGTGCAGTCGTAGTCTGAGACCTTCAGTGTTTCCTTGGAGTTAAAATAGGAAAGTAGTTTGGATTAATAGGATGAGATTCATCTTTGCAGTGGATTTGCAGTGTTGTTTTTTTTTGTTTGTTTGTTTATATCCTTTATGGTAGAGATGCCAGCCTGCACAACTGATGGAGTTGAGTCAAAATGTCTAAATGTAAAAATGCATGATTTTTGATAATGTCAGGGTAGTTACTTGAAAAAAGTAATCTAAAAAATAGAAATTACTTCTCCCCAACGGTAATTATATTTCTGTACAAAAAATGGCTTTAAATACATTACGAGTTTTAAATACTCAATATTATTTAGTCCGTACAAGTTCAACTTTCTTATCCATGTAGGAAATTTAGTTGGTCAGTGGTGCAAAACATGTACACACAAACACACAATACTAAAATAAAGCACTGCCCACATCAATTTCAATAAGTTAACTTATCTTTAAACAATCATGTGAACTCAAGTATCTTGTGTCAGTCAAGTTGCTTAAAAAATTAAGCTCACTTTAAGTTTGACTGACTTTAGTTAAGTAACTTTACTTGACTGATTCAAAGCAATGAGCTTGGGGTAAAGTTAACTTATGGAAACTTACAGTGAAGTACACGACATGTAAGTGACAAAAGATATTGGATTCTGCTGTAGAAGCTGTCTTCTCTGGTTGCTGAAGCTGCCCAGGCATACTCAGCACCTTAGTATGATCACAAATGCATCAGAAACGTGTGTTTCATGAGAAAAAGAACAAAGTACAACAGAAACATTCAATATGTGTCAGTGTATACTTTTCCTTTTGCTGTCATTCCAGTTGTGTCCAATTCCATCTGCTGTCTAGGACCCTCTCAAATCAAGCAAAACTGTCAGTGTTGGAAGAGTACAGGCTACCACATGCTTCCTCTAATTTACGTGAAGTGCCACAGTATCTTTTAGTACCATCACTAAATACAACATCACTGGACTGAGAATGCTAACTGACAATTTTGTTACGTCAGCTTACAGACATGTGTTAACTAGCATGGTGCTGGAAGATGGGTAGGGAGATGGAAAGGGAGGGCCATTGTACCCATCCAGAAAGAGTGAGGCCAGTTGTGTTCTCTCAGTTTTGTTTTCTCAGACTACTGGCCGCAGATGATTGCTAAACCTCACGACTTCTGCCGTATAAACTATGTTTATTATGGCATGAGAAGAGCCCAACATATATATGTGTGTGTTTGTGTGTGTGGGTATATGGGAAAAGATCATGTTGGGCTCTATTTATGTCATAATAAGAAGAATGATAAGGTTGCACCGTTTGAAATTAAATGTAATTTATAAGGCAGAATCAATAAGATTAAAATGTTCGACTCAGATGGTCGGTTCTGTCATGGCAAGGCAAAGTCTGCTCTCTCTGTTAAACAGAAGGGAGAAGCCACAAGTTTTGCCTTAGGTGATGTACTTGCATATAAACCTCTATGTGTCTCTATGTAAAAAAAAAACAATTCTCATAGTTCATAATACCTGACTGACATTTGATCAAGACTGAGTGTTTTGTGCTCCTTTAATTGATCTGGAGAACTCGCCAGAAGACTTTCCCTCATTGTCCTGAAATAGAAGACTGAAATAATGAGCTGAGAGAGAAGAGGACCCAGAGAATGAGAGCGAGTGTGAGAGAGACAGAGAGAGCGAGTGTGAGAGAGAGAGAGAGAGAGAAAGAGAGAGAGAGAGAGAATGAGTAAAAGAATGACGGCTCACATTCACTGGCTTCTTTTTCTTCCTCCTCTGAGAGGGAGATATGGTATTACACGGCCTGCGCCAGCGACCACAGAGTGACAAAATCCATGGGGTGCCATTAGGGAAGGGAAAGAGGGAGAGAGCGAGGGATGCTGGTGGAAGATGGAGGAGTGCATCTGGAGCTGATAAGGTTTGCTGGGAACCATATGATTGTGGTGTTGCAGGAGGAGGCGGCGGATTGGCGCTGCTGAATGTACTGTCTGTTACACACTCATCCCTTCCCAGTCTCCCTCCCTAAAACAAAGAGGCAAGACAAAGGCAGGAGTGTTTCTCTCCATGATCCCTCTCTCCACGCCATCTCTCATCATGGGTTAGCCGTGTGTATTATTCTATACAGAACACTTCCCATTAATATAACCTTGTCTGCCAAAAGCACTTAGGCCTGCTGAAGGGCATTAAAGTGTGGCTTCAAGATTAAAACACACTCGGTTGCCACTGGAAGGTGCAGACAATCTGAAGGGTTTTATTCTTCTTCTTCTTGTGTCATGGGAATCCATCAGCAAGACAAAAATGTGCCGTGATATTGTGTTTTTACTGAACCTGTCAGTCTGAATGTTGTCACAGGATCTGTCTTCACCAGAGTGGGCCCCCAGCTGAGCTCGCAATGAGAAATGGTCAGTTTGAGGCAAATCTTTGAATTTTAATGACCAAGTTGGTAAAAAGTGACACAAGTGAGACATCATCAAGAGAGACTTTCATGCCAGTTGGTATGGGCATGTGTCTGCTTGAGCAGTCTGGTTGCAGACTTTTAAAGAGTCCATGTCATGGAAACTGAAATCCTTGTTTTATTATGCTGTTAATAATGCATTTGCTTTACAGATTGTAGCAGTGATATTCAGCCTACAACAATTTAGTCCATTCGTGGCTGTAAGTTGTGTTTCATCCTGGTCTACTATTTCAGTAAGGTGCAATACAGGGCAACCATTGAGAAAAAAAGATCATTTACACACAGTTTTGTTGCAAGAGAGGATGGAATATGGTCATGTAAACATGAGCGACTGTTTTTTGGTATGTGACCTCACATATAACCTCGCTGTTGAAACAAAACCTTGTATCTCTTGTAAAATGGGCCAATAGACTCAAAATCATTTTCTTGCATTAACTTACATTCTTTTCCTGCCAACTTTTGGAGGTTGTGTTCCAAAAGTGATGATGAGTGGACATCAGGGGAAAATGACATACAGGGAAAATGTTGCATATAGGAAGATTTAACGAAGGCATCATATGTGAGTTTACTGAACCTCTTCTAGTATGTTTACCATATAATCTTTTTATCTGAGACTTACATGCTGATAACTTATTATTTGAAGTTAATTAAAATAAAACTTGTAAGGTAGCCTGGTTTCTTAATGCTGGTATCTTAAAACCCCAATCATTTTTTTACAGTGCAGCTACTAAAAAGACAAGATTCCTCTCAATAGACAACCACATGTTTTCTGATGACATATGTGCAGGAAATAGACTATGATCTAAGGTCTAATTTCCTATTTGGCAGAATCAGCAAAGCAGTCCACTGGGACAAATTGAGCTAATTCCGGTAGCGCAGTAGCTGCATATGCATCACAGCGTGCTGAGCCTAATGTTTATTGAGCTTTACAGTACGTTTATGGGGTTAGTCACGTGGTTCACCTAGTTAAGATGAGGGGCCAGATTTGTGAGTTGGGGGGCTCTCCATATGGTGTGAATATACCGTCTTTTCATCCTCCAGCATCTCTGCCATGTTTAGATTATGACTTTAAATAGTGTTCATATGACTTGTCACATTTATCTGTGGAGTGAAGGATCTTTCGGATTTATGTGGTGGCTGTAATGAATAAAGCATACATCATCTGTTTATGACTTAGAGATCGCTTCCTGACAGGTTATTTATCATAAGATCTGGAACAGTGATTGCAACTTCCAGCTAATGTCTGCTCTGTTAATGTTGCATATGGCCACCCGGGATGTGAGGAAAGATGCAAGTATGCAGTGCTAAACTTGGGAAAAATTACTTTTTCATTAAATGATATCCAGCCCACTATGGCCCATTTTTTAGACTGACATTTCTTGAAGACTCTCTGTAGGCTACATAGCTATTATAATAGAGATTCTCTGATTAACACTCTGGGTAGATTAGCATAAATCCAATAAATTATTGATATACTTTTGAAATCCATTAAACTATTGATAGTTATTAAATGGCAAATCCAGTAAACATTTTCTGCCTTTTTTTTTTTTAGAAATGATGTTAGTTTAATGTAGCATGAAAAAAAAAACCAGAATGCACCATTTACTCAAGAGTCCTAATATGGAGATTAAGCTGCAAAACCAGCTGTTTTGAATTGATTGTTTTGTAAAGAACAAAATATTTCCAAATATTGACCTATTTGGCCTACAGCAGTTTAGCCTCGTTATAAGGAGTGCTTCAATCTGCCATGTTATAAGGAGTGCTTCAATCTGCTTTTTGAATGAGGAACAGCCAGTGAGGAGAGAGGTTGTTTACATACAGTGCTGTGAAAAAGTATTCACCCCCTTCCTGATTTCTTATTTTTTTGCATGTTTGTCACACTTAAACGTTTCAGATTATCAAACAAATTTAATTATTAGGCAAAGTTACCCCAGTTAACACAAAATGCAGTTTTTAAGTGATAATTTAATTTATTAAGAAAAAAAACTATCCAAACCTACATGGCCCTATGTGAAAAAGTAATTGTCCCTTTTGTAAAATCATGAAGTAACTTTGGTTACACATTGTTTGAAAAGCTGAGTGCAATTCCTCTAGCCACACCCAAGCCTGATTACTGCCAGACCAGCTGAATCCAGTGAACACTTAAAAAGTAGACTAAAAGATCCCAGAAAAGGAGAGACATCATGCCGCGATCTAAAGAAGCGAACCACGGTGGAACTCCAGCGAACCACGGTGAGGGCCATTGTTCACAAATGGAGAAAACATGGAACAGTGGTGAACCTTCCTAGGAGTG
>JBBJLS010000140.1:15255053-15268157 GCA_037577275.1 Bryconaethiops microstoma | reverse complement strand
ATTGCAGTTGTTGCTGCTAAGGGTGGCACAACCAGTTATTAGGTTTAGGGGGCAATTACTTTTTCACATAGGGCCATATAGGTTTGGAGAGTTTTTTTCCTTAATAAATAAAATCATCACTTAAAAACTGCATTTTGTGTTTACCTGGGTTATCTTTGTCTAGTATCCAAATTTGTTTGATAATCTGGAACATTTAAGTGTGACAAACATGCAAAAACATAAGAAATATGGAGGCAAATACTTTTTCAGTTTTAAAGGCACAGTAACCAAATCAGACTGTTTTCATTCTAAGGGAAAAAGTGGTTACCAGAGTTAGACCAAAATTTGAACCTTTTCAGTTTAACGGAGAGTTTCACAATTTTTTTCGGCTAAGATGCAAACCAAGTCATTTATAGTGGTTTGCCATGACACCCTCCATTCCAGAGAAATTTGCTGAGTCAGAAATGTTCACAGCCGTGGTGACAGGAACCAGACATCCAAATCATTTGATGGCCAGAGAGATACTTCACAGAGCATTCTTACATTAAATAGTTAGGAATGATTGCCTGAAGCCAAAGATGTTGTTTTTCATGGTTTTGAGATAAGATTTTATTGATTTTTGGACACATTCATAGAATAGATGTATAGGCAAGCATCATGAGGGAGAATAGGATCCAAAGAAAACAATTTATCTACTATCAACATTAAAATCTCATGTAAATTCACTGTCTGCTTTGTAAAGTCAGTAAAATGTCATTTTTTTCCACTACTATGAAGAATTCTTCTGTTTCTCTATGATGAACCATTTCACATCAAACTACTCTGAATGGTTTTGTTCACAACAAAATTGAATCATGTAGAATTTAAAAATAAAGTAAAATCAGTGGAATTCTGCTTTAAGGGATAAATTTAGATTAGAACTAATGAATTAGGACTAATGAATTTTACACTACTACTCTGGTGTCTTGTGTATCTCTGTCTGTGTGATGTGGCAGTCACCACATAAATAATTTCCTCCGGGATAAATAAAGTTTTCTGATTCTGATTCTGATTCTGATTCTGATAAGGAAAATAGTTTTGATGGTCACATATAGGATTTTATTCTGAGAACTTTTGGACCACTTTTAGACCATTGGTCTTAGAATGTTCACTTCATAAAAAAAATGCATTATAAATAAAAAAGAAAATGCTTTTGATATAGTGTGCCTAAACTGATGCAGTCATGAGCCGGAGTGCTATGCTGATATTAGCAGTGGTGCCTGAGCCTGTGGATAAAGCAGAGGCTTGTGGTGGGGGGATTCAGGTTGGCTTTGCTCAGCTCCTGCCTGGGCTGGCTCTCCTGAGTGGAGGTTTCAGGTTACAGTACTTCATTAAGTCTCTGATTAATGGCTTCATAGTGGAGTTATTACCCTCTTGTTGTGGTGACCTAGGCTTGTGTTCATTAGCTCAGCAATGAAGCTCCAGTCTGGGGGAACGTGTCCCTGACGCATGACTACAGCAGATAGAAAAGAGAGTTTATGAACCTGGGGAGAGAAAGAGGAAAAGAGAGACAAGAGGAGGTCAGAAGAAGATAAAGAATTCAAAAGTTAAAGGCAGACTGTAAGGAGAGGCTAAAAGGTCTGATTGAAATAGCGGTGTGTTAGTGCTGCAGTGCCCTCACGTCACTCAGTTAACATTAGGACTTTACTGATCACTAATCATGGAGCAGAATCACTTTAGAACAGGCCCACTAATCAGCCCAGCCATGGTGATAGAGGAAACTGGCAGAGTAAGGCTTTCTTAGCCTTTCTTCTTGAGAGATATTACTCAATTTATTAACCGAAATTCTGGCTTTGAAGGCCCATTCACTGCTGCACGACAGCCAGTTCAGAACACATTATCTGTTTTGTATCATATATTTCTCAATGTGTCTCTCTGTGTCTGTACTAGCAGAGGTTCTTTAGTCAGTCACACAATCAGTCATATTTATTTTCTGAATTTCCAAATAATCTGACCATCAAACACTTTTTGTCGTACTGTGCTTTAACCAGAAACCAGATTGGTCTGAGGGTCATGTGTGCAAACAAACCCAACTCTGAGAACTTTTTTTTTCTTTTAAAGGCCAGGGCTTCAACTTTATTTTTACCCTTCCAGCATGGTTTATTTTAAATCCTTTTCACATATGAGGCTGCTCCCGAGCCCTCTTTGGAAGCCGTATTTTTTTAAAGGGGGGGACGAAAGAAAAGAGAAGCATGTTTTCTTTTGCTCTGGTTTGTTTTCCAGTCACTTTAAAATGAACTCTGGCTGCATGACTTGGCGGCTGCAGCTGGTGTGGTGAAACGCGGAGACAGTCTCTCTCTTGCGCTCGCGCTCTGCCTCAGCAGATGACTGCAAAGTGCTAAAGAAAACAAGCCCCTCGTGGTTCTGTCCAACTATAGGCCCACTTCACTGAAGTGGGCAAGGAAGGCATGACAAAACGATGGGGTCCTGGGTCCCTGTGATAATTGGCCTGCAGAGCTAATTGAGAAAAACACTGACCGAGGATCTATCAAAATGTGTCTGTTAGGCTGGTTGCTCCTTGTTAAGCGAACTTTGTGTGAAAATATGAAAGCATAAGCTCACATTTCATTTGACGGGCATTCATGAGGAACGGAAAACTCAATAAAAGTGAAGACAGAGGGGAAGTTCAAGGCCAAGCCTGTCACAACAAAAGCCACGCTTCTCGCTCCACTGCCCGCTGCTTATGGTGCTGTAATATAAAACTGCTGGGCCCACAATCCCCTGCATTGTTGCGCTATTTGCCCCAAAACCCACCCCTGCGCAAGGTCTTTACAGTGAACTCATCAGCATCATGCCTCCCTCTCTCTCCTTCTTTCAGTCACTCTCTCAAACTAATTATCTTGTCCTCTGTTCTCCTCCCAAGTCCCCCGTCGTGTCTGTGGGCTTTGCCCGGTTTCATCCCAATCTACTGGTGGGTGGCACATACTCGGGACAGATCGTCCTGTGGGACAATCGCAGCCACCGGAGGACCCCTGTCCAGAGGACACCACTCTCTGCAGCCGCACACACTGTAAGCACTACTTGAAACTCACAGCACGCCTAGCATCATCCATTATATTCTCACTTCACTCCTTCTAACTGACGTAGCTGGTAAAGGGAATAACACTGTTCACACCAAACAGGCTTTTTTAAGGCTATGAGTAAGTAGCATCCTAGCCTGGATATAACACATAGAACACTCTCTCACATTAAAGCTATGAAAGTGCTTACTGTATTAGCAAGATAGTCTCCAAAAATGGGCAAAAATGAATTTTAGTCCATTTTTACACTGTATATTGTAGTGTCAGAAACCACATAAGCCAGTCTATTTGAGATGACTTGACGTGGTTTGAGGGAAGTGTTTAATGATTCAGGCATGTAGTTGTGAGGCATCTAATTGAAAGGTCTAAGCTTCCATTACTTTCATTATTTTGTTCCAGGGCAAAACTGGGCATCCCAACAGACACCAAATATGTCTGTGGCTAAATGGGATGAGGGGAGAAGTGAGTAAATTAGATTTTTGCCAAACTATTATTTTACGATGGTCTCAGCACCACAACACCATGATCCCTGGTTAGTATGAAAGGGAGACTTTAAACCTGGAGTTGGGCTCTTTCAGCACAGTCAGAGTCAATGAGCCCCATCTAACTCCATGTCATGCAGTAAAGAGAGCACAGGCCAGAGGTGGAGGCAGTGGAGGTGCATAGGCCCCATTGTGCTGAACAGCCACACACACAGCCCTTGAATGCCAAACATGCTGAAGGTCTAAACTCCCATGCCCTCAGTAATGAAAGCCTATGTACCAACCCCCTGCTTACCGAGCCACTGGCCCCTCTCAAAGAGCCCACTGTGGGCCAAAAACAAAAATCAATTTGATGCCGATAATGACATAATGGATTCACACAATTGACTGTATTTGCACAGCGGCAGACGCCAGTGCCAAGTTTAAGTAAGCGACTGCTGCACACATTTGTTATCTTGTGATGGAGCGTGGTGTCGAAATATTGTGTGTAATGGCTGTGGAGCAGAGAGTGGATGAATGGTAGTGTTTTAGGATGTTCACTTTTTGGCTATATTAAGATTTTATGAGATATTTGCTTTTATCTTATGATGATAGTTTCAACTCCGATGTACACAGTGGTCCCCTTATATCAGATGCAAGACATGTTTGGTGTCTGAAATTTGCTTTATACTTTTGCACTGGAACTAGGGTGCTATAAGTTTATTTCCCGCTTGTTAGGATTGTGCTGGTTATTTGCCTAAATCACTCCAAACCGTCCTCAAAGCGTGTTGAGGAAATCTCACAAAACGACTTGTGTGTGTGTTTTTTGACAGTATGGTACATTGTAATCTATCTAAATGGACAAAAAACTTAATTTAGTTTCCAATTTTCCTGTTTTAGCCAGACTGTTAATTTTAAGTAAAAAGGAGTTACATGACTCGGGTACATTTTGCAGATTAATGGTGTTCCTTTCTCATGCTGTAGCATCCAGTGTACTGCGTAAATGTGGTGGGGACCCAAAACGCCAACAACTTGATCACAGTGTCTACAGATGGCAGAATGTGCTCCTGGAGCCTGGACATGCTATCCCAACCACAGGTCAAGAATGATGCATGGCCAACCACACTAGAACCCCTCTGTGACTTTGTTAAGATCAATGAGAGTTGTAGAGGGTCTTATTTAATTAAACCAAGTATTTTTTAAAATATATTCTATTGTGCAGCATTTTCAGCTCTTCATTACACTTTGCAGCTCTTGACTCTAGCAATTTGCATTTGAGCAATACTGAGAAAAGTTATAAACTCATATCTGACAGCAAATTATATCGCATAGATTTTAGCATTATGTTAACAATTCCCCAGCCACACTTAACCTCTTCCACAGCAGTAAGAACTTTGGTAGATCATAAGTCTAAGTGCTTTTTTCTGTTAATTAGTATTTGCAGTTCAATAGCAAGTTGTTTGAGCAATATCATTTAACAGCACTCATTTCAAATGAATATGTGACTGCACACAAATATGCAGTATTAGCATTGTGGTGGTGTTTTGAAGTGTACTTGTGTGTTGCAGGAGAGCATGGAGCTGGTATATAACAAGTCTAAACCTGTTGCTGTGACTGGAATGGCCTTTCCTGCAGGAGACGTTAATAATTATGTGGTGGGCAGTGAGGAGGGAACGGTGTACACGGCATCCAGACATGGCAGGTTAGCGAAGCTTTCTAAAACACAGACAAACAGACACACACACACACACACACACACACACATTATTAGGACACGTTATTATTCCTAATATTTTAACATTAGGAAAAACAGAAATTATATTGAAAACAAAATGACACCAAAGGCTTGAGATTTATATAATATTCAAAATTTCAGTGTACTTTTAGAGAGTTCATTTTTTATAAACACCTCCAAAGTTGGTTGCATTTTCTGCTTCACAAATCTCAAATCTCTTCGGTCCACATTACTCCATATCATAAACTGTCAGTTTCCTTTTCTCTCTATCTGTTTCCTGACAGTTACACACAATTTGAAGGACATAAAAGTAACAAGTGGATAAATTAAATACTGATAGATTTGATATTATACTTAGTGTTGAACATTTTGTGTAGTGTTTTGCTTCATATATTTTTCCTGCCTTTCTGACACCGAAAAATGAGTAACTTCTGACCATTTTGACTGGAAATAAATAGAGTAAATGAAAGAGTCATCTCTGCCGTTTGCACCGTACTGCACCAGTTTCTAGTTGGCTACACTAGCTTTTACAGTCAATTATAAGTTGTATTTTTTGGGATGATTGTTGTACTCAGAAGTCAGCTGACCGATTGCTTAAGAATCTTGTACATTGTGTACGTCAGTCTTTCCTGGCCTCTAGTGAACTGTTTTTGACCAAAGGGTAGGTGTTATCTGGACCTTTATAATGTGCTTGTAAATACTGTTTATGCAGAAGGTTACAAATACAGCTAAAGCATAAACTGAGTGGGCCTTTCATTGTGTACACCTCCCCTTTTCCAAGGAAGACTGCTTAGTCAGTGATGCCTCAAAGACAATGTTTTCCAATTGTGTTGAGTGTGTGAGCAATCCCAGGGGCTTGATTTTGAAAGGTCCAAACCTCTGGGATTGGGGTTGTCCCTTTTAAACTTATATGTTTAACACACTGACCAAATGTAAATGCATTGTTTTACTGTGAACTTAAATTCGTAAATGCCTGTATAGATTTATGCATACTGTGGTGGGCTGCTGCCCCACCCAGGGTAAGTCCCTGCCTCACGGCCATTGGCCCCAGGGTTGGCTCTGTGTACCTGCGAACGTAGTAAGGAGTAAGCGGTTACAGAAAATGAATGAATGAAAGATTTATGTATACATACAAAAATAAGTTGTTCATAAATGGGCCTTAAACTGCATAGAAGAGACACAGCTTCTCAATTACCAAAGAAATGAAAAACTTTCTACTAGTCAGTTTTAAATGTAATTACTATTTACAACAGTAAACGATGGTGATGCCCACTACATTTAAGTATATGTAGTGTGATTGTGAATCCTAATGTGAATCATGCAAACTTCTCTTGTGTACAAACATTTAAATATCCCAGGTGAGCATATACTGATCATAGTGCTGTGTTGTCCCGCAGTAAGGCTGGTATCTGTGAGATGTTTGAGGGCCATCAGGGGCCAGTGACCGGCATCAGCTGCCACAGTGCGGTGGGCCCGGTGGACTTTTCCCATCTTTTCGTCACCTCGTCTTTTGACTGGACTGTCAAACTGTGGAGCACAAAGGTAAGAGGAACCGAAAACCTCAGTTTAAACCACAGTCCATCCACACATCACAGACATCTGCATCTTTAGGTGATTCTGAGTATCCTTTACCGAGTGTATTGAAAATATAAATACGTTTGAAATATGAACCGATTCAACATTTCAGAATGACAGAAGTAATTTCAAGGTCTGTTATCAGTGTGAAATATTTTGGAATTAATTCATGAATCCAGCTAGAACACTGTTTTCCATGTGATGTTTACACAGTTGCATCTGCTAAATGCCGTAAATGTAGATCAAAGTACAAAAACATCAGAGAATGTTTAGGAAAACACATTGCCATCTGTCCACTGTGTGCAGTGTTTTGGAAAAACGGAATTATGTGTTCCGCTCTGAGGAATATTGCTTTTCATTCTGGTGATTCTGTGTTTAAGCAATGAAAGATTATTCAGTGTTGTGCAAGAAATGTTGCACCAGTTTCTTAGCTCACACAGCTTCCATGTAGACCCTTGTGTTTTCAGGCATTTTCTGTAACCTTGCAATATAGCGCTTCATTTCTCTAAATCAGGGTGAGTCAGGTCCCTTCTTTGTTACAGAGAAGAGCTCAATAGTAAATTCAGATGAGGTCTTGGAACACAGCTGTAGACGTTAAGGCTCCTAGTTGAGCTCCTAGTTACTTTAAATGGTTGGGGCAATTAAAGAATTTCACTTGGATGTAGCCAAAGGGTTCTACATAAAGAGGTGGATAGTGGAAACCTTTTTGGTTCCATATAGAAGAATTTAAACAAGTTGTTTAAAGAAATGCACAGAATATTTTCTACATCATGGAGAATACAATAATAGATCTAATTATGATAAAAATATACAGTACAGAATATAAATGACTATAAAAACTTTGTGAAGGCAAGTGTATATTAAGAACGATTTGCTGAATTTAACCAGTCAAGTGATTCTTTGAGAAGATAAACATTGCCTTTCCTAAACAATCACTGACAAACCTTGATGTGTGTAGTTTCACGTAGTCATTACATAATGTTCCTATGGCCATACTGTGAGTTCTGTGTCCTCCCACTTGATGTTTCCCATGTAAACATATTGTCAGAGAGCTATAATAGCACTGAGTATGAGGACAGTGAGTGTGTCTGGGACAGAGAGAGAGCTTTGTGTGGGTCTGCTGTAGACTTGGTGTGGCTGCTGGCGGGATAGTGGAGACAGGGTGATGATTACGTGTCCAAGGCTCCCAGCCCACTGGACTGAGGCCTGCGGCCTCGAGCTCTATCCACCAGCAGAGGAAGGAAGGAGGACAGAGACGCTTGACTGAAGTTCAAACCACAGGGACGAGAGAGAGGGAGAGAGAGAGAGAGAGAGAGACAGAGAGAGAGAGAGAGAGAGAGAGACCACAGGGGCGAGAGAGAGGAAGAGAGAGACAGAGAGAGAGAGAGCGAGAGAGACCACAGGGTTGAGAGAGAGAGAGAGAGAGAGAGAGAGAGAGAGAGACCACAGGGACGAGAGAGAGAGAGAGAGAGAGAGAGAGAGAGAGAGAGAGACCACAAGGACGAGAGAGAGACAGACAGACAGACAGACAGACAGACAGAGAGAGACCACAGGGATGAGAGAGGGAGAGGGAGAGGAAGAAAGAGAGAGAGAGAGAGAGGGAGGGAGGGAAAGAAAGAGGAGGAGGAGAGGTGTGGACACAGTTCTGCTCTCAGATGGTGCTGCCCTGCATGTCTGGAGACATTTGCTTGGACCACATTCACCACAGGGAGGATGAAGAGAGAGAGAGAAAGAAGAGATGAGAGGAGAAAAATATAAAGAATGGGGAAAGATGAATATAAGAAAAGGAAGACTAAAACAGAGAAATGAAAGAAAGTTTAAAGGAGGCATGTTAAGATTAAATGCTGGAGCCAAAACGGAAAAAGCACAAGATGGAAAAGAGGATAACAATTTGTGCTGAGGTCAGCTGAAAATGACCTCTTGGTAGAATTACATTACTAGACCAGATAAGTTCAGCCTTCTACTCTATTTCCAAGTGTACAAGCAAAGAGCTAGGATTTAAAGTCTTAAAGGGCCTGTATCACACAACCCCAATTTTCCCTTAGCAAAATTATTTTTATAAATGTTGCTTAAATGCCACAGCCATCTGTATCCAGAACAGCATATATGGCTTCACACTTTCTGGGTGGGTAGGATGGCCTCCCTTTCCTCCCATTACCTAATATGATGCTAGTGAAGGCATCGGTTAGCTAACATAACAGCATTAGCAGTTAGTGTTCTCCTCTAAGCGTGATGAACTGTCCATTAGTGGCATTTAAAAACAAAATGACAGCTAATGTCACGTGTCTTGGAGGAAGTACATGCTACACACACCTTCTTAGACTGGTGGTATCATTTTGATTGAGGGATATCTGTCTAGTAGAAGGGATTGGCCATGACTAAAATGGGGGGGGGGGGATGGAAAAAAAAAAAAAGTTAATCCCTAGGCCTGTTTTGACTTTATCATGAACACCACTTTTAATGATAAGTTGAAGTGATAGTAGATGTAGGGTTACTGGAGTGGAAAATATGTATGAAAACTATTAAGACATTGTACTATTCCTAGCATATTTCATACTAATTCATAAATAATGGTGTACTTTATACAATTCTGAAAAATAATTCAAAGAAAAAAGTGGAATATTCACCCTTTAATATATTATCCTTGTGTATTTTGATTCAAGAAACACATTCCTGGAATATTCTTTATGCATGCATGTTGGATGGGGGTTCTCTTTGCTAGTGAGGAGAGCAGCAGGAATGTTGGAATGTCGTTCTTTGCCATTCTGGGCACACCTTGCCTTGGTTGGGTAGAGTTTGTTTACCTACAGCCACCAGTGAGGCCTGTCTGTACCCACTAGATCTGTATGCACACTCATTATATTAGAAACCTTGCATGTCACACTCTGATGTGCAAACAGTGCGGCTTCAAGTACATAAAAAAAACGTATTTGGAGCCACACTGATAACCAGGCGGCGTTTAACTTTAATGCGTAAGTTGGGTTGGTTTCTGACACGTTCTTCCATTATCCCTAGGCATTGTCCTTAAGTAACTGGCTTTATAGGCTTTTCTCCCCTCAGTCTGGTTGGTGGATAACCAAACTGAAGTGAATAGAGTCTTCTCCCATTGGCATTAGTGCCCTTTATTAGTGCCCTATAAAGAAGAGAGGGGAAAATGGCAGCACTCCGCACCAGCCTGCGCTATTCTTTGACTGGAAAACACTGGCAGCGGCCTGATTTGAACTGATGTCCCACTGTGGCTGTGGCGCAGCGGTTACTAATGATTATTCTGTCTGTGAAGCATTCCTCATCCAGACCCCAGATGGAGATGGCATGTTTGCTATGGATCTGCACTGGAGACTAAAAGGCTAGGAGGAAAAAAAGGACCTCTACATCCTAAAAGATCCAGTGCTGAATAGGATGTAGAAGATATTAGATGGTGCAGAAGATATCAGGAGACCGATGTGAAAGAAAGAACAGGGGCTGTGTATAAGAAAACATTTTTTTGCTATCTAGGTCCTACATGCTTTTATAAAAAAGGCCTCTGATTAGATCAAGGATCAGTTCCTCCAGACCATGTAATTATATTCATTAGATTATGAAAAGCGAAAAACCACCCTAGATCAGCGCAGTTACTTTGATATGTTTATCCATATGATCCAGGCTATTTGTGTATATGTATATATGTGGTGCTCAGTTAAGGGAGTTAAAAGTCTGCAGGCTAATCTGCAGCGCTGTGGAAGGGCGAGGCCGCATCAGCGCTGGCGCCTGCAGGATTTGGCTGTGGTGTTGTGGATTAGATCTGCTGTGTGCTGACTACTCCTGCTGGTTGAACGTGATTGTATGCGTTTGCTTGTTTTAGTTGTGGAATGTGGCAGTGCTAAGCAGGTATTGTAAAGCATCATTTATTTTGGTAACTGTCACTGAAACTGAATGTGGCTGAGATCAGGGCTGGGCAGTAATTGATGGACTCATGGTCTTGATGACACAAAATTCCTAGGAGAGTATAAGAGCTTGCGTAATGTGACGAGTGAATAAATATGACTTAACAAGCCTGCGCTACTCACGTAAAGGACAAAGACACAGGGCATGCGTACACAGCTGTGTTACTGATTATTTCACACATATTGTCGCTGTCATAGCACATAACATCTTCTTTAATGACACTTTTCTTTTCATGACATTAATTGTTGTAACATCACTAATGACATTTCCAAGTAGTGGTA
Source organism: Bryconaethiops microstoma (assembly GCA_037577275.1). NCBI lineage: Eukaryota > Metazoa > Chordata > Actinopteri > Characiformes > Alestidae > Bryconaethiops > Bryconaethiops microstoma. The sequence continues at coordinate 15,257,143 of JBBJLS010000140.1, read as the reverse complement.
ACATGACACTGTTATTATAATGGACATAATTGATCATGATAACATATTCTATTACATATTGATGGGTTATGTCAGTTATGCAGCAAGATTCAAATTATATGATATTTCTCGTCAACCGTTCAAAATGCCTTTTACGTGTTATTAATAAAAATTGCATTAAATAGAGAATAGGAAAGATTATTACATTCATTAATTTTAGAACTATAATGTTACCATTGTAGAGATTTGAGGTCTTGCAGTAACCATGATATGCTTATGTAGGCTGAATACAGGACAGTGGAAGGATGCGTGTATTACTCTCCTTCTCTCGATCTTACTCTCCTTCTCTCGATCTGCTGCATTAGTGAGTTGTGGTCTTGTGTCTGAAAGACACCAACTGCATTCCTTTTAAACAGCTGCCTCCCTGTCTCCACTGTACCTGTTCGGAATGCATGCGGCCATCCTCAGGAATTTTCTCTCTCTCTCTCTCTCTCTCTCTCTCTCTCTCTCTCTCTCTCTCTCTCTCTCTCTCTCTCTCTCTCTCTCTCCCTCTCTCTTTCTTTCTCTACTGCTTTTTTCCTTCTGTTTTTCCTTCTGCTCTCTTTTGACTTTACCCCAGACAGCTGTTACACTAAGGTTACTGTACACCTTCGGAGAGACTTTCATCTCATGTTTTTTATGACACTGTGTGAGTGTGCAGAGGTTTTAATTAGCCCGTTCCCAGACAGGCCCCAAGGCTGCAGCAGCGCCACTCAGTCTACTCTCTTTTCCTCCCTCTCTTTCTCTCTCTCTCTCTTTCTTTCAATCCTGATACCTCCATGTCTCTTTTTTTCTCACAGTTTTTGATGCTCTCGCTCTTTTTGTTTCTCTCCCCTTCACTTGAAAACTCTCCGTCTCCTACTCTCTTCTTTTTCTTCAACCTGTCTTGTTCTCTATGTGTCCCCTCACAGCACAATAAGCCGCTGTACTCCTTTGAGGACAATGCTGATTATGTGTATGATGTAATGTGGTCTCCGGTGCACCCTGCGCTTTTTGCTGCGGTGGATGGGATGGGACGCCTGGACCTGTGGAACCTCAACAATGATACTGAGGCGAGTCCACACACACACACACACACACACACACACACAATCACATCCTGCACACATATGCCACAGCCCAAGCTCTAGGCCACACTGACATCCTCCAGTTACACGCACACACCCACACCACACACGCACTTGCAAACAAAGACAAAGTATTATATTATGATACATTATAAGATGTTTTCATTACAGGATTTAATATATGGTTTAAAAATTGTATATATATATATACAATATGTATGTATGTATGAAGGTGTTTTATTCATGTTAAATAATTTAAATGTCCCCACAGAAACTCTCATCAAAAGTGTCTGTGATTGGTCAGGATGCTTTTCGCACACGATACAAATTTATGAGTCTTATTTGCAAATGTTATATGTCTTATTGCAGCTATGACTATAGGAAAGGCCGATACTGCTATTACAATCACCAAGTGACATACTGAGCAGGCCTAACACACACAGGACTGCTAGGCCAAAGTTGCATCAAAACAACAACAGGCTCCTCTCTGTGTGGGTGTTTCCCCACAGGCTGCCTTTAAATCAGCCTTCTGACAGCTCCCACCAAACACTCCTCTAACGTTCCTCTCCACACACACACACACACACACACACACACACACACACATACACACACACACATATGTTCTGCAATTTAATCACTCTGATGTGTGCGGATTCCTCTCTCCCCAGCACTCCAGAGTCATTACGTTCCCATGGGCCACAGCCCAGCTCAGTGGTTTGATCTGGTCCTTTGGGGTCACTGTGTTTCAGGACCTCCAACAACAGCACTAAACGTCTAAAAGACATCCAGCCACTGAGAGCCATCACTGCAGTCATACGAGACAGCACTGCTCAATTCCCTGCTCAGTGTTTTTTCCTGCTCTTCCACACTTGAATGAATGCGTGAAGAGCTTGTTAATTAGAAGATTAGTTCAGTCAGGTTCAGTCTGGCAAATTTTGACTTAAAGTTACTTTTATTCAACCAGCAAGTTTCTTCTTGATTGGAAATGACACAGGCGTCTCC
>JBBJLS010000140.1:15238963-15254953 GCA_037577275.1 Bryconaethiops microstoma | reverse complement strand
TGTGTGTGTGTGTGTGTGTGTGTGTGTGTGTATTTCTATATATATATATAGAGAGAGAGCGAGAGAGAGGGAGAGAGAGAGAGAGAGAGAGAGAGAGTGAGAGAGAGAGAGACGTACAAGGATTACAAAAGGCTAGTGAAAGTTATCCTTAATGTCTATTAATTGTTTTTTATTAATTCTTCAGAAAATAAAGAAAATACATACAGTTCATATGAGCAAAACCCCACAAATCACAAAATAAATTTAACTCTGAAAAACATTGGAATTCTGTTTTAGTACTTTTCACAACCCTCCTTTTATCAATTTCTACAGCTGGTGGCCTAGTGGTTTGGAAGATTGTCCCGAGATCGGGTCATGGGTTCGAATCCCTGGAATCCCTTTTCCCTGATTTGTGCAACCCAGCACACCTTTTGCCTTATCATGGAAAGCTCTTGAATCTTTCCAGTCGTGATGGATGGCTAAGTAGTTTGGGCCCAGTGTCACTTCAGTTTTACAAACCCGTGAAACAGGAAATAATTGATGGCTGGATAACATTTCCTAAACTTAAAATTAGTGAAATATGTGTGGGGTAATTTACATTCGCTTAATTCAAATTTCTTGGGGTGCCCATAATTGTGATGTGTGATTGTGTTTTAAAAAACATTTTTTCAGACTAAACTTAATTTTTTGGATTTTTTTCAGTTCACATAATGTTAAGATATCTGATAAAGTGATTTTTTAAAAGCCCTTTTGCTTTTTTTGGTCATCATTAGCTGGAGTGCCAACAATTCTGAAGGGCACTATTTTAATATCAGTTACAAAACATTTAAAAAATGTAACAGTGCATGTCTGACATCTTGTTAATTGATTGTGTGGTATTTCAGAGTCAAATTCTAGACTGTCCTTTAACTTTAAACGCACTCATGAACTGTTTCATCCCACTGGCTGTCACGTACTAGCTTGTTAAATATAACACTTGTATGGTGATCTACATTATCACTTTTTGTAGCTCAAATACCCTCAGAATACTGAGTGTATTTTTTAGTACATTTTAAGTAAGTAACATGCAAGTGTAGAAAATCTCTTTTTGACTGGTAGTGTGTGTGTATAAATAGGGTGAGTTGCCCTAATGTGGGACATTTTTTGTAGTTTAATGTTGGCCTTACATTGTAATACACTACAGAAGTCCAAACTACAAAAAACGTCCCACATTAGGGCAACTCACCCTATATATATACTTACGATTTCTAGACTGAAACCAATTACACGCTTGGTAAATATATATATATATATATTTATTTAATGAATCAGATTTCATTTTCAAAAATAAAAATCACAAACACACACACACACACACACACACACACACACACACACACAAACATACACACTCTCTGCTGTCTGACCGCCAACAGTTCTTTATTGTTGGCTTATAAAGAAATTCACCCATAATGCCATTAACAGTCTGTGGAAATGCCTGGTTCCAATTTAGGCAAAGAGAAACATGCAGCCAGTTTAACCTTGCAGTTGACTTTTGGAGGAAGCTGCTCACTAATAGCGTTCAGTCTGTGGTTAGCTCCTTTCAAAGCATGGAAGCTTTTGTATTAGCTGCAGAAGCTCCCATACTCCCTCATGACATGTGTCGGGCTCGTCTTAGCTGTCACATGTAATAGACTGCAGATTCCCTCTCTTGCGCAGACACATACACACATATACACACACACACACTTTTATTATCAGCCTTAACCTCTTTACCTCTCCTCTTTATCTCTGTATGCTATCTGAACCCTCTTGGGGTTACTTTGCACATGGACCTGCTACTTTCATCCAGAAAACATTCCATATACACTAATCAGCCATAACAATTAAACTACTGACCAGTAGCACTGATCATCTCATAAACATGGTGCATGTCAATGGGATATATATATAAGCATTAGGTGAACAGTCAGGTCTTGAAGTTAAAAGCAGTAAAAATGCAAGCCTAAGCATCTGATCGACTTTGACAAGGCCCAAATTATGATGGTTAGATGACTGGATCAGAGGATCTATACAATGGAAGGTCTTGTAGGGCGTTTCTGGTATGCAGTGGTCAGTACCTACAAAAGTGCTCCAAGGAAGGACAATTAGTGAAACAGCGACAGGGTTATGGGCACCCTAAGCTCTCCGATGGGAACGAAGGGTAGCTACTGTAATACAAATTGCTGAAAAAAAGGTAATAGCTATGTTAGAAAGGTGGAGCTAGCCCAGTTGACCTGTACTGTCTACCTAAACATGTTATGTTATGGCTGATTGGTGTAAGAGCAATATATAAATGACAATTTCTAAGATTTCTCCGTTACAGTAAAAAAATTGTAAACCAGATATACATGCAACCACATACGTTCTGCGCCAATTTAATAGGTTGCTTGCTTTTGGATTTTTTTTTCTCTATAAAAAATCTAGAAATCTCACGCAGAAGCAACTTTTAGGATTAATTTATCGTACAGATGTGGAGAATCAAATGTCTGTCATTGTTTACCAATAGTATGACTGCGTGTCTGTGCTTGTGCTGTGTGGTGTATACAGGTTCCCACAGCCAGTGTGACCGTTGAGGGAGCCCCAGCTCTGAACCGGGTGCGCTGGGCCTCCGGAGGCAAGGAGGTGGCAGTGGGAGACTCAGAGGGCCGTGTGTGGATCTATGATGTTGGAGAGGTAAGCTGCACTGGGACACTTTGTATGAACTTCAGGTTTTGTGGGACGTCACTAATACCTAATACAAAATTATCTACAAATATATTGAAGTTTAGAACATTAATCAGTGAGACGTTGTTAAAAAAAATAATAATCAACCTTGGCTACAAAACTGGACCTGACTGTTCACCTAATGCTTATATATGTCCCATTGACATGCACCATTTTTATGAGATGATCAGTGCTACCAGTCATTTTTATTGACAGTACCAAAAGAAATACATTTAACTATATTTCAGTATGTTTGTCACTTATCCGACAACAAACAGTATTGTGGAACCTTGAGTCTCTGGCCACCTGTGTAATTGGGGACACAGTTTGGAATAAAAAGAGATGAGAACAGGAATTAACTGCCTGTGAAATACACGCTTAGCCACATGTTCATATTATAACCCAACAAAATTAATAAAGTTAGTTCAATTCTTAGTAAGTTCATTAGAATTAAAATTGCTGAACACTCAATAACACATGAATGTGAGTTCATTTATTTTTATAGCCATACTGATTTTGATGTCCTTATGCAAAGTGTCACAGTTTCAGACGCGTACAGTAAATTTCATTGTATTCTATCATGGTTTACCACAGATCAGCTTGAGTGAAGCTATTAGCTTTCGGGGTTTTCAGAGGAGCCGCTGGCAGTGCATTAAAGCATCTCTCTGTGTTCCCTGCATGGCAGGGCCTTCCATTAAAGTGCCTGCATGTTTACTAACCTCTCGGCCTGGCCGAGCTTGTTTGGGTTTCAGTACTTCTCTTCATCCCCTATTTTAAAACAGCCTCCACATGGCCTAACCACGGCACAGAGCAGCGAGCCGCCACGACTCCTCTGCCTGCCGCGTTCTTTTTGGAATCTGGTTTTGCCTTGTGTGTGTGGCAAGGCTAATTTTAGCCCTGCATAGTGTGGTAATTGGAGAGTGTGCTGGTTGGGCGTGTGGTCTCTCTGGCTTGATGATAATGGTGGGTCATCAATAAAGTGAGTGAGGCTGAAGGGTTTTATGTTGGAACAGAGTGGGGGCTTATTTACCAGAAGCTTCTCATAAAGGCTGAAAAAAAGCACACAACATGGCCTATACTGTCAAAGGACAGAATGGCAGGGACTCTTGTGAATTTTCAAGATACCACTTCTGACAACTTCCGCTAACGTCTTTCCGAGCCATATTTAGGACTGTGTGCTAAATATTTGCTTTAGATTCCAGTGAGACATTTTCACAAATACTGGGCATACAGAAGCTATTATGTATGATAATGCACATTTACATCTTTGGTGATATACATGTTTTTAGGGCTTTTTTAACATATTCTTTTTTGACCACAAATTACACATTTTAATTGTGACAGCACCTCACACCCTAATGTTTTAAGTGGTATATCATACATGAAATTTTGCTGTAAAAAAATTCTAGAATTTACTGAAGTTCATCCAGACGGAGAATTTTTTTGTTTTCGCTGCCTTGTTTTTCAGTGCCTGGAATAACTGATACATGTGTGCAGTGTATACAGTAAAATACTGTAGCTCCATTTTTAGCCAAAAGATTATATTAATGAATTAAGCTTCAAAACATCCAAGTTATATTTTAGAAATATCAATCTAAATTGTTGAATTTTTAAAAAATGAATATTGTCTTTTATGAACAATGAATTTCAACTTTAGCAAACAATAACATTACATAAAATATTTCTGTCTTTAAGTGTCAGTATACTGGAAATAAAAACGAGCAATTTTTTTACAAACATTTTTATTTCATCATTTGCTGCTTGCAAGTGTTGATGGAAACAGCTCATCACACTTGAACCTACACAGTTCAAACCTCAATTTCCAGAAACACGTCATTTTAACTATGTCACTACTAAAAATGTGTGTACATTCATACATGCGTATTGAATCAATTAATCAATTAATCAATCAATTAATTAATCAAATCTGAGCTGATGAGTAATGCTACAGATGAGGACAGCCCTGGACATTTTACTCAATCTTATGTGTGAACATTTTGGAACATCTTAAACATGTATTTCCTGTGTTGGATGTGTGAGTATCTACAGTGCATTATCCAGAGTGTGCTGCTGTTTTTCTCTTGAGCATGCAGGGGTCATGTCCTAATGGTTTTCTCTGCAAACCTCCTGCAGCGCTATAAAAGGCCTTGATTTGATCTTTGGTTTAGACATAGCTGTCATCTCCTTCCACCTCTCTATTCCTGCTTAATTACAGCCTGCAGTCTCTCACTCTCTCTCTCTCACTCTGCCTGGGTGGCAGCCGGCCTGGCTCTTCTTGTGTGAATTTTATGGCAGAACGTGACGGCACAATCTTGCAATCTGCCTCATGATCCCCCCCGTCTCCTCTCACCATAAATATTCAGCATCCAAAGGCAAAACAACGGTTCTTGCTGTTCTTTTCCACACTCACAAAATGCATTTTTTTTCCTGCAGTGTAATATCACAAGTCATTGTAGTGAGTCATTTAGGTCTTTGTTAGATGGTTGAAGAGATTTGGTGTGGGTGTACTGAAGATTTCTCTCCCATCCACAGCTGGCAACAGCGCACACTGAGGACTGGGCACGCTTTGCCCGCACGCTGATGGAGATCCGCGCCAACCGGGCCGATGGTGAGGAGGAGGGGCCAGTGGAGCTGGCCTCATAGAGACACAGTCTCGAAGCATCTGACCACCACTGACCTACATTAACATTCAATGCAGCATAACTCAAATACCAGCGAGCATGTGCATTAGAGCTTTGACTTAGTCTGTCCTAAACCACAGAACCAAGTTTTGAGTCCGAATCTGACCTGACCAACTCAAACACCAGTGGAGGCAGAGTTAACTTTCAACCTTATAAGAGAATTACCATGGTCCTAGAAACCCTGTGAAAGACATCCCAATATAGTAAAATGGCTAAATGTTTGGACACGTTCTGTATTTTACTGTCTCTGTTGAGATGTTACCATTTTGTACCATTTAAGTTTTATCTTGATTAATGTTCTGAGCCTGACAAACATTTGAGAAATTACCTGTCCAAACCTGAATGTGAAGATTTAGGTCTGTCTGGGTTTGGACAAATATTTGATGCTGTAATGTGTATCTGCACTGTTCACTCCAGTTTTGTTCGTCACTGATCCATTGTAGAGCATGCACATTGTGGTCAGCCAAAGCACTTTGCTTTATACTTCTGTCGTGCAAAAGACTACTGTAAATTGCCCCTTTGTTTCAGCTGAAATGTGAGCAATCACATATCATTGTTTTAGCTACCTATTTAGTGTCTGTTTAACCGAAAGGCCTGATGTAGGCTTTTGACAATTGATGTGAAGTGAAAATGTATGCTGCTGTGAGAGTTCTTAATGAAGGCCAAAGAGGACAGGATCCTTTACATGGTCTGATATTTACTGTGCTTGTGCTATGTGTGTGCGCGCGTGTGTATGTATATATACATATATATATTTTTGTATTTAACTCCCGCATGAAGGACATTAATGGAGTAAGTCTTACAGGCATTATGTTATTGTGCCATTTACAATCTAAATAACTGGTAAAAGGTTCATGTCAAAACATTACACGTGAAAAATATTTTGTCTGTCAGTGACTGTGTCGTGCTTTTGAAAAGTTTCATTTCACATTTAATCAATACAGTGTGCAGATGGAAATCTCAGATGCTATTGGTCTGTATGAGAAGTGTGGCAAGTGGTTTCATGCTATTTCATGCATCAACTAATAAACTGACATATGCGTCCAACTGCATAAAGCACCAGTTTGTTTTCATCTCCGTCTAATAAGTAGTACACATACTGCTGCCCTACTTACTGTAAGGCACAGACATTACATACTATATGTAGAATTTACTATACAGTGGAAAAAATGTTTTTACATTCCTTCCCTTCTTCAGCAAAATGCTACATTTAGACAGATGGACAGTTTGTTCCGTCAAATACTTGATCAAGAAGTGTGATACAAATGCACCCTTTAAGAAACCACTGCAGAACACAAGTGAGCTTTAAGACATACTTAGCATGTCTGTTTAATGCAGCTTTGTTTAATGCAAACACAAACACTCCAGGATGATTTCTGGAACACAGTCTGTGTATCTCAGACCAAAGGACAATTCCTTTTTCAGCCCTGTTGACAATGCATTAGGTCAAACTAGAGTCTATGTCATTCAAGGTCAATCCTTTCTTCATTAGTCATTATGCTACCGTACGTTTTTTTTTAAAGTACTTCTTGCCTGTAAGTGCTTATTTCTCTATGTTTAAGTCTATGTTTCTCAAGCCTGGTCCTGAAGTTGCTCCGGTTTGCACATTAGTGTCCTCCCTGCTCTAACACACCCATTATAAAGTCACGAAGGGCTTGTTCACAGGCTGGCGAGGTAAGGCAGATTTCATAGAAGCAGCACCAAAATGTGCAGTTCAAGGCTACCCCAAAACCAGGACTGGGAAACAATGCAAGTGCTCTGAAGTAATAGAACAATTAATACATAGGGAAAAATAAGAAATTAGTTACATAAAAAAATATGCCTCTTTATTCACACAGCTGCATTTTGATATGATTGTGCCATTTCAAAGTGCCAGAATCATATTTCTTTTAAAGGTGTAACATCCTACATTTTCTTATCATTTCTTATCATTTTAATTTGTATAGTGTGTGTGTAGTTTTATAACCCCAAAACAGTCATAATTAATTTTCACATGGCCATTTTCCCATCTCTCCTTAATTGAGCACACTTTTTTCTTACTACTCTGCCTTTAAGAATATTCTATTAAATGAAATATGTTCTCACTGGCTGCCCTGTATTCTGTCTCCTACAGTCCGGGCTTAAACAGCCTGTCTAGCCCAGGGAATGAAAGATTTTTAAACTTCAGTCATGTTTACACACTACATCAAACAGTTTCATGTAAACAAAAATGAGGAAAACTCTGTTTTACTGATATGGGCCCTTAAATTGTATGATGTGGACAGTCTGTTATTATATATTCAAAGTAGCAGGACCAAATCAGTGAGTAAACTGATTCCTTCTATATATCTATTCTGTCTGCCACATTACCTTAAAGATACTTAAATATGCAGAACAACTGAAATTCTACAATGCAATGCATCACTTCACAATTTACATGTAATATCAGTTCAATTAAAAAAATGCTTAATATCAACTCACTTTCCATTATTTAACTGCACTAGCAAAATACATTTCAAGTCTGTGTGACTACTGAAGAAGTGAACAGGAAGAGCAAGTAAGTGTGTCTGTGTGTGTATGTGTGTGTGTGTGTGTTTGTGTTTGTTTCAGTACAACCTAATACGCAGTACTGCCACCCACAGGTGGGCAGATTAGCCTCAAGGGTGGTCCGAAGCGGGTGCGGCAGTAACTTGAAATCTGGGCAGATGCAGTCCAAATTTACTCTCGATGCCAGCGAACGTGGCCATGACCAACCTGTAGCCACCAATGTGGTCGGGGTTGGGCGCCGGCAGGCTGATTCGAGACTTAGGAGGTGGCTCTGATCCAGATGGCTTGCTGTGGTGAGGAGAGAAAAAGGAGAGGAAGAGAGGGGAGGAGGGGAGGAAGTAAGACAGAGAGGTTAAAGAGAGATTTCATGTTCTACTGTGTCCCATCATGAAGAATAAACAGCCTAATCGAATATTAAAATCATGAAACAGCAATACTTTCCCTACAGTCAGTGGAACCCAAGATAGAAGATTTGACAGCAGCGGTTTCATGCTTGTCTCTCTGAAAAGTCTCCAAAGCAAACACCCACACATCACATTTTAGTAGGTTACTAGTATATTTTAGCTGAGGCTAGAGAGTGGAATCTAGAATATGGAAAGAAACTGTGAAGTTATACTCCAAACCACTCTTTATTGCAAGCATGATACTGCCATGTCAAAAGTAAGTTAATTTACATAGTGTGTTAATTTAGTTTATTTCACAAGAACATAGCATATTTGTGACACAGACTGTATAATTAGAACACATTTTGTGCTTTTGTGAATTTCTTCCTGTCTTTAATAAAAAAACACAAGCTGTGTTAAAAGTCACACAAGTAAAATAGTCAATGTATTAAAAGGCAATAACCCGTGTATGCACTTGGAGACAAGTTACAGACATATCAGCATAAAAAAGAGCTTTTCAAATGGTATATATAAAACTACAGCAATCTATATCTACATTAAGATATATAGGATGTTCCCTTTCACACATCTTGGTGGCTTTAGTTTTCAAAGCTACACAATATTCCATGGGAAAATAAACATTTTTTTGTACAGCCCCTTAATGACACTGCTAACCACTGCTAAAATCATAGAGACAATGTCCTTCACAGTCCAGAGAAAAAAATGGCCACCACAGCGAACTTTCAGTCAAAGCTTGTGCTTTAAAAAGGAAACACGCTCTTCTAGGAATGAGCCTCTTCCAACATTATAAGCCATAATGAAGCGCCTGTGAAAATGAAAGTCTTTTATGTGAGGCCTGGCCTTTTCTAAAGAGCTATCAATCAGTCTGAGCTTTCCTGACATTTCACTTCTCTATGCGGCCATACGGTGTGTCCTATTACTTTTGCCCTATTTGCTCCTTTTTTCGGTCTCAGATTAAAAGCTTGTGGTGTCTGAAACCAGCCTATTCAGGAGCCATCATAAAGCCATGCTCAGGTGATGGGAGAAAGAAAAGGAGAACGAGGGGGAGAAAAAGAGAGACAGAGACACTTACTGTCCACCAAAGTCGATGTAGAACCACCTTTGGAGCAGCTCGTAGGTCACAAGTGTAACGCCAAACTGAGGCGAAGAGCGTAACACTCGTGCTGAGGGCAGAAAAATCAATTACTTTTAATTAAAAGATCAACAAGCGGTCACTCCATGGCACACCTCAATCAGCTGGACCACTCTGAGCCAGGCCGTATTCAGAGCACCCTCAAAAAGCCCCAAAAGATCTTTCTAATGGTGTCAAAGAAGCTCATCACTGATAAAGCTCCACCATACACAATTAAGCTGGAACTGAAACACTATTAATCATAAGAGATTATTTTTACGGTTGGTATCATTATGTGCAAGTGTCCATCAGGTGGTACCTCCAGCTCCTTTCCAGAAAGCGTGAGCTCCCTCCTCCTGTAGGATCTTCCAGAAACAGTCAATGAGTCCATTGTATGTGGTCTGGCCTGCACGGGCTGCCACTTGTAACCTGGTCTTGATAACATCAGCAGGGGTCACTAGGGATGCTGCAGGCATGCCTAAAGAGAAAGAGAATTCACCCTTTTAGAGATTTTATTAAATATAGTTATGAAGGTCAGCTTTGTAATAAATGATAATCAGAAGGAAAAACTATAGTTAAGCTAACAGTATTAGTCTTTCATTTTAATCTAAAGGCTAGTGAAATTTGCCATTTGTTTTTAAAAATAAACATCGAAGTTAATGCCAATGTATGATTTTATTGTGCCAGTATCTACGGTAGTTCTTTATAAAGGTTCTAGAGAGAATGTAGCATGTGCAAAGCTGCATCAAGGAGAGGCTATTTTAAAATATAAGAATTCAACTACTTTAAGGTGCACCTGTTGCTTTAACTAAACAGTCTGTATAATTTCCATAGAAAAGCACTGTCAATAAGAGAGATGTTCTATACCACAAATGAGTCTAAGGTCATGTCTTATGCCAAATTTGAGGAGTGTAAACCTATCCAGTGTACAATTGCGCTGTCCAAAGTGATAGAACACCACTGAATATTGCTAGGAGGTTTAATGACGTTAGTTATTGACTAATGATCTCATAGCAGAACGCAAAACATTTCCCCACACAGTGTTCCTAGAAGAGCATAGACTATTACTGTAGCAAAGGGGGGGGCAAACTCTAATACCCTTGATTTAGAAGAACCATGGAATGAGCAGGGGTGTATAAACTTTAGGACATTCAGTGCATTTTTAAATAATTCTAATGTCTTCACCTCTATACTACGAGTGTAAAAAATACAAATAAGAAAATGTATTTTATGCGTAGGTGTGTCCAATTCTTTAACTGGCACCGTATGACTAAAAACAATCAAAATCAAAGTTTTCAACTATAATCCAGTACCTCTGGTCACATTTCTCCTTCACTTCTTTGTCGTTGTACTAGCAGAATGAATAACAATCTCGGAGTCTGCCAAGAAATATTGCCGAGAAAACATTACAGAAAATGTTCACCTTTTTTATTCAAAACCTGACTGGGCGCTAAAGCATAAGCCCCTGATTGACTCTCATACTGTCCTGCTTGGGGGGGCATACAATACAATATAATGGGAGTGACACAAAGCTGCCCCTGACTGCTCCCAACAGAGTCCCCCCCATGCCCGTAGACCACTGCCACTTCAATACTGAATGGGCTCAATCATCAATGGCTGTTTGAACAAGCAGGATCATAATGGGTACAGAACCTGCTCACTTTCACTAGGATTTTCTTTTAATACTTGAGTAAGCTATTCTGCTCTGATTGACCACACTGTCTTTCTGTTCAAGGGCTGACCCAGAGAGCCCACCCGTACAGCATTATAACTGTAACTATGCGAGGAAGAGTAGAGGATCCTTCATGCAATCCACGAGTCAGATCTTATCAGTAATTTACACAGCATAGACAACAGTCTGGCTGCATCTGATTAGCATTTAACAATATTAAATTTTGCTTTTAAACAGCTAAAATATTTGCTAACCAGTAATATTGGCCAATATACTGTACTTTTTAATGGTCAAGAAATTCAACTGTCTCCAACAGTTTCTACGTTTTCTGTATATTACATTTAACAAAAGAGAAAAATGACTGGGGCTTTATCAGTTTTACAGCAGTCCTGTCAAATTAGTGGAGTCTTAATATCAGCGGACTTTATTGGAAGAGTGATATATCAACCGGACTCTAGTCTTATTGCATTCAAATTCAGCACTGCCTATATAAGCCCGCACATTTAACCAATCCAAGAGTCTGCCGCACAAATAATGGCCAGCAAACTGAGCGTGTAATTCAATTTCCTGAACCAACTGTAAATCACTAATTGCCTGCAAGCTCAAGCTGCTGATAAATGGTGAAATGAGTGATACACTCCAAAAGGGCATACCTAATCATAAAGTGTGCTTTACTCGTCCAAAAGCACTGACAGAAATAAAACGCTGTTGGAAGGCAGGAATGCCGTGCTCGCCTTGACCATACATGGCTTTTCCATCTCGCGCCATGCTTGGGGCCAACTTGTACAGCAGTAAATCGGACACATCCATCAGGCAAAAGGGATTAGAAATAAATATTAATTCTCCTTTACTGCTGATCCAAACCATGCTGGTTTGGCGGCCTCAGTCGACTTTTAAACGATGTTTTCTTTATGATGAACCACGAAAATAAAAATAATTTTAAAAACGACACCAGACCTAGATCATATTTTTTATACGATGAGGAAATAGAGAGATCTTGGATGTTTTGGCCTGGTCCTGCCAACAGTGTAAGATTCATTTATTGCTCTTGCAGTGCTGATACTTGGGGACCTGGAGAATTTTTTTTTGTTTTTTTTTGTTTAACACTCGCAGCCTTAGAAGCCCAGACTGCCAGTTCTTATATATTAACAGTGGAAAATATCCCGACCCTTGGCAGGCATGCCGCACATCAAAACGCAGCCTAAATCACTGAGCACTCTAATTAGGGCCAACCACAGCGGAGCCAGTGGTGGCAGGCGGCTAGTGGAGAGCACGCGGCGGCTTACCCGCCACCGCCCCGGCCAGCAGCAGCCTGCCAGGTCCCACCCGGCCCTCCTCGTCAGCCAGGCCCGCTTTGACATGTGCGTAACAGGGGAAGTAGATGGCAGAGAAGGGGATGTCTCTCAGGAAACAAGCTTTCGCGCCCTGGGGGGAAGAGAAGGGGAGAGGGAGGAGACACAGGGAGACACTTGTAAACTTTAACTGGCAGAATTACAACTGCTTTTTACTGTTTTCCATGTCATTTAATATTAGACCTAAAGCTACTTGCTCACAGCAATTTTCTCTCCAGTAACCACATAGGTATTATAGTTTTGTGAGATATTCTGATTTATTCTTATGTTGAGAATATGTTGGTATGTGTCCATGTGTGTCTGTGTTTGAGTGTATGTATATTTCTTATACGCCAGTGTATTTCCTGGCACTTTTTAAATGTAAGAATTTAACCCTTAGAAGGGTGTCAATAATTTGATATGCTTTCTCACTCATAGCTTATTGAATGATGTGGATAAATTCTTTCAAAATTGGGGACTGAGTACAGTCTTTTTTGAGGAAACCTAAGAAACCCTACGATTTCAGGTATGTTTCATAACATCGAAACAAATGGAAATCAAATGTTAATGCAATTAATTACACGGCAGTAATTAAGTACGCAGTTAATGTATGAGATTTACATACTACAGTAGCAGCTTGAAGACCTCTTTAATAATTGCCGACACAGGTCATCCTGTCTCTTTCTTGGGTACATGTGAGAGATAAACAAAGCCATGTCCAAGCTTCAAGTTCCTCATCCCTGCTGGCCTGGCAGGCATCCAACAGAGGAGGCCAAGGAGAAGGACAGAATCAACGCTTGGTCCAAGGTTTTAACTTCAACCATGAGTGCTCTTTAGACAGGCTTCATTTAACTCCTGCTTAATCTGCCCCTCCTACACAGGTAGCACAGATACTTGAGTTATCTCTTTCTGCAAGTCAGTCTCTCTCTCTCTATCTGCCTGTCTTTGCTCAGGACAGAATGCCTACTAAAAAAAAGAAGGAAAAAAATTAAGCAGTGCTATTTTGAGGGCTGGGCATGGCTCATCTGCTTCAGTGTACTCATGGGGGAGTGTGGCGCTAACACAGCCCAGACTCCATGTAAGACTGAACAACATCTGGATCCACTGGCCATCTATATGTGCGATAACTTGACAACACCATATGGCACGCTCACAGCTAGGGAAAAGGTGAAGGTGTATGTCTTAGATGTGGCACGATAAGGCCAAAATACCATACTGCGATTATCCTGTTGCATATGTTAGGGTCAAAGCTGTGTACGGGAGCATTTTGCAATATCAATATTACAAAAGCTAATACTGTGACAATTATTAACAAACAGTATAATGAGCACAACGGGTGTGTATTTGCATGCATATGTGAAGTGGGTTTTGACTATCATAGACAATAAAGGCTTTTTTAAATAAAGGATTGTTATTGCCTTTATTAAACCAAGTCAAATTACAATCCTTTCTTCAGGTTATTGTACACCATTCACATCAGAGATCTGACCTACACCAATAAGCCACAGCATTAAAACTACTGACAGGTGAAATGAAAAACACTGATTGTCTCATTACAAAGACACCTGTCAATAGTTATGATATCTTTGGCAGCAAAGTTCTTAGTTAGTTCTTGAAGTCGATGTGCTGATTGCAGAAACAATAGTCAAGCGTAACGATCTGAGCAACTCTGACAAGGGCCAAATTGTGACAGTTAGACAACTGGGTCAGAGCATCTCCAAAACAGCAAGTCTTGTAGCATGCTCCTAGTAGGCAGTGGTCAGTACCTACCAAAAGCAGTTCAGGAAAGCATAATCAGTGAATCTGCGATAGGGTCATGGGTGCCCAAGGCTCACTGATACACAGTGTGAGTAGTGGGTGGCCCACGTAGTCCCGATCCCACAGAAGAGCTGCTATAACCCAGTTTGCTGGTTATGACATAAAGGTGTCTGGACACACAGTGCATCACAGTTTGGCCGCAAGCCGAAAGCACCTACAATGGGCATATGAGCATCAGAATTGTACCAAGGAGCGATGTAAGAAGGTGACCTGGTCTGATAAAGCATATTTTCTTGTACATCATGTGGTCAGACGGATGTGTGTGAGTTACTTACCTGGAGAAGAGATGCCACTAGTATGGACTGTGGAAAGAAAGCTGCCAGCTCTGTCAGGTTTTCTGCTGGGAAACCTTGAGTCCTGTTATTTATGCGGATGTTACTTTTACTCAAACCACCTATCTTTGCATTGTTGCAGACCAAGTACACCCCTTTATGACAACATTAATGGCCTCTTTCATCAGGTTAATGTGCCCTGCCAAATACTGTTCAGGAATAGTTTGAGGAACACGACAAATGAGCTAAAGGTCTTGACTTGGCCTCTAAATTCCACAGATCTCAATCTGATCAAGCTTCTGTGGGATTCCTTGGACAAATCAGACTGGTCCATGGAAGCCTCATAACTTACAGGACTTAAATGATCTGCTGCTAACGTTTTGGTGCCAGATACCACAGCACACTTTAAGAGTTCTTATGGCATGCTTGATGGTTCAGAGCCCTGGCACATGGAGGACCTGTCCAATATCAGGCAGGTGGTTCTAATATTGTGGTTGATTGGTGTAAACAGACATTATCTACAACTTATGGTAATGAGACATGAGACATTAAAATAAAAATCCAAAGCGGTCCCACGGTGGCGCAGTGAGTAGCACTGTTGCCTCACACCTCCAGAAGGGTTTGAATCCAGCTCCTGGCCTTGTGTGTGCAGAGTTTGCATGTTCTCCTCATGGTGATGTGGGTTTCTTCTGGGGTCTCATGTTTCTCCCACAGTCCAAAGACATGCATGTCAGGTGAATTAGGGATCATAAATTGACCATAGGTGTGAGTGTGCGAGCAAATGGTATGTGTGTGTGGGCTGGAAGCCCGCCCAGGGTGAGTCCCTGCCTCGTGCCCATAGACCCCGGGAAAGATTCCGGGTACCTGTGACCCTAGTAAGGATTAAGCGGCTACAAAAAATGAATGAATCAAAACAATTTAACACTCACTTGTAATACCTGTGACACTAACTAATAGATGTTCGCTATTTCATATTTAGAGGTACCAGTGAACCCATAGATGAAAAGGCAGTACCTTTTTTAAACATTACACCAACGTAGAATGTGAAAGTTCTGTATTAAAGACACCATTAAATTGCTTTTTCAATTTTAATGTAATTTTAATTGTTTTACTGATTTTCTAAAATTAGTTACAAACATGGCCTCAAACTTCCCAAGAGCATGCGCAGTTCTTCATGTGTAGAAGGGAGTGGTGGTGTTGGAGGTTCCAACAGCAGCAGCAGGGGAGAGGCGGGGTAATTAGACTGACAAAGGCAGCTCTGTGCCTGGGCTGGGCCCAGAGGAGCCAGGCCGTCTGGGACAAGCAGGCTGCAGCGCGTCCCTGCACTCAATGCACATTGTCCACGGAGTTGGAAAGTGGCGGACAGAGCGCAGAGGCCGGATCCAGCATTCTTAAACACACACACACACACACACACACACACACACACATACACATACACACACACACACACACACACACACACACACACA
>JBBJLS010000140.1:15228418-15238863 GCA_037577275.1 Bryconaethiops microstoma | reverse complement strand
ACACACACACACACACACACACACACACACACACACACACATACACATACACACACACACACATACACACACACACACACACACACACACACACACACACACACACACACACAGACATTGCATAATTCTGCAGCGTTGAATTCATTCCACTACTCCAGTTTTACCCAGGCCTCAAAGGAGATGAACACTCAAATGCAGAATCACACATGCAATCACATGTTTGGGTTCCTGTGCATATGTACATGAGTTAGTGGAGCTGGAAAGAACATGGCAGTGGATCTTCCTTAACTTATTCTTTCTGTGTTATTTTCTGAAGGCAAAAAAGGCCTTTTGAGTGTGTGATCACACAGAACATATACAATACTGAAATGTTCACTAGGCTGTAGGTACTGTACAAGTTTCAGACTCTATATATAATTTAGTGACACTTTGGGTCTTATTCCTTAACTTTATTAGCAAGTTTCTCTGGGATCAATGACATTTTCTAAATCTGATTCTGATTTACTTGACAAAAGCTTCTTAATTGGGGATATGAGACCTGTTTTTAGACATGGTGACTTATATTAAGTGATCATTAATGAAATTATGTTACACTAGATGATACATTTACTTGTTTCAAGTCATGGCCTAATGTATCGACAATCATTTATGCATAAATGTCTAGAAATAGCTTGAATAATATTCTTAACAGTCCCACGATAAGAAACAATAAACATTTTACAGATGGTTAAGATACGTTTGCTTGCCAGGAGATCATATTCAAGGTATAAAAAAAGCCTCACATAGACTAAAATGGTCACTTTGCATAGACTAAAATGGTACTTTGCTTTGGAAATGCAGAGAAACTTAATAGTCTTATAAGTCCACTGGTTTACACCTTTTTATAAAGATGCCACATACATGAGGTGCCCAGTTATGTTCCATTGTGTGTGAGCTGCACTGCAAACCCATTGTGTTACAAACTGCGTTGACTGCAGAGACCAGAGCCACCTTTTTCCTCACAGCAATACACAGCGCCCCTCTGTGGCCATGTGTAAAAAGGACAAAAACAATAAACAGGTGTGCCATTTCCTCAGTTCTTTTGTTCTCACACAGTTCTTCTGGTCAGTGTAACACTGTACTTGTGTTTTTTGCAATACAGAACGCATCAGGATTGAGCTAACCTTTAAAAAGGTGATTGTGTTTCTTGGGATTTAACAGTATTTAACTGATTTTAGTACTTCTAGCAGCGGTTTTCTTCTCCTATTAGTAAATATTGGAGGTTTTGCTTTGGCAGTGGTAATATAGAGCTGTGTTGTTGGGTGGGTGGCCCTGGTTTACACTCTCTCCATACACTATTACAAATAGACTCAAACTCAGGAGGGAAAGGGCACAAAATGAGTCTCATCCCAAAGGATCCCATTAGGCTTGCTTGATTAAGACCTGATTCTGAGGGAGCTCACAATTTTACAGTCAGTGCACATGCAAATTTACCCACAGTAAAGGGGTAGGTCTGCTTCAGCCATGTGGTCCACCGCATTCATCACAAAGAGAGGGAGAGATAGAGAGAGATAGGGAGAGAGAGAAAGATAAAGAGAGAGAGAGAGCACAGGTGTAATGAGTTATTCATCCAGAGGAGCTCTCGGGACGACACTGGGCATACAGGGTTCCTGTGTTGTGTATTTATCTATCCACACTCTAAAGGTTAATGGCCATTTCTCTTCAAAATTCTGCAGTCTAGTGCTAAAATTGCTATTCATAGCCAAGGGATTTGCTATTCGTAGACAAAGAAAGATTCTGAAAAAGAGATTTTAAAAAGGTAATTTTACTACAGTTTGATAGATTTGACCCAGGTTACCAGACCCAGAAGATTTATGGTCCTGAAAACACATGGACCACCACTGCAGAGTCTTTGAATCAAAGGCTCTAAGCAGAATAGATAGTGAATTTGTTTGCTTTGCTCAATCATTTCTATATTTTAGCAAACTTTTTAGTAGAGGTTCTCCAAGGTAGAAGCGTCTCCTCTGCTCAGCATTACTGAATGATTGTCTGTAACAAGACACAGTGGAAGAGTTAGCGTAGGGTATTATGACCTGAATGTGACCCATACAGCATACCGTAAAATGAGCTGAACACTCTTCTGTGATGAATCAAGTTTCGAGCCAATTTCTTTTTTTCTGCTTCATTTTATTTGCAGTGATCTTTCCAAGAAATTGAAGACCTTTACCACGTATTATATGCGAGTGATTTGATGGTAAAAAAGCTAAACTCTTGTCCTAATAAATATATATTTTTATACTGGTATTCTCTTGCACTCTATAGTGAGAAAAAAAATGAAATGAGGTATATTTGTATGGTTTATACTTAAATCTGACCAGTAAAAAAAAAAAACAAGAAAAGATTGCTACCTGATGTTCACTGTCTGTCCATAAAAAATCCACAATATGTCCTGGAATCCAAGCATTTTCATACTTTAACATCTCTTTTTTTTCATCTCAAGTCGACCGAGGATTTGGTTAGGTCAGAATATACTCAGCATGGGGACAATTGCAATAATTAGCAATCAAAACCAATTCACTGATGGAGTGTCCAGAGCTGAAGTGGCTGCAGAATGAAACTCAGGCTACCTTGAATCTTCTCTGCCTCCCTGCATGCTGTGTTTGCATGAGTCACACACCCCACAAATAAACTATTCATCTTTCTAATGAACCGAATGTTGTGCTAGCCTCTGATCTACCGTCTCCCCCTCAGCACCTGCTCCAGGAGATGGCAGGATGTGTGAGGTGCTGAGTCAGCAAACAGGCCTGGCATGCACTCGCCACGTTCAGAACACTGTCCCATGAGTCTGAGCAGCCAGACCACAACAACACCAGAACAGAGCAGAACACTCATTTCACAGTTACAGCCTGGCCTGACACACTCTGAGACAATAAAAATATTTGTTCAAACCAATATTTGTTCAAAGGGTGTTCAAGCAGCATGGATGTCTAGATCAGCGTGTGCCAAAAAGAAAATGCTTATTTTATAGAAATCATTTTGAGTTTTATATAATTATATAATACATAATGTACAAAATATGATATATATACTGTATATATATTAACATTTTTATCAGAATTTTCATCATAACATTGTAATGAGAAAGAAAACACATGAAATAACACATGTACATTCATGTAGTGTTCTGAAGGTCACTTTTAGTAGCGATAATGCATTTTTGCCTTTTGAAAATACCTGACAGCTTTTTGTGTAATCACAGCAGACTTGGTTAATTTCTTGAATCCAAATCCAATCCATTTTTCAGCTGTTAATGAGCTTCGTATTTGTTCTGGATTGAGTAGTAGGTGCTTGGTACTCCCAGCTAGCACACAGAGTGAAAGTACAGCACTGTGTTCGTTCCTGCGAGCTGTGAAGGTGCTCAGAACAGCCACACACGAAGGGTGTTTCCACATATAGTGCTTTTTAATGGACCAAACTTCCATTTTAATGGACCAGTTCTCTTAAAGTGGACCTATAAATGGACCACCAAAAAAGGGTCCCACTTCAGTTCCTCTCAGACCTTTACTCCTTTGGATTATGGGTAGCTTTCACTAGGAACGAGAATGCTGCTGCTCGTCTTCTCCGCATTCCTGTAGTATTTGGTTAAAACAAGCCCACAGACCTCGGGAAAAACAAAGCAGATTTGTTTAGATCACATTTGAATACAAAAAGTAGACAGGAGGAGACAGGCATGGAGGAGAAGAGTCTTGCAGCGAAATTGGAAACTGATTAGGCAACATCTGTTGCTGCTAGCAAGCTTTACACTTTAGGTCAGACCTGAAATTTAAAAAATAGGAATTTTTTACATTTAAAAAATAGGAATTCATAAATGCACATCTAGATAATTCATATGCTACCACCTTCAACATCCTGGCGATAAAACAAATTAAACGTTCTAATAGAAATAAAAAATTATGTTTCAGTCATTAGATCTTTTAGTGATGTTCTTTGCATCAAACATTTCATTTTCAATTTTTCATTTACAGAAGTTAGCAGACGCTCTTATCCAGAGCGACGTACATCAGTGCTTTAGTAGTCCACATCTGTTCTTCATACTTGTAAAGTTAGACTCAAATCAGCATCTGCTTTTGACCAAACCCTGTCAAAAAGACAAAAAGTCAGAAGTTAATACACAAGTAAGGAAAAACAGTTAAGAGGGTAAGTGCCTGAAGGCATATTAGCTTCACAATTAAGTTTGATTCTCAGATAGTTTCATGTATTTGTGGTCCTGAGGTGGTTTCCATCTATTAGTGCTCCTAAGTTTGGTTTCTTTCCAAGGGATCTTTCTGAGTTTGTTGTGGGTGTTCACATACGCACACAAATTGCTGACTAATCATTCTCAGGTTGTTTTAGTGCTTAAAGGGACCAAGTGTGAAAACACACCAAAAAAGCTGTACAAACATCATGTAAAGCAAGGGATCTGAGTGTTACAGTGTATGGGGAGCTTTTGAACCCAAATTATTCTGAATATCTAAACAATCTCTTGGCAGACTGCAATTTAAAATGAACGGATACCATTTGAAAGTGTTCATGACTAAGAATTATGTGTGAAACATCACAGCATGTTGTTTTATTGAACAAGGGCACATGTCTGTTAAGGAATCTGAAATACTGACTAGTTTATGTGGTTTACGACTGTAGATTCTGTTATCTCTAAAACTGAATACAGACCACATTCATGAGTCACTACCCGTGGTTTTAACTATGTAACGAGTTTCATTCATTTTTATAGTTAATAGCAAGCTGACACACCATGTGTTGTAAATTTCATTGTTTTGACTTTAAGTAATAGTAAAAAGCTAACTCTCTCTATTATGGGTGCTTTCATCTACAACAAAGTCGTTGAGATTTTATATTTTAGTTGCATTTTATCAAATAAAACCCATCACATACGTTGTGTGTAAAAAAAAAAAAGCAACAACAAAGATGGAAGAACAAATGCAATAAAGTGCATTGGGGCTACACCAAGGTCGGCTCCATACATCCACAATGGGGGAAAAACACAAGGCAGTGAAACAGCAGCACTAATCTCAGCCAGAGCAGCCATTTGTGATGGGGCCTGTCAGCCCCTCTGTTGGCATATTTCGCCTTGACGAGTCTCATTTATTAAGCGCTGGGCTTTCGCATGCGCTGCGCTGGCTGGCAATCACCTTTCCAGCATCCCAATTAACTCCGTCTTAATTGATGTTAGATGTATTAAAGTTAATGAGGCAGCGGCCCATCTGTTGAGCGGGGAAGTGGAGAGGGTGTTATCATTGAGAGGGCAACACACACACACACACAATGCAGCAAGGACAGAGGTTTGGGGAGAAGGCCTGGCACACAGCAGGGGGAAAAGACAAAGAAGTGTTTGGCAAGCACACTGTGCACACGAATGCGGACACACACACCTGGCATCACTCTGCTGTTCTCCTCCGTTCAGCTCTCATGCATTTTTACGAGTTTTATATATCAGTGATATGGCCCTATATAAAGACGATGTGTATGACACATGATTAATGAGGCTCAACCAGCTCAGTGTGTCCAATAAATAATAAATCTCCATTTTACAGATACATACACACACTGTGAGGTCTCAGATTAAATTTTAATTTGAGATGATAGCGGCTGGAGCCGGCCAGTAAAGGGAACGTCACTGGCGGATGTCAAATCTGCAATCTTTCCCGTTCTCTTTCTTTCTTTCTTGCATTTATTCTCTTTCTTTATCACTCCCCCATATTGCTTTCATATTTTTCTCTCTCATTCTGTCTAATTTGTGCCCTTATTCTCCACTGAGCCTTATACAATTCTTTCTCATTCTTTCTCTTTCTTTCAGTCTCTTTATCTCATCCTGTCTTTCCTTCCTTTCCATCTTTCATTCAAATTTGAATCCGCTTTCTCTTTCTCACTCTTATTTTTCTTAGTCTCTCTCTCTCTCTCTCCCTCTCTCTCTCTCTCATCTGCTGTAGTGTATCAAAGGGAGAGATTCCATATGTTGCATTAAGGCCACATTGTGCGTGAACTGAAAAAAGAGGAATACCAGATTAGAGTCAGGGGTGGGTGTGTGTGGTTGGGTGGGTATGTGTGAGTGTGTGTGCGCGTGTGTGTGTGAGACAGAGCGAGAGAGAGAGAGAGAGACATGTATCATGACACAAAGAGTCATACCCTTGAGGTCTCTCTCTCCTCCGCTTTCTCATGCCTGTTTAACTGTTATCAGACAAAAGCTCATGATGAGTATCATTGCTCCAGGACATCCATAGAGCTCTAATAGCACCAGCAATGTTACTTGCTGTAGAGCAAGAGACGAACACGCACTGTCATGAAAAGAATAGATCGGGATGGGCAAGAGAACGATCAAGCAAGTGAGACTTAACTTAATGTGGGGTGCAATTCACTAGATGAACAGCAGATATGAAATGACCCACAACCTCAGCACATAGTATAACACATTGTTCTCATAACCTGGACATTACTGCATTATTTGGGCATTTGTTTATATCAAGGCTATTTTCATTTTTCATTTGAAAAATGTGCTGATAACCACAAATGAACTGTTCACAGCCCCCCTGGTGAAGCGAAGTAATATAAAAATATATGGTTTATTTTTGTGACTCGTATGACCAAACATAACGAAAAGAAAGAATCGACTGTTTTGGGTCTATCTTTACAAGACCAGCACTAACACTGACATTTACAAAAACCTCAGCAATACTGCTGTGCCTGATACACTTATACCAGCGAGATACACACACACACACACACACACACACACACACACACACACACACACACATATACATACACACACACACACACACACACACACACACACACACATTTGTGCACTCCATTCTCCCCCACTATTCTGAAATAAAAGCTCCTTTCCCACGACAGGCTGACAGATGAGCCCTGGAGACAGCTACCTGACTAGTGGGACACTGCATCACATACACACTACCTGACAGGCTCTTTGATGTACTGATATCTCCTGCACCGTATATACTAATCAGGGGCACTACTTGCATTGAAGTGTCAAGATAATGCTTTGGTGTTGATAAATACTGGGCCGATTTGAAATATTAGAATAAAATATATAACAAAATAAAATGTTTAAAATAACCGTCCCTGTGTACTATGAAAAGCAGCCATCATCAGTGCCCTGCAATAATTACTTTAGCATCACCAGCACAGACCCCGTTAACACAGACTTGTCTTTCCATCACTGTCTGGTAGGCTATAAAATATAATAAATTAGGTCTGTTGGATGAGATATGACCGAAGGCCATCACGACAGTTCCACCACGTTGTTTACACCAAAACACACGCTCTCCACAGCCACTTGCACTCCAAGCCTCAGGAATGCAGCGGCTCTCTGCCGGCTCGGAACCCAGAGGCTCGGAACTCTCACAGCACTGTGGTGCTCATACAGACATGCTCCATACAACAGTGTCACTCAGGAAGAGGAGTATTAGAATCCTCATTCATGGTCTAAGAGGCTGGAGCTGCCTGGGCCAACTTATGCAGCAGTCTGCAGGGAGCCGATTGAGCCCTGATGGCGTGCGTCTGTGTGTATTGAACCCTGCTGGTACTCAGAAAGAGCCTCAAGAACAACCATCAAGTTTGTGTGGGAGAGGGAGTAGAGACCGTAATCAGCAGGTGGGAGGCGCTGGAGAGTCGAAGATGTTCTCTTGGAGCCTCCAGAGTTGCAAAAGATCAAACAAACTCTATCATGGTCCAGCTCCTTGATATAACATTTCTAATCCTGATTTTACATTGGAACATATGTATTTCAGGAGATAGGGATTTCACTGGTACATGTTCTAGCAATTTCAGTACAGGTTCCAGCATGAAAAAAGAGACAGAAAGGAAGACAGAGGGTGAAAGAGAGTGAAGGAACACAAGAAAGAGAGAGAGAGAGAGAGACAGAGAGAGCCCACCTTATAAAGGCCAAAGAAGCCCAAGTCACGGATGACTGAGAGAGCACTGACGCGTGGTCCTGTGGTGATCTCTCCTGCCACCTGCAGTCGAATCTTCACGATCTCCAATGGGTTGGTGAAGATCACCTGCGAGCCTCCAGCCTGAGGAAAGCACACATACAGTCACACTGCAGAGAACAATTCCAGCATTAATGATCTTAATGATCTTAATGAACAACGCCAGTTCAGACAATCTGTCTGTGCAGAAAACTATATATATATATATATAAAATTCAGAAGGTCTGCATGGACAGACCTCTGGTATTTCAACCTTGCCACATGCAGTAGGCTTACTGTGAACACATAAGACTGTGCTAACTTGCAGTCAAAAATGGCAATAATTACTTGCTGCTACTATTGACATCATTAATAACAATCCAACAGGTTATTTTCTCCTGATTGAACAATGAAAATGTTTTCAATATGCTTATTTCATAATTATGTACTTTCAAAATTGCTTGGCTGGTTACTGGAACCTGGACATCACAGGCAGATAATGCAGATTATTACGTAATCTGTCTATATTTTAATAGTTATGAAATACATGATGTTACAATTAAGTGGGTGTGTGACCTTGATAAATAGGTCAAGGTCAGTAAATGTGGGCCAGAACAATCAAATGAGCGAAGATTATATGCTTGTGTAGTTTTATCAGTTTACTGTCTAAAAAATTTGCAGATAAAGATGGGCAAGGGGACTCTAAAGAAATTATATTCCGAAGTTTGAACAGATTCACTTCATGCCTTTCCAACAAAATCCAGTGACATGAAACTAAAATGATCATTAAAATGATTTAAATCTAACAACCTAAAACACTGTACTACTTCTTAACAAATGTTTTGTGAAGTTTGTCTGGGTTCAGTTAGGTTCTCTTAAAAATAAACAATAAATTAAAAAAAAACTTCAACTGTATAATGAACACAAAAAGCTTCTTGTAAGCCTCCTCAACAACTGAAATTTGAGAGAGATATAAAAAAAAGAGAAAATCAGACCAAGAACAAGAACAGAACACACACTGGACAGCTGGACAAGTCAGTTGAGGTCTGAGGTCTAACCATGTGTCAGGAAATTCCTTGTTTAGGTTCCTGTCAAAGAGAAAACATGTGCAGTGAAAGGTCCTAAAAAGAAAATGCCTTCAATGGCCTTTGGTATGATCATACATTAGATGGAGCTCATACATAGGACCATATTGTCCACACCACAGATAGACAGACAGACCATGCCTGAGACATCAGACAGAATGCAGGCCCTGAGGGGCCTTCAGGAGACAGCCTTAACCTCACGGCTCCAACCTTGCATTTGTGCAGCAGATAAAACAGCCAGCACAAGCTGGAACAGGTTCCTTGCAGCTCTTTGAAAACACTTCTGCTTTGACACAGACGTATCTGGGCTAGCTACGGCCGCATTTCAACACGTCTTGCCTTAGAGGCTGGCAGCCTGCCGCCTCGGTGCCCTATCTCCCCCGTTGCTCCTAGTTACTGAGGTCGCACAGAGGAAAGCATAGCCGCAATTAGATGGAAATCTGTTTCCATGGATTTCTTCTCCTTCCTTCAGCCTCCCGTTTCAAAAATAAGGCCCTCACTGTTTGTTTGTTGTTAGTCTTCTCTCCTCCCTGTTCCTTGGAGATATGAATGTGGAATTGTGCACATGGCTCTGTCTTACGGGAATATCGCAAATGAGTCTCGATCTTGCGAGTGAGCATGTTTAAAAAACCCATTTAGTAAGCATTACCATATTCGGAGGGAAAGATCATAATCATTTCATTGAAGGTGCACTTTAAATAGAATTGAGCAGAATGACCCACGCTTCCCTTCCAGAGGACATTAGAGCACAGACTGGCAGAGCAGGCTCGCCTGCCTCTCCCAGCAAATTAAAAAAAAACCCAAAAACTAATAGCTATTTATGTGGAAAACGATCTTTTATAGTTAATTAGAGCATCAGCCCCGAGAGCGATCTCTTTAAAGTTGTTTTGGCAAGAAATAGCACACTAAAATCGAAGAGGGGAGTGAGGTCCAGGTTGTTCACTCATATCAATTAGGTACTAATTGAAAATATAAACAGTTACAAAAAAGAAAACAAACAATAAACAACCGAGGGCACTGGTTAGTAGGAGACAATAGCTCAATCAGATCTGAGAGAGGGGCACTTAGAGTGGTCTGTAATGTCATATGTCAGTGTGAGAAATTTGATTTGGGTGCAGAGTGACAGAGGTGGTGTCAACCCAATAATTCAGCCATAATTAGAAGGTAAGGTGAGGCCTAGAGGCAGGCAGGGCTGCTGGGTGTGGTGGAGGTGTACCTGAGACACACTCTACTGCCAAGAGCAAAAACCCTGGGACACACACACACACACACACACACACACACACACACACACACACACACAAACACACATATACACACACACACACACACGCACACACACACACACACACACACACACACACACACACACACACACACACACACACAC
>JBBJLS010000140.1:15214125-15228318 GCA_037577275.1 Bryconaethiops microstoma | reverse complement strand
CACACACACACACACACACACACAAACAGTGTTGTGGAAGCACGGCTGCTCACACACAGTTACACTTCACTACTCTTAGGCAAACAATAGCTTAGCGCCAAGCACAAACATTAACTTTCCTCCATTAGCATTCACTCAGACATGCATGGGTGTCAGGCAATCCCTTCAGTGGGATTCACACGTGTGTGTTTGCACGTAGAAGTGGGGAGCAAGGTGAAAAAAACTATTTGGTGATATCATACGGTGATAAAACAAACCTCTCTCAACAGACCAACAAACTATTACAAAGGCAAAATAACATTAAGCAGGCTAAATTACATCGTTTTACAATTCACACTGAAAACGAACAAAGCATCACTGTATGCTTGCCATGTTTCCCCCCTCTCTCTACTGCTCTTTACATTGGCTGTGCAAGTATTTTAAGTAACCCAGCCCTCAAATAAGGGCCAGCAAGCACAAGATAAGCACCCAGCCAACTTCTCGGTTAGCGAAGCATGCTGTTCTTACCAAATAATTATTAAGTCTTGGCAACTGTCATGAGTCTAATTCAGAGGCTGCAATGTGAGAGGAGAGAAGCATAGAGCACTTAACAGTTTAAAAGCCTCACAAAAATGCATTAACCAGGCTTTTTCATAAGTCTGGTCATCTGTCTCTCTCTCTCTCACTGTAACAGTACTAAGACACGAGTGTTCACCATGCTCAAATCAGCAGTTTAGTCTTGCCTCTAAAACCAAATAAATCCATCTGATTTGCCATGACTGCAGTGTCAATAAACAGGACTAAGAGCGTGCGGCACGCGAAAAGGCGTGAGAAAAGTGGCGCGGCCTGCCAGCCCCAACGCCAGGGGCTCAGCCTGGATGAAAGAAGCTGTCAGGAAAATCACACGAGGGAAAACATGTCCACTCAGCCCGGCACAAGCCGCCACTCTGTACGCCTTTCAGAGGAACATTTCTCTTCATGATGTGCAGTCTAAATATCAACGTGAACGATCCTGTGGGTCAGTTGCACTCCTGATGGTTCAATCAAGACGCGCAATTATGTA
This sequence comes from Bryconaethiops microstoma, assembly GCA_037577275.1. Lineage (NCBI taxonomy): Eukaryota > Metazoa > Chordata > Actinopteri > Characiformes > Alestidae > Bryconaethiops > Bryconaethiops microstoma. The sequence goes on along the minus strand of JBBJLS010000140.1, from coordinate 15,227,276 downwards.
AGTGTCTGTGCCATTTAAAGGGGCAATTTTGTGGGCAAAAAAAGAATATTCCTTGCTTTCTGAAGCAAAAAAGTTTGAAGTATCTAAACACTGTAGTGGAGTTTAAAATAATGTTCATGGTTGGTTTAAAAAAAGATAACGAGTTTGTAGCAGAGACACTCCAGTGTATTAAGCAGGGAAAATGCTTGTATCCTGTTCTAGGACTGGAAGCAATGGTATTTCTGCAGCCATGTTTAACACACATCCAAAAAACAGACAACCAACAAAAAAAACAATTTGTCCAGCTCGGACGACATTTTGAATGAAGCACAACAGAGGCACATATATACATATATGTCTTAAAAGCACAGTAATAATACCTATAATGGGTGATTGCATAAACTGCATAAAACCACATATACACTATGAGTGAAAAATTAAATACAGGTCGTAATGTCACTTTAATGGTGAACTCAAGCATAGAAATGAAAAGCGTATTGCTAAATATTCTGCTTTGGCGACGGTCATCAAACGCTGGCTAATGAAAGCGGCTCTTTGAGAGAGCAGTGCTGATGGCACAGGGTTAGTGCAGATCTGGGGAAGGGGGGCAGTCTGACAGCTCACTGATCAAACATACTAGCCTCTCAGGTAGCACGCCTGTCTGCCTCTCTCACGGGCAACATCTGATCCTAGGTCAGGTCACACACACAAGCATGCATACACAGACACACACACACACACACACACACACACACACACACACACACACACACACACACACACACACACCCTGGCAAAGGGCACAAATGCCCCAGCTACTCTCAGCTCAAAGAAACATGGGCTCTGATGTCCAAATGGCTGTCTTACATGAAAAAAATTCAAAAAACAAAAAAATAACTAGCAGAAGCTATTAAGTGTCTCTGCCTCCGCCTCCATGAGAGCAGGGGGAAGTAGAGCATATGGAAATAATGGCTGCGTTGTGACACTCCCAGGTCTGTTGTTGACTCATTGATAATGCAAAGGGTCAGTGACCCTCTGAACGGGCTTGGAAGGCGTAACATGATAAGTAGCTGCACTAACGTTGTTGTGTGTGATCTCTAGGTGAAGGAACACCACGACAGGGTTTAGAATGTAGTTTAAGCACTGATGGGATGGATGAGCCTTTACAATCACACAACAAAAGAACCCCCTCCTTCAAACACAAACTACAAATTCAGAGCTAAGCCCTGGTAGCTATCGGTTTCCTGAAAAGCCACAGTACTAAAAGCATGCATGTAATGTTTAGTAATGCACATTTAAAGGGGCTCAACAAACCTAAAGACTTGTGACCTAATGATTTAAAAATCCAGATTAAAAATTGTTTAAAATAGACAATCTAAAAGAAAAATAAGGCTGCGGCGAGAAGCCCCTGTTCAAACATCAGCTAATTCTGATCAGTTTATGTGTTTACTTAACATTGGTGCTTTCCCGTATAGTCCTGTAAAAGGACTTTAAATCAAAATGAGCAACTTAGATCTTATTTGGCAATCACAACTGGGCCTATAGCTAAAAACGAACATAATGAAACAAATATATTAACAAAATGAAAACTATCAAGTTTACAGCCCTTTTAAAATTAAAGAGAAATAAAAGTGGCCAGTAACTCACACATCCACCGGACAGGATTTCAAAGGGCAGTGGGACTGTCCCATCTTTTTGCATAGCTTTCCCTCTTACAAAATCATTGACCTGGCAGGGAATAGAAAAAAGCAAAGGTACAGCAGTTCTTACTCACAGTATACAACAACATTGCCAGAGCCATATGTGATTTAATACAGGTCATTAGACAGCAAATCTTTCCTGAAAGTCATACTCATGAACAGAATCCTCTTTTGACAGCTGAAAATGTTCCAGACATGCCATGTTTTACACACTGCTAATGAACAAAATCCTGTTTTGTTCAGTAGGCTGACAAATAAGGAAATATGATGAAAACATGATTTACCCACAAATCAAATTTTCACAGTTTTGCTCTGTGCATTCTTTTACATTTCAGATTCTAGACAAGGTAGCTTATAGGTGGGTAAGGGACATGTGTGTACTGTAATCAGTGGGTAGAGGTGGACAACAGTGTACGTCTTTGGGGAGTGGAGTGGTTTGATGGTGAACAGGCCTAGGCTGATGTGGTGAAGGCTGAGCACTTACTGTAAGCTTTATGGCTTTCTCGGGGGCCACGCCCAGAAGCTGCGGTACCAGGCCTATAATTAGGAAACAAGATGATTAAAAATGAGAACAGCTCAAGGAAGCACGACTCGCGGCCAGGAGAAATTTCCTCAATATAAAGGCAACTCCATGCATCAGAATCCATGCATCGTTCCCGCATTAATGAACGCTATTGATGTGGAGTGTTTAGACATCAGGACGGTTGCAGTACCACACTGTGAAAGAAAAATTTCTTCCCTTAAAAACAAGCTTAACCAAAGTTTACACAGGCCTCAATTACAATGTACAGACTTCTAGCCTGAATACAAACAGAAAAAAAAACGGAATTGAAAGTCATAAGGATAAACCTCAACCTGTACACACACATACGCACAAGCTCGCACAACCCCAAAAGTAACAAACAACTTTAATAGTGTGGGTGAGTAAGGGTCTAAATTGGCCACACAGCAACATGAGGCCAAAGGTATCATTATGCAAGGCTGAAGGAGGTGGTTTGTGTGGTCTGCATGTAAGCTTAGGGGGAGAACATCACTAATCATTTTTTTAAAGGTAATCATCCATTTCATGCACCTCTGCTAAGTACCTACCGCTTTCTTGATGCATGTTTACTAAAGAAAGTGAAATCATAGCTGCTTGTGATCACAAATTCCATGAGTCCTCACTTTTTAATAAACACGCTAAGTTTTCTTTTTAGCGATTTTGTATTTCTTCACTGAACTGCTCCAAATTTAGGATAAATATCTGTTTATAGGCAGCATTCGTACCAGGGCCTTACTGTTATGTCCCCTCCTCTGTGAGGACAGACAAACAGTTAACGGTGAACAAAAAACGATATTTATCATAAAACAATGAAAAACAAGAAGAAAACCACACAGACAGAATACGTACGTCATCTCATCCTGATCCGATTTTTACTAAATTAATGCATAGCCCTAATACATATTGCATAGTATACAACGTCAGCAGAATATCATCCATTCTTCTTTTTATTTACTGGTTACCAATCCGAGGGAGCACAGAAAGCTGGAACAAATTGAAAGCAAGAACATAAAAAGAACAATAGTTTCTGTGCAGAACAAATCAAAATGAACAATACTATGAAAATGAACCAGAACCAACTAATATTATTTACTGGTAACCACATTCTAAAATTAAACTCATCTTGCTCATGTTTTTGGTTACATTCCCTTAAAATAATATTGTGTATTAGTAGCAAAACTCTGAACTGATCGTTCCTTGCTCAAGGGCAATTCAGACATGACACATATCTATATTACAAACATATCAACATAAACTGAATTTATCTTCCACAGTAATGTGCATCTAATTTGAAATACCCATTTATGGGTAAGCCTATAATCATAGCAGCATGTAGAATTGCCTATGTTGTATCAGATAAAACGTATGGATAATCATGAATTTGTTGGAGTGAGTGCTGTAATATTCAAACTCCCAATACTGATGACAATCTTAGCTGTCCTTTTGTCAGACTTATGTCAGACAAAACCTGGGCTTTTAGTGTTCCTAATGGATGCCATGTGGCAATCATTCCTGTCCATCACTATTTCAGTCCTAAAAGCGGCATGATTTGGAATGACCCGACAGAACTGTAAAGACTAAGAGCTTCATCACTAAAAGCTATGCATGCGGTTTCTATCTTAGCATCAGAAACAACTGTATGTTGCATTGCTTTTATTTTTCACTTTTAAAATGACAATTTAAAAAAATTGTAAAGTATTAGCAGTTCACAGGTAACGGTATTTAGTCATACAGTAACGGCAACAACATAAGCACATCCACTTGAGGTTACTTAAGTGTAAGAATTCAGTAAGGTCTGAGGCAAGTGTGGGATTATTTGAGCATGAAGTTTAAAGGTGCATACATCTCCATTCAATGTTAGATAGATTAGTCTTATAACAAAAAGTAAGGAATCTAATTTTGCACTCCAGACATGTCTTGGATGATTTGAAATAAGTGGAAAATTGGGGGGAAACTGTGTAAATGTAATTTTTGGCCACATTATCACTTTAAGTACCTGTGCTTGTATGTGCCCTTTCCTACTTGGCCCTTAAACCTGTGCGGTGAGCTTTACACTTCAAAGTAATCCAGACCAAGCTTGAGGGTGACTCATCCCTGCCTTACTCAATACCTTCTTTGGGGTCTGGGACACTGACCTCTGTATAGGCCGAAGAAGCCTTCGTAGCGCACCACCTTCTTGAAGCAGTCAAAGCTGTTTTTGTACATCAGCTCTCCCACAAATGAGCCGGATGAACGCTGGTTTTGCATGCGAGTCTTCACAAGGTCGATTGGATACACTGCTGTGGCTCCCACAGCTGAAAAATGAAATGACGGAAGCAAAGTATTTTCAAGCACAGTTTCAAACATGTGGACACTAGAAGCAGGTCAGGAAGCACAAGAGAGTTTGTTGGGAAGTGCATATTAAACTGAAAATGAGTGAGACAAAGCTAAAAGAGCTGTCATGATATTTCAGTTCGAAGCCTTATCTGACAGGGTTGCACTGGACACAAAGGGGACACAGCCCTGACAGGCTTAATTAAAGAGAGACCTGGACAGGCGCTACCTCCTTATTAACCTGTCTCCTCAGAGAGAGCCAGTCTGGAGCCAAACACTGAGCCAAGCACCACCTACGCACACACACACACGTCTCTCTGATCGCTCACAGGTACAAAAGAATCTACACAGGAGGTTCCCATGCATAGCCTCCTCTCCTTCTTAAGCGGGTTAGATCACCCCCCTCAGAAGGAAATAGGGCAGCCTTTGTTTAGCTTTTTTCCCCTCTCTTGCAGTGAGTTGTGAGGAAGAGGGGATGGGAGAGAGCAGTTAAAGGGGTGGTGCACATTGATGCGTGACTGACTCACCTCCAGCTACTGAGCCCAACGTGAACCTGTAGGCAGACTCAGCTACCTGGATCAGAACAGAGCGAGACAGGTCCCCTCCAGACTGCTGCTGATGGAGAAAGATGGAGATAGAGAGAAGTCGAGTTAGGCTCAACATTATTTTAACAGGGTTTCCAGCAGTCTTTTCTTAAATAGCAGCACAAACCCCGTTCTCCATCAAGAAGACATTCCTCTCTGAAAGAATCCCAACAATGTCAAGCAGCAACAAAATTTCCCTGGTCTGTGTTGGTCAGTTATAACACATACAATCTACTAGAACCGTTTATTACTGGAGACAGAATATACTGATTAACTTTATACTGATCAAAGCAGCCTATATAAGTATGTAGGCTGCATATAAGTATGTTCATAACTAAAAACAAGTATGAAAGCTTCTTCAGATTTCCGAAAGACAATTCAGAATGCACTTTCAGATTAAAGAAGCAAGTCTACCACATAAGCAAGCCTTATGTGAAACCTAACATCTGAACATCTCGATTAAAACAAGTTTCTAACAATTTAGGCATGGACTTGCTAACATCCTGCTAACAGAAGAGTAAAATAAGCTTACTTTACCAGTTAGTAAAAATGTCTTTAATGTATTTATTTGTTTATTTATCTATTTATTTATTTAAAACATTTTTAATGTTCATTTTCGACAGACTAAAGTCTAAACATTTACAGTGGTATTTAAAGGTTTGTGAAGCCTCTTAGAATGTTCTACATTTCTGCATTAATATAAGTTAAAATATCACCAGATTTCTAAAACATTATTAGAAGTTCTAAACATAGATAAGGAGAATCCAATTACACAAATGAAATAAAGTTAGTGCTCTTGGACATTTATTTTTTTGAGGAAAATTATTCAATATTACATATCTGTAATAAGTGGCAAAAGTATGTAAACCTCCAGGATCAATAACCAATGTGATGAAAATCAGGGATTTAACCAAATCTGAGCTTCACAACACGTTTGTGGAACTGTATCGTCGCATAAGCAAAGGGCATTTCTAAGAACATCAGAAAAAGAGCTGTTAATGCTGTTATAAAACCAGCTCTACAGAGTTTGTACTCCACCAATCCACAGTCAGACAGATCGGACACAAACTCAAGACCACTGTTACCCTCCATAGGAGTGGTCAACCTACAAAGATCACTACAAGAGCAAGGCATGTAATCATCGGCAAGATCATAAAGGAACCCAAGGTAACTTCTAAGCAACAGAAAGCCTTCATCACTAGGAGAACACAGAACAACAACAGGGTGTATGGTAGGATTACAAGGAGAAAGCCACTGCCTTCCAAAAAGAACATTGCAGTTTGCTAAAATTAACATGGACAGGCCAGAATGCCATTAGCAAAATGTTTTGTGGACAGATGAGAGCAAAATAAAACTTTTTGGTTTAAAAGAAAACTATTATGTTTGGACAAAAGAAAACATAAGAACCTTACCTCATCTGTGAAACATGGTGGAGGTAGTATTATGCTTTTGAGTCTGTTTTGTTGCATCTGGGCCAGGACGGCTTGCCTATTAATTCTGAATTTTACCACCAAATTCTAAAGAGAAATGTCAGGACTTCCATAAACTGAATCTTAAGAAAAAGTGGGTCACACAACAAGACGACACTGAGCACAAAGAATGGTTAAGGAAGAAGAATGTCAATGGTTTGGAGTGGCACAGTCAAAGTCCCGATCTTAACCCAACAGAAAGGAGAACTGTTCATGTGAGGAAACCACCAACATCTCAGCGCTGAAGCTGGTCTTTATGGACAAATTGGCTAAAATTCTTCTGAGCCGACATGCCGGACTGATGAGCATTTACTGAAAATGTTTAGCTGCAGCTATTGCTGCACAAGTGGGTCACACCAGATACTAAAAGGAAAGGTTAAAATATTTTTGCCATTCACAGATATGTAATATTGGATCATGAATGGCCAAGTATAGTACATTTGTCTAATTTTTCAACTGGGTTTTGTTTATCTACTTCTAGGACACACAAAGTTTCAAGCACCACTGTACCATTAAATGTAATGAAAATATTTGGTTTATATGGTATAATCTTATAGGTTAATGGCATGTATAGTTTAGAGTTTATAGGTTTACAGCATACAAAAAGACATGGAAGACAGAAATATGGCTTCTATGAGAGAAAATATCAGATAGAATTCAGCACTGTATTTTTATCTTATTTTTTACCATTCCTTGGTATGTGCTGTAAAATTAGAAAAAGTGTTAGTCAAGCAAGCATCTGAGTGCCTGGGTCCAGCACCACAGTGAACAGTGCAAGAGTGAGTTAGATAGTTTGAACCACCCAAGCATTTCGCTCCGCATTCCCAGCCAGAGATACCTGTCGCCCTGTCCCGTCTCTTTCTGCCCCCTCAACTGGAACAAGACCACCTGTCAGGAGTCCTCAGGACCCCCAGCATGGACCCCTGGCTTCTCTTAGGGGGTTAGGGGGTGTAGGGTGAAGAAAAAGGGGTGTGGTCAGGCAGAGCTGGCCAGCAGCCCACAGGGCCCAAACCACAGCCCAAAGCTGCTCATTGTGGTGGGACTGGCGTCTCTGTTTGGGGCCCCTGCCCTGGAAGGCCCGCCATGGAGGAATAACTCAGGCCTCAGCGCGTCTGGAAGCACAGCTTCTGACAAAATAAAAAGGCACATCTAGCATCCCCCTTTCTCCTTTTCTCCCTCTCTTCATTCTCCCCGCAGAGTCCTCAACCCTCCATGTCTGTTTTCATTTCCCCCCAGCTGCCCACGGAGAGTGATAACTTTCCTCCACTGCTGGGCTTGCATTTCATTTACAACTTTTTATATGTGCGTTCGGCATGTTGATGACAGCTTCAGATATTCTCTTTTCATTGCTTTGGCCCAAGCAAAAGGCAACAGAACCATAACAGCTGATGGAAAAAAAACTTGAGAGGGCCAGAGGCTGAGTTTGTCTTTCAGTAGCAACTTAAATTAAAATTACTTACAAGGCAAGTAATGCTGTTTTTTTACTACAAAAAAACAGCAACACTAAAGGAACACTTTCTAAATCGAACTTTATGGTAGAGGAAGAAAACAATATCATGAATCCATTAGTGTTTCAAAGGCAGCAATTAAAACTGTGCCACGCAGTCTGTATGAATTATAATGAGACACTTTGTAAATATTAAAAAACAGCTTAAACTATATTCAATCTGGCAAGTTATACCTTACCTGTCTCTGGACTTCAGCTAAATTGTAAGGCAGGGCTCCCTCCTCCAGAGGCGCAATCTTTTCAATGTCAACTAAACCAACACGTCTATGGAGGGCAAAGAAAAGGAGGTAATGACTTACAACTCGTTCCTCATCAGTCTGTTCAAAAGAGCTTTAACTGTTCAACATTATGACATACCATCTTCAAAACAGAAGCTGTAACTTCCAAACATTCCTCGGTGCCCTTCTCATACCTTTGTCTCCTTTTGCAAAGCATAACATCTATGCAAAGCAATTATCTCAAGCATCTCCAATTACAGCGAGTAGAGCCTATTACCATATCACATGGCAAAGAAATAATATTGTCTAGAAAGCAATTACCACCCACTGAATGCTGTAGGGCTACTGGGGACACCAGTCATGTATGGTCAAATGGCCTTTCCGATGTCATGGCCTCCTTCCCTTTAGAAACACTGAGTCAAAGCTTTGCTTTTGAAAGCAGGATTAATATACCACAGGCAGATAATTAAGACACCTGTATGTAAACATACAATGGTGCTTGAAAGTTTGTAAACCCTTTAGAATTTTCAATATGTACATAAATATAAAACCATACCTATAACATACACCATCCGATTTTCAATCCCATTAGTAGATAACGATGACTCAATTGAACAAATGATGCAAACGTATTATACTTGTTTTTATTTATTAAGGAAAAAGGTCCAATATTACATATTTTTATTGCACAAATAAATGAGGTTTCTGAGGATCTTAGAAAAAGCTCATCAGCTAAAAAAATGTTACAAAAGCATCTCTAAAGAGTTTGAAAAAAATGTTTTGTGGATAGATAAGACCAAAATAAAACATCTTGGTTTTAGTGAGAAGATGTTTGGAGAAAGGAATAAAGTTTATTCCAGTATAAGAACCTTATCCCATCTGTGAAACATGGTGGTGGCAGTATCTTGGTTTGGGCCTGTTTTGCTGCTTTTGGGTTGGGATTCTGAGAGAAAATGTTAGGGCACATATCTATGAAGAGAAAGTGGGTCATGCAGCATGACAACAATCCTAAGTGCACAAGCTGTACTATAAAAGAAGGGTTAAAGAAGAATAAAGTTGATGTTCTGGATTGGCTAAGTATAAAATCCTGATTTTAAACCAATAGAAAGGTCCTGAATTGAGCAGCTCATGTGAGTAAACCCACCAACATCCCAATGTTAAAGCTGTATGAAGGAATTATTACTACACAAGGGAGTCACAGCAGGTACTGAAGGCAAAAGTTCACATACTTTTACCACTCACAGATATTCAATATTGGATCATGTTTCTCAGTAAATAGTGACCAAATATAGTATGTCATTTGTTTAATTGGGTTCTCTTCTTAGGAAAAAAAATGTTTTAGTTCATATTTATGTTTAAATATAGAAAACTATAAAAGGTTCACAAACTTTAAAGCACCACTGCACTCATTGTGTAAACATAGTGAAGTGATGAGCAGATTATGGATTAACCAGTAGTAAAGGTTTGGGTAATAAATGAGTATATTAGATTGCACTTTGAGTGTTTATGCATTTATGTCTACTGTAGTAATACAGCAGGCTATCATTGTATTGTATTGCAATTAACTTATAAAACAAAGAATGTGGTGTTTAAAAACACTAGTCATGGTTTCATTGGTTAAAAAAGTTAACAATGCATAGTTATTTGGCTTTCACTTTGTATCATTGTGTCTTTTTTTGGTCCTACTCCAATTATGTCACCCGCAAACAAGTCACAGCATGACACATTTCACTTCGGTGCTGTTTGCAGGTAATCTAATTTGAGCAGTGCTATTATTTAAAACATAAAAAAAAAAAACCATTCATTGTGAAGCCCTGTTGTAGGCTTATGTTTTATTCCAATAGCCAACTGAACAAAGAAGGTGATGTGTCTCCTTGAAGTATGCAAATGCAAGAGCAAGAAACTCAGCTACAGACCAAACTGTTTCCCATATAATTATAGCAGAGTCAAGCAACCCAATTTTTAGAAAGTGACAGTGACAAGTGGGCCCTGCGAGGGCACGAGGCTCAGAGGCGGAACTGAAGCGTGCTCCAGCTCGGTCTTGAAACCCTCATCTCTGAGTGTTGTAAAGAAGCTGGCAGTAACAGAGTGTGTGCTCAGACAATGACTCAGTAGGCATGGACCAGTAGCAGCACTGACTCACCCGCGCGGCTCAGACAGGTCAGCCAGCTGGAACAGGATGTCCACCTCCATGGGGGTCACTTGACCAAACCTCTGAGCAGCAATGATGAACTCCTCTGAAAGAGGAAAAGTAGAGCGAGAAAGAGACAGCAAAACATATTTAGACTTGAAAAGAACATTCCTTTGTAAGTTTTCAAAAATTGTACCCACTACAGGCCTTCTATGTCCATCCCTGGATTTTTGGTTAGGGTGGCTGGATTTTGTGCTAAATGAGTGAATGAGGTGAGGTATTGGATATCGGTGCAGTGTGAAGGTTAAGTGCTGGGTGGTAATGAGCAGGATGAGGCAGGCTGCTTTACAGTGGGATTCCCTCTGCTGTAGTATAGAGTGACTACTCTTAAAAGGGCAGCATGTGTTCTTACACAGAGCCCTATTCAATAAAGCCAAGCTCAGCTTACCCCCGTCTTTAAACATGCTCTGGAGTGTGAAGAGGGCCACAATCGCAGATTGCACGGGCACCTGACTCCTAACATCTCTCTCATACACACACAATCCACTAATGTGTGCCACTCTGATGTTCCACAGAAACTCATCTTGCTTTGTGTTAACTGACTGTTACTAACTAATACAATTAATAAGGTAATAGGATACTGAATATATCAGCAATACATTTCACTTGTGGTTCCATTTCCTTTGATCAGTGTATGTTTGGCATACATTTGCAATGCAATTGCATTTTGTGATTGTAACATAAACTAGGTGTCCACCTGTGCCTTTCATTCATGAAGGGTTTGGGGGGCAAGGAAGTCTATAGCAAAAATGAATGTGAAAGGTAGTCTGATAGCTATTGGATTATGGACAGTAACTTTTTATACTTATTTTTCATTTGCGCTATTTAGACCAGAAAAAAGGTAAGCTCAGTGTATAAAATATTACTTCAATTTAAAGAGATACTCCTTTTGAACAATTTCAATCGTATCACTTGCTTACTTGCATCCTAGAGCAGTGCTGCAATACTTTTAAAAACAAGATAAGAAAACTCCTTGAAAGTAAGAGGAATTTCCTACTACATAAAGGAGGAGAAAAAATGGAAAGCTATCTATATTCTTACCTGGGCTGTCTACATCCTTACCTTAGTTTGGCTCCATTGCTCTGGCTCATAGGATCACTTACATCTGCTATTCATTTTGTGCCGAATAAAGAGAGGATTGCTGTTTTCTTTACAATCTGCTTTGTTTGTTTGAAGTGCTGCACATTTGTAAACAATATGCTACGTAATTTTTCTGTGGTGTGTCAGCATCCTTTCCAATAGCCACTAACCACTCTATGCAAAGTTCAACTTATTTTTAAGAAAAGCAGTGAAAAAGAACACCTCTGCAAGACATATACTCTTATTCAGAAAGATAAGAATGGAGAAATGGGTGTTTTATTTGCACCTCTTCATATTTTAACACATCCAGGTATTTTTTAACGATCGAGGTAATGGTTCAAAGTTTATTAGCCTATATCTTGGTAGCAGAGCAAGCAGTGAGAACTGGATAAGCACAGAATGGATTCTCGGTGGTGGTTTGATATATTTGTGAATTCCATGCTAAATAATGTAGTGAGAGAGTGTGATGCTTTTAACCTCTGCCACTCACTACATAAGGAACCAATCAGCCGAGTGCCAGCTAGAGACAAAGAAGTGGAGCCACGAACCACAGGTCTTAGTGTGGCCTAAGGCCAATCAGTGATAACGACACAGTAGTGTGCTGTAAAGAGTTTGTGTCCAAAAGGAGAGCTGCACAACATGTAGACCACGAGGGCAGCTTTGCAGGTCAGCAGTTCATAAGGTCTCGAGACTTGTAGCAGAGGACTAATAGGCTTTCAGAAGTGAAAATGATTGGTCAAATCTAACTGATCTATTTTAAACAAAGCTAGTGGACAGTGATGCAAGCATTCTTCATTTGGCTAAACTGGGTGCACAAGAAAGAAGTGAATTAAAGACCTGAGACAGAATGCTATAAACACTAAAATCCTGGACCTTCTAATCATATTTTAATACAAAATGAGAAAACATTATGCTTCAGTTATGCTAGGATAAACTGAAAGAATTGTTTGTAATTGCTTCCTATTGGCTTGGAGCAACTTAACACTGATAATGCACTAAAGAGTTTATCTAGGGCTGAGTTTATTAACTACATGTTTAGGTGTATGCTTTAATGTTATTCTCTAATATATGGTAAACCTTGCACATTTCTAGAAATTACTTATACATGTCCAACAAATCCAATATAGTAAAAAAATGTGGTGGTTTAGATTTTTTCCATTTATTACATTTTAGGTGCCTATAACATGGAGGAGCACATGACCCTGCCACAATTAAAGTGCTGTTGTCCTTGCGCTTAAACACATGATTACAGGGCGAGAGAAGCTGTCGCCGGTCATCACAGACAGACAGAGGGAGAACAAAGACAGATGCTTGGAATTATGGGAAGTGCTGGCTGTGTTTTTTTCACCAACCTTTAGTGACTTCAACATCTCTGCGATGTCCTGCCATGGTGGTGTAGATCTTCCTAATGAGCTCCATGTTGTTGAGCAGAGAGTTGAAGCCATTGAAGTAGGAGAAGCTGACGTGGTGCGACGTACTGCCACCAGCGGCCTTTGAACACACACACACACACACACACACACACACACACACACACACACACACACACACACACACACACACACACAC
>JBBJLS010000140.1:15180656-15201465 GCA_037577275.1 Bryconaethiops microstoma | reverse complement strand
ATAAGAAGTCTTAAGATGAATAAATTAAAATAAAAGTTTAAGGGGTTAATTTTCTTCACATTTTTGAAATTCTCCTTTTCACCGCTCTCTCTGTGTCTCTCTCACTCACTCTCTCACACTCATACACACACACACACACACACACACACACACACACACACACACACACACACACACACACACACACACGTGCATACTAATCAAACAAGCCATTTGAACATTCACAGGAATCCCTGGGGACTGTGCAATCTAGTCTTTATTTAAGCTAAGTTCAAAGTTGCCTCAACTCCATTATGAATTTCACAAATGGATACAGTAATTACGCGAGGTCAGTACTAATGAGCAGTCCCCAATGCGTGCATCTCTAATTTATTTCAATTTCCAGGGAGAAATGATTACATTTTTGTGGCCACTCTAATTAATTTCGTTACTGATGAAATTCAAAGGAACCGAGAATTTACACGCCTCCAGCATGCGAAATCAGGCATATTGTAGAGTCAAGAGCAGTTGTTTTATTAACTAAGCTGGCAGTTTGAGAACAACAGCCTGCTGCTTTGGAGTGGGCGGCGGGCCACAAAGCCACTCCGCTGAGCCCATGCATCAGTGATTAAAACCAAAGGCAAACATCCTATGGCTGACGCTTTCACAAGTATAATGCAGCTTATTTCAGCTTTGCTGTGGAATAAATTCGCCTCAATTCCAGAACCATCTGCAACATTTCACAGCAACATCGGTCTTGTAAGCAACACATGATATCAGTTGCACGGTAATTGGCACCCGTATCTGACAGTAAGCCAACACACCAGAAATGTGTTTTGAGAGATTTACATTACGGATTAGATTTACATTACACAGACCCGGGGTTCACAACTCTGGTCCTGGAGGACTGGTGTCAAGCACAGTCTACTAGTTCCTCTGCTCAGTCACACCCACTGTACTTGGCAATAATAGATGAGATGAATGTGTTTGAGCAGGGAAATTGCCAAACTGTGCTGGACAGCGGCCCTCCAGGATCAAAGTTGTGCAGCCGTGACACAGACCCTCTCAGTGCAAACAGTAAATTAACTGTGAGAGGATACAGCCTATGGTGGTTGATTAGCAAATTCCAGAACACTGGAAAATGACTACAAAAAAGAGAATCATGTACCGTATCCAAATCAGGTTTTAAATTAAATCAATGCAAAACATCTTCGAACTATCACGTAATATGGCATAGGACCAGAAAAAAACCCTAATTTAAAGTGCATATTACCATGCCACTCATTTGCCTTTATGATCCTGTCATACCAGCATACTGAAACTATAATGTACGAAAATGCTGAGAATTATTTTTTTTCTTTTAAACTAATATGCAGCGGTTGTTTTGGGGATTGAGCATCATCAGGTCATAGTACAGCTTTTTTTCACCCTTGAATATCAGATCCAATGGTTTATGCAAGAGCTCTGCTATCATGTGCTCTAACCACAAAAAAAAACTCAGGGCTCTAGTCAGGAAATGAGAACATGTTGCATTATGTGGTCATTTGATTTGTCTTTTTTTCATTACTATATACTGTAGCTATGTCAGCCATCGCACCATCATTATTTATTTTTGCAAGAAAAAGCTTTATAATTGCTGCCTCATTTACACACCAGTTTGAGTTCAACATATAAAACTCAAACCCTGTATTAAAATTAATTCACATCATCATGTAAAGGTGTGTTTATGCCTGAAAGACTTGCATCCCCTTACACTGCATGGCTTTGAGAACAGAAAGAAGGCTTTTATCTTGTGCTGGTAAACACTGTTGCTAAAAGATAGCAGAAACACTATTTACAGACTTATTATTGCAGTAGCTTAGCGTAGCGGCTTTTATCCATGACAGGTGAGGAGAGAGCACCTTCAATAAGCTCTGGGCCTGTCATTGTCACTGACAACCCTGCAGAGGGGACACTGGCTGTTTTAGTTTTCCCTGAGTGCACACCTCAGACCAGGCTGAATGCACACAGGCA
Organism: Bryconaethiops microstoma; assembly: GCA_037577275.1. Taxonomy (NCBI): domain Eukaryota; kingdom Metazoa; phylum Chordata; class Actinopteri; order Characiformes; family Alestidae; genus Bryconaethiops; species Bryconaethiops microstoma. Next base: position 15,199,473 of record JBBJLS010000140.1, on the reverse strand, counting down.
CGGCCTACTATTTTCCCAGCATGTCCTCTTTACAAAGTTTTAACCCCCAAGAGACTATGGAGTTTCACACTTGAAGAATTTTTTCATCAAAAATGGAGAGGGAGGAGGAAAAAAGATTCAGAAAGCGTATGACAGATCTTTGAGTCAGCAGGGATGTCTACATGTGTGGAATGACTGATTTCGGAAACGCTGGTGCAATGCCTCTCAAACAGGGCCGAGCGAATGAAAAAGAAGTGATTCAGTGCCTGATGGATGTCACTATATCACCTGATTTCTTCATACGCAGGAGGAGGCCGAAGATGCAGTGCACTGTTTGCGTCCACCTCATGAAAGAGAGGCTCCGAGTTATTCATCCAAATCAGATGGAAACCAGCCTCGCTTTTATGACAATTTTACTTCTGAAACATTCTCCAAAACACCAAACGAGCACAGGTTTTCCTAAGGATGGCCATCTTTTTTTTCGAAGTGTGCCCATCAAAATAGACTTATCAATATGCGACTCTTCACATAAATAAAATGAGTCTTTTGTCTGTGTTTATTTAACCTGTTATGGATTCAACAGTTAGTGGGCTAAAGATTTTATTTACTCATTCAGCTATTTTAGTAATTTTATTTTATTTTCAAGTGTGAACAAGTAAAAAAAAAACTTCAACAATGCTTAAGACCACTTTTTTACGGCTGATGATATGGGCATAATATGAACAATGTATGCTTTTCTGTTGGGATTCTTCCACCCTAGCGCTCTAAAATCCTAATAATGGCACAGACACCAACATCAGTACAACCAAATTATTATTAATAATCTCCTTTCATATCATGTATCCAATACCATGAAGCAACTATTATACTATTATACTGTTTGCCTCTCATACACAGAGAATACAACACACAGTAACAGTGAATGTCCAATATAATGCAATATAAAATGCAAATTGTCGCCAACAGAATCGGTGTAAATACAAAACATTTTTTTGCTTTTATTTGACTTAATCCAACAATCTTCCCATTATTATTCTAAACCCCTGCAAATAACCAAATGAGGTTCAGATACAGAGCTCAAGCCATGATTCTCTAATAGTTATCCCTTAATAGCTGCGATGCAGCCATTTATCCAGCCCTAAAGTCACACAATGCATGGCAGCTGAATGGCACAGGCAATTACAGAGCATGTGCGCCTCTCTCTGTTTAAAGCAGCCTCAATAATGTCTGCAGCATGACCACATGCACTCTGCACGCCATGGCCCAGGTGGTTGCCGTGGCAACACACAATCTTTTTGACTTACCCTAACATTTCATTGGCCATCATTATGTATCATTAAAAACATACATATTAATGTAAAAGGGGTGGAATCGGCCTACTGAATGGATCTGCACCTGAGTGCAGTGTTGTGCATTAAGATTTCTGACCCTTTATTCTAGTGCAGGACTGAAAAAGGAAGATACTGCTGCATTATCCCAAACCGCCAGACAACAAAAGCTTTGTTTATAACTGCTGTGTATAGTGCACTGTTATAAAACAAGAGGTCATGAATTGTACTTAGAAATCATGTAAAACCTCAAAATTTGAATCATTTTATTAATTTAATTTAAAACAGCATTTAAACTTGTAGGTCAAATATCAAAAAATATGTGCATCATGGAAGCAATTTTACCTTCCGTGTTGATTAAATGAACAAAAAGATACTCATAATATAAGATTGAGCTATTGTTCAAATTTCATTTATGATTTCTACACCAAGTTCTTTCAATAACACCAGTATAATATGATTAAATGCCTATTCCACAACCCTTTGTTGCCTAAGACAATTAATCTTGATTGCCACTCATGGTTCACTCATACTGAAATAATTAAAAATATAAACACCCACCCATTTTTGGTCTGGTTCACAACACCTGCCAGCAGGGCTGTGGTCTCTTTGGACAGCTTTACATCTGTGTGTGCATGAAGAAACCTGGACACAAAGTCCTCTGGAGTCATGTAGTGTTCACCATTTCTCTCAACACTGGCATACTGTGAAAGTAAAAAAAAGTTTCAAAAACAAAATAAAACGAATTATTTCACCCATTTCTTACGACGGATTTGCATGCAGTGTGGTTTGTTGAATTTGCTTGAAAAATACTGGTCCATTAGACTTGTGCACACTGAGCTGGGCAATATGACTATATTTTTGTTATTGTCATAAATAATATCACAGTGTGCTTTTCTGAGGACATTGTCAGTATTTTAAGAACACTGGCCAGAGCAGATTAGTCATGATTAATTATTTAATTATGTGCAGAATAATGTGTGAAACACTGAATAAAATCATTTGTACTCACTCGGTTTTTGAAATTCATTTTGGGTGTCAGAAAAAGTATTTATTGTGACATAGAAGCAAGAAGATCCATAGTTACTTATTTCATTGCATTATCTTCAGCAATACTGTACCATAGCAACTGAAGTAATATTTTCTTAATGTTAATTTCAAGCAGAATGGACTCACAGCTTCCACATGCAACTTTAACATGAACATAGAAACATCTGTGAAACTCCCAGGTACAATAAATCTAGGTGAAACGATTGAAATATAGCCTAGTCTTTATTCAGACAAAAACATGGTTACTGGTAATTATAGAAGTAAATGTGGAATCCAAGACATCAGTTTTCATGTTTTTAGAAATGACTTACATGAGTGTTCAGAATCATTATGCCTGTGTTTAAAATCTATTCATGCAAAGCATCTATGGACATTTAAGGAACTCCACGTTATTTATTCATATGAACTTACTATGAGTTCCATACAGTGCTGGTTGCATTTTAAAATAAATCCTCAGGTTTTCTCTCTGTAATGAGAAATTCATTACATGGTTATATCAAAAAGAGGAAAATGCTCATTAAACGCCATTAAAGCTCTGTCTCTGGACTATGAGCCAAGGCTAAAGTGACCTTATGCAATACAGGCAGGTGAATCATGTTAGGGACAACTCATCTAGTGCTGTGATCTCCAGTCTGTTGAATAAGAAGAGTCCTGCCTTACCTTTAGGAAAATGGATCTGAGCTCTGCAGGGTCGGCCCTCCTTACAGATACCTGTCGAAACAAACACACTCTCGGTCAGTAACATTCACAAAATTGTATTCTGGTCAGGTCCTTTTTATTGATTTTTTTCTTTGTCCTGCTTGATACTTTTATCCTCTATTTCTTCTACACAGTGTTTAAACTAACTACACCTTGCCAGGGCATGATGATTAGCAGTACGAGTGATTACCTATGAGAGCAATTATTCACTGATGGCATGCTATTACATCTTAAATGTAAAGTGATGTAAATGTAAAGTAACTATGCCAAAATGTTTGCAGACTATTGCTCATCAAACATTTCTTAAAAACACTTCATAAAGGAATAAATCGTCCTTCTTTTGCTGCAGGAACAGTCTCCACTCCTCTGGCAGGGTTTGACAATAAATGTTGGAATACTGCTTTAAGGATTTGATTGCATTCAGCCACTTCAACTCATTCCAGAGGTATTGGATGGAGCTCAATCCATCCAAAGCATACAATTCCACAGCTCTGCAGTACAGTGTTGGGAGCTTACCCCTCTACCACAAGCTTGGTATTGACATAGTGACCATAAGCTCACGGGCAGCTGCACCAGAGTGTCTCATTCAATTGACCATGCTTTTCTATGGAGATTATACAAGCAGTGTGAGCATGATTGTTTCAGCAATGAGCAGACGAATTCACACATTTAAATCGGTATCTGGATTTGAACACATAACAGTGCAGCTTGACCATGCGGGCGGGAGATGATGTCGGGATGTAACAGTGATTACCTATATGAGAGTTTATTCACAGAGTCTGTCTATTGTGCCACTGCTGTTTCATCACAATCTAAATGTAAAGACATAGCAACGTCATTTTAAGCAAGAATTAACAAACATCACTTTAAGAAGAGACCAATGGCTCCATTGACAAATTCACATCCTACAACAGGTTATGAAAAACATGTTTCAGCCAACTCAACCTGATGAATTTTGCATGGTTGTGCACCACACAAAAAAAGTATTGTGCTGCTTCTTGTTCTTCTACTTTAGATGCTCCTGGTTAGGGAGCTCCACAGTGGGTCAACTGTCTCCATTTCCTGCTATCCTCTGCATCTTCCTCTCACGCCAACTGCCTGCTTGTCCTCCCTCACCACATCCATAAACCTCACACTAGACCTTCCTTTTCTCTTCCCTGCAGCTCCATCCTCAGCATCCCTCTCCCGACAAACTCAGAATCTCTCCTCAGTACACGTCCAAACCGATGCAATCTTACCTCTCTGACTTTTCCTCCAAAAGGTTAAACTTGAGCTGTCCTGCTAATAAACTAATTCCTTATCCTGTCCATCCTCATCACTCCCAAAGCAAAAAAAAAATCAACTCTGTCACTTCCTGCTTACTGCCTCTGTGTCACTGTCTTCAAACCATCAAACCATACAACATAGCTGGTCTCACTACCATCTTGTTCTACCATCTTGTAGGGAGGCTGGTGGCCTAATGGTTAGGGAGTTGTCCCTGCAATCAGAAGGTCGTGGGTTTGAATCCCAGGACTGCTAGTGGCACCACTGGGGTACCCTGAGGCGCTGTGTTCCTGGCTGCCCGCCGCTTCACTTGGTGAATGGGTTAAATACAGAGAAGAATTTCACGCTGTTTACACTGTGTGCTGTGGTGTGTTCACGTGTGACAAATGGTCACTTCACATCTTCCCTTTCAAAAACCTCACTTAAGTCCCTTCAGGACTCGCCCAAGAGAGGTGACTTATCTAAAGTAGACAGACAGCATGTGTCAGTTTGACGCTTCTGGTGTCTTTTCAGCTGACAGCCAGTGTCCCAGATGTCATTGAGAAGGGCTGTGTTAGCTCTCAGCTCGGACATTAGCTGACAGGCTAACCGGCTAGCCACCTTGCCGGCTTCTGCCCGGTGAAGGTTACCCAGCTGATCTCTCTGTCTCGTCGGGGGCACAGACTTGCTGAGGGTGTGTTTGACATAATTCATGCCTCACAGGTCTGGACAGTGAGAGTCACCCTATGCGATAGGAGAGTAAAGTTTGTTGTTTGTGAGAATATGCTGCTTACCTTCGCGGCCATGCTCAGCTAGTCTGCTACTATAGCAACAAGAGGACTTCCTATGCGCGTGATGACGTTTCCATGGAGATCACGTCCGGGATGCAGCTGTGAGGCTGAGGAGGACAGAGTCTGCCTGTGAGAAGAAGATGCTCAACATGTCTCTCCACACTCATGAATGCTACTTTAATGAACAAAGTAAGCTGCTGCGAAGAAAGAAGCGACCACAGGACCTTACTGTGTGTCACATTTTTGAATGGTTAGCTGCGAAGTTAAACTGGAATGAAATTATGCTGAATGTACCACGGGTGTTGCTAGACATAAAGCTCTACTGAGACACAGGCCCCTCACCCTCAATTACCCATATCATTTTTGAAAGCCTGCTAAATATGAAATGAGCTGTAATTGGTGCTATACCAGCTTCCCTTGCTCAGTATTAATGCCTTTACCACACTCCTACTGAAGTAACTAGAATAAAATAGAATAAAATATCTTCATTGTCATACACGGAATACACGGAAATATACAATGCAGCGAGATAAGATATGCTTATCTCTTGTAACTGTAAGTATAAAATGTATAAAGCAAACAACAAATAAAGTGTGATATCAAGTGTAAACCAGTATTTAAGGAGATAAAGTGTGGTATCAATAGTAGAAGTGTACCAGACCAGTGTATAAGGAGATAAAATAAATAAATGACTAAGAATTAGCAGCATGAAGATATATATCTAGAACTAACTGTATAGGTATCAAGTGTAGGAAACTACACTTGACATGTTTTATGGCAGAAATGGCATACCTGTATATGCAAATAAATATAGTAAGAAATAATAATATTATTAAAGTATAATAAAAGATAATAACAGTTTTAGAGCAATGGACATTTCAACCATATTAAATAAAGTATACTGTATATAATTTAAAACATATGAAAGTATTCTCTAGCAGTCTATCCTCCTCCTCTATCCTCCTATGCACTGATGTCTATAGGTGCACAGAATGTGCTTGCTTTGCACCTGTTTACACTTTAGAGTAGAAAACATCCACTACTTTGTCCATATTATCAATCTGAATGCACTGCCAAATGTATTATTTTGTTGTTGAAAGCTGAACTTGAGATTTTACTGGGGCACAGCACATAAAAACTGGGGCATGTGTCCCAGTGAATGGGGTGTGACCCCCCCAGTTAAGGGAATGTACAGTCCCTCAGCCAGCTGGACAGATGTGCAAAAGTCAGATGCCAACTTTTCATTTGTTTGTTTGCCTGTCAAAATGGCTTTTAAGTACAAGTATTCTTGTACTTAACCTCTCAATGTCAGGAAAGTAGTAAGGAACATATATTTGGACAGATAATTACACAGAAGCCTCTAAATATGATATCAAATATTTCAGTATTTAGCACCCTTTGCCTTTATTAGAAGACTAATAAAAAGGAAATCTGCATTCATTCTTCTTAGAAATAGCCTCTTAGTCCTTACCTCTCAACACCTCATTGTCTTAGACTTACACTCATGAGTCCATGTTACTCCACATCTCAGATGTCCAGTTTGTATGTTGGTATTAAATCTTTTTTGTCTGTTTACTTCTCCCACAGTGTTGAGTTTTGTTTCTTAAGGTAGAAGGATCCATAGAAGCACAGGATTTTTTTAGATCTGATGCAGCTTGATTTTCTCCTCTCTTAAAGACATGTTTTAAGAAAAGCCTGAAAACGTTTCTCTTTAGCCAATATTTTTAATGATTGCTTGCTGTTTTTTTGTGTGTTTTTTTTAATGTTTAATGTTTTATTCCTCTCGGTTTTTAATGCTGTCTTTTAATATAATGTTATTTTCACTGTCTGTATGCACTTTGAGATTTTTTGTAAAATGAAAAGTGCAATATAAATAAAATGTATTATTATTATTATTATTATTATTATTATTATTATTAAAGATAGAAGCCTTAAATGCTCTTTATCTGCCGTTTACAGTTTTGGTGGTCTACCAGTTCTTCCATGGTTGTTAGGCATCCTGTTGTCTCTCTCTCCTGTAGAGATTTATTCATTTATTTTCTTTTGACTTTCCCCTATTGATCGTATTGTCTATTTACTATCTTATGAAAGTAAGTGAATAAGTCAGCTTTATTTATGTGGCACATTAAAAACAACAGTCATCATCCAAAGACATCATCGATATTTTCATTAGAACAAATGTTTATGACAACGACATACAGAATCCAGACCAAGAAAAAACAAATATATTATAAATAAGATATACATATACAACAATATCTCCCTTTTAGCCATTTTAGATGCACACAAGAAAGAATTGTTAGGTGTGTTTAGGTTGATTGTGTGAATGTTAGCATCTCTTTGGAAGGGAATATAATGTCAGTGAGAGGTTTGGAGAGGGTGTTCTGTTAGTAGGACATAGCTGGAACAAGGTGGGTTTAAAATGGGAGGAACAGAAGACTTAAAGGGGCAGTAGGGAACATAAAAGTAAATTGTATTGATAGGTTTGATATACTTATTGTTTGAGGCTTTTGTGTAATTTTATGTTAAATATGTGTAGCACTTTTTGTGAAATGAAATGAACTGTTCTTATTGGAAATAAACAAAAAGGTGGTCACTTTTGCACAGTACAGTAGATACACAGATAGATATAAATACATTCCAAAGTCACAAACTCAGGTGTGAGAGCTGTCGTATTTGTAAGCTATATTCTGAATATGCCAGCCATCAGCTTTTTATATAAAATATAGACTATCTGTACACTAGTACAGCAAATCTCAAACTCAAAGCAGTATACACATTTACTGATTTTCCCAATGTACTGAATTTGTAGAATTATCTAGAACACTACCATCCCAAAAAAACACAATTGCATGAGGACGAATGGACTTGTGGCGGAGTCCTAAGGCTGCAGCTAATGCAAAATCTTTGATTCTAGGCTTCCTTTCCCATCACTTTCTTTCTTTTAAAAGGTTCCTCTACTTTATTTCGATCTGTTCCCACTGCTATTTGCTTTGTGATGGAAAAAAAGTGAATTCCATGACTACAAAAGCAAAGGTTAACATTACCCACAGCATAAAAACAATTTTGAAGGGAGCAAAAGGTCTCTAATGGTAGATGGTCTTCAAAGAAAATGCATTTGTGCGCTCAAAATAATTCATAGCTTTTTGCTCGTGGCTTCTTGGGTTCCTGGAGCACCAGCATGAACCACAGTATTTTTCACAGCAGGTTTCCTCTGGCTCTAAAAATGGGCTTTGCTGGAGCTTTCTCTACCCCCAAAATATTGATGGCACCTGCTTGATCCTTTATTGGGTAACATACCTTAAAGTAATGTTTATGAATTAATGAAATCCATAAACCTACATTTAAGGTCTCTCATAATTCATATTTTGACTTGGAGTATGCCAAACAGAATCTGACATTTTCAAGACTCTCCTTGCATATGGGTTATTTTGTTGTGGCATTTATGTGTCATCCACAGTTATCGTTGTTTTTTTCCCCCTGTATGTGCTATTGAAAAATGAATGTACGCGTTAGGCACAGGGAAAGACTGCATGTTCTGAAGCTGCAACAGACAAACTGAATTTGCTTTATCTCTAACACAGGCGTGAACATGGTAATGTGAGAAGTCTACCGGGAGGGACCTGGCTGCACCGCAGTCCATCCAGCTCCCCTGAGTGGTCGGGTAATGTTTATAGAGCTAGGGACCCCTGGCATGTCTTTGCCTAGGGGTCACCCCACCTCCATAAACAACCTATGCATCTTGTAGGAAAGTGATGTCTCTATTTTTAGTTGTTTAGTCCACGCTTCCAAAATAGAACCACTTGAAGAAATAAGATTGGTCCACTTTGTTGCTCTTAGCCTCAGAGGTCTCAGGGGTTAAATGCCCTCTATTTAAAGTAACAGAGCCATGAAGATGTGGTTCAGAAAAGTTGTGTCTCTCTGACATGTTGACAAGTTAATAGTTGGTTTTCAGGTGGGCTACTGATGAAAATAGCTGGCATGATTTAACTTTTGTTAAATAATCTTGCAATCTCTTCAAGTCTTACTTTTCAATATATCTTTCTTATATTAGTGACACCATGAAGATCTCAGGAATTATTTTTAATTTGTTTTGTAAATATGTTTCTTAAAATGAAGCGTTTTACTTTGAGACATCTTAGACTTTGTTATATATAAAGTGTAAAATATTATGCCATTACCATTACGCTGATTTGATGATCAGTAATTATATCATTTAAATGACTCTTTACTATCTAATTGTGTGTTTAATTATCAACATGTATGAAATCAGTCATGTTGTGGATATTTATGTAACACCTTCTGTACAGCTAATCAAAAAAATCTGTTGTTTGTCAAAACGGGTAAAGAGTGAAAGATGTCTCCGCTTGGATAAAATACAACGTATGACATCTGTATTTATGGTGATCTTTCTCTCAAAATGCTGGGCTAAAAACAACCCAATGCGGGTCATTTCCGCTGGGTCACTATATAACAGAACACACCCTGAGTTAATGTAAGCCGGCTGTACTTTGTATATGTATGACCCAGAGATTCCCCAATATGGTTAGTTTAACATGGAAGGTTTTTTTATTTTTTGCTATTTTCTTTTTTGTAATAAAAATCCACTGTTGATTAGTTAATATTAGTAGGTAACAAGTAGTAAAACATGGGAAAAAGTGCACTCTATGCCTTATAAATTAAAAGAAGACTGGTGATATAATGTTTTGTGCAGGGCTGCCCAAAGTGTAGCCACAACCTAGGGACATTTGATTTAGCCCACCAGAAATGTACCCTAACCACACCCCCTCACCCAGTGAGAAACAATAAGATCATTTTTGACTAAATATTACATTCTTATTTTCTTTAAAAAAAAAAATTTGTTTTAATTAAATGTGTGATGTATCTATATTTTTTCATAGTTTCTAAATAGTTTGTCTTTTTGGTGCTCATTCCACTACGGACACTACTCTTTCGCTCAAGACAAGTTTGTGTACTTCTGGTTTTGTTACTAAGTTTGTTTGTGTAACTAGCTAGGTTAGCTGCGTAACTCAGTTGATATAGTAACATTAGCCAAGTATAATAAAATTATTTCACAGATAATGTTAACCTCAATGGTCAAATATTCAGATTTATAATTAGACTGATGTCATATAATGGGCAACACATACCAGTGGCCCACCAGTAAGAGAATATAAAGAAATCAAAGTTATAGAGAACTATCCTTTGCTAATCCTATAAGTGCCATGTAAAAAACAAAAAAACTGAGTTTAGAACACAGTTTTACAGTGAAAGAAATGTACTGGTTTAACTTCATATTAAGTAGTGTGATGTCTGTGCTTTGTGGGTTTACTTACCGATTCTTGTCAGTCATGATTCTGTACTGCTGCCTGTTGAGAAACAGTTTAACCGGCTGTGTTCTAATCGGTACTTTCGTGGTTAGAAAATGAACCCATTGGCTCGGTTGTTATTGTGAAGCAGTCACAAACTCAGCATCTGGTCTACCCCATAAACAGCAAAAACAAAATGACCCAAGAAGCACAACTCAACTTTTGGGTTGAAAAACAACCTTTTTAAAGTGTACAGGCTATGTTGCTGGTGTAAATCCTTGTAAGTAGTGAAACAATCACTTAACTATTCAATACCTATGGCATTTATGCTCTACAAATTTACGATATTAAAACATATACAATGAAAATATTTCATATTTAATGATATGTAGGATAATGTTGTGTAGAAAGCATTGTTTTATTCTGCTCTTTTATTTGAAATGCAACCAAATGGAAGCAAATGCATTATGTTGACAAATTTCATGCTACGTTACACATGCTAAGTTTCATTCTGAGTCTTTTAGATTAATTTAAACAGAAATATGTCAAACAGAATTTAAAAAGGAACTCAGTTACCGTGTTGAGAAAAGACGTGACACTGACATAAACCGAGTACGTATAATAGGACTTGACAGATTATTTTTGTTTACATGAAAATAGATCTCTGTTTGAATAACATCCTGCTGACTTACTTAACAAGTCAAACTTACTCTGGTCTGCCTTCAGCATGCACAACAATAAACTGCTTTGACACTAGTCAATGATTAAATATGAATCAATCCGCTGAGCAGAGCTTGTGCTCAGATAGATCATTTGCTAAAACCTGACCCGGGAGCAGATTGACTGGGGCCTTTCAAAGCCGCAGGAGTAGAGTGATGAGGAGGACTGCCTAGTATCATGCCTGCGTCACCACACTGATGCTATTCACTCTGCATATTTGGCCGTCATCGTCTGCCCATAGGCAAACTTCGATACAAGCATACGCACACACACGCTTGTACCCCTGCTCACTGACGCCCACCCACTCCTTTCTTCAAAAAGCTTAAGGAGACTGGCTTCTGAATGAATCTGTTCAACATCTTTCAGTTCAAATGAGGAGCTACACTAAACATGCTGAGGGGCATCTGGGATGGGTCGAAATTGCCCCTCTGGAGGGATGGGCGGATGCACTGGGGGCACTTTGAGAAGGTCCAGACCAGCAGGCTTTAGCCCTTTCCAAAAAACAAGAGCCCACACTGAAGACCTGCAACCCGAGAGGACGCGGGGTACCCTCTTTCCACAGGCTTCGCTAAATGGAGCCAGATGCTGCCCACAGACACTAAGCCCAGGCAAGCTGACCAGAGAGCAAGAAAGGCTCTTGGCTATTCTGTTCCCTCTGCCTGCACGCTTGCCCCTCAAATTCCTGCTCATTCTCATAATTGCTGATCACAGAGGCCGCTCAAGAGCATTGTGGGAAATTATCAACCTCGCTCGTCTTTGAACAAAACGTGTACACCGGCAAATCTTTAAGTCTTTTCCTTTTCCCCTTCCTGAACACATTCCACCATGCTAACAGACCTGCAGATCTCCCAGTCGAATAGTCAGAACAGTCAGACTAAATCAGAAATCATTAGTTATTTATTTCCTTTATGTTTTCTGAGTGATCTCTACAGTGAGTGTGTAAGAATTTAACTGTACCCAATCATTGAAATGAATGAATATGCATCTTACAGTCATTAGTTTCTAATATTATTTGCATATTTCTTTACTTTTAATTTTACGGTCTTTACTTTTAATCTATTTATTTCATTTTTACTCTTTCATACTAATATTGATACTTTACTATTTTTACATTTTTTGGACCAAATTCCCAGAAACCTAAGACCACAAAGTATTTTTGCATTTAGGTTTTTGCATATTAATTAACTTTTAAAATGTTTAATTTTTTAAAAGATAAATACGCTGACTGTTAAGGTCCTCATGGTGACAGAAGAGGCAAACAAAAAACAAATATCCATAAGAAGGCAACATATTGCTTGCCACTGTGAATTATCTTCAAGTAACTGTAAAATGCCACTTTTTAAACACAGAGACATGTTAAAATTTAACCAAATAGATACAGGGATGAAACAATAGGTTGTAGGGTAAACTACAAAATTATCTCTTTTTGCTTTACATTTAGTGCTATGGATGCATCACGCTTATGTAAGGTAAATGTAGCCAAGCTTGGTTTCTAAATATCAGAGAATATTTGTAGTTAGCAGTGATACTTTAATGAAGTTGTACCATTTGGAATCATCTGAGCCATATATCAGAGAGGGGAAAAAAACGAGATCCCACATGTTGATTCTCTTATCCAAAGAACGTGTGAGCCCAGCGCGGTGATTCTGTAATTCAAAGCTGTTGTTCTGCCACCAAGCAGGAACAGTGTTCCGCAGCAGGGAGCCCTCCAGTAACCTGTGTCACTTCTCATTCTGACAGCCGGGGTGATGCCGGCCAGACGGCCCATCCTGAAACACACACCAGCTCTTTGTTTGCTTATGTATTTCTTTAATTCTCCACTCCCTAGACCAGCGGTACGAAAGAAAATGCACATTTTCCATCCCATTTCGGTAGGCGTCGCCTGCTTTGACTCAGTTCGAGGGGGCTTGCCACTCAGAGGACACATGCTTAAATTAAGGATGAAATTTCCCCAAAACAGAAAGAGAAAGGCTCATCAATCCATATTTTGCTTCCAGAATGAAGTTGATTAACGTGAGATCTGAGTTTTTGCTTGTTGGTACTGCGAGTGAGAAAGTACAGAATGAATGGGCCCCTTTACACTGCAACGATCAAGCAATGCGTGATGTGAAAAAGGAGAACAGCGTGCATCACTTCAAAGATTTCAGTATGATGTGCCGTATCAGTGTACAGTGTTAAGCACCTGCATGTGTCTGTGTGTGTGTGCATATGTTCATGTGTTTGTGTGTGGGGGTGCGTGTGTGCAAGGGGCCGCGTGCCTGAACAGTTTTCTGGATTTGAATCCTGCCTCAGGGAGAGATTTGGAACATTGTTGTTGTCTTGTTAGCAGACAGCCACTCACACATGATTAATTGTTTCCTTGTTGAGCTCGTACCATTTTCTGTGTCTGCGCCAAGGCCTCCCAGGAGCGCAAAGCCCAATGCCACATTGTTCCACGGGATCCTCCTTCCCTTACAGTTTGGATCCGCGTTTCATTTCCTTGTGCGTTGCATGTCGTCTGTGAGCTGCTCGGTTTATTTTTACATTTTTTTTAAAAATTAAGGTTTCTAAACAGTTCTTGCTCTAGGATTATATACTGATAAAAAGTAGTGCTGTGCATTTATAGGATACAAATGTCTCAATTGGTTGCACATGAATGTTACATTAGCACAATTCTAGCCAAAAGAATTCGACCCAGAGACAGATTTAACATTTTATTAGCAAGCCTCCACATTTGAATAGGAGAAATTCATAGCACCATGTTTTTCAGTTCTTCACTTTAGCATCTCATTTACAAAAATTGTAATTGAAAAAAACATCCATCAAAAGGTTCTTTGGGTAAACACAAGTGGTTCTACTACTATAACATCCCTCCAAAGAACCCTTTCGGTATTTCACAGTCCATTCAAATGCTAATATACAACTCTGGAAACCTTTTAGGTAGAGATTCTGCTTGTAAAAAAAAACCTGTTTGCTTCCTGTAAAGATACACCGCTGCTACTCAGAACTCATATGAATTGTTCTGGAAAAAGAAAAAGACTGTGTTACACCTGAAAGGTCATCCACAGTCTACCTTACAGTTCTCACATAAACGGTAGTGCATGAGCGAGTGAGATGATTAATTAATTACAATTATCAGAGCACTGGTAATTCAATAGCGAGGATAACATCAAGAGTGCTTAATTGCCCCACCAAGCCTTGATGTGCTTAAATTGTTCTGTTAATTTTTCTTCCCTGACTGTCCAAGGCTATTAAGTGCAGTGGGATGGCTCGGAATGGAGGGCATACTTAAAATATTGGGAGGGGGGAAATGGAGTAAGAAAAAAAAACACACACATACAAACTGTAATTGCTGGGTATCAATCTCTGAATGTGGACGCAGTGGGGAGCTGAGGATGTCACCAAAAAAAAGAAAAACTTTGCCATCCTACAAAATCCATTGAAGCCAATGACCGTTCTTAGTATAATGACAGTATAAGCTCAGGTCTATTGAGCCGGTGTGTTTATAGCATCTAATTATAATAAGCTAAGTGATATTCCATGTCTTAACAACAGCATTCACCGAAGTTGTAATTTAAACATTTTCTACTATAATAGTGTTAAGTGACCATTAGCCATCACAGCACATGCTGGCATAATGTCACTGTTTAATTATCAGCCCTAGGCAATTGCAGTAGTATTAAAAGAACTGCTATTAAACACTATTAAATGGGCTGACATAAAATCTAGTACAAAGGTTTAGCGTGATCTTTGTTGAAGATTGAACAGGTAGTAATCGTTAAATTATAACAATAGTGTTGTAACAAAAGGCCTCTGGTTTAATGATTGTTGTAGGAGGACTGTAAACAAATCAAACCAGCCAAATGCAGCAATACCACAAGGCATTCCTTCGTGCCAGGAAATTGCTCGGTCAGTACAATATTTTGGGCAGTAATATGAGCGTGCAAGAAAAGTGGACCATGAAACATTCCTTCATATCAGCCTATATTTTGCCCTGGACAGCTTGAGCCGTATTGTCTTTCACTTAATCTTACTGAAGATTATTCCTCATGCTGTATATCAAAGTGGCAGTTTTTCTCAAATCATCCAGGCTTTATGTATTTAGCCCTGTTAGACATATTTTTCCAGTGCCATAGAAGAGAATTTCCTAACCTGCAGGCCAGAAAAACAGAGCCTTTAATGCAAAATGACACCAAAGCAAAGACTTGGTTTTCATACAGGCTAGAGATGTGCCGATGCTGTTGTAAAGAAACAAACTCTTCACGTCGTGCCTGTGTGTGAACATGTCAAGTCTCTCTAAATGTCAGTCATCTTTAAACGACAGCGAATAGGCATCGAGATCCAACAGTCATTTCATGGTAGTCTTCCAGAGTGCCATGATGGGCCTTTACAGGGATGTTGTAGCCTACGCTCTGTGCTTGGTGGAAGAAAACAAATGAGTCAGAGAAAGAAGGGTTCTCCCTCACTTGTATGCTCCATACATTACTGTGAACGCAAGGGGTGAGGAGCAAGGTTAACACATGCATGCACTGATAGCCCTGGCCTTTCGGGGTCTCCTGATGGGGGAACCCTCATCTGTGTCTTAAGAAGTTATTTTCATCCCTCAATAAACAGGCCATCCATTGTCACATGGAGGGCTCTCATTATTATTTTTAAAGTAATTACACCTTATTATCTGTGTTTACTTTGGCGAGGGCGAGTGCAGGTGTGGACAGGGAGCTGTGGGTGGTGGTGACGGGCCGCTGGTGAGCAGTTGCCCCCGTGAGTCTTTTTTTTTTTTAACTCAAGGTTTGGGCATTGTAGCTGCGCTTTGCCACTAATTTCAGCCCCACAAAAGAAAATGTGCAATTAGGCCTATTATTGCAGCAGCTGCGTGCTCCCTGCTCGACAGCCCCCTGTCTTTTCTTGGCTGGCGAAGGGGAAGCTCTCGGAAGGTTATGTGCAAACCAGAACCGCGACGTTCGCTCGTGGCCAAGAGAAATGCCACAAAACAAATAGCAAAAAATAAATAAATAAGTGGAAAATACAAGAGATGAACTTTCAAAGAACGAATCATCAGGATGTAAAAATAAACTTGAATTCATTTGATGACTAAGAACAGATAGCAAATAGACTTCTTTATCAATGTCAAGGGAAATCACTTAATAATATACATTTTGCTTTCATATCTCAAGAAATGGTCGGAGAATAATGTTATAAACATGAAGATGTAAAACGGTTAAGTAAACATAATGACCGTTTCTCCATTGATCTTTTGATCTGCACCCTGACCTGCCAAGAGAATTTTTGAAGAACACAAGCAGATTTGAAAAGGACAAAAGAAATGCTACTTTGGAGAAACCACACAGGCCCAATGAGGAATCCTCACATGCAGTATTCTGGAGAGGCCACAAAAGACCACCTTCACTCAAACGCAAGGCCAATCTTACGCCTGTGGCACAAAGAAAATAGCCATAGATTCTCCACTGTTGCTCTCACTTAGTGATTTTTACACTTCGCCGACTTTCCAACAATTAAAATAATGATCCAGCACAAAGCGCTTATTTTCAAGGGTATAGGTGGATTTGCATGTTATGACTGCGTCTTGCTGTGCATGTGCATATGCCCCTGCTCCTCTGTAATCCCTTGTTAAATTATTATAGAGAAAAAGGGGAAGATGTTACTGGTTTAATACCAGTTCATTGAATTCAAACCCTTTGGATTTCACTTGAACCGTCAAAGCAGTAGAAAGAAAAAGTATTCTATATTGTAAAGGTAATAATAACCTTATGTAGACAGTTTGTTTTAATTTTTTTTAAAGAAATACATAAATTTAGAAATTACAAAAAGGAAATAAAAAACTGAGCTAAAAGCCAGAGAGCCTCATTCAGCATGTGCTTACATGTACCATTGAGAATTTCAATAGAAAAAGCTCCAACAAAGGCAAATAAAACAGAAAGAGGGGAGGCAGCAGTGGAGTGGGGTGGGTGGAAGCTCTCCTGCGGTAGTAGATGCCTTACTGGCATCGATTTCAGCTCATTATGGCCCTGGGACTGAGAACCACAAATCCAGAGAAATCATTTTGCTGGAGGAGTGCGGCTGGGCAAATTGGCCTCCGGTTCTGTGTGGGAGCCCCTGCTGAGCGGAGCGGAAGAGCAAGGCCCGGCCGGGAGTGGGCAGGCCCAGGCAGGAGCGACTGGGGCCACATGCTGCGGCCACCTCCCTGCCTTCGACAAACACTGCACTGGATAATCTCCCTGCAGAGACTGTGCCAAACCCCATGTGCTCAGAGGGAAGTGTCAGTGCACAACAGAGGAGCTGCTCCTGAGAGCTCTCTCCCACTACATTTCTGTATATCTCATTTCTGTATAACACAAACAGAGATCTGGCTCTGTACACTCAACACCCAAGCCGATTTTAAACTGGGTTTTGCCCATTTGAACAATGTTTCATCAGTGGGTTAATTAAGCTGTAGTCACTTTGCTTTGTTACATAGACATTTTAAAGTCTGCTGACATACAAAAAAAAAAAAAGACATATAGCAGGCAAACTAAATTATATATACAATATTTACCATTTATAAAAATGTGACCAAGTAAAATGAGAAAATAAGACTGTCCCTAATTTCTAAAATTAAAGCGGAATATTTGCATTATGATGGGCTTTTCACAGATCCCCTTTCTGCATTTCTAGAACCTGCAGCAACTCTGACCATGTATAGTCTCTCTGTCCTCCAGATTTAACGCTCATGTGAGCTTTTTTTCTGAGTGACCTGTCCTGCCCCAGCCTGTACTACTTACTACAAATTTGTATTTTAATTAAAAAAATATCTTCAGTCTGAGGATGCCCATGACTAATACACGTTCCTGTCACCACAGTGCTTTCAGATTAGAATTTTAAAAATGGCTGACTGGAACTAAAATACTATTATTTTATAAACTACTGAATTACTTTTGTAACTGGCAAACTGCACTTTCTAAAATTACACTTTGTTTCTCAAAATGCTTGAACAAGAAATGTATAACCAACATGACTTACACAACCACAGCATTTGGTTTTATTAACTCAACCACCACCACCCTTACATTGAAAACATCTTTGCAATAAAATTTGATAATTGTAATTATAACAAAATACTAAGCTACCTACTTAACACTAGGCATGTAATGTATTGTGGCATACTTTGTGGCCTAATGCTTTGCCTGATATGTTGGCAAAGCATTAGGAATCCTTTCCCCCCCCCCTCTCATATCTGATCCAGCATTTTCTGCCAATATCTGACCAATACTGACACTGGAGATTAATTTGTCGTAATTCTGCCTGGAAGTGCTGTATTCAAAAAAATAAATGACTTACAAATCTGCAGTAATTAAAAGAAATACTTATGAATTTGCAAACCACTCTAAAACAGCACATTTATCTTTAATTGCTTTAAAAATCAGAAAAAATAAAACTGGATGGGCAGAGAATCACTTTAATATTACAACTATTAACGCAAATACAAATAGTTTGTGGGAGGAAAAAAAAAAAAAAAAAAACACAAACAAACAAACCCTCTCTTACACAAACCCTCTCACACACACAATTTCCGTTCCATTTTCCACATTCAACTGGCAAATGCTAGAGTTCCTGACATCTTGCAGAAGAAATAAGCATCACATTTGTAAACTGGCAGACAGAACTGACGGTGTTCAAATGTGACAAAACAATCTTGAGCTCAGCATGTCCAGTGTTATGACGT
>JBBJLS010000140.1:15165656-15175656 GCA_037577275.1 Bryconaethiops microstoma | reverse complement strand
CCCATAAGTAGTACAATTACAGATTATACCCTCGGGAAATGTTTGTGTCTGTACTCTTGAGCTTTTTAAGAATGTTACAGGGACGAACATCTAACCAAATGATTCCCAAACCCAGTCATGAGGGCCACGTGTGTCCATTTGCCCAATTCCCTCTTGAACCCACCTCCAGGTTGCGAAATTCCTGTGCTGAGTTTGTGGGTAAACCGATCCAGCGAATCTCCTTCTTCTCTTTCGAGATTATGTTCATGGCCATCAACACATTCAGTGCGTCATATACACGCCTGCGGATGTTCTTCTGGTCATACACCTGCTGCTTGCACAAACACACACAATTAACACAGATCAGTATTTTCTCAAATGTGACAAAATCTCCCATTCTTTCTCTACAGTGCTTCCCCTGTTAGGCCTCTCGTCCTCTTATACCCTATTCCTGCACCAGTCATTAAACCTTTTTTAATTATTCTTTTAACATTCCAAGAATGGTTAGGAGATTAAAACTACAGCCTGGGCAACATTGGGTGTCCTGTCAGAACTAATACCGGAAAGTATTTACTACACACACCCTTCGCTCTAGGAACAAGTGGTCCTTCAACATTGACCCTGGACCTACACCCCTCACACAAACCATAATCAGTTGAAGAAACTGAAGAAACAGTGCAACTGATTTGAGAGCAACAAATTGGGTTTTGCCTTAAGGCACATTCAGCTACAACTTGGAAATTGGTTAAGCAATAACACGAGATGTGCCTAACATGGCTTGAGCCAGACCTGATCCTCAGCCTTTCCATTTTTTCACACACACAAATGAGCTGCCCGACGACCAGCAGGTGAGGATGTAAGGTGTACTTGCCATCTTTTACAGGTGAAGTACCATGGATGTTTTGAATCTGGTCTAGCATGGTCAGACCACTAATAGCACAGAGAAACAGTTTGTTGAACAGAGTTTGTACATGTGGGTGGGTGGGTGGGGTAAGAGAGCAAAGAAAAACAGGTACCTCATCTGAAATCTTTGAGACCCAGTTTTGTTAAAACATTGAATGGAACATATTCCCCTCTCCAAAGTTATATAAATATGTTTACTTTAAAAACCTGATGTGATATTTCATAACATGGAAACAACTGAATGGCCTTCCTTCTCTGGATATATAATGTTTTATTTGTAATTTAATAAACAATAAAAAGTGATACACCATGAATGGTTTCATGGCTTTATTGAGGTATACAGCTGCTGGCTAACAAAAGCAAACGTGGTGCATTACTAGGATTTGTGCCTGCTTGTTTCAACCAATAAATGCTGGGTAGTGCACATTCAAAACACACCACCCACATTTGGTACTAAAATAAACTAAATGTGTTGCTAATGTAAGTGTACAGGGTGTTTATGGGGTACATGTTCCATTTATGTGTGAAAGAAACACACAGTAACTGGCTCTAAAAGGTCCATATGTCATTTTTGGTAGTGATTCATACTGAGTAAGGCTTTACTCCAAAAAACAAAATATACATTTTTTTAGTAGTTTCCTTTCTGCAGATGTGGTACTCACTGAATGTGTGTGAGACAGGCTGGCATGGGCAAACTCAGCCACCAGTTCATCAGCAACCTCATTGTAAGATGTGGTACCTTTCTTCTGCACCTTCTCACACACCTTCATGGAGAAGTGCCTGAGTCCCTTTCCATTTTTATCAGCCTTCTTCATCCTTTTACTGCACAGAGAGAGAGAGAGTGTGTGAGAGAGAAAGAGACAGAGAGAGAGCCAGAGAACAGAGAGAGAACCAGAGAGAGAGACAGAGACGGGGGTGGGTAAGAATATATCTACATTAAAGTTGTTGCATTTATTCATTGATGCATGGACCTATAAGGAGCTGCCACTTCAGGTTAAACTCTGGTCATTTTATCAAATTCATGGTATCCATTTTGCTGCAGCATAATTTGTCATCCCACCTCGACCTCATCCATCAATTGAAAGGGACCACAACAGAACCACCATTGACCAGGTACTGAGTGGTGTACCAGTATAGAAGTAACACAACCATAGCAGTGTTATAGTAGTGTGTGCACTTTGGTGAAGGGGAGAAATTCTCCACAACAGGAGGCACAGTAGTCTGTAAAACTCTAGGTTAAAATGTTATCAGAACTCTCATGTCATTTATAACAATATTACATTTTTTGTTTTAGGCATCATCATAAACAATGACAAACCATTGCAATTAATGGTTTTTTCATTTATTGTATCAAGCTAACGAAAATGTATAAGCCTAAAGTGGCTAAATCATTAAAACCAACAAAAACCAAAAATAATAAAATTATGGAAAATAATTGCTGTCAGCCTAAACCGCCTAAATGTCACTTAAAAATGAGCAGATATGAATAGCCAAAATAGATAAAATATCTATTCCTAGACATGAAACACTGTCCCAGAGAATGCTATATGCTTGCTTTACTCTCTTTCATCACTCTCCTTGTATGCTGTGTGAGCTCTCTCATAGAATCAATATGCCTGAATGGCCAAAACAGCAAGTGAAAATAGTGCAGGACAATCTGCACAAAATAAGGCCGGAAATCACAGTCGGTCAGTATGGTATGTTGGACAGTTGCCTGACTGGAATCTGCAACATGTTATGTTCAAAAGATCAATGATCTGCACCACTTCTGGCACCTCCCACATGGCCCCTTGGCAATGCAGGTGACAACAGAATGTATTTCATTTCATAATGCTCAGACTGTTGGTTGGGTATCTGAAAAATCCAGATGTTTACCTTCATGAATATTCATAGCATGCAGATGCTTACACAATTCACATTCTCTCTCGCTCTCTCTCTCACTCACACACACACAAAGTCGTGAGTCCATTCAATATTGTAGAAATTCAAGCACACAGATATGTTGTCACTGAAAATCCATATGCCATGTTCCTCTTCACTCCATCCTCCTTTACACTCTGCACCACTGCCAAACCACAGCAACCTGTTACACATGTCATGGGTGCTGTGCTCCAAGCACACGTCCTGCAGCGAAAGCCAATAAACGGCACTGAAGGAACGGGTAGGAGGAAAAGTTAGATCTGAGAGAAAAGAAGTAGTCTGCACTCAAACTGATGGATTACGTAATCACTTCACAAGGAACTGCCTGGCATGTGTGGGGGGAAAAAGCCCTTTCCCTATTGTGGCTAGAGATACCACAGATGAGCGACACCACAGATGAGCGAATGCTATTCTATACTTTAGCAATGCCTTTCTGTCAATCCAGAACAAGAACAAGTGATACAGACGTGTTTCTTTTCTAACTAGAGCAATTTTTGATAATAGATAAAGATATTCTCTTTTTGGTCCTGATTCCCAGTTGGTGCTAAATGTCTAAAGGAGAACCTCAATGAATCAAGTTAACACAAAGAGTGAGAGGAAAAAAAAAAAACAATTGCTGTAACACTACGGGTTTTTCAAATAATAATTTGAAGCATGGTTAATTGGTTCTCCCCAACTTAGGGGGCTTCAAGATCTACTACTGTGCAAAACTCTTAAGCCAGACATTTCTTTACATTTTGCTTTGAATCACCTTGTTGGGGCAAAAATACTATTTTATGCCTGTCAAACTTTCTTATCTTGGGTGTACTGAGATTAAACAAAAGAAATGGGATCAAGTGTTTTACTGCGACAGGCTGTAAAGTGACTAAATATACAAGGAGCCTAGATAAAGCTGTTCCAACCACTCAGCATTCAGCACCACTAGTACACTGATCTCCAGCCTCCTACACTGGTTCAGGCCTTAAGTTAAATGTACTTTGTTTGAATGTTGCAGACATTAAACACATCTTGGTGATTGTGTACACACAAGAAAATGAGAAAACAGTGTAAACTTGATTATGGTCAAACTATTATTTTAATAGAGTAACCATAAACCTTTAATAAACATTGGTTGCATTTTATAGTCGGGGGGCTGGATGTCCTCCTTGTGTGAGGAGAAGCCAAAGCAAGCTGGCTGGCCAGACATTCCTATCAGCATAAATGAGAAGGCCAGTCCATTCATCCACTCCCTCTCTCGTATAAGTGTAAAAAACAAAAATAAAATGAAGCCCTGCAGTTAGCAGTTAATTATAATAGTGCTGCTCAGCGTGCTGAATGGAGAAGTGGAAGGTGGGGGTTGGGAGTGTTTCACAGTGGCAGCTTGGGGCTCCAATTGTCAGGATAGATTTGTTCCAGATGCCGCATGCACAATATTGGCTGTAAAGAGAACCAGTAAATGGCAACCATGTGGTAGTGTAAGGAGATGGGCATTTAAAGTGTGATCAGAGGGAGAGATGAGTTGTGTGTATACATCACATGTGCACGTATCAGACTATTTGAGCACGCATACACACATTTCTACATAGTAACAGTATGGAGTCTCTCTCTCAGCAAAGAAGTGAAGAACTGCAGTCTCAGGGAAGAGAGGAGGGGGAGAAGAGAAGAAACTGACCTTTCACAAGAGAACATACATCTACCCATCTATTACTATACAGCAAAAAGGTGGCGACAAAGGAGAGGAAAAGACAAGAAAAAGGGCCTGTGTGTGGCTGATATGGCAAAAATAAAGCCTTAATAAAATCAATATATAGACATTTCTGGGCCACACACATGAAATCATATTTGGTCAAATTAAAGAAATATTGTGAAAGTGAAAAAGTGAAAGTGACCCTTCTGTCATATGTGAACACACCACAGCACACAGTGTGAACAGAACAAAATCCTCTGCATTTAACCCATTCACCAAGTGAAGCAGTGGGCAGCCAGGAACACAGCACCCAGGGAGCAGTGTGTGGAAATGGTACCTTTCTCAAGGGTACCTCAGAGGTGCTTAGCAGTCTTGTAAAAGCCTTTATAAACAGTGTATATACACATACACATTTAAAGTACTGTGAAAAGGTCTTGAGCCACCTCTCACTTCTTTATATTTTGCTTTTCACCACTTTGTAGGTACAAAAATACTATTTTTATGCCGTTCAAACCATCTTATCTTTGGCATATTGAGAAGATAAACATAAAGAAATGGGAACAAATGTTTTACTGTAACAGGCTGCCAGGTGCCTAGACAAAGGTTTTCCAACCACTCAGCATTCTGCACCATCGGTATACTAATCACTAGCCTGATCATCCGGAATCATCTGCACCCGTTTCTTGTGAAACATTTTCTCTCATTCCCCACTTGGCAGGAAGAAATAATTTCATGCTGCGGAGTAGCATCATTTAAAATTTCATTATCCATCAATGGCCCCATGCTCATGGCACCATGGCTCCACCAATCACTCCCATCTGCTTCAGAAATCAAGGCAAGCATCGCAACATATCAGCACATGCTCATCAGGATATGCCACAAGCCAAACAGCCTGAGGACCTGCTCAATAACTGCAAAATAATAACTGATGATGCTAAATCAATTAGTTTTGCATTCAACTCTAATCACTAGTACACCTTCAGGGGAAAGAAACACACTCAAAACGGCAGGGAGAAAGCCAAGGATTAATCAAGAACTGTAGATTAATCAAAAATGTGTCACCAATTAAGTCATTCAGATGCGCTATTCTGAGAAGGGAGGTGCCGTTTTCATTTCAAGCTGAGCTAAATGTAATTATTTCATTTTCATTTGCTTTCATCAGCACAAAAAATACAACACAACAACATGTCCTCCTCAACACATGGGGTCAGTTTTCTGTACATGGATTAAGCCTAGTCCTCCATGCTAAGTAGTTCATGGCCCAGGCTTAATACTGCTCTGGGAAACTGGCCCATAATGTTAATGATATACTAGTCTAGTGTTAGAATCATCATTAACTCTGCTTTCAGGTCATCTAAAATGTCAGCACAGCACTGAGCCTCACTCAAGCCCTCTAGTTAAACCAGACTACACTTGTATTTTCTCACTCCTAAAAAAAAAAAAAAAAAAAAAGTGCCTAAATTAAATGTTGTGAAATCAGGCAATGACAATTGTTTTTAAACATATTACTTTGTGCACACTGTGGGCAAAAGAATGAATGCTACTGGGTAACACTGTGTCTTTGTTGAGCTAAAGTCTGAAGGACAATGCAGAGAGTTGGTGCTTGAAAAGAATATGTTATCATGGAGACATTACCCATGGAGCAACATACAGTTATTGCAATCATTTAAATATTTTATGCTATACTGGCTTCAGATCCAGGTGTTTATGGGGGTGTTTAGAAGAATCAAGATATTCATATTAGCCAACAACTGTTTTAATCGATCAATCAAGCTTTCTGGACATAAGAAAGTTGCATTCATCATTTTTTGGCTGTGCATTCCCTTGCCCTAAAAACACCAAAAATCTTGCTAGGTTAGGTTTACACCAGTCTCTTGAGATGTCAATGTTGACCCACTGTTGGTGCGGCCCAGTTCCTGCGTCCCTATTTTGGGATTTGCTTTTCCAAACTACGAAATAGGATCAAGGTCTGTTTACTAGTCAAAGCGTGCCAGTGTCCCATGTCTAATGAACCACTCACTAACTCTCTAAGTCTCAGTTGTCAGACTGATGCAACCCTTCCCTGACTGGTGTGGTCAATTAGGCAAGGGGTGTCTAAATAAGTAACAGAAAAGAAACAATGCATGTGATCGTTTTTGGCCAGGGAGCTTGTAATACTCATAAAATTATATGAAAGTCATAATAAGTAACAAGATAAATGGAATATGACATTTCACCATAATACGCAGCTCTAACCTACACTTAAGTTTCTTAAGCTGCATTTCTGGACAATTGCAACACCACAATACCATCCATTGTTCTCATTACACATCCCAGTTTTATGGGCTGTTCGATGCTGTGGTGTGGTCTTTGTGTGTGAGAAGAAAGACCGACTACACTGAGGAATCCCAAAATTTAAAAATAAAAATGAAAAATTTATATTCAGCTGTGCTACTCAGCAATTCTGCACAGCAATGAAGTGGCATGCACATACACACAGGCATGCACACACATGTGGTGTCACACTCACTTAAGTATGTGTGTTCTTAGATTAGAGCCAAACAAACCATTTGCTCTCAACACACACAGGATATTCAGTGAGATAAAGAGTGGTTTATGTACCTTGACGAGGAGTCACTAGAGCACATTCCATCCCTGCAACATATATTAAGACATTTATTAGCTTTTGCTAGAAAAAAAAACAAACACATGAAGCAATGTATAACATTTCTTATTTAGCTTTACAAATCAGGCATATATTTGCAGGCTCCATGTTATTAACTGGAATGTTAGCATTCCATAAAGTCAAGAAGGTTTACTGTCATTTCAATCATTTACACAGTAAACGCTGAAATGAAACAACGTTCCTCCAGGACCATGGAGAAACAAAAACAGAAACACCACAAGACTACATAAGTGCAGACAGGACAAAATACATTCAGTACAGTCGACGAAAGCATGTTTTTCAAGGGGAAATGGGTAGAGAAAAAACTGTGGTTAAAGCACAAAAAATGGTATGTTTGCTATTTAGATTTATTGGCATTCTTAAAAACAAAATAAATGGAACAGTTAAGTAGTCACATGGTGTGCACAAATAACTGATTTTTACACAATTTTAGAAAATCGAATGTCTTACACTGTATAGCCCCACTGCCCAGAAGTATGAGTAATGAACTAAACGTGACTGCTTCAAACACAGAGCCATCTCTGGCAGTAAAACCATAGACTTCTGTTACACTGAGTCTATGAAAGTAAAACTAGTCATGCTCTCAGTGGGTGGAACAGACAGCAGAGTAAAGAAACTGGGAATTCTGTTTTCAAAACCTCCTGCGATTCAGTAGCTTTGTTGTTTTTGCTTGTTAAGAGTGCCAACAATTCCTGACCTGTTTATAGTTATATTTTTCATCCTGCAGTTGGCATTAACTGCCACTCACCTATCAGAGTAATAGGAGTCTATAAAGTCATGGGTCCGTTTCTTCTTCCTAGGAAAGACAGGAATGGACAGAATTCTTGTTTTGATCACAGCATAGTGACCTCTGAATGCCTTCTGATGACTTCATCTTGCACAAAAGGCACAGCAAAAATCAATAACCTTAACCAATAAAATCATAAAATGTTTTTCCCTCCTCCTCCCACCACTCAATGTGCAAATAGAAAGTCCATCCCTGGCTGCACATACAACTATCTTGTCTATACTGCTCTACTCAGTTGTTCTCTCTCTCATTTTCACAAAGGCTATTCCAACATTTTCCAGTATTTTATTTGTACTGTTTTGGAATGTTTTCTTCCATGCTGTGTGGTGTCAGGTGATAAAGGGACACATGAACGTACCCACAAATGGTCAGTATCCCTCACATATATTTAGCCTTGCATAGAGATTTTTTCGGATGGTAACGGTCTTTCTGCTTTTGATGTACAGAACTGGGCAAAACCCTTGAGTCAGCCCTCATTTATTCCAAAGAGCCAGACTTACTTATATTTTTAATGCAGTCTTGAACAGTTTCCCCAAGTTTCCTGAAGGATTTTCAAAGTCTCTCATTTTCAGTTCAGTCCCTGACTCTGACCAGTTAACCTTTTTTTTTTTTTTTTAATCATCCAAGCATAACAAAGCACATCTAACTTAAGGTCTAAACCAGTGAAACAGGTGCTAATGATTGCAGATGATCAGGGGGTGATCAGTACATTGGTGGTGCTGAATACTGAGTGACTGGAACACCTTTATCTATAGGCACTTTGCAGCCTGTCACAGTAACACATTTGTTCCAATTTCTTTCATTTACTCTACTCAATATGCCAAAGTTAAGATAGTTTGACAGGCATAAAATACTATATTTGCACCAAAAAGGTGATTCAAAGCAATACAAAGAAATGAGGGGTAACCCACCACTTCTGTACAAAACTAAAAGTGTGAAAGAAAAACCCCAAAAGCAACACGGTACAACACTAGAAAAGAAATAAAGTATTAAAATCAAGCGTTCATGATTCTGTACTTTCTGTAAGCATAGTGAATCTTCAGGAAAAAAAAAAGAATTAATGAAACCCTTTGCGCATCCTTATGGCTGCAGGGAGCTAGAAACAGCCAGTGCAGAATGCAGGAGTGAGGCAAAATTATACAAAAGTTGCACAATACCACAACTGTTACATGTGCACTGGTATGATTAGCCCTGTGGAGCTCAAATTCCAATAGCCTCCAACTCACAGCTTTCTCTATCCTCTTCCATTAGGAATTCACCAATGCTTTTCTGTCTCATACCAATGGAATTTTCTGACCAGTTCCAGTCTGTGTGTATGCGATTAAGGGGGCACACTCACCCTGGCGTCCATTCATTGCCTTCTGGAGGGCATCCTTGCATTACCATGGTAGCAGGTGTAGCGTGTGGTGTGAAGTGGCTGCCGATAAGGATATTTCCTGAGTGAGGCACTCTCTGAGGAGTGCTTATAATCTACAGAGAGGAGAGATAAGAACATCCAGAGTTAAAAATAGCAATTGGAGCCTTCCAACCTACACGTACACATGGACCACAAAAGACATGCTGTCAAAGGTCTTCTCACACTCACAGTTTTGTGAGCGGATTTGAAGAACACAGGCTGATGATGATGAAGGAAAGACTGTATGGCTAATTGTTTCAACATGAATAAAGACCTATTTTAAAGATGTGTCAAAAATATATAAAGGAATCCAATTAGTAGCAATAAACTACAAGACCCACCCTACATCACACATGGTTTGCTAATGTTCATTTTTCCTCAGGTTGAAGAACCTAATTTTCTCAGGTGTCTAAGACACCACCACCACCTTCCTCCTCCTATTTCCGAGTCTGACCACTCATAATTTTATGATCTAGCCTATAGAGACTAAGTTAAAGCAGACCATTTGTCCTTTCCATGTGTTCCTCCTCCCTTTTCTCTCCTTCAATCCATCTTGCTACGCACTGCAACGCTGGACCTCCTCCACCTCTCTCCGTCCTCGTCTCGTCCATTCGCACAGCGTACAGTGAGCTAATGTTGGGGGGGGGGGGGGGGAGTTGGTGGTGGGGTGTTAAGGTCCTTGCC
>JBBJLS010000140.1:15153248-15165556 GCA_037577275.1 Bryconaethiops microstoma | reverse complement strand
ATACACATACATATATATACACACATACATATATATACACACATATATACACACACATATATACACACACATATATACACACACATATATACACACATATATATACACATATATATACACACATATATATACACACATATATATACACACATATATATACACACATATATATACACACACACATATATATATATATATACACACACACACAGATAGATATACATACATTATATATAAAATGTATGTATATATACATATACACATATATACACATATATACACACATACATATATATACACATACATATATATATACGCATACACATATATATATATACACATATATATATACACACACATATATATACACATATATACACACACATAGATAGATATACATACATTATATATAAAATGTATGTATGTATATATACATACATATATATACACATACATATACATATATATATGTATATGAATATGAGAGAGAGAGAGAAGAGAGAAGAAAAACCAGATAATCATAAGAGAATTATTGAAGAAAGTAAGAGCAACATAATCAAATGTCGCTCTGCATAAGGGCGTCTGCCAAATGCCCCTTTAACACTGCACACACGAGAAATGACACTGTATGTCAGTTCTCAGACATTAGAAGTTAGAAAAAAAGATTTTCTCAGATGTTGATGTTTGTAGAACGTATGGACAATTTTACATTCCTCTACTTTGGCGTTCATATAACGCCTGATAAACAATAAGCTACACATCTGCAAGTTCAGACAAAAAAAGCTGTTTTCATGATATACTGTAGTATTGGTTCCACATGTTTGTTTAGTAAATTAAGATGTATGCTAACGTCTGTGCATTAGTAATGGGACAAAAATCATAGAAATATAGCCACGACAGAGCTGTACCAGGAGAGACTCAGAATTACTTGCCAGATCATGAGCAACCACTGAGAATTACGTTAGCTAGTAACATACATGACAAGTCATTAATTTAACACTGATACGAGAAGCTAAGGTCTTGTCTTGATGTTAGTAGAAGCCTAATCGAAATGTACGACAGATTATTCAGAACATAATCAGTGTTTGACAACTTTCATTTACATTACCAAGCACTAAGTTAGCCAAATGTATGTTTACTAGCTTAGCGTCTTGCATTAGACAGCATTACTACTCCGGGCCCAGAGGTAAACGAAAATGTTTTTCACCTCCAGACTAACGTAGAAAGGAGGTATGAACGTATAGCATAGTTTTAATCATGCGTTGTTGTTTAAAGCTCTGTTAAAAATGAGCTATGACAGTGTTTAGCTAACTCGCTCGTTAGCCCCAGTCCAGCACTGTTAGCTCCGTTAGCTGAGTCACGGTGTGCTCATATTGGAAAACTAGAGAAAAACACAACCAATACGACTACAAACTTCTCTTACCTTCGGCTGGGAATTCCTCAAATTCATCGTCCTCCTCTAACAAGCCCAAATCCACGGTCTGTTTCTTTTCAGACATGTTTGTTAGCTTCGCAGCTCTCAACAGTGTGCGTCCTCGACAAATTTCAGAGAGAATCATGGGACGCTTGTTGTGCGCATGCCCAGAAGGAGCACTCTGCAAAACATAGCAGCCGTCCGTTCAGGAGTATTTAAAAGTGATAGAAAATTATTACATTGAACTTGTTAATCATGGTAAAAATAATTTTACTGTGAGAGTAAAATGGATTTGGATTACTGTTTACTTAGATTCAAGAGCTTTATTTTTTACATACATAGTTATCCAGGACAAGTGAAATAGTGATCTGGCCAGCTCCTAGATGATAATATAAAATAAGAATGAAATGTTTAAAACAATAGAAAAGTAAAAGAAGTAGTAATAAATAAGAATTAAGTATAGTATAGTGCGAACGCTGTTCAATTAACATATAAAGTGGTGAGTGGTGCAACATAGTACTATAGATAGGTAGTAGATGAACAAAAGATAAATAGATGAATACTGGTTACTGATCATGATCATGACTATATTTTGTTCTCCTTATTTAACCAATTCACCCAAGTGAAGCAGCCAGGAACGCTGAGCCTGGGGAGCAGTGTGTGAGGAAAGGTACCTTGCTCAAGTGTACCTCCTTGAATTCCAACCCACAGATGGTAGGGGCAACACCCTAACCACCAGCTGCCCCAGAATCCTTATTATCCATCAGGCCTTTTTTACATCAGGCCTTTTTGATTATTATCTTATCATCCATCAGGTCTTTTTGATAGTGTTAAAATGTTGCTCACCAGAAATCATGATTTCGAGGGCTTGTGCATCTTTGCCTCTTCAGAATGTTTACATTTCCCAAAATAAAAGAAAGTAATTAATGTGTAATTAATGACGTCCACACCAGTTGCGCATGTGCCACATCTGTTTCACAAGCCAGCAGGATGTCACGGGTTTTTTTCCACACATTTGAAACACAAACACTTCTGCTTCGGTCTAATTTGTCCATGCTCTTTTCAGCAGGTCTTGTCTGCGACTTGCGAAAACTCTCTACAGCAGATATCAGAATTGATATCCTGGCAGTTTTTCGAGGCATGTGCTTTTTCTGTTTAGAAAATTCTTGAATCTCATCATGATCTTTTTAGCAAGCTTGGAGCACTTAGTTTACTGTCGTGTAAATATGTGGTAGTAGTTTTCAGCAAGGCTGATCTCACCCATGACTGATCTTGCCCAAGACTTATTTGGGAATGCATAAACCATGCTAAAGCATTCAGTATTGCCATTAAGCAAAGCAGAACAAATGCACAGAAAAAAAAAATTAATCGTTTTGCTGGTAAGGAAATTCTGTATGAAAGTATTTATATACATAAAAAAACACCTATTTGAGGGTGCATATTTCCAATAAATTACAAATTACTTTGTGATCTGTGTGGCGTGTTCGAGTAATGAACTGACAGCCGCTGGTGGGTAGGCCTATGTAGTGCAGTCTAGATAAATGACAGCACATACACCACAAAACCACATGCACCACAATGAAAATTGCCCTGTGGCTCCCATTTGCTGACAGACGGTGAAAACCTCAACTATGATCCCACTCACTTATTCTATTTTCAAATTATTTTGTAATCATCTTAAGTGCTTACACAAAAAGATTCAGAGAGACTATGCAGAAACGAAATGACATTGGGGTCTTGACGTAGATAAACGGGACTTACAGTGACCAGAAAACGGCAGTTTGTTATAAGATGTGCATATGTATAGGACTTGCTGCATATATAGGATATGTGCATATATAGAAAGCCCCTCTTTTGGAAGCAAAGCCAAATTATTATATCAGAGTAATTGCATACGGTTGACAAGAGTGGAAGAATCCTTCCACGTAGTCTTAGGTTTGGGAATCTCTCTGAATGTCTACGGAGCATACCTGAGACTGCAGTTACACTGTGGCGCCTGGAGTCTCCAGGGGTGGGGAGGGGGGCAGACAGCAGGGCTGCCCAGACAGACTCCCAGCCTTTCTTCACATGTGAGAATGCCTTTCATGGGCCCCTCCAGGACAGTATCGCACTGAGTCCTCACAGAAACTCCGGACTAGGCTGGCCTGGCCAGTCTGGCAGTCTCGCTTCTACCTACTTTTATCAGGACAGAGATCACAATTTGGCCTGAGGGGTGCTAGGACGAGTGAGCGAGGTTTGGGCTGTACGGACCGGAGGGAAGGTGGGTCAGCAGAGCCATCATCACTCCCCGCTCCCATCTGGCTGATCCCTGCCTCAGATTAGTGACATGGCTCCCTCTCTGCCAGGGGAAAGTGACAACACACCAGAACATGGGCCTGTCTACCTGTCCAAAAGCCCTTGATCAGATAATCACTCCTCTCATTCAGGCTATAGGGGAGAATGACAATCAAGGCAACTCTGGAAAGAAGGATTCTTGTTTCTCAGGATCTTTGTATTGTGGCCGTTGAGTTATTAGCTGAGATGTTGCTGTATTATCATAAAACATAGTTGCAGCCCTTATAAAGTATAAAAAAAACTACTTAGGCTTATTTGTATTTACCCATACAACAGTGTAACATGACAGTGTAACATGAAGTGCAGGGAAGGGTTCAAAAATATTGGTTAGTGCTTTTGCCAATATCATGTCACAGTCTTTGCATGATAAGTTCCAATTTTACCGAAAGATGCCACAGGGATATATTGTACTTTCTATAAGAGCAATGTTGTTCAAAAGGATTTGTTGTTTCTTTATTAGAAGGACCTTCTGTCGTTTGCCAGAAATTTCTGTTTCTGATTTTAATTTTAATGATAACAAAACATTGGTTATGGCCGACTGTCCAATTAAAATGATTCATTTCAGAGAAACATGTCATTATTGATCCTCAAAAATAGATGTGTACTGAGTGTACATTATATATGTCAAGTTTGTGTTTTAAATTTAATCTTACCTAGCCACTATGTCTAGGCCCACTATGTCTTATGCGATGGACATTCCCTTATGTAATGAGGGTCGATATTTGCTTTTAGAAAAGGCACATTGTTGATCAAATGAGGTAAGAACACAATCAAAGCCACATGAACATATGGAAAAAGTATATACAATAAAGTTTCCTGATTCCCCCCTCCTGCACCCTGCATAAAACCAACTAATTCAACTGTCTGTCATGAGGAATTTTAGTTTCATATTTTTCATCTGTCCGTCTTGAAAAGCCCTGTCATCTAGGGCTTGAGGTACAGTTTGCCAACAAGCTAATGGCCCTTTATGGCCATACAATCTAATGTCTGTCCTGGCCGGCCTCAGTAATCCTGTTCACCTCCGCGGCTTAGTTATGCTCAGGCTTAAGTTGCATTTTTTTGTTTTTATCAAGATTTTGCTGATAAATGCTATCAGCAAGAGTGAAATGAAATATGGGGGGTCTATCTCAAGTTGCAAGAGCAGAGTGCTGTTTAGGAATCGCGCAATGCAGTGACTGATGTGAACACCCAGTTATTCAGTGCTCCTCCAATGCCATCCTGTTATTTATCTTTGAAAACAATGAGCGGGATAGCTTTTTGTTTTCACTTTGTATGTTGTAATATTACGCCCAGCATCATGAAACCGGTGGACATGTCCTTGTTAACTGGGAGTTTCCTCTGTCTCGGTGTCCATCAGTAAGAGTTCCATATCCATGGGATTACGGAGTAGCTTTTTCTATAACTTGCCAGAAATAAGTATATCCAGCCAGTAATAACACACTCCTAACAAATAGCACAAAAGTCACTTGAGATAAGGCTAAAGTAACCACACTGTTAGAACATATAAATACAAAATTGTTTACAGTACATTAGTCACTGTTGCGTAAATACCCCACAGCTATGCTATGTGCTTAATTGTTCATTTTTCCTTTGATTTATGAGAAAATGTTTATATCAAAGTAATTCACAGAACTGATGATTTATTTAGACGCGACATGCTGACTAGCACACAAGGCCTTGACTTGTATGCATAAATTAAGTATTTTGACTTTTGACTATTGCATTAGGATTGTAATAACAATATTTATGTATGTTTGACATAACCATTTGTTACCAAATGCCATAAACTATGGTGCGAGCCATAACAATGATTTTAACTTTATCATGTGAAAATCACAGTGACAGCAAAATGAGTTCACTGATTCTGCAGTAATTTATAGGCATTTGATGGCAAAACTTATGTGAAATAGGCAAGGTATAGACTGATGATTTGCTATTGCATGAATGACAAACAAATCATGCAATCTCCAGTGACTGAATAATACATTTTTCTAGTACTTCTCTCAGCTCACCACAATGGCTCATTGTTGGAGACTTACACTGCAGGCCATTGAGTCCACCTCTTTATGGTCATTCTCTCTCTCTTACTCTCTCTTTCTCACTCTCTTGCTCTTTCTCTCTCTCTTTCTCACTCTCTTGCTCTTTCTCTCTCTCTTTCTCGCTCTTGCTCGCTCTCTCTATGTTGGAATGACATTCTCAAGTGAATGTCCCTCATCAAGGGGCTTAGAGAGTAAGTGATAAAGTGTTCCACTCTAATACCTACCCGCTCCTCATCTGTCATCTATAAAGGGGATTGGAAATGAAACAACATTCTTCAGGATATAATGATCTCTACAGCACACAGAGGGATATTGTAGGAGATATAAAAGGAGAGGAAAATGACTATTGTGCTTGATCACATAAGGCTCTGCACTGCAAGCCTGGTCCTTATTATAACGCCGAAAATACCTTTGTATTTAGATTTCAGAGCTATGTCTAATCTGATATGGTATTTAATGTGTGGGCATCTCTTATGTTTGACCACTACTGCTTCAGGAGTCTATAACTAGGCAAAAACGTAAATTTAGGAATACGCACCATGTGGCCATAGCTCCGGAAATGCTTGTGATTGGGGAGATTGATAAATGAAGCTGTTCTCGTTTGGGCTTAGCTGCTTTGAGGGCCCCTTCAGCTCTGGACTTTGTCCAGGAAAACCTCTAGCAGCCACTTATTAAGTAGTTAGACCAACAAGGCTAGAGCACAACATAGGCAGTGGTCATCTGGGTATGTGTCTGCTGGACCAGGAAGGCCTGACTGGTTGGTTGTTCCTAGTATGAGAATCCACTGCTGGACACAGTGCCCTCTCTTCTCCCCTGAGGTCCAAAGTGTCATGTTTGTACAGCTTGATGGGCTGTTAAAAGATGCAATTATTTGTATTTTATGAAAACATACTCCAGTGCTACCAAGTTTCTTTGTCTTCTTGGCTCGTAAAAATTAGCAAGGGGATTGAAGTGGGATTGGCAAGATTGTTCTTTGTGTTTTCAATCTGTTGTATCCATTGTTAACTTTTAAAAAGGCAATTTACATGAACAGAGGAAGACACACTTCATCTGAGTTCTTAAAAGCATTCAGATGTTCCTACTGCCGCTAGCTCTAGGTGGCTAATGGCAGATAAAAGTGAGCATGAAACGTCCTCAAGCGTTAAATGCATTACTGTTCAATAATTGTTTTTCTACCTCATTGAATTCATCATACTCTAACACACTGTGCATCTGTATACAATCCGATTAAAAATCATCATGCTCAGAAACTCTATTGCATCCAGGATATCCTAATTAATAAGGGATGGGGAGAAATAAATGGATTTTTGACTAACAATTATAACATTTTTTCTGTTAACCCTGTCAGTGCCTGTGTCATTTAAAATCATGTATCAGGGCCAAAATGTTTTACGGAGTCTATGATTGCAAAGTGGAAGTGGCATGGTGTCACTAATGTACGCATAAGAAATATGCATACATTAGTGACACCATGCCGGTTCCCTAAACACCCTAGAGAGCTGTAGTACAGCTCAAATGTATTATAGTCTAAAAGAAAGAGGTTTTGTCTGGGTTATTGAAACAAACATCAAACATTAAACACCACTTAATACGAAACCAATAATAATTTTCTATGGTATAGACAAAGCCTAAGGTTAGAGACACTTGGCCAATGACAAGCTTTTAAAGAGACCAGAGTACTGCAGGGAGATTGCAGATGAAATGCTAGGTAGTGAGAAGGAAAGTGGTAATTTGTCATTAAGACTTTTCAAAGACTAGTGAATGCCAAGGGTCCAATTTAGGGGGTTTTATTCCGCCTCCTCGCAAAACACACCTTGTTTGTGCCAAAGTAACCGAATTTCTAGCTCTTTGCTTTGCATCCAGTAGACTGTCAATAAGGCCACTCGTTGTTCACATATTTTCCATATTTGAAAATAATGCAACCTGATAAAATTCAATAGGGTTTAATTGTGCAATGTGCAGTGCTGACAAACAAATTAAATTGCTTTTACTGCAACATAGTTATTCACGTTAATATGTCAAACATGAACTCTTCAACCTTTGAGTAAATGTGTTTAATGCACCAAATTAGCAATCAGTTAAAGGTTAAATGTATAAGATACAGAAATGCATCCTTCCTTAACACTTGTTATGAGAAAAACCATTAAACCAATTTGACTTTTACTGATATGGAGGCTCTTCATGAACGCCTCAGGACAGCAACCAAATGCATACACAAATTTCCTTAATTCTAAAAGTAGTGGTTAGCCATTCACAAATAAACTTGCTGTTCCTTGGATTCAAGACAGAAAAATTGTTTTATGAACTGAATTACCAGCTCTAATAATGGCAGACTCTTGTGAGTGCATACAATTAAGCACATGGGCTATTATGGTGTCCTTCTCCTTTAATTGCTTTTTAAATGAATGAATCTAAAAAAAAAAAAGTCATAATGAAAACCATTTTTGGCATTCTGGCATGTAGCTTACTATTTTCATTCATTTTTCTCATGTTAGCTTGGCACCAGTATTAGTCTGTTTTGGCTGTGGACTGGAGTGTGTGCCTGGTGCCCAGTCTCTGAAGCTGAGGGTTTCTCCACACAGGTGCCAGGGCAAGTAGGATGCTTTTGTGAGCCTATTGGATTTCTTGGTGTCATTATTCCTTTGGCTAAGTGGATTCAAATTCTGAAAAAACACTGGTTTTAATCTAAAGCTTTTAAAATGTTTACATAGGTAAACTGAATGAACGTTCTCACTGACTGGTACTAGGGTTAATTCTTTTGTAAGCTTATAACACCATAATACACAAAAAAGACCTGAAATGAACTTTTTTTCTTTATCTTTATTCGTATTTTCCAGTGGTTGTAGTGTCATGTGTCTCTACTGTAATTCAGATTTTTGGAGCGTTACCAACACAAAAATCATTTGGTGCTAGTCGTCTCTTAAGTTATTCTTCATACAGTTGTAGATGCCTGGAACCATTTAGACTTGGAAAACCTTTTTGTCTCTAGATAATATACAGTGATAATAAAATGTAGGTTGTATTATAGGTTGGAGTAGTCACACTGGAATATTCCAAATCATGAAATTGATAAGACAGGAGATTGTATCTTAGGTTATAGAGACGTCTTTCAATTCTTTCCTTTGTGGCCATTTACAGAATATTAAGGGCTCCTCAAAAAGTACTGTAGAGAATGTAATTTACAATTATGCTTTTTGCCAGGTGTTCTTTTGCAAAGTGACTTATGATTATGATCATGTAACAAATGTAGGTGGATGTAGCGTTATTAGTCTTTCCCTAATGTGGTGTAATGTGGACAGTGAATTGAATCTCAATCTGCTATGTGGAGTTCTATACTAGACCAACTGTTACAATATATAATAAAAATAGTAAATTGATAAATAACAACAGAATCCGTAGATATGCACCCTTACATATTTCACACACCCTTAAAGAGGGGCTGTTAATATATTTAGTAAAGGAAATTATTTTAGTAGCGCAACAACAACAAGAACCACAAGATGGTTCTATGTAGCACCAAAGCAGGATTTCGCTACTGTTCTGCTATTAGCTATTAGCAAGGCCAAATACAAAACAGATCATAAAATCTTTTTGGGGGCAATGTTGAACCATTCTGAGTGTTAGAAATGGAGAGGCATTCGTTGTTCTCAGAGAACAGCAGATCTATGGCAAAACAAGCCATAATCTTGATTCGACCCAATTCCTGCTTGCTGATGGGTATCCACATTGGAGAAAGGTGGATAGAGATTTTTTTCGTGACATTGTAGTGGAGGTTATCGTTACAGCTTGCATCCTCATACATCAAGTCCAAAATAGCTAGTACTCCTCATACTCCACTGTGTTATCCCAGGTATTGTGCTGTAATGGGAACTGTGTGGGGATAATTACATGTGGTATCATTTACTGATATATACAGCGATGGCTCTGTGCCAGTAGCTCCACCATTTTCTATCAAGTGTGGTGATGGATATGCAAATCAGTTGAGTCCTTTGTTCAATTAAGTGTTGTTGAAACATGAATATTCAACAAAGCAGGCTATTTGTTCCTCAATGAACAAATAACTGCAATGACCAAACATTTAGTTATTTATTCTACATACATGTATACACCTTCTACAAGTTTAATCTACAGATTTCAGCATTGTACATATATTTATAGTACTTTAAAATAAATAAATGAATAAATAATACATGCAACACATTCAAAATGTTTTCACATTAAGCATAAGAAATGGAAAAGAGCGAAAATACAATAGGCATCCATATTAAAGGCAATTTATGTCAAGATTCATTGTTTATGGAGCATGTTTATGGTTTTTATTGTCTTATAAACTCACTATTCTATGCAGAATTAAAAAAAGCAAAGCCTTTTTGTCCTGAGGCATGCTCAGATACTCTCAAGTGCGGTTTTATGCGTGCATGCCAGGCATCCCAGACTAAGTTTTACTGGATAATGACTCATAGCCTTTTCATGGAGAGCTTGTTTATTTGTTTGCTCTGAGGTTTCATTTGGTCAGTGAAACTGTCTAAGACATGGTAAACCATGACACCAGCAAGAGAAATACACTGATATATCAAAAACATGTGCACATCCTGTTTTGGTCTTCATCGTTTTGTTGCTGTTGTTGTTGTCTTCCTTCTTCTTCTTCTTCTTCTTCTTCTTCTTCTTCTTCTTCTTCTTCTTCTTCTTCTTCTTCTTCTTCTCTTTCAGCTTTTTCTTCCTCTTCCTGTTCTGCACATCAAAACCAAACAAACTTATTGACAAATTTTGGAGATGTTTGGATAAGACATGGAAGGCCAGTCAAAGTATAGGGTTACAGAGACAGTGGTTGAAAAAAATGGGTGGGGGTGTCTATAAAAGGGGGAGGAAATTGTCCTCTGAGTGAACAAGTGTTACATGCAAGAAGGACGTGCCCCGGATGACAAATAGGCCTGTAGGACAGCAAGGTTCAGCCAGCTGGTCGGCCTCTCTGTTTTTGTGATTGATGGTGTTGATGTTCTAAATCGGCCTCAGATACGCCAAGTACAGGAATCATAATAGCTGGCCTTTAGATTAAGGCTGCAGATAGCAGGGAGAAAGGGGAGACAGACGGCGCGTTCCCAGAATGCAGCAGTGTGTGGATGAAGTGCCAGCTGTGAGGTGCAGGCCACTTCGCTACAACATCTTTCCTATGTCTGAGTAATCAGTCCAATAGACATATGTGGCGAAGTATGCGAGGGGTCAAGATGGCAACATTAGTGTCAATAAAAGGTCAAAGCCATACACGTGGCCTCAAAATCATGACTTTCACATCTGGACTGAGCAACAAGGCCCCATAGTTGCTAGATAGATCCTGATTGTCTGCAAGTCTTTTCAATCAACTGGCTTTCTTTTACAATGAAACTTCACTTGGATTTCATCTGAAGTTTACAGAGTTAGTATGATACAGACACCAATAAGAAAACCTCTAACTGGATCGGTTCCCTGTCTTTAGGTGACAGAGCAGTCTGGCATAAACAGCCAGCGAATAAGCCTTTAGAAAAAAGAGGATTATAGTTATCTGCATAGATGTATGGTTTTAGGAGAAACCTTTAATTTGTATAGAAACTTAACATAGTGTTGTGGTCCTTTAGACTTTCGAAAGATTCTTCCCACTCACACATCTCAAATGGTTACATGAAAAAAGCCTCCATCTGAACATTCTTTAAGGAACAGTGATTCTTTGACTTTGCTCCAGAGAACCACTTTAAATTTGAATAGTACACAAATTGGTTTGGCTTGAAACTAATGATTCTCAAAAATCAACACTCTTTTGGTGCCACAAAGTTTTAGTTCTAAGCATTATTGTTGTATAAGTATTTCTGTTGACTTTTGAATTTTATTTTGACGTTGACTTATTCTATATTTTATATTGTTCTTG
Organism: Bryconaethiops microstoma; assembly: GCA_037577275.1. Taxonomy (NCBI): domain Eukaryota; kingdom Metazoa; phylum Chordata; class Actinopteri; order Characiformes; family Alestidae; genus Bryconaethiops; species Bryconaethiops microstoma. The sequence goes on along the minus strand of JBBJLS010000140.1, from coordinate 15,153,870 downwards.
TTTCTATTTGACTGTGCAGTCATAGCATAAGCAATTTCCTCTGGGATCAATAAAGTTTTCTGATTCTGATTAAAAGAGTTCATTGAGAGATGTCACAGAAGACCCATTTTCCTAAAGAAGCGTATTTGTAAATGACATGTGAGAGTGTGAAGAACCTTTTGGTCATATGAAGATCTTCCACACACTGTAAAAGTTCTTTTGCATTATGTAAATGTTCTTTATGCCTTTGCGAAGTTCTTTGTAAAAATGGTTCTTCTAATGATATACTGTGAACAGCAGTTTGAATATTTGCATATTGAACATTGAATGGTTGCTTTGTTGGGATGGATCACACTAAAGAAAGACAATAGAGAGAAAATACAAATATTTTACTTTGTACTATGTAGAAATTAGTCAGTGTGTGTTTTGGTATTCGGCATATGTAAGCTTTGTTTGCATCTATGTGCCTGAATTCTGCATGAAAGTACAGTACTTTGCAAAAGTCTTAGGCACCTATGGAAAAACATAACATATCCTGTCCTAACTGGTGCCCTAAACCCTCCAAATCCACATGTACTGATGTCACCAACATGCAAGCATACAGTGTAAGAGACTTCAAGGATGCTTTGTTTAACTGGAACTT
>JBBJLS010000140.1:15129571-15142562 GCA_037577275.1 Bryconaethiops microstoma | reverse complement strand
ATATATACATATATAGATATGTGTGTGTGTGTGTGTGTGTGTGTGTGTGTATGTGTATGCATAAATAAGTATATATAACCCTTGCCTTTTGAAGGTTGTCTTTTCAATATCCTCCCACCTCCAGAGTAAATTACACATTCCACATCTGAATAGTCATGTTTGAAACATTTATTCAGATTATCCATAGAGCATTTTACATTGTACATGAAAAAAACATGCAAGTACATAAACGTTACATAAATGCAAGAGGCCTTCATTGTAAATAAGACTTGCTAATACCAGGCACACAGTTTTGATTTACAAATAACCACATCAACAAGAAACGCGGCTTAGCAACTGTTGCCATGAGTAACGTTGTTGAACTCCACCCCTTCTGCCTCCTCAACAAAGATGACAAGACCATTGCGCTGAAAGCTCTCTCTCCAGCACCTCGATGCCAAGCAGTGCCCCCACATGACCCTCTTCTGACTGATCTCTCATTACCTTTTAATGTATTCCTGCTTGTTCCTCCGCAGTGGTGGGGCTTTCTTGTGCTGAGAGGACCCAGCAAGCAGCTTCATGCGTTGGAGCATACAATCTGCTCCTCATTTCTGTGAACAACAGCTTCTGATGGGCGTAGTTGGCGGGCTCTCCAGGGCAGACGCTGCTGAATTTCCTGCAATGTGACATAGAGAGCAAGAGACAGAGAGAGAGAGAGAGAGAGAGAGAGAGAGAGAGGTAGAGAGAGAGAGATAGCACATCAGTGGGACACCTCTGCGACTCTGGGAGACGCTATCATTATGTGTGTTGGCAGTCATGAGAGCTGAATTTGGTGTCTGGGAATGAGGGAGCCAGTGTCAGCTCCAGCTCGTGTTGGGAGCACTCTGAAATGCATTCACTGTCATAGACGCGTTCTGTTTACCACAGTGGGAGGCAAACATGAGCACGGGGGCAGCACAGGCAAAACGCACAACACAGTAAAATGAGGAAAATACATACATTAAGACTTTTTGTGTGTGTTCCACCATCAGAAAAAAAGAAGGCTGATTTCAATATAAATGGAACTGGGAAGCATGTCTTTAGACACACTTTTTGATTGTCACTTTTTTCAAGCTGTATAAAAAAAGCCCAAAAGCCTAGTTTCATGGCCTTGCTCAGAAGTCAATGCTAATTTCCCCCGTTGCTAAGGCAACACATTGGGGAGCCTTGATTTCCTTCCTCTGGTCATCGTGCTTTCCTCCTTTAAAAGACTTCTCCTCACACTGCTCTCTCAGTCCTTGAAATATCTTTCAGTGTTGAGCAGTCAACAATAGAAGAACACCTCAAATCAGGCTCCCTACAGGCAAAGAAACAACAATGATGTTCAGTACTCATTTTCACTGATACAAAAAAACCCTCTAAGTGGTCATTTTACTGAGTGTGAGTGTCAGCCTATTGTGACTATGTCAGGCCATACTTACTTATATGAATTTGTGCTGCAAGCACATCAGTCTCCAATATCATTTCTGATCGCAACATAATCTCGGAAGGGCATCATTGAAAAGGCACAACATGATACCGTTTGCCACGCTGTCATTCTGAAACGTGCAGTGTTTGGAGCTGTCAGACACCTAGCCAAAATCACAGATGCATGCAGCTGTTTCCTAGTCTGTAAATGACCCCTCTCAGTCTCCACACAGGCCTGTCTAACAGACACATCATGCCAGTTAACTGGCAGTACTGAATCACAGGGGGTCTGACCAACATGTGGTTACCTCCACAGCCCAGTACACTCACCTCCTCTAAAATCAGCAAGGTTACTGTGGGCCAGGAGAGCAATGGCCAGATATCATTGATGGATGCCCCTGCCGGGGCAGGTGTGGACACTGGCGGCACCACTTTTGGTGCACAAAGGTCAAATTTACAGCTCATTAATGTAATTTGCATGTTAGTTAACAATTCAGCAACAACACAATTTTATGCAAATACTACAAATAATTACAAATGCCGAGATTCTTAGAACAATACTAAATGGCAAAGCGTCATAAAAGACCTGTGTCAGAAGGTTTAATATAATAATTGTTTAGATAAAACAAAGATATTTATCTGTCAGCTTGCTCAGTTCAAGTGTTCCTTGTTTAAGACGGAAACATGAAAGTTTTTCATCTGTTGATTTGCAATTAACCTATTTGTGAGAGTAAAATGTTCGGAAACATCAGTCATCTTTTTTGTTCAGATGCAAGTAGGTAAATATGATGAAGGTGTGCAGAGGGGGAAGTTGACTGAAGAAAAGACTAAAATGACAGGGAGTTTAGCGCTGAATCCTTTTTGCAGGCCACTGACACATGAATGAGGGGAGAGAGCCAGAGAGCAGGAAAAACGCAGACAACCAATTTAGGAGTAATGCAACTAAAAACAGACAAGTGTAATTTCATCCATCTGGACAGATGTGTAAAAGTGCTCCTCAGAACATTCCCTATGATTCCCCCTGATTGATCTTCCCCCGGACTGAAACACCTATTATTAGCTACGAGCCTAATAGCACCAGGATGGCTTGCTGCTCTCCCAGCGGCCAATTCTCCGGTCATTTCTCACTCACTGCAGCTGTAGAAACCAACCAGCAATGGGGGGAAGGGGTGGAGGTTGGGGGGACATGGACTTCGCTGTTGGAGAGATGGGTTAGTGGGAGTGGGTGATGAAGCCATCATATTCCATCTCTGCCAGACAGGATGGCATTGTTTTTTCTTTCCATTTTTTGATCATGAATAGTCACAAGGTGTAAATATTTTTAGGCTGTAGCCCAATGGTTTAATTGGCTAATAGATCTTAGTTAAAAGATTAGCAAGCACCTGTGCCAGGATGGAATAAAATACACAAGAGCGCGTTTAATCATAAACCAACTTTTGGTGTTTGAAAAGTAGTGTCATCTCATCCTGCAGAAGTAATTCGAGGACAAATTGAGTGTGTGCTTGTTTTTACGGTTATGATGTGTCAAAGCATGATAGATTTTACTTTGAATGATAATCTAGACTACACTCTTTTATGTAAAGGTTCCTAAATGGTTCCTCAACCACCTATATGAAGAGGTGAGAAGATCCTGTAAACATAAATCTTGGTCTTTTGGTCCTTTAAAATGCAGGCATCCAGTCAAGGAATGCATGTGGTCTGGTGACTGACTGCTCTCCGCCTACTTCATGCCACTACAGCCCCTGTCCGTAGTATGCTGTGATCAAATTAAAGTTATTTTGATCCAGAATAAGACCTGCACAATTCTTCTTTTAGTCCCCTTCGTAGATTCTCCATCCAGCGATGACAGCAGAATTATACCTTCATATGTCCCCCTAACCAAATGCCATACATGCAAACACATGCAAATAACCCAGATCAAGGATGAAAATGTGTCGCCACACTGATGCAGATAAAGCATGCTGGCAGCTTGGTGTTTGTTGGCTACCACAAGATGTATCTTGGAAAATTGCTTTGCCTTGTTTTCATTATTTATTTGAACACCCTCTCCTTGTATTGATTGAATGAGCTCTTTGGTGGATGTATTTCCAGGGGTAGTTATCAGTGTGATTGCCTGCTTGTGTTTTTGTAAAATGGACACAGTCTAAAACCCTTGAATTGGTATGGTATTTAAAGCTAATGAAAATAAGAGCTTTGGGACTTTTGTCTGAAAAGCACCAATAAATTGAAATTGTTAGGCTCATAAGGGTTATCTCTCTAAATGACCATCCAAATTGTGTCATCAAATGTTTTTGACTACATTCAAATCGTGGAACATTATCTAACATTTAGCATAACATTTCCCTTTCTCTTAAATCTTATAATTGTGTATGATATAGTATACATGATATATTTTATAAGGGTTGACTCACAAACAATTGGGCAGCTAAATATGTATTTTATTACTTTTATTTAAACAAACAATTATAATTAAATAAATGCTAACAAAAAATAAAATGTGAAAAAAAAACAATGAAAGCTGTTAGAATTCATGCACCTATTCACTTGGCACATTCAGCTTTTGTTAAACTTCGATTTTGTGAGGACAGTCTGTCAATGTTGCTCTAGAGTAGATTAACAGAAAGCTGTAAATGACACCTTCAGTGCAAAGAAAATTAAATAATCTTCATGTCATTGTAGATTTTTCTATGTATTATGTATTATTATGTGTTAGACTGTGTATTATTATGTGTTAGTTTGTGTACTTTTATGTATTAGTCTGCATATTATTATGTATTAGCCTATGCATTGTTATGTATTAATCTATGTTATTATGCATTGTCTTTGTATGATTATGTATTGGTTTATGTATTATTATTTATTTGTCTATGTATTATGTATTTTTGTGCGTTATGCTGTGTATTATGTATTTGTCTCTGTTTTATTATATATTCGTCTGTGTATTATTATGTATTTGTCTGTGTATTATTTTCAGTCTAACCAGAACAAACTACATTTTTACAGTTTATACGTTCAGTGGAGTGAGATGTAAAATCGTTGCCAAGGATTACAGACAGACCATTTTAAAACAGATTAAAGCATTTTAGAGTAATCTGAACACAAACAAAAGACATTAAGAGTTAAGAAACAGTGGTTCGTCAGTGGAGTTTGAGAGGCCAGTCTTTATCTCCTAGAGACACAGTTGTGTAACTAAACTTTTCACTGGACATTGAAATGCTAGTTGTAAGTTTAGATGGTTTTTTAAATATATTTTTTCTCTTTTTTGAGGTTGAAGTGGACCGGTGGCTGGGGGAAGTGTGTTGGCGTGCTGGTGTGGAGTGAGTGAACGCAGTGGGCATGAGGAACTCCAGCAGGTGTGACTTGTTTTCTACGCGTTTTTCCGCCTCATCTAACAGACAGCTCTTAGGTTTCAGGCTCTACATTGTTTTTGGCCTCCTCATTGTTTTTGCCGGTCCCTCCTCACTGGGTCTCAGCAGTCGGGACGAGCACAACGTCTTGTTCAGTCACACGCAATTCCAGCCCAGCACATACCTTCATGTTTTCACAAATAATACACTGCATTAGAGTCTAGGTGTATGTGTGTGCGTGTGTATGTGTGTGCGTGCGTGTGTGTGTGTGTGTGTGTGTGTGTGTGTGTGTGTGCGTCATTTCTGACATAAATCTGAACACACACACACACACCCTCCGAATCCCGTTTTAGTGACAGTGAGATTGCAGCCTTCAGTGTTTACAACTTGGAAAATATCAGAAAAACCCATACCGTCTCAGTACAGAGAGTTTTATTTATTGAGTTTGTGAGTCTGAAGTGCTATCATTGCGCGTGCTAAATATGATTAAGGTGATCAGACAGAATGTTGCCATGGTGATTCCCTCATTGTCCTGTTAAGCACCTGATTCTAGTGACCGTCTTGAGGGTCCAGATAAATACACTTGACAAAAAAAATCATTTTAGGCTTTTAAATCAAAATTGACTCAAAACTGCCATGCTGGATGGACGGGTGGGTGGATATATAGAGGGATGAAAGGATGGATGGGAGGAAAGGATGGTGCCAGTATTTTAGAGAGTGTTGGAGATGGAGAAGAGTGAACCCACGCACGCATTGGGGGGCTCGTGCTCCACCCTGAGACTGAGCCACCTGCCCGGACAAACTCTCATATGCAAAACGATTTCCTCTTTAAAGCACCGAGCCTTCTCCTCTGAACACGGACACACTCTTCCTCATGGATCAAAGACTCATGAACGCACATCTGCTGAAGAATGACCTCATGATCACTTTCATAATTAACAGAGAAAACCTCTACCGCCCCTTCCTATAACCACAGCATCATAATAATAATAATAATAATAATAATAATAATAATAATAATGATAATAATAATAATAATAATAATAATAATAATAATAATGACAATAGTAATACTAATGGTAATAATAACAACAACAACAATAATAATAACAATGTAAATATGACTGCAGATCTATTATTTTATGATTGTTATTAGTAGCAATAGTATACGTAATTATTAAAGCAGTACTATACATAATAATAATAATAATAATAATAATAATAATAATAACAATTATAATAGTAATAATAATAATAATGTTATAATTTATTTTAAGACTGTGGTGACTGATGAAAAACATCATTAGTGTGGTTATAATGGTATTAATAGCAAAAATAATGATCATGTTAATAAAAAGAAGACGACTGTGATTATTAATGATCAACAATTTTGTTATTATTCTTGTTATTATTATTATTATTATTATTATTATTATTATTATTATTATACAATTATTCTCAAATTAACTCTACAGTATTTTGCAAATCTCTGCTACTGATTCCATTGTTCAACAGGATGCTCATGCATGTACTTTGAAAATTCATAGGTAATGAACAAATAATATAATTAAAATGTAATCATTTGTGTTGCGTCATCAGAGGTCCCCCTCCTAAATATTGTTGTTGTCTCTGATGATGTGCGTGTGTTTACCGGAGCAGTTCTGCTCGGCCAGCGCGAGGCAAAAAACAATAAAGTGCGCGCGCGTGTGTGCTGACATGCAAACCCGCTATTCACGCGGGCGCCTTTCAATCTGTCAAAACACACTACAGCCTGACTAACTTCTCTACAGGCCCATTACACCGGCACCGCGCTTATTACCCATCCTCACACACTCACACACACACACTGATCAAACATTACACACCCATGCTCTGTTTGTGGGCATGTTTTGTGTGTTTGTTCTTGAACTGCTCTGAGCTCTGTTCCACAGACCCTGATGAGCCTCTTCATATTTGCTCACATCAGAGCAGAATTCAGTGGAGAAGTCTGAAGCAGACGCTTAATTAGGTTAAAACAGGAGAGCGATGAGGCTCTGATGTAAAGACCTGAGATGCGCGCCAGGAGTTCATTCCGTTTGCAGCCCAGAGTTGAATTCAAAGCTTCAGAACGGATGAAAAATTACAAAATGAAAAGGGGGGCCTGGGCGCTTGAAATAAAAAGGGCTATCTTTGTTTGCAACCCCCCCCTTTTGTTTACCGCTGGATTTTTTTCATTTTACTAATTCATTTCAATGGCTTTCAAACTGGAAAATGGAAATGTTGCTCTTGCCCTCTATTTGAGCAGCCGCGTCCTGGCAACAGAGCAATTTTCTATCATCACGGATAAACGGCATCGAGCAGTACAGTGGGCTAAAAAAGCCTATGATTGCTAGCCTTCCTGTCTGTCATCTCTGCACCAAATCCTCTCCTCCAGACCAGAGCTGCCTGCTCTCACAGCTAATAATGTCTTCTATTAAGTCCCAAAAGAAGCTTGAAAAAAATCCCACTGTCCTCATTTGTCCAACACTCTCCAAAAGATAAAAGATATTTCAGGGGGACTCGCCTCCGTTTAGGTGAAACCCAGAAGAACGGCGAGGTGCGTGCAATTTTGTCCAGAACATAATGAACCTAATGCGCCTTTTTTCTTTTTCATCAAAGACCGTTTAGATAAGGGGGGTCGTATTGGGGGGAGGACAGGGGTGATGTGAGGATTACGAGGTCCTGAAATCTTTTAAAAAAGGAAACATCGTAAAATGTAGAAAATGTGTTTGATAATTAAAGCTCGATAATAACACACACACACACACACGCACACACACACGCACACACACATACACACACACACATAATATATATGTATATAAATGCAATACATAATCCAATTTAAATGCATGTGTTTTGTGTTTTACATTTTATATGTAAACTACACCACTTTGTATTTTTATGAACGGTAAAAACACTTCTATCCCGAGCATCAGGTCGTTTGCTTGAGTGTGATGTGTGATTACAGTTCTGATTTGCTGTCTTCCTCACATCTCTCTCTCGCTTTCTCACACACATGCATACAATGACGTCATCGTTGATTTGGTCTAAATGTGGTCTTTAGGTCCACAATAAATCTACAAGGCTTAATAGACAACATGGATTCTTTGGGTCAGTGCAGTTAACTGTCTGTAGTAAAGCATTTCCTTCCAGTGTCCAGCACTGCTAGCACCCCAGCTTGGGCTTCGGCTAGAGTAATGTGAGATGGATGGCAGAGATTATTTCAGGAGAGATCAGACTCCAAACATCAAAGCAGTGCATGTATTAAACCTGGAAGACAACACAACGGTTTAATTAAGAAAAAATAAAGAATTTGATATTTTCCCATGCTGTTACTGCAGCCTCTGTTGCTGGATTAGAAACATTGGGGCAGCAGCAGGGAGGGCCTGGTGTCTAAAGGAGCTGTTGGATGCTCTTTTTGCTCTCATCTTCATGGTATGTTAGGTATGTTTGGGTTTGGTCGATATAATGGTTTTGATGGTTATGATGAGTGTGATGGTGGCCTATGGCAACACGGCAAAACCGTGGCTACTTAAATATGAAGACATTTCCTCTGAAGGCATTTCCTTGGACTACTGTATGATATTCAATTTTTTCCAGATCTATACTGACCAGCTCCACAGCACTTTATCCATCCATAATGCCCAGTTTTTTAGTGTACACAGTGAAACGAAACAACGTTCCTCCAGGACCGAAAACAGAAGCAACACTAGACTAAGTGTGAGCAGAACAAGACTACACAGAGTGAACTCCACCCATATTGCCCAGCGTAACAGCCTTTTATACATTCCACCCATACTGATCAGCTTTATTGAACTTAATCCTGACCAGCAATTTAGCACATTATTCATACGACCAGTTTTGCAGCACAATATCCATCTACACTGACCAGTTCTGTCCTTCATTACTGACCATCTGTGTAATACGTTATACACTCTAGCCATACTGACCACTTCTCCAGTTTTACAGAAATAGAAAAATATTTATTATTACTCTTAAATAATAATGATAATAATAATAATAATAATAATAATAACAACATGGCTATTTTTCTTATTTTTATTATTATTATTAATATTAATATTATTATTATTATTATTATTAGCAGTAGTAGTAGTAGTAGTAGTATTGGTAGTAATAGTAGTAGTAATAGTAGTAGTATCAATAGGTTGTACTGTAATTATTATTATTATGACATCTATCTTTTTTCGTGATTATTTGGCAGGTGTTTTGGTTCGTGTTGTAGTTACAATTATTAGTATGTTTTTTTGCTGTCATTGTTTCCTTTTGTAGCGCGTTATATTGACCGGAAACATTAATCGAGTGATGTTTGTGTTAAAGCTAATATTTTTTACATTACATTTTACATTTTTAATGTAATGTTTTCGTTTTTAATTTAATTTTTAAACCACAAAAATTATTATAAGGACAGTTTTGAGGGGTTTTTTTTACATGAAAACTTAAACAGTCTAAAAACAAATCCACTGTGGTGCGACACAGTGAGTTTAGAAAGCATCTATCATCTCATGGGCTGCTGCTATGAAACACCACCTTTGTACAATTCTACTTTATATTTCACAACATTTTAACATAGATTCATTTTAATACTCCAAACGTAATTTAAGTAAGGATTACACTTCGATTTAAACGAAGACCTTTAAAGTTCTGCAGAAAACCGTCCTAACAGCAAACAGTTTCCAACAGATTTTCGAGTAGTCCGTGTGTTTTTTGACCTGACAGTGTTAAATACACCTAAAGCAATCCCTCCTTCACATTGATCCTCAGTTCATTCTCTTATCGCCCTGTTTTTCATTTATCAAGGTTGCAGAACCTCTGAATATATCAAAACCACAGTCTTCACCAATTAGGCTAACTATTTAAAATGCGAGCAAGGAAACAGAAGTGAAAGCTGATTTAGGTCCACCGAGGAGCGATTACAGTCCTATTTGGGTCTGGTTTCTCTCTGACGAGCTTTAGAGAATCGGTCCACTGCTCCGGCCATGCTCAGCACCACAAGCTCTGAGGAAATCAGCCCATCAAACAGGCCAAACATTTCCACCGAGCCAGACCTGCAGGGTTCACCAAGGGCCACGACTCATTCCCCACACAGCAAACACACCTGTACCCCCTTACCTGCTCGAATGGAGATCTAAAATCTTGTTTTTTTCACCCAGAGCAGAATTCAGCCATAAAGAAGCAGCAGCCCTAGCAGCTGTCCACGCTCGCTGAGACTGGCGATCCAGGCCGCTTGCGCACTTTTTAAATCCCGCAAAGTAAATAACAACCCTGGAAATAATAGCAAGGTACCCGTCTCTGCTTCCAGAAAAGGGAGAAAATTGAAACTAAACGCTGCATTTAGGCTCCCATTTTTGATAAGAGGATAATTGAGGCGACACTGCCGTGTAATTAGCAGATAATTTATGCTATATCCACTTTTATTCCACCTCCGAAAATAAACTTGGTCCATAATCATTACAGGCGGATTGTTCTTAATTTTTATTGAGGCAATTTGAATACAGTAGAGCGGGCAATCACACGGGATCGGGAAAGAACTGATTGCGACTATAATTACTTCTTTTTTTCATCGCCATTTAAAGCAAATGAACGCCGCGTTACGAACGTAAACGTGTTCACTATAAAAAATAAAAGAGAACGTAGAGAGTAGTGGTAGTGTATATTTACAGCTTGCTTTCTAATGAGATCGAGATTGGCCAAACCACTAAACTGAAGGTGTAATTTACATATATTGTCTACTGTATCGATGCCCCTGATTTTAATGGTGGTGGAAATGCTGTCAGTTCTCCGGGACATCCAGTGACAATAACCCCGGACTGTAACTTATTTCATTACAGCCCGTTACCCCGTTATTCACGTTTGTTCTGTTGGTTATGGAGCCGTTCTCGTGGCTGTCATTGGCGAAGAAATTGCCTCATTAGCCCGACTTGATCGGGTCGAAGTGACTTGTCGTTCCGATCGTGGCCCCCAGTCCAAGCCCTAGTGCGCGTTAAAAAAAAGGGTGTTCGGTGGTGACTGTGTGGTGAACATGTGAGGGATATCCCACCCATAGCCCCGGCTGCGGTGGCAGCTGTTAAGGTAGGTTAACTCGCTCTAAAGTCTCAGCTAAGCCCGGAGCTGATGACGTTGGGTTGAATGGCCAATCGGAAGGCGCTGCCCTTTGGAGACAAAACCATTTTACTTGTAGTGTCTGCATCAAGTCTGGAAGCAGCGACTCAAATTTAACAGAATCCACCTTAAAAAATCTCTGCCTTTTACTCTTCTGCCTTAACGCACGAGAAAAACGGAGGAGCGAGGAGCAATAAATAAATAAATAACAAACTAACCAACCGACCAACAAATAAAAAACGACAACGGCGACAGACGAGGGAGACGTTTTTGTTTTTGGACTAATCGCAAGCGATATTTTGTAAACAAGGCGCGCGAAAGAGGAAAAAAAACACAGGACCTCGTTTGGACTTGAGAGAGTGAAGGTGTGTGTGTGTGTGCGGGTGTGAGAGTACGAGCTCGTGTGTGTATGTGGGGTAGGGGTGGGGGTGGGGGGGTAAAGTGCTCTCGAGGCAGCAAATTTGATGATGACCATGAGTACGATGGCTGACGGTCTGGAGGCTCAGGACTCGTCCAAATCGGCGTTCATGGAGTTTGGTCAGCAACAGGCGCCCTCGCAGCAGAGCTCGCCGTCGGTGGGCGCCGGCCACTACCCGCTGCACTGCCTGCACTCCGGCGCGCACCAGCAGCAGCACGACGGCTCGCCATACTCGGGCTCCGGCTCCTACAACCGCTCGCTCGCCTACTCGTACATGAGCCACCCGCACCACAGCCCCTACCTGCCCTCCTACCACAGCAACGCGGCCACGGCGCACACCAGGTTAGACGGCACAGGTAAGAGAGCACTTCCCATTATTACACACACATACAGGCCAGAGCACCGGGTCTTTCTTTCTTTCATTAGCCATTAAAAGAAATTCGTTTTCTCGCTCTCGTTTTTACGCAATTATTGTTGGACGCAAACCAAATCCTCAAACGAAGCGCCGCTCCTTTGTGTAAAAACGCAGGAGAGGACAGGACGGTGGTTTTAGTGCTGTTATCTGTTCATCCATGTGCGATCTAATGACAGAGTTACACACGGGCCATTCTTCCCATCACTGCAGATGATAATTAACATCTGATTTACTGGTTCTCGTCGAGTCCTCGCATACAAGTTTCCTACACCCTAAAATGCCCCTTACACACCATTTTAATGAAAAAATATCGAGTTGTTCTTGTCTGTGGTGGAAAGGCTTCTTTAAATTTAAGTTCCAGCAGCAAAATATGACTTTGACTGCTATAGATAAATACCAAAGGATTGTTTTGGGCTAACCGTTCTATTTTTTTGTATACATAAAACCTGACAACAGTATTTTATTTTGTTTTGCTAAACGTGCTTTTAACCACATTGACATTAAATAAAAAAATAACATTATAATGCCTATTTTCAAAGCTGGATCACCATTATAATTTACTCCAGGATGGGGTTCATTTATGTACAGGAAATCCAGCAATGCGCTGTAAAAAATCAAAACTGTTCTTTGGAGTGGTGCCAAATAAAAATGATTTCTGGTTCCCTGAGGAATTTTACTGTTTCATAGACTAAATTTGTTAATATAAACAGCCTGTTTTTAAAGTCTGGAGAATCACCACATAATTGAATTGGTTTTATACAAATAAGAGATTTTTTAAAGAACAAAATCTATGGCAAGACATAACGTATTCATTTTTTAGAGAGTGTATGATTTAGTGTTTTTGAAAGAGTGTGTTAGAAAGTGTGATAGAAAGAAAAGAAAAAACAAATCTGAAGAGATTCTTCCACTGACATAACCTTACCTCTTCCAGAACAGCAGAAAACAACAGTCATCGAGAACGGAGAAATACGGTTCAACGGGAAAGGCAAGAAGATCCGCAAGCCGCGGACCATCTACTCCAGTCTCCAGCTGCAGGCTCTCAACCACCGTTTCCAACAGACCCAGTATCTCGCCCTACCAGAGCGCGCGGAGCTGGCAGCCTCCCTCGGCCTCACGCAGACACAGGTAAAATCTGACACACACCCTCAAAAACCCCACCACGTTGGGCTGCTAACGGGCAACATGCACCCATTCAGAAAACAGCAGTTAAAAGCCCAGATATTACTTATTATTTAACCAATA
>JBBJLS010000140.1:15046340-15125016 GCA_037577275.1 Bryconaethiops microstoma | reverse complement strand
GTGTATTAATGTGTTTATGTGGCTGCATCTATTTGGTCTGAGCATCTCTACGACAAGCCACCTCATTTTCAAATACAAGCGTGTACGTGGGGTTCTCAGTGAGTGACGCGTGTCTGCACCACAGGCTCTGTGTGGTAGAACAATGACCTCAGGTGAGGTCCTGCAGTTCAAATACCAGAGTGACACTCACTACAGAGCTCGGAATCAGACTCAAAACAGGGCCAGGAGATGCCATGATTTATGGGGATCCGCTGTGTGAATGAAAAGCTGAAAGTACGCGAATCTGCACTGGAGCCCTTTCCTCCACATACACAGCAGAGAAAAATCTGAGCTTCTCCCTCTCTCTCACTTCCATTCAGAAGAGCTACTGTCCGCCAGGCCGGAAAAACACAGGTTTCCTTAGTGAAACGACAGCAAGGATATTTATACAGAGAGAGCTGGGCAAATAAACCTGAACTGAATTTAAGTGAACTGAATTTAAGTGTACTAAATTTAAATTGAAATGGATACAAGTCCTTCAAATAATAAAAATGTGAGGCCTGTGTATAATATAACTACAGGTTATATAATTATATAATAAAAGGTTTTTGTGTTCTTTTATCACAGAACAACCTAATAAACAACAACGATAGTAATAATAATAATAATAATAATAATAATAATAATAATAATAATAATAAAATTAGATCTTGATATTGTCCCACTGAAGTCTTTAAATGTAATTTAATGACGCTGAGTAATGAGAAACCTACATAAAGATTCATGTTAAAAAGGCTTTGCCGAGCCGTCTACAGGCCTAGACACATCAAAACGGATTCAGCAAACGGATTCTTGTCCTCCAGACGAAACTTGGCGTAAAATAATAGGACATCGACTCAGAGTGAATGTAAAGAAAAACACACAATACCTATATTTATTTCATGTTGGTCTTAATGATGGTACATCCGTGGATGCACAAGCGTTGAGGTTTAAATTCAAGGCACCAGTGAGAGTGTTTGGGGTCCATCGTCCATGTAAAACATTTAATAAGTCTTCCAAATGCAATAAATTACATGCACACATTTACACATTATACACGTTTTTTCTATGACTGTCAAATCAAATACATTGCATATTCTTCAGAAGAAAAAAAATATGTAACATCAGTCCGATACAACAAAATAGACGTTCAGAGAAACTTCAGTACAACGTTCCTGATCCGAGAGCCAGTGAGTGCTGTAACGAGTTGGGGGGCTGCAGGTGAGAATTCACTGTGGCAGAAGGGGGATACCAAGACGGGGGAGTTTCCAGAAACGTGGAGCTTTGGGGCTGGTGAGGGGGTCTGGGGGGCGGCTGCGTGTCCCACACTGCTGGAGACTGCGGGGAGTTACAGGCCATGGGGTCGCTGGAGCTCGGGCTGTGCTCCGGGGGAAGCTCTCCCGTCTTCATGATTTTCTTCAGCTTGGACCTTTTGTTCTGGAACCAGATTTTAACCTGCGGAGGAACGAGGCGCGTTCAGAAATTCACCAGCAAGAACAACAAGAGTAACATTCACGACCAGCACAAACAAAATGTTATAAAAACAGCTGTATAAAATGCGAATAAGAGTAGGATAATTTCCAACATAGACCCGTGTAGTCACATTATTATACTAAATATAATAGTGAATAACAGTAATATATCGAATAATTTAAATAAATACATACACATAAATAAATGCAACAATAATATATTGTTATATAATATAATCTATCTATCTATCTATCTATCTATCTATCTATCTATTTGTAACATATAAGTATATCTATATATATAAACTGTTGTTACGCACGTATTATATACTATATAGTTCAAACGCTGTACACAAATAATAATAATAATAATAATAATAATAATAATAATAATAATGTACATGATAATTGAGGAGCGTTGTTTTTTAAACCAGCATTATTACTGTGTCTGTGTTTGTGTGGGCTGCAGTGAGAGAGTAAAGTGCCGTGCCTGGGTCTGGGTGAGGCCCAGAGAGGCTGCCAGCTCGGCTCTCTCGGGCAGTGCCAGGTACTGCGTGTTCTGGAAGCGCCTCTGCAGCGCGGCAAGCTGGAAACTGGAGTAAATGGTGCGAGGCTTCCGCACTTTCTTGGGTTTTCCGTTCACCATCCTCACCTCCGGCTCCACAGATTCTTTCTCTACCGCACACAAGACAAAAACCGGGGAGAAGAAGTGAGAACCCGACCCTCAGCCGTTCTCTTTTAAACCTGCGCTCAGACTCGGGTGGACCAAACTACCCGGTGAGTTAAAGCTCTGTGTGCCCGTCGCGCACTTCATATTGGTTTTGTTTTGTTTTGTGTTTTTTTTTTCCCGAGGACATTTACATTTCTGTTATCATGTAAATTGGGCTGCCTGCACATGAACATCCGAGATCATCCAGTAATGCCAGGATATACCGATTCAGTTAATTGTTTTCCTTTCAAATTACCCAGCAATAACCGTCTTATAATAAAAAGTATAATAACAACACTACAACAGCAACAACAATAATAGCCAAATTATAATAAAAGCAAGCACTACTAAGATAATTTTCCAATAGGCTAAATGACCCATAATAGCGGGCTATAATAATAATAATAATAATAATAATAATAATAATACCTTGCGGACTGGGCTGGGACTGCACTCTGCTGTATGTTCCGTACTGATGATAGGCTGAGGTGCTGTATGAGCCGTAGTCGGGGTAAGATTTGGTGGAGTAATTTCCAGCGGAACCATTGACTCCGTGGTACTGGTACGGGTAAGTGTTGAGAGGTTTCCCGTATGAGCCCGAGTTAGGGGAGCAGTAGCCGTGGTGGGCGCCGGCCGGGCTGTAGTAGCCCGCGTCCGTGGCCGTGGACTCGGGCAGGGTGGGAGACTCCTGAGGCGGGTGATGCATGGCGGAGAGCTGGAAGGCGTTCTGAAAATCTGCAGCTTTCGTCCCGGGGATCCTCCTGTCGAATACTCCAGTCATGGCGTGCGTACGTGAATGTGTGTGTATGTATGTGTGTGTGTGTGTGTGTGTGTGTGTGTGTGTGTGTGTGTGTGTGAGCGCGAGTGTGTGTGCAGTAGGCGCTTGTTGCTGTGTGTAGGGCTCTGAAGTTCACACTCGCATGGTGTGCTCTCGCTCTGCTCCTGAAGACTGCTGGAAGCCCTGCAGCACACACTTGGTTAAATCGTGAAGGGCTCCGTTACGCACTGCAGGGAGGATCCAGCTCCATTGGCCACGGCACGCACCATAAGCTACTCCCAACGCACTGAGCAAAACACTGTCCTTAACGGGCACAACTTTACAGCCTTTTACAAACTACCAGAGAAGTGGACGAGAAAGGAGAATGCACTTTTTAAAACTTTAAAATAAACCGTTACGCTGCGTAATGTTTTGGTGCACCCAACTGGCAAAATCACGCGTAAAAATGACCCTACACGTGTCCAAGCGAGTTTATCTTTAAATCATCAATCTTTAAACATGTTTAATACATTGTAAATTCAGATATATTGTCCTTACATCTATAAAACACTGTCTGGCCTTTACCACGCTACTGTTATAAGGGCTTTGTCTGATCTTAGTCATTAGATCAGCAGCAACACTGCAAGACTTCAGAATATTTGGTTGTGCATTGCACTATAATATATAATATATAATATCACTTAAAAGTGACATGAATATTGTAATATCGTTTAAAACATACCGAAATAAGTCTTAAACAAGCAACAGACTCTCAGTCGGAATCATTCATTTACTAGCGATAAAACAGCTCCACTATGCGGTAGCAACTTAAAACTGCAGCTTCATCCGATATATTTTATTTATAATAAATTAAAATAAAAGAAGCACGTTTAGGACAATAACACTCCGGCGTCGAATGGGGGGGGGGGCGCATAGTATGCTTCTTTCGTGATTTCAGCAAAGTGTTTATTAGATCTATTATTTTATTTTGTAATAAAATGCCTTGTTCACTGTCGAGTTTGAGAACCCCCCCCAAAAGGAAATGACGCAGGGTTACGCTCCAGTGTTTACTTCTTTTTAATTAGTTTTTATTCGTGCTGTCTTGCAGGAATCATATTGTTTTAACCAAGATAATTTTATTTTTGCTTCTTTATAAATTAGTAATACTAGTAAACGTTAAAGCACCTTATTTTGGTGTCCGGAGAGCGGGCAGTCGGAGGGTGGTCTCTGTGGAGGAGAGGGGGGAGGCAGAGGGACCCGCGGAGCTACTTTATTAGTCCACCACTCGCGTTATACACTGTTTTCTCTTAAAACAAACAAACAGTGCTTCTCTAAAAGATATTCCACTTTCTCTTCGGCGTATGCATTTCGCCGAGTCCGAAAACCAGCAGTAAACGCAGTGCGAGAGGCGAGTTGTGCTTTAAAAACACCAGAACTAAAATGTATCCGAGTGGAGCAGCTGGTGGTAAGTATCTTGAGCTAAGCTAAGCTAACTGTATAATGGCTAAGCCTGCTAACTTCCCTTGAGGTAATGTTCACTCCTCCGCTGTAATGTCTTTAGAAATATGACCTTTATTCGATGCACCCTTAAAACAACTTTACCATACGAACTGTTTAATCTTTTTCTTTATTTATTTCGTGCTCTTATTGCCTGTTAAATCCGCCTGCTCTGTAGGCCGTGCAATGTTATTGTTAGCCATCCAGCTAGCTCGCTGCCTAAGCTTCTTTAGACCTTAGCAACGGACTGATGCTAAGTTAGACAACTTGCTGCAAAACTTAAACATTTACAGTGCTCACAGTCACAAATAATGTTTGTTAGACATCTAACTTACAATGCAAGCCTTTGATAATGATGCCATTGAAGGTTAAGTTAGACTAGGTTACCTTCTTTCGAGAGAGGTAATGCTAAATTAGCTTTGTGCTTTGCACACCAAACTGTTAAAGCTAGGTAACTAAATGTATAACAGTTATTTAACTCTAGGTCTAATTCATTTTAAAGTGTCCAGTTAGATGCATTCCTCTGTGGACCCAAAGTGTTCTGCAAGGATTACTAGCATATGTTCACGTTTGCCATCTCACTGAAGTCAATTAACAGTTTTAGCAGCGATTTAAGTTGGTGGTAGATTTACAAAGTTAAGTCAAGAAGGACATTAGGCTACCTATGTCAGCCAGATTGTAATTGGTGGTCCTAGAGAAGAATGGTGAAATAGCTGTTTATTAACTTTTGCCTGTGCTTATGTAGCTAGTTCAAGTTAGAGAACAGTGCAGGTAATATATGTTGGTCTTACTGCGACACACTGATAATATGTAGATTATGAGGGTGGTTGTATGTACCTGGTCAGTTTATGATTTTGATGGGGAGACAGTAAAGGCAGGCTTTGTGGATATCAATTAATCCCAATTCTGAACTGAATAACAGATAATCCACCATTTGAAACCCAATTCTAGTCACAGTATTAACCAATTTCTGAGAAAAAAATGACTACAAAATCTTACTTTGAAATTTTGTGTTGGAAACAGGGACTGTGCTGTTGTGTAGGTGGGGTAGACTACCAAACTGTTGAGTTGCTGGTGTGGTCTCGTTGATAAAGGTTTTGAGAAAGCATGCAGGGCAGATTGGGATGGGACCTGGTCTGTCATATCTTTAAACAGGACATATTTTTGGTTTTGATAAGCTGGGTAGAGACATTTTTCAGTAATCCAGCAGTTAAAGACCATAAAGACCTCTAGGGTTTCCTTGTGATTACTGAAAGTCCTTAAGAATCTCATGGAAACAAGTACACACATGTGAACCAGATTATTAAACTTAAAGCAAGTTAATTAGTAAATTATCTGTAGATACAGCTATTTGACTTTTTGTCACATAAAATCTTGTTTTAAGAATATGCATGTAGGCTATTGATCACAAGTGTATTAAATGTTTTGTGTGTGTGAATGCACAGTTTTACCATTTTGGCTGATGATCTGTTTGACATAATTCAATCTTGTTTTGTTAGTTGCTGAGATGTGTGAGGGCCCTCCCTCTTCGGGGTCAGTAGGTTCTGGTAAGAAATTAAAATTTTAAGCTGATATGTCAAAAAACTAGTAGGCTGAACACCAACACTACTACTACTATTAGTAATAATATTTTTTAGTACTTTTTCATTACAGATTCAGTGTTTTTTTTACCATTTAAGATATGTACATCATGGGTAAAATAAGTTTCATGTTTTTCAAATAATAAATAAAACAATAGAAATAACAAATCTGCAGACATGGCCAGGTGTCAATTGTTTTTGTTTTTTGTGGCTTTTGCTTGTACAGGCTCATTTATGTTGTTTCATGGAATACCACCAAGTGCTGCATATGAAAATACTAGTCCTAAAACTTAAGCTTTTGATGTTCCTCCTGAATGGGGGCAATCTTTTTTTTAAATTGTTTAATTGTTCTGCTAAATATCCTGCTGGTCAATATCTGTTAGATATATCCCGATCCATGTTTTGACCTCACAGTTTGATTCCGTATAATTCAATATTCAACAGGTATGAACTGACATTGAGTCGCGCAATTTTACAAACTATTAAAATCAGTCTGATTGTGCTTAAACCAATTTGTGAAATTCTTATGTTTCTAGCCTACTTTTTAGAAATGGTCAGTTCATAGTGTTTAATAATGATTCCAATTCCGTTGACTCCCATAATCATGTGTCTTAACAGTTATTTAAAACTCTACAATTAAATCATTTTTTTATAATCATGTCATCTGTATAGTAGTACAAAAGTATTTTATGTATGCTTCAAATGTCATGATGTCAACTGTAAACATCAAAACTTATACTCGAAATGTAAAAGTCATGCTCTCACATTTTAAATGCTTATGTTTTGATATAGTCATTTCTGGTACTATTGGTTTTTATTTTCCAATTTAAATAGTTCCACTTTGCTGACATTTAGATCCGTTCGTTACCTTCTGAATACAAGTCTCGCTTCCACAGACTGTGAATACAGCAAAAGAGAACATAAAGGATCAGAACTGTTTCAGACTTGATATAGCCAATGCCCAATAGGGCTTTACTCTAGTTTGTTTGTCAGATATTCAAATTTTGAATTTTAAATACAGTAAGAAGATCTGTCTTAAATACGGGGGCACTGAAATGTCTTACAACCAATAGTTCTTAGCCTGGAGTTTTAAGAAGGTGCGTAGGCTTATTTATTTTTTAATTATTATACATAGTACTTTTTTTAAATAAACCTCCATAATATAATTTTCCATTAAGAGAGAAAGCTTTCTTTGCTTCTGCTAATGGAATTTTCCTGCATGGTTGCTTTCATTTATGCATCCTTTTCTTTAATGCACTTTTCTGTGCATTAACATAAGTGCTTCGGAGTAGCATTGCTTTGCCAAACACCTGAACAAGCAGCTTACTTTACTTTTTTTATGTGTATAAACATTACATTATTAGGTTATTACTTCTGCTACAGTACAGATTTACAGTACTAGAATTTAGATTTAATTATCAGTACCATTAAAAGACCAGCTCATTCAGAGTTGCTAAACCTTTCAGTTATTAAAGGACCTGAAACATGCTCCACTGCAGATGTAGCTGAACTAATTAAAAAAAAAAATTTTTTTAGATTGAAACATGCTTTATGCATTGTTGAACTTATTGTTGTTTTGACAGGCCAAGCCCCACTTCTTTAAAATACACCAAATGTAACAGATTTTATTTGACCCTCCAGACTGAATTGGGATGGCTCTAAATTTATTTTTCAAGCAGCCTTGTTTTTTCCCCTTTGGCACATCTACTGTGCTGTCCTCAAAACAACCATGTGTGGCTGGCAATTGTGTCATGTGGGCCATGGGTGAGGGACCTCATCTTGCTTTATAAGCCCATGGTGCAGTTCATACTAGCTAGACATGTCTCTAAACAATGGCTCTGCTTCTGAAAGGGAGATGAAGCTACTCTCCAAAAATTGGTATGAGCAGGAGACTTTCAGGAACCCATGTGGCTGTGCCGTTCTTAGCCACAGAAGAAGGTTCCAAGTTAGGGTATGAGTTTATGCATCCCTTGAGTCACTTCATTCTCTCTGCATAGACTGAAAAGACACATACAAGGGTATGCTACACCCAACCACCTGCATGGATCTGCATGCAGTCTGCAAAATAGCAGAATGAGTGGTCCTTTTTCCCACTAATACATGAATATTCAAATTTCAGTTAAAGTGAAGTGGCCCCTTATAGTCATGCTTGAAGACAGCACAGCACACAGTGTGAAATTCTTTTTCTGCATTTAACCCATTCACCAAGTAATGCAGCGGGCTGCACCTGGGGAGCAGTGTGTGAGGACAGTACCTTGCTCAAGGGCACCTCAGTGGTGCCACTAGCAGTCCTGGGATTCAAACCTATGACATTTTGAACGCAGGGGCAACTCACTAACCACTAGGCCACCGGCTACCCTGGTTTTGCGTTCTGATTGTCCCAGCAGTGGGCTTTATGCAGAAGTAGTGTGAATAAAAAGAGCACTCCCACTGTGCTTCCTCAGCAAAGGACAAATATCTCCCATTCCCGAGCACTAGCACATCAGATCGTATGTGTGAATATTTACCCACTCCCAAACAACGCCTGATACTGGAGGAGGAAATTCCAGTGTTGGGTTGCTTCCCTCAAGATCTGTTATGTCACAGTCATTCCCATGCCATGGTTTCAGTGACCTGGGCAGTTACTCTGCATCTCTGGGAACAACCTTTTTTTCTGATAACAGGTGTGCTGCATTCTTGCCAGAAAAGTAATCACCAAGGATGCCTGCGGTGCCCTCACGCTGGCAGGACAGCAGTGAAGCTTGAGATTGGTACACACAAACTGCTTACAGCTCCTTGCTGTGTCATTGGCACTGAAACAATTTCTGTCTTTTCTGGTTTTGTGGAGTAACTTTTGCCTCCTTTCTTTGAGAGCCACTTATTGGGTTTTAAATCTGGAGGCAGACTTACTGTCCAAAAGCTGTCCATGTTAAGGAGATTGGAAATCCAACAACAATATAGCACCACGACCATATACAATTTTTGGATGAACAGAGCTAAATCTGTTTTGGAGGATGCACAGTGTTCTCTATTGAGCTCTGTGTGATGAGGATGTTCCAGTGATGGTGGATGCACAAGCATGCAAGTGGCCAACTTTGCTTTTTACCCACTGGATCCTTAGCCAGGTGCAAAACAGAGTACTTGCTTATCTTGATAGTCCCTGGCCTGGGAAACACTGGATGGCATAAATATTTCCTATGTGGTCACCTGTGGCCAAGATCACCTGTATCAGGCTTGCAAGGAATACCTTCATTTGTACCAGTGCCTTTGAGTTCTTAGTCTTGGTCCGTGAAAGCGTCTCATGCATTGATTCATGTAAGCTACTGTTTTGGCTTCTGCCATGCGGACTTACAACTGCCTGTCAGGCTACTTTTAATTCCACTAGGCAAATGACTTTAACTTGGCGGCCTTTGTTTTGGGGAATTTTATTTGAAGAGACTTGCCCCACACTGGGAAACTGCACTTATGCTGTCAGAGAATGTTTGTGATCTAAGATTTATTATTGGTGGAAGAAAAAATTATTGATTAATAATGGCCTTGTAAAAATAATGTAAAAATCGAGCTCTAAAAATTCACTTAGAGTTCAGCCCTAGTATTATTAGTCAACATTACCAGTTGTAAGTCTGGTAGATAAACTGCTTGTGGTTTCAGTAAGTAGAATAATGTATTTTTCTGAATTTTTTTTTTTTTTTGACGAGCTTTTATGCTTCAGGTTTCTAAGGGCTTACTAATTAGCTACTGTGGATTGTTTTCTAACAACTATGATAAGAGAAGTAGAACTCATGTTGCTTATTTCATCAGGTATATTTTCACACACAGAGATCATGTAGTTATGGACTAAAGTTATCTGGAGAAAATACTGCTAGTCTAAGCTCACCGTTTGTTTAATATTGTGATTATGCTGAATCAAATCTAATTTATGACATTTCAGTTGAGCTGAGGATATTGCAGAGCATTTACTTGCTGAAAAGTGATTGTGAATTGATCTTTAGGATTTTTCTTGCAATATAGTGCCTTAGACTAGTACTGGTCCCAGCAGCTTAATTGGCACATTAATTCATTTGATGTTCCGTTACTGCTTTTCACTACTGCACTCTAGCTTTTTAAAATGCACTCTTTTTAAAAATGACTATTTTAACAGACAGTTTCTGTCTGTTACAAGTTTAAATACATGTTATGCTGCAAGTATTTTTTTTTCTGAAAGTCTAAACTTACTTTAGTCCTAAACTGTGATGTAATTATAGTTTAAGTTCCTTCTGACTTAGTAGAGACTACAATTAATCTTGCAATTATGTATTTTAGAAATTATGCATTTTAGAAAAAATTAATTTGTTCCATTTGTCCCAACAGCTTCTCCATCTCCTCCACCAGAGTATGTTTTCAAACCACCCCAGCGGCCAGACTTTGGCACCATGGGCAGGACAATCAAATTGCAGGCCAACTTCTTTGAGATGGAAATCCCCAAATTGGAGATGTACCATTATGACATTGACATTAAACCTGAGAAGTGCCCGCGAAGAGTCAACCGGTAACTAGCACATTTGGAAACAGATGTTCAAGATTGTACAGTAACAACAACTAGAGAAAGCTCAACACTATTTTATTTTCCAGTGAAATTGTCGAGCACATGGTTCAGCACTTTAAAACGCAGATCTTTGGTGATCGAAAGCCTGTGTATGATGGAAGGAAAAATTTGTACACGGCAATGCCCTTACCAATAGGAAGAGACAAGGTGGGTGTTTTTTGAGTGTTACTTAAAGTTTGTTCGTCAGAACGCTCTTTAAAACTGTACATGAACCTATAGTTAATCAGTAGGCTTTTACGTGTGTTAAGATGCCGGGTGAAGACGTGCTGGTGATGATTTTTGAAATGTGTAATTCTGTTCTAGGTGGAATTGGAGGTGACTATCCCTGGAGAAGGGAAGGACAGAAGCTTTAAAGTGGCCATCAAGTGGGTCTCCTGTGTTAGCCTGCAAGCTCTCCATGAAGCATTGTCTGGTCGACTGCCAAGCATCCCCTTTGAGACCATTCAGGCTCTGGATGTAGTCATGAGACATTTGCCATCCATGAGGTCAGTTTTTTTTTTTGTTTGTTTGTTAAAGGGGTCAAATGTTAGTTTTATGTATTATGTTTTATTTTCTTTGGCTCCAGTGTTTCCCATAGATTTTTTTTTTCATACCTGGTTGTAGACACTGAGGATACCAGTGTTGGCTTGTATAGAAGGTGTCATGTTGCAGGAATAATATTATTGTGTATTTTTGAATTACTATTATTATTTAGTTAAATACACAGTAAACACACTACATGTGAAAATACCAGTTTTTTCATCACATTTATTTTGAAGAAAATATGCTTTATTTGTTGCTTTACAGTGAAGTAACTAATGTTTAAAAGTAAAGGAATGTGCAACTGAATACAGGTCACATTGGGCCAAAAATAACTTGCATATCTTCACTGATAGAGCAAAACCTTGTTTCTCCTAGTCAGTAACTTTGTAGGTGAAGAAAAAGCCTTTTAAGATAATTATGTAGAGTAAGTTAAAGTAAAGATGTAAAAATGTAATTTTTGATTATTTTTATCAGTCTGTGCATCATGACATTTTTTATACATTGAAAAACAATAACTGGAATTCTAATTATTTTTGTTCATTTGCTTATGTATTTCTTTAATAACTCTCAAACATTTGTTTCTGTACACTTTGTCTGTAAATATTGTGCAATACTGTTATTATTTTGCATAAACAATTCATAAGGTATAAAGCATTGTGTTTATTGCAGCTGTTGAGAATCCAACATGCAGTTCTTATTGAGGTTTTTTTCGTATGACCACAAGAGGGCGCTCCTTGCTCATGCAAATAACAACTGTTAACGATCCACAAAATGCTCCTTTGTGTCCTGCTCGGCTAAACCATTTTACATCCCATGTTCATGGAACTGACTCTTACTTTTTTATCTTCTCTCCAGATACACACCTGTTGGCCGCTCTTTCTTCACACCTTCAGAGGGCTGTTCCAACCCTCTTGGTGGTGGGAGGGAAGTTTGGTTTGGCTTCCACCAGTCTGTTCGACCATCCCTTTGGAAAATGATGCTCAACATTGATGGTGGGCATTAACCTGCAGTTTGTTTTTGTGACGTATTTATGGTTTGGGCTGTTGAATAGGTATGTCTAAATCTGTTTTTAATTTTGTTGTTACTTTTAGTGTCAGCCACTGCCTTCTACAAAGCCCAGCCAGTGATTGAGTTTATGTGTGAGGTTTTGGATTTCAAAAGCATTGAAGAACAACAGAAGCCCCTTACAGATTCACAGAGAGTGAAGTTTACAAAGGAGATTAAGGGTGATTAAGGCTTTAAGGGTGTTTAAGCTCATATAGTTAACATGTACACTTTCACTTCCTGACCTTCTGAATGATGTCCTTCCATAGGTCTGAAAGTGGAGATCACACATTGTGGTCAGATGAAGAGAAAGTACAGAGTTTGCAATGTAACCAGGAGACCTGCGAGCCACCAGACGTAATATCTTTTTTTTCCCTGAAACCGCTAAATATTTAAATGATGTTAATTCTGCCATCTTTTGTTTTTTCTCTGCTGTAGCACATCTAGTTGATTTTAAGATGGGAATGTTAGATAATATAACTCTGGTGCTGGGAAGACACTTACCTGTGCGGTGCAGGTATAGTTTTGAGATTGAAGATAGTTAACGTACTAGTGGCTTTTATGTTTTGACAAAAGTAGCACTGTAGCGTTTATCGTATATTTAATTGAACAGCAGCTCTCTTAAGATTTGAATGTGCCAATGTTCTGTTCAGGTTATTTGAATGAATTTTATATTTTATTGATACTGTATTATAGGTTCCCCTTGCAGCAGGAGAACGGACAGACTATTGAATGCACTGTGGCACAGTACTTCAAGGACAAATACAAACTGGTTCTTCGGTATCCCCATCTCCCATGTTTGCAAGTTGGCCAGGAGCAGAAACATACGTACCTTCCTCTTGAGGTTGGTCAAAGGCATATGTCGTCTTGAAAAATAAGCATCGTTCAACATAAGAATATGTTGCAATTTACTCTCTTTGTCTACTGTTATTTTGTATCAGGTTTGTAATATAGTGGCTGGACAACGATGCATCAAGAAACTGACAGACAATCAGACTTCCACTATGATTCGTGCCACAGCTCGGTCAGCTCCTGACCGTCAGGATGAAATCAGCAAACTGGTCAG
Source organism: Bryconaethiops microstoma (assembly GCA_037577275.1). NCBI lineage: Eukaryota > Metazoa > Chordata > Actinopteri > Characiformes > Alestidae > Bryconaethiops > Bryconaethiops microstoma. The sequence continues at coordinate 15,111,787 of JBBJLS010000140.1, read as the reverse complement.
TGTTTCACACAGCATATTCATAGTAGGTGTATACCTGTCTCTGTCGCGTTTTAATATAAAACATTTATTCTTGTGGGTTATAGATGAGAAGTGCCAACTTTAACACTGATCCTTATGTACGTGAATTTGGTGTAATGGTGAGAGATGAGATGACTGAAGTGAATGGCCGAGTCCTCCAAGCACCTTCAATTCTCTATGGAGGAAGGGTATGGACAAATTCTGTAGTTATAAAATCTGTAAAATTACTTGATTAATGGAACTGTAAATGGTGTGTTTTATTTTGAATATATGGTGAAAAAAAACTGATCTTTCTTGCGCTGTCTTTTATTTTCTTTACAGAACAAGGCAATAGCTACCCCAATTCAAGGTGTTTGGGACATGAGAAACAAACAGTTTCATACTGGAATAGAGATCAAAGTGTGGGCCATTGCCTGCTTTGCTCCTCAGAGACAATGCACAGAACTGCTTCTTAAGTAAGTCCATCAATTTGTATTGAAAAAACTCTGTGTTGACTTACTAAATTGGTTCCAAACAATGAGATCTTTTCAGTATATCAGGGTACCTGAGGACCCTTAAAGTATTAAAAGGTCTTAAAATTTTTCCATGTTTTTTAAGGCCTTGAAAAGTATTGAAAAGTCTGGAATTTTTAAAGGGGTGGCATTAAATTAATTCTAGGGTGAAATGAAGCAACAATATATTTTCCTGGTTAGCCTATTTTTATTAATTTTTTTATATCAGCGCACATCACTGATTTTTCTTCTTAGAGGTCTTGAAAAGGTCTTAAGTCATTGAATTTGCATATCAAAAATGTGCAGATACCCTGGTATATTCCCTAGATGATTTGCTGTACTTCTGCATTGTCACTGATCCCTGGCACTTTATTTTTGTAGAGCGTTCACTGACCAGCTACGCAAGATTTCACGTGATGCTGGCATGCCAATCCAAGGCCAGCCTTGTTTCTGTAAGTATGCCCAAGGTGCCGACAGTGTGGAACCCATGTTTAAGCACCTGAAGTATACCTACCAAGGTCTGCAGTTGGTCGTAGTTATCCTGCCGGGGAAGACTCCTGTCTATGGTAGGCAAATCTCTAATCTTTTCATTAGTACACTGCTGTCTTGTTTGCTTCTATTATTGTCCCTGATTGTGATGCATGATGTTACATATTATTTATCAACTTTTGGTCGTCTTTACTTTGTGTAAATCTTTTGATCTAATTGTCTTGTAGCGGAGGTGAAGCGTGTTGGTGACACAGTTTTAGGAATGGCCACACAGTGTGTCCAGGTGAAGAACGTCCAGAAAACCACTCCTCAGACCCTCTCCAATCTTTGTCTGAAGATTAACGTTAAGCTGGGTGGAGTCAACAATATTCTGCTTCCACAGGGCAGGTAAGGATAATTGTTATGGAGCAGAAGTTTCACTTGGGATCAACACAATGCATGCGTTTGGTTAGTTTGTTAAAGGGAGAAAATCAAAGCAGCCTGTTTTTATCAAACTTCGATGCTGTCTCCCTAGGCCATTGGTGTTTCAGCAGCCAGTCATTTTTCTAGGTGCAGATGTGACTCATCCTCCAGCAGGTGATGGAAAGAAGCCCTCCATTGCTGCAGTAAGTAAAAGCGTGCTTAACATGTTAGTTTACACTAACAATAGATTCACGGGAGGAATGTTCTGCCAAGAGGTGAAGAGAAGACCAGGTGAATGTTAGTGGGACCGTGGTGTGACCTCTTCAGACCAGAAGCTGTTTCTGAGTGTAGCATTAAGCCAGCGGACATTTTTCATATTTTTTATTGCTTTTATTTATACATTTGCAGCATGTGCTATTTTAACTGATACGAAATGCCTAAATGTCTATCCATCGGGTTTAGGTGGTTGGCAGCATGGATGCTCATCCCAGCCGATACTGTGCTACAGTGCGGGTTCAGCAGCACCGACAGGATATCATTCAGGACTTGGCTGCAATGGTCAGAGAGCTCTTGATCCAGTTTTACAAGTCCACCCGCTTCAAACCTACACGTATCATCTACTACAGAGATGGGATTTCAGAAGGTCAATTTCACCAGGTAAGCTGTTGTCATATCTGTTTATTTGGGGTTGTCATTTTATTTTTAAACAAATTTCCATTTTATTTATTTTCAACTCTGTGTATTGGTTCTTTACTGGTGTTCTTAGGTTTTGCAACATGAGTTACTGGCAATCCGCGAGGCCTGCATCAAGCTGGAGAAGGACTACCAGCCAGGTATCACCTTTGTGGTGGTCCAGAAGAGACACCACACCAGGCTTTTCTGCATGGACAGGAATGAGAGGGTTAGTTATTTAAAATTTGATTAGGTTAGTTGTTTCAGATTTTTACTGCACATGCATTTTACTAGAGGTTTGTATCTTTTTGTTGCAGGTTGGCAAGAGTGGAAATATCCCTGCTGGCACCACAGTTGACACAAAAATCACTCATCCATCAGAATTTGACTTTTACCTTTGCAGCCATGCTGGAATTCAGGTATACTTTGAAAATGTAGAATATAGATTCAAGATTCAAGCACCTCAATTCCATAAAACATATTTCTTTAAGATGATGCAGACTTTTGATATGGCTTAAAAAGCAGTATGACTTACTGTGAGCTATAAAAATGAACAGAACTTCACCATAAACACTGTGGGCAGGCATTTTCTATGAAACACTTTTCACAATCCGCATCAGGTTGCTGATTTAGTTATATGTTTAGTGGAACTTCATAAAAAATCAGTCATCCTCAAAACTGCTTTGTGAACACCAGCCCTGATGTCTAAAATGGCTTGTAGCAGCCCATTTTATTTTTATAGCTCACAGTAGGTCATAGTGCACTTAATGAAGAGCTGGATGCAGTTTGAATACATTTTGAACAAGTTTGTATTCTGTATTTGTACAGAAACAATTTAAATGAAGAAAAAGATTCTTTATTTGTCACATGCATAGTCATACAAATAGAACACACAGTGAAATGATTTCTCTGCATTTAACCCATTCACCAAGTCAAACAGTGGGCTGCAGCCAATGAGGCGTCCGGGGAGCAGTGTGTGGGGACCTAGTGTGGTGAACCCCAATCCTCTGATTGCAGGTCCAACGCCCTAACCACTAGGCCATCCAGCTGCAATGACTATTGACTGCTAGCATTTGTTAGTAATGCTAAACAGAATAAACGTGGTGCTATGTGCATTTTTTTTAAAGAAAGGGAAATACTTGACTCACAGAGCTAATTATTCATCCTCTCTTGACTGCATCTCTCCATAGGGCACTAGCAGACCGTCTCACTATCACGTGTTGTGGGACGACAACCATTTCACCTCAGATGAGCTGCAGGTGCTCACCTACCAGCTTTGCCACACTTATGTGCGTTGCACTCGGTCTGTATCCATCCCTGCACCAGCTTACTACGCCCACCTAGTGGCTTTCCGAGCCCGTTACCACCTAGTAGACAAGGAGCATGACAGGTATGCATAGCAAATGTCTTATTCGTAAAAGGAATAATGTGGTGGTTTAGGTTTTTAATACTGAACTTTGTTCACAATTATTTGCTTACTGTATTTGCAGTTTAAAAGACTTCACTGCTTTGTAGTTTAGATGTAAGGTGGTTGTCATGCTATTGGAAATATGAGTCATACCAGTCAGTGCAGACCATAGGACCTCATATGTTAGGATGTAAATAACAGCTATTTCTGACTATTGTCTCATATATTGGTAGTGCTGAGGGCAGTCACACATCAGGCCAGAGCAATGGTCGAGACCAGCAGGCCCTGGCTAAAGCTGTGCAGATCCACCAGGACACGCTACGCACCATGTACTTTGCCTGAGCCCAGCCAGAGTTGAGTCCTATATTCTGAAACACCTTGTATGTGTATTTTAAGTGTGCCATTTCATCTGATGGGTTTCCTCAGAAGGAGAACAAATTCCAAATATTTTAAACATTCAGAATTTCCTCATTGTATTTATTAGAGCTGAGAGATGTTTTTTTTTTTTTCTCTCCCTCCCTTTTTGTTTTAAGAAGTTGAGGGGAAGTTGTGAATCTCTGTTAAATATGTTTATATTGTAAGGTAGGGGTTGACCTGTTTACGTAGAAAATTTCATAGTCAATTTCAGAATACTTTTTACACTGACAGTTCTGATTTTACATTGGAAGGGTATAATAATAATAATAATTATTATTATTATTATTATTATTATTGTTATTGTTATTCAGATTGTAGAGAGTCTAAACTAGTACTTTTGAAGAACTCATTACACCATTGACGTTGCAAAACGGATGAAACAGATCATGTTCCAGGGTTGTTGAGTTGCACTCTCCATAGCTGTATTTTCAGCAAAGTGCACTGACTGTAGAAGCACAACTTTAGGACAGAAGTACTTAGTGTGTTTTTATGTTCCATTTATGTGTACTAACATGAATCTCAGTGTTTTCTTTGTTAGTCCTGAACTTGATCAGTTTGCCATGGTTGTCCTTCCGTAACAACTGACTGACTACGGTGTTGGAAAAGATCATATTGGAAACAAACGCTTGGAATGTGTGATAAGGACAGATTGAACCATTCAGTATAACAGTGTAATTGTACTCAAGTTAAAATCCTCCACTGCCATTCCCTCACCACGAAAAGAGTGTTTTGACAATCAGATGTCTGGGCCTAAACAGGATGTGACCGCTCATGCAGGACAGGCTCCTGTCAGTGACACCCTCCCTAGTTTTGAGCCAAGTTTGTCCACAAGAAAATTGTTCTGTTGGTTCAGTGTCCTTTTTCAATATGATGGTATCCTCTGTGTGTGTGTGATTTTCACTAATATTTTCATTTATTGCGTGAGCATTTAGACTCTCATGTTTAGGCTGTAAAGTCAAGTACTAATGTCTTTATACACCAGTCATTTAGATGAGAATTTATTTCTTATTTACTGGTGAACTGATATGTTGGTTGCTGTAAGTATAGTTGAGTTAAATCATGTCAGTCGGGTGTTGTGACGTAAACAAAGTATTTTACAGCTCCCTAAAAGTATAAATCCATGATTATGTCAGTTCTTTGGATTAGTAGAGAATCTCACTTTGCAGTGTAGTGAGTCAGGATCAAAATTGGTGCTTCTGTAAGCCTTGTACTGGGTGGTTCGTTGAAGAGCCAAGGTTGGAGAATATCTTAATATGATAGACACTGGGCTGCATACTGCCATTTTTCAGCACGCCACATCCACTTTTGCTGATGGCTCATGCAACCAAGGCCTTAACTGTAGGGAGGTCTTGAGAGTTAAGGGAAAGTATTTAAAGCTTTTTTTTATATATATGTGTGACTAGCCACATTATTCACCGAGTCACAGTGGAGGTGAAATTTTGAATGAATGTGTTATGCACCTTAATTTTTTGCCCAAATGTCAATGATTACGCAAGAGCCTTTACCATAGAGGTTTCTTGTGCGATTTCTTTGCCTCCCTTTATTTTGGAGGTCATTTCAGGAGCTTTGTAGTGCCACAGGGTTTGGCCAGTATGCAGAGGGCGGGTTTTAGTTTTTGTTGCATGGCTTTGTGGGACATACTGGGGTATACTGACAGTTGATCATCCACTTGTAATGAAATTGAACCGCAATATATTGTATGCATCTTTGTATACTGTTTTAATGCAACATTTAAATGCCTTCAAAAGCTACCCATAAGGTTTAATAGTGTGCTGGTTAATTAGCTGTACTGATTTCCCCCAAATAATGTTTCAGTTAAATAGCTTAGAGTTGAGACATTAAGTTTTTTTTTTGTTTTTTTTAACTATGCATTTATAACCAAGAGATTTTAGTGATGTTTGTGTATATGAAATATGAACTTAGAACATATGTATTGTAGTAATTTTAAGCTGGGTGCTTTTAATAGTGTGGATAGTGCAAAACCCTGTATCCGTTGTAGCAGTATTAGCCTACAGAATACTATATTTTTATTATATCTGACAATTGGATATACTTTGTAAGACTTTCAGTTACTCCGATTAGCCAAGAAAGATTACAAATATTAAGTATACTGTTGTCCTACAGTGATTGAAGCACAAAAAGGCATAATTGTAGGTGCTAGATTTTTCCTGACAATTTTTATCACAATATTGTTTTCTTTTCCATGAAATCACCATAAAAGCCTCAACCACAGAACTGGTCCATGAGGTTAAGTATCTTCAGTTTGTAACCTTGAACGTTATTCATTACTGTCATTTTCCGACTTAACTGTGGCAGGGGCATTTTAGTTCTCAGTCTCAAATACTTGAGTTATTTTTACTAAGTGGCGCTGGTCTTCTAAACTTGTGAAAGTAGATGCACTTTGAAGGGCAAAGGACATATACCTTTAGTTCCATATGATTCAAAGCATGAAGTACTTCTCTGGTTGTAATTGTGGGGAAATGGCCAGATGTCCTACCTCTTGTTGCCTGTTTCTAATATTATGGTAACATTCTTGCATTAGTCATTTCTTCATAATTACATACAATTCTATTTGAACACATTTTCTTTCAAAGTTTCTGGACTTGATAGATGTCACAGAGGTGTCAAATGTCTTTTGGATGTTTAAAGTTACTGAAATGTGTATCTCTTTGGAGGCCAAGCTTTGTGCCATTTTAAACTTTTCAAATGGGCTGCCATACTTTTTAGTTTTTAAACCAGTAATAACATGGTGAAGCCTCAAAGAAACATCACCACTAGGGTAAACTCCAAATCACAGAATGGATTACAAAGAGTTATCTGCTCTCAGTCTGTTGAAAGTGTACAGTGTGAATATTATCATGTTCTGTCAATCAAGTTTTGACCGCAGCACATGAGTTTTATGTTTGCCCCGCCTCTGTAGCTGCTCATTAAAATGTGCATATCATGTAGTTTTCCCATTCATATTTAATTTTTGAGATGGAATGTTATTATTTATCACTTAAGAACCAAATTAAGTGATAAGTAACCATTTTATCTACTACTTAGGCCTATTTAAAAAAAAATTTAAAAAAAAATGGCTCGCCCTTTTTTTATTCACCTTGTTCTATAAATGGGACACGAGTGATCACAGCTTTCAGTTATTACAAAGTTTTTAGTATTTCACATTTAAAGCCAGCACCTTAGATTGTCAGAACTCTCTGTTCAGCATATGCAATTCCTCAAAATATGGGAAAAAAAAATGTATGATTGACATGTTTTTGCACTATATCGAGAGGTGACTAGGCTAGTGTTGTACAGATTGTAATGTTAACAAAGTTCTGGTTGTCCTCCCTTGTTACCATAAACGCTAAAGAATACTGCAGTTGTTTTTGAGCGAGGAGTATATTATATTTTGGTGCGTACGTGCAAACACACAAAATGCAGATTGGTGCAAGACGCAAATAAGTCCTGTAGTCCTGATAACTATGCAAAAACTGATTTTTGTTCAGAGCCATTGATCTTTTTTTTTTTTTTTCCGATTAGCTGTAAGCTGATCCCTTTTAGTGATTTTTACACGTGTGTATCGGTATACTTTGAATACGGTATGCACTAAATACTCCTGCCCAAGGCCCTAATTTAATATTGCATTCTTTGAGTTCCTCTCAGTCAGTTTTCAGTTGGGTTTAAGGGCAGTTTTATGTAAGATGAATTTGTCAAAGTTGTAATGATTCCTTATTTTTTCATGTAGTCATTTTCTAAATGCATTGGAGCAGAACTATGAAAAAACAAATCCAGTAGTTTCATGATGTCCAAAATCTTACACGAGACAATAGATGAACTAGTATTTTATTGGGTAGGATATTACTTTCACCTATGCACAGTGAACACAAGAATCGGCGTGTGAATGAACATAGTGCTGTTTTTAGATTAAATTACTTTTTTTTGATGGGTGCAGGAGAACATCTAATTGGTTCTAATTTTTGTCACTGAATTTCAGCATATTAAGAGGTATACAGATTAAACATTGAGAGTGAAACAGCTCAGTTTTCACTCCATACAGGTTTTGGCCAGGTTAGTCATTTTGTCATGGTAAACTGGTTTTAAACTGGTTTACTGCCATAGGGTCCAAACAGTACTGTGTGATATTGCAGAGAGCTTGTCCTTTCCTTTACGCTCTGAGGTAAAAGTCTGGTCCTAAGATTTCAATTCACTGTTTTGGACATCTTTCTAATATCTACCAGGTGCAACAATGTGTGCTGCCAAGTTTGCTACACTTGAGTGTCAAGGACTGTGAATTGAGTGTTTGCTGTTATTCAGCTCTTCTCTTTTGTGATTTTTGGATTTATGTCTTTGCGAGTGATTTTTAAAAAAATTAAAACCTGTTTAAAAGCTAAGATTTTTTTTTTTTTTACTGTTGAAATGATTAGGATATTGAGATCCACTGCCACTTTTTTTGTGAGAATGAGATATCAGGAACTGGGCATTTCCTGAATTAAGATGTTCCTAATCCAGCTATTATAAAATAAGACAACATTAACATTGCACTGTAATGTATTTTAACAATTGGAAGCAGGGTTGGAAGACTTTGTCCTGTTACTCTGTCTGTAAAATCTCTGTATCGCATCTTATTATAATACATTTAGAAAAAAGAGAAACGGGTTCAAAATAGGTTGATCTAATACCCATGACAAAAAGGCAATTTGTCTGAATAGAGATGTTTTAAACAGTGGCCAAAGTATTTATGGAATTGTTTTTGTGAGTTGTGCACTCAGCAAAGTCTCATGCATGCACATTTTTAGTAACTGCAGTTCAGCTATGTGTAATGGGACAAAGGACGATGGAATTTAATCTTACATGAGGTACTCACGCATTCAAACATTTGGGCAATTATTAAGGACACACACTGGCACAAAAAGAAAACTGTTCTGTTGCTTGTGTTTGAGGTGCTGCACTGTAAGAACTGTAAATAATTTAGGGCAATATTGTAGTGTTTCTTTTTTTTCTTTTTTTTTTTTTCTTTTTTGTTTGTTTGTTTAGTATGTTTGTCATTTTACGAACAGTTTTTCATTTGAAGAGCATCTAGTTCCATCCAGCCACTATTTAGAGCTATAGCGTAATGCCCATGTTCTCCTTTCCACCTAAGAATCACTGTCAGCCATTTTGAAAAACTCATTGACAGCCTGCTTCATGGTGTACCTAATAGCCATACATCAACCATGTGGTACTTGACATGCTTGTTCACTGTGTGCATAAATTTAGAGGTTTTGATTCTCAAATTCTCACTTGAACAAGTTCACCACAGGTCAGTTGCCATCCAAACTGAGCATGTTCCTTTATTTTTATGTTTTATGGTAATTTTAGTTCCAAGAGCACATACAGCAAAATCAGGCCTTTACATCAAAAGTAATGCATGCATGATTTTCTCACTTTTTTTTTTGAAAAAGGACATATCATTGGGCATCAATCATCTAGATATACACACAATACTGGAATGTGAGCGTTATTGTGTGTAAGACTGAACTTAAAAATTATGACTGGTTTAATGACTTGGCTTTTTATACCAACGTTGAAAACTACCTCAGAATGGTGTCGGGTGCTAGCGTTAAATAACCCTAATTTATATGATCATGACAAAGAATCCTGAATAATAGTGACCAAACAACACAAGCCAATACTGTGTTAGAGGTTTTTAGATTTATTTTACGTTTTTGAAACTCAGATTTGTATAATGGACTAAAAAGAGTTGTTTAAAACATTTAGGGGACCAAATTGTGAGCGGAAATAAAGCTTCCCTTTTTAAAATGTAGACATAAATATATATATTTCAGTGGACCGTAAACTTGCATCTGGCAAAAGCTGTTGTACAAATTAATAAGTCATTTAATTTTATATTACAGCATGCTTATCAGTGGGCATTACTGCTTTCTGTAGTAGTTTTGGTTAAAAACAGCAAGGCTAGAGCAGCAATTTCCTATCTGTGTTAATGCACAGCAATAAATGTGGTATTTGGTCTTGTCTGCAAAGTGCATGATGGTTGGTTTCTTTAAGCAACTGACATGTGTGGTTTCTTTTTGGAGGAAGACCTGAACGGGGTTCATAGGGTAAGATGGTGTTCTTGGGTTTGGCTGTCCTTGTAATCTCCGTGTCTTTTTGTAGATAATATATAGAGCAAAAATGACCCAATAACCACTGCTGTGTTTTTGCAATACTAGAAGAAATTTGGTGCATCTAAAAATTCAAGCATGTTTGTAGACATTTCCTTTTATAGTCCAGGTTATTCTAAGTTTGGCAGCGGTTTGATATAATGAAGCAGCTTGGCAGTATGTATCTAATGGCAGTCTCAATGTCTGTCAGCTTTTCATGTCTGGGGAAAAAAAAGCTTGCATTATACATTGTTCCTCTTTACATCCAGTATTGCAATAAATTTAGAGGGTGTTGTCCTCATTAAAACAGTCTGCTAAATGAAAACTCCACAGAAAGGATAAGCAGGTAAAGAATAAGCTACTTAAAATGTTTTTTTTGTTTTTTGTTTTGGAAATCTGATGTATTTTACCTTGCTACATTTTAGAAAGGGAATTAGTTTTAATTTAAATGGTCAAATTCAGACTATTTGCTGCAACACATACTGATACACTGGCATATTTCAGTTGTCTCGAGAAAATTGAATCATTGTAAAAGGTACAAAAGTTGTATGGAAATTAAATCAATGTTGTATTGTTGTCAAGCTAAAAACATCCAATTTGTGTTTTTGTTGTGTGTGCCTTTTCAGATCTGTCTCACCCCCACCCCTGTATTTTAAATGGGTGATAATCCTTTTAATTTGAAACTCAGTCACATCAAAGAATTTATACATGAATTGTCATGCAACTTTGAGTGAAATGCTGCATAGAACGATCAGTATTTATATTTTGCACTTTCTAAGCAGTTAAAAAAAAAAACATGCCCTGTTTAAAACCGGGCAGACAGACAAAAAGAAAATTAAGACGAGGTATATTCTGCTATAATAGGAATCCTAAAGAATCATTTGACTTGGAGGTCTTTGTTAAAAAGTGTAGATATAAAGTACCTCATAAGCCTGATATATGCTGCATCAACATTTTTTTCTTTTTTCTTTTGTGAACCTCATTTTCAAACATGGCAAAACAGTTTTTCCAGGAGGGAGGTTTGATGTATGCGCAAGGCAGTGCAAATGCGTTTCAACAATGATTTTTAATCGACTGCAGCCTCGCTTGGAACAGCATTCTGTACAAAGGCTGTTCAATGCAGTGGTAAAGTCACATGCTGTAGAGTGCGCAGGGAATCCAGCATTGTATTTTGAGAAAATTGTTTCTGCCTCAATTTTTGGCCATTCTTACTGTTTTGTTTTTTTTTGTTTGTTTGTTTTGTTTTGGGGTTTTTTTGTGTTTATTTATTTTATTTTATTTTTTTGGTAGTTGCATGGTTACGTATGTCCCCTAATAAATATTTGGTGACTTGATGTAGTCATAATGACTGTTGACTCAGGTATTGCCGTTTAAGGGCTGTATCTGCTACTGCTTCTCCTCCCTGCACTCCCTCACCTGTGTCTTAAGGTAGCCTTGGAACTGCATTTGTGGATAAAACATCACATAGTCTATCTGGCCTTAAAACATGCACTACTCACCAGAACATGCAAGTTAATGCTTTGCTCTAAGTCACTGCCAGTCATGCCATGTTTTTGTTATAAATCTACCTCCTATGAATGTACTATAACTACAGAATTCTTTACATTTTTCTGTATAGTTTTTGGGGGGCAAATACTAGCCTCAGCTGCCCCAAACGTAATCAGCAAACGCTCAAACTCTGGGACGCTCCAGCTGAGGAGCCCCTGTTCCCCTCACCTCCACCACGCCTCCATGTTCATGTAAGCCATGGAATGCAAAGTGACCAAAGGTTTTACTGAGGCGTTCCTGCACTGCCTGGTGGGCTCAAACCTCCCCCTTCACTTCAGCCATTTTATTTTTTACGTTTCCTCCTTAACCACATGCCAAATTGAATTTGCTGTCATTCCTGTTGTGATGAGGTCTTTTATTTCTCATTCTTGTGTTTGGGCTCACTGCTAAGCTCTGTGTCATTGTTCTTTCTTTGTCAATGTAAAGTGTGAGCTTTGAGAGTGTGTGTGTGTGTGTGTGTGTGTGTCCCTTGTGCTTTTTTTTTTTGTTTGTTTGTTTTTTTTGATTGCAAACTCAAGATATGCTGTAAACCCTGCTAGGACATAATGTGAATACGTATCATTTAATATAGTTGACTCTTTTGCTTGACTGTATATTGCATTGATTAATAAACTTTAAGTTCCTCTGGCTTGTGTCTTGTCTCTTTAAATATTCATTTTGCTTGTTTTTTAAACACTGTTCCTCCGCAGTAACAAGTGTTGCTGTGTTTTGCCAAATTTTGTTGCCATTCCAGTCTATTGAGCTCATTGTGTTGGACATTCAGATCACACTGTGCTGTCTCTTCACCACTAAACAGTAATAAGCACAAAACCAACACAGATGTTGTGGGTCCTCTTGAGGCACAAAATATTGTAATATGGTCTGAAGCACATAGTTCATGTTCATGGTATGAAATAACAGGTTTTCATAGCAGGTTTGCCCGATCACATCTGTATGAGGAGCTGGGCTTGCAGACGTAAGACAGCTGGTTAAGTTACATTGGTTTACAGAAGCTTGTTGAAAAAAAGTTTTTTCCAATTTGGAACAAAACTGGGCGAAACAAATAGTGGAACAAGCGATGCTATTGTATGTTAAATGATGATCATCGTGCTGTTCAGGCCTCTACATTCCTGGTTTGTTGGGTTTCTCACCCTTGCTTTCGCCCAGACTTGCACCAAAATAAAAACGTGCTTAGAATGGAACCTACAGACTAAAGGCCTTGTAAAAGCATCAGTCATCCACTGAAGAGGGTTTGTTTTTTTCCCCTCCCTGCTCTTTTGCCACTTGGACAGCTCGGCGCCAATAGAATGTCCAGATTCTTCAGTGAAAAAGTAGCTTCCATGAAATTTGTGCTTTGAAGCGCTTATTTCATTGTAACTTTTAGGGGGGAAACGGCAGCTCGCAGTGCATTCTGAACCTCCGTTGGAAGGTTTTTTTTATAATTATTCTCTGCCTTTAGATTTACCCAAACAGTTAATACTTTTTTAAAATTTAAACATTTGAGACTGTCTGCAGTTTAAATGAAGCAGCAGAAACAACAGTAAGCATGTATACAAGGCTGCCCAAATCTTGTCCTTGGGGTCCAGCACATTTTGGTGACTTTCCTCCTCAAATACATCTGATTCAGCTGATCTGTTTATTACAATATTGGACGTGTTTCAGGACGGGAAATACCAAACTGTGCTGCACACTGTTCCTCCAGGACTGGGTTTGGGCACTATTGATGTACACAGATTTTGTTGACTGACAAAATTTGATTTATGGATGTTCTAAAGAAAACAAAATCTTTCATCACAGACAAATACTGTGACAGTCCTCTGTGATATCAGTAACTTTGTATTGTCATACACTCTTTTTGCTCACAGCTTAACATGAGTGTCCATGTAGTGTAGATGTGTTGATATAAAAGAGATGAAGACACGAGTTTTGCATTATTCAGATGAGTATATTTTAATTTAAATTCAAATAAAAACACATATATTCTCATATAAAGTGTTAAACAACAGCCTAAAGTGCTGGCACTTAAATGGTGTGTGGTTTCTCGCTGAGCTGAAAGCAGCAAGCAGAGAAACGAGTCAGACTTTCCACAGCTCAGTTAGGAGACACACACACACACACACACACACACACGCAGCTCCAGTCGAGCACGCAGCACGCGAAGGTAAGCTAGCATAACACAATCCTTTTCACTTTATTCCGGCTGATAAAAACATGTCGTGTGATGTGTTTTGACCAGCCTAAGACCTGGCATGGATTGAATCATATTTACTAAGGAAGTTAATGTACACATCTGCAAAGGGGAGCATAAGAAAGTGTTTACACACGTTTGCTAGACATTTAAATGCCGTGGAAGACAATAAGCAACGTCCTAGAGTCGAAACATCTAAACATTTTACACGTTCAGCTCTGTTAAACTGGAAATGATCAATGAAGAGTGAGCGATGCTGTTGGACACCTGAAGCGTGCTTACCAGTGTGTGTGTGTGTGTGTGTGTTTAAATGTGTGTAGGCTTATGTATGATCCCTGCAGGACAGGATGCAGTGTGTTAACAGTTAAACGATCTAACAGAACTGTTAAGGTGGGATCAGTTTTAGACGTTTGGACTCCAGTACGTGGCTGATTGTCTTCTATGAAGTTTAAATGTCTAATAGAAATGTGTGTAAGCACTTTTTTCTCCTTTTTTAAACCTTTGCAGATTTGTACATTAACTTGCTTTCAGTTAAATATCTGAATACACCACATGCCAGGTTTATGTAAACTAAGCTGAAGGGGCTCGTTTTAGGCTGTTTAAACTGTTTTATGTCTCCAACAATTGAGCCCACATATAAAAAGCTAGAATCCACCCGGTTATACCCACCTCTTGTCTGAGCACTAAGGCTAACAAATACATGTCCATGTCCAACTTAACTTATACAAACTTCTTATAAAAAAAAAAAATAAAAAAGTAAAAAGCTGACGTCCATGTCTTCTTTGTGTGATTTGATAGAACATCTCTGGTACAGTCTTAGCTTGCCAGTTCTTGGTGTCTAGGTTTATTAGTATAAGGGACATGTTTCATTTGCAGACTACAAAGCACCCTTGAACCCAGTCACAATACAATGCACCCCCTCAGCAAAGAAATAATCAGTAACAAAAATAACCTGTTTTAACTGGGAGGGATAAAGAGAGATTGGAATATGATCATATAAAAATGAGGTATGTTTTATTTCTTTGCATAAACCTACACAAATGTCATGTGAATCTCAGGGAGAAAAAAAAACATAGAAAAGGGGTGGGGACTCAGGAATGGGACTCATCTGTGAGTCAGGAATTTGTAGCCATCTCCAAGAAAGCTTGTAATGACAGATGATTGTTTAGATATGTGGCTTTTGACCAAATTTAATGATTATTTTTGAGATTCTGGGCTGTAGCCCTGGATGCTCGGGCCCTTGTTAACATCTAAAGACTCTGCAGATAACAGAGGACCATCCAAATAAAGCGGCACCAGGAGTTTAGATACAATTTAAATTCAAGTTAAGTCCCAGTCTAGTCTTTCTTTGTGTTTCTGAGCCAAGGAAAGTATTTAAAGGACAGAACATATGGTTCAAATGAGCTGAAACAAACCAAATCTGAATTGGTGAAGCTGGACTGCAAATTTTTTTAGTTTTTTTCCACCCACTTATTTCCACTATGTTGCTGCACCGCAACAGGATGGCATGGGTTTGGTGGTCCAGCTGGCTGCTCATCCTGAGTGTGTGGTGCCCTGGGGGCAGTTTAGAGGCAGTGGAGGACAGAGACTGGGAGTGGGGCTCGGGCCTGCAGGAGCTTCTGCACAGCTTCCCCGCTGACAGCCCCTTTGTAACAGAGACGCCTGAACACCCAGCCAACTGTACACAGCGGTTCTGGCTGCCCCCATCCTCCCCCGTGTGCTGGGATGATATTGCAGGGCCAGAGGAATTTGAGCAAACCCGTTTGTTGGTGCTGCAGAACCGCGCAGCGCTGCAGGCCGTGTCCCAGGCCAGTGGTGTGGAGGATGGTGGGGGCTCGTATGACCAGCAGGCCAGAGAGGACGTCCAGGGAGTCCGGGCAGACCACCTCAACATTGAGCAGACAGTAGACTCAATGCAGAAGGTCTTTGTCAACCTGGAGGAGAAGAGGAAGGAAGGCGGCGAACACTACACCTTCTCCAGGTATTTTCAGTGTCTACTACTATGTACTATGTTAAATAGTATGAATGGACAATATGGTCCTAATACTTGGAATGTAGTGCCACATTTAAAAAGTTTGAGAGTGTCATTTATTGTGATAATGGTCATAATACTATCCATCTCAATACAATAAGGTATCTTTCTAATCAACTAAACTGAAGAAACTGTTTCTGACCACACCGGTAGTTGAATTCCGTGAGAATGATGTAGGACACGTCAGCACCCGTCTCTCTGAATGACTCGGAGTTTTTGTAATGAACATCTAGCTTTAAAAATAGTTGTTTATTACGCACATCTATGAGCATACCAGTGCACGTTTTGTCTACAAACAAGATAAACAGTCGTTATTTACGATACATACAACAAAAAATCAAGTACTAAATGACAATGATTTCCCTTCAAGTTCTAAGGATTGTAGACATAAACATGCTACAAATTCATAGAAAATCATTTGAATACAGAAGAAGCATTTTATATTATATGAAAGTTTCATATTTGAAGTTTTTTTTTTTTATTATTAAAGTTTTTGTCCTTTTCAGTTTAAAGGAGCACCTTTCGAACAACATTGACTCCATAAATGGAAGGGATCAAATGGCAGCACTTCTGGAACAGCATCTCTACAGTCTAGAGAAGAGCTTGGATACAATCCAGCATCGGCTGGCTAAATTACTGGCACAGTGAACATCAGTTAGCCAGAAAATTTAGATTTTACACTTGATTAAAGTACAAGGACTTAATACAAAACATGCTTAAAGTATTTTATCCCTCTATTGTGTACTATATTCCTAAGCCATGGCTATGTCTAATATTTCAAGTGACTCCATGTTCCCCTAACAAAGCATTAACTCATTAACGTCAAACATTTGAGTAAGTATGAGGAATAAGTGCCACAGAACTTGTTCTGGATAGCCTAGACACATCGCATACATTTTGTTTAAATAAACAGTTATGGTTTTAAAAATTCACTACATGACTCATGTTCTACCATGATGCATGTTTGTTATAGGACTGAGGAAACAACCTCAGGAAATAAGAAACCAAATGTTTATTATTGGCAAATATTTACAAAAGGTCAGTACAGGTTTAAAAAAAAAAATAAAAAAAATTACAAATGTCCTCACCTCAATCAACAGAATGAAACAACTCAGATGGTCAAATCTAAGCACTTAAACATATTGGGAAAACATTTGATACATAATGAAAACCTGCAATTATATCCATGTGTCATTTGGATCAACAAATATAGACAAATTACATGAAAAGCAAATTACAGGCACAAATCTTTCCAGATTATCAATTTATTTCATTTGTACAGTACACATGTTGACATTGATGCACTTTTTTCTCACCAGTGACAAAGCAGGTCACTCATAAAAGTGCCAGCCTTTAATAATGCCCCTTTAAACATAAACATACAGTGGAAATGCCTTGAGCAACACATCCTCCACAGCAGCTGTAACTCATTAATTTGAGACAGCTTGACTAGATATGCATAAAGTAATGAACTAAATGAGTGAATAATCAGTCTCAAAAAACCCTGGTGCTCTGCACCTTCCACTGCATCACTGAAACAGTACTTCTGCATTTAGGTAGCAGGTGGTTTGGTGCAGAATGTCTCTGGATGATATGGTGATGTAGCCAGTAACAAGTATAACTTTGATGAATAATTAAAAGGGGGAATGAACGGAACTTTGTGAGCAAATGTGAACTGTATAGTCCTGAATTGTATTCACTGCTCTGTTGTGAGGAATGAGGTCTTGTACCTGCTCATGTCAAGTTATGCACTAATCAGGATGCTGAAGGAACAGATCCTTGTAATGCCTGTTTTAGGGGTTATCAGGAATGTTGTCTTCATCCTCCAGGGATTTAAGGTAATCCCTAGCCAAGATTTTCTTCGGAAGAATATCTAGGATGGAAAAATATATTAAACTAAGATTTAGAATTAGTATTTGTATCAGAACATGGTATTTTTGTATGCAGTCCACTATGACAAACTGTAACAGGCTTGGCAAGACTGACATGGACTCCAATCCTGCTTATAAAAAACATAGACCCCATATGCTCACATTTTACATTAAGTGGCGATCACACAACATCTGTTAAATGTGCTGAATGTTACCTACTGTACTTAAAGCCATGGGAAATTGAAAGCTCTCACCTGTAAGAAATTGAAAGGTTTCGGTCTCCTCTGCAGTATTAGCCAGATCACTGTACCCCAGTGTGTTTGTCTCTTTACCAGATCCATTACTGTAGGAGCACAGAGCCAAATGTTGAACAAAAAGTTCCTGGGAACAGATTAATATACAACAGGCGATTAGTAGAGAAGCTAGAACATCTGCATCACATATAAATCATGCCATTCATGCAAAAAAAAAAAAAATAGAGCCAACATAACAGGGCACTGGCATTTATTAGGAAATAAAATTAAAAGTATGAATTAATCCAGTTTTTTTAGTTTAAGTTTTACTTCTTGGTAACACGATACACTGAAAACATATATGTAATCATGAATCAAGTTTAAATAAGGTTTTAAGTCTAATCTAAAGCAAAAAAGTCTTCAGAAAAGTGTTTTATCGTCAGCCCCCACAACAGTTCACCGTCTGGCTAACGCCAACATAACAGGGCAGGTACTAAACTAAATCAAAAGTATGAATGAATCCCTTTTTGTTACTTCTTGGCAACTCAATACATATATGAATTCAAGAATCAACTCAAATAAACTTTTAAACACAAGAAGTACTCTGAAAAGCGAGTTTTAGACGTTAGCCCCCCCCACCAGACTGCAACCGTCAACATAACAGCGCAGTGCCCTGGCAGTTTTTATGCAATAAACAAAATTAGAGTATGAATTAATCCAGTTTTGGCTTACGATGAACTTCTTGGCAACCTAACAAACTGAGAAACATAGGAATTTATGACTTTACTCTAAAAAGCGAGTTTTTGCCGTTATCCTCCTCCATCAGCCTCCAGTGGTCTGGCTAGGCTAACTCAGTGACTGTAAAAGTACCGTTGCCTTGGCCGTCAGGAACAGAGCCTCCTGGTTAATGCATGAGACATCGGGGGAGCTTTTCATGATCAGCTTTACGCGTGAAATAGGGAGAGAAACGGTTTTACTGCTGGCTGACTGCTCAACTTTACTCTCCACGCTCCTCTCAGACATCTTCTCAGACATCCGATTAAAAAAAACGGAAGCACATCTACAGCTTTTGAATCACCAGGACAGAGAAGGCTGAGAGGGAAGTGTAGTTTCTTGACAGGCTACTTC
Source organism: Bryconaethiops microstoma (assembly GCA_037577275.1). Classification (NCBI taxonomy): domain Eukaryota; kingdom Metazoa; phylum Chordata; class Actinopteri; order Characiformes; family Alestidae; genus Bryconaethiops; species Bryconaethiops microstoma. The sequence continues at coordinate 15,092,789 of JBBJLS010000140.1, read as the reverse complement.
TCCACAGTCTTTTCTGTTTCTCTGCCTATAAACAAACACACAGCTGTGAGCACATAAAGCTACTCAAGCTATTATTACGGTAATTCTAGCTGTGAGTAAGTCTCTAAAGAAAGAAAATATTATACGCAGGTTAGTTAAATTCCTAACACAGGCTGAAACTACATTTCCCATAATTCCCTAAGCTGTTTTTCCGTTCACCTGCGGGACATTGTGGATTTGTAGTTCTGTAGCTCATCTGATAGCGGATGTGTGTGACTGCGGTGTCCCCGATGTGTTTGCCCTGAATCTGACCGTTTCTCTCTCTCTACGTGGGTTCTGTGTGGAGGGCAGCCTTTTCTGGTTTGTAGACTATAAAATGAGCTCGACGGGAGTGGGTGGTGGAGCTGCAGGACTCGGGCAGTGGGCTGGTGGGGGGTCTGCGGCTTTAACATGCAGCCCCCGCAAATTCAGCGAAAAAATCGCTCTGCACAACCAACGTCAGGCTGAAGACACTGCTGCCTTCCAGGAGGTTATGATGGACATCACGACCACTAGGGTGAGTCAAGGGGAGTTGGAGAGGCCCCGACTTCATTTCTGCTGACTTTGTGTTTGTCTAAGTACTTTGTGTTTATTTAAGTACTTTTCAGCACACACGCACACACATACATCGTATATACACACACACACACACACACACACACACACACACACACACACACACGAGAGAAGCTTGTCATACATGTGATACTTGTTGATAGACTGAGACCCATCAAAGACCCCGGCAAATCTGTACATTCAGCATCTGTCAGTAACTGTAACTGTAAGTTAGTAAGTTTTAAAACACCGTTCTTCCCCTTTTGGAGATTTTTATTGAGGCAAGAAAGTTAGAGACTGAGCCACAGCACCAGGTGCTGTCACCAGCGGAACAGACTAAGATTGAACACCCCCAGAGAATAACCAAATCTAAATGACTGATATGTAAAACATAAAAAGCAGATTCACATGTTCACAAATACACTCTTGGGAAAGAAAATGAAGTTATTTGCAAATCGTAAGGTAAGAAGTATATCACAGTTGTACTTTGATTAGTTCATATCACTTAATGAACTTAACACGTTTTTTGGAGAAGGACTCCTAGGGGGAAGTGAAGTCCTGCATGGGGGTGTTAGAGATGGGAGTGTAAAAATACACATATATAAAGGCTAAATACAGTTTTCAGTTATGAGATCAAAATTGTATATGATTTTTTAATATTTTAAGTGTTAAAATGTTTTCATAAGTACTGACTGCTAATTAGATACAGTACAGGTTGTTTAAATAAACAAAAGTTTACAAATAGACCCCTTTCAATGCTTGCTGTTCCAGTCCAGTCAAAAATCACAAACTCCAAATTTGTAAACAGCTTTTTTGCCTAACCCTCCCAACACACTATACTTTTGATAGGATTTGTCCACATACGTATTTGTAATTACTCATGGTGTTTTATGTGAAAACCAATGTTTTTGTAAACAGGGAGTATATGCAAATTATACAGTAAAAAATTTTTATACATTGTTTCAAACATTAGTATTTTTCTAAGGGGAGGTATAAAGAACTTTTCTTCAGAGGTGGGTAGTAACTACTTCAAGTGCAGCGCTTGGAGGGATGGACAAACATAAGTGCAGTAATATTGTACACAACCTTCACACTGAGAGTGGTCGGTGTAGTGTAGTGGGTCAGGGCCGTTCTTAGGCATACGCGAACTACACATCCGCGTAGGGCCCCGACTGTGAGGGCGGCCCCGGTGCGGAATCCCGTCAGCAACCCCCGTCGTGGAAACCCCCCCAGAACTACAACGAGAAGGGCACCGGCCCGGATCGCGTACCACAGACACCCCCCGGACTGCATAGGGCCCCCAAGCTGCTAGGAACGGCCCTGAGTGGGTAATGCCGCTGGGCCTTGATCCCTTGTCTGGACAAGCAGATCACCCTACACCAGTAAGAGTCCTTAGGCAAGGCCCCTAAGCAGTGATGGAAAAGTGTATACTGAATACAATGGTTGAATACCACCACTAGTGATGGTTGAATACTGAATACAAAGACCTAAATTTATCCAGTAAATGTTTTGCAATACATAAAAAGAAAGTACATTCAGAGTACATCTTCTTATGGACCTTAAGGAAAATTATAATGATGTATTGAAAATTGAAAATGCTGTAATTTGTTATATAATTTCCAATGTTATTTGCAGTTAGTGGAGTGGCAGTTTTCATGTTTCTTGAAAACATTATTACTGGAGCTTTTTTCGCTTCCTCTCATCATTCATTACCTGTGCAGCTGCTGTGAAAATTGTTAATAAAAATGGTATAATATGTTCCTCTGTGCATAATGATAATGAATTATAATTATTTTGCTACGCTTATAGTGATTACAATTATATACATTATGTCCTGTGCGCTTGCTTACCTGTTGCATATGTGGTAGATTTACAGTAGATGGAACTTGAATGTAATCTGCAACATGCGTCTGTTCCATTTGCTTTTCTGAGCTACAGATTGATTTCACTGTTCTGGGTGACTTAACAATCATTTATTTTACAGATTCAAGCTCAGAGACTTCGACAAGCCCAGAGTCTGGCGTCCTACTATGGGGGATCCCTGCCAAATGTCAATCAGATGTTTAAATGTTCCACAGAAACTCAGGTGAGCACATCCAAACAGTCATTTCAGTGCTTTCCCTCTATTCCTCTTTGCTAATGGAGTTACCCCTTTGTGTTCACTTAGCTGAAACAGCTAATGTCATGTGGATTCTAAATATGGAAAACACAGTTAATGAAAGATAGTGAATCACAGATAATGTTTTATTTCCTGATAGGATGTTATTTACACTTTACAACATTCACGGCGTGTTATTTTAAATGTTTCTCTTGGACATTAGGGTTTATTTGTTGGTAGTACATAGCAACATGAATATATGCAAGATGTCAAGGAGAAGGTGCGATTCAGCCTGTAAATATTTGCTCAGTGACACAGTGCTATTTTTGTTATTTTGTCGTAGTCGAGTGCGACGCAGTACAAGCCAAATCACTGAACATATGTTCAAATACTACATTGCACAAATGAATGCTCGAACATATTTTGCATAAATTACTGCTATGTCATCAGGTTTGTTTTTGGCTTTGTGGCTCAGGTTGTTGGTTTTGCTGTTTTAGCAGCTGTTTATTTTTTGTTTTAGCATGCATCACCCTGCTCTTTTTGTAAGCATGTATGGCCAGTTCCTCTGTAATCCAGACTAACATTCTCTTTTTCAGCAGGATCACCTAAGGGCAGACCAGGCCCAGAGAGACCACAGACCCATCCCCCATGGAAGGCCAAGCAGGAGACATGTATCCTCCACAGTAAAACCAACTGATAATCTGTTACCACTGTGTGTATTTACAAAAGTCTAACACTAATCTCTGTAAGTGGCCATCTTCAGTGAAATGCACTGAATAAGCCTGTAAGACAATGTGTTGTCTCACATTTAATTACAAGTCTCCACTCTGAATTATTATGACCTTAACTGCTCTTCTTAGACTGACCGTGCTCCTTATCTGTCCTTCCACTTGTCTCCTCCATCAGGCCCCAGCTGGCGGAGGTAGCATTACAAACCTCACCTTCACCATCTTGTTTGGCATTTTTATACCTCATTATATGCAAAATGATTTAGAGCTTTTTTAATATGTATGGCTGTATTTTGTCTATTATTTTCCCTTTCTCTCACTCTGACCTTCCACAGGCAGTGGTCTAATAGATCAGGGAATGGAAGAGGCCAAGTTGACCAGCTAGCAGTGACAACACTGAGTAGGTGAGTAGAAATCTGTGAGATACACTGATGTCCATAAAAATGTGTAAAATCACAGTTATTATTATTTACATTTTATTAAATAAAAACTGTAAGCTCTAAATGCAGAGTTTATTTTGAGACATTCAGATGAAATCAAATTTTCCCCACTTTTTAAAGGACTCAAAAGTAATCGGACCGTTATTTCAGTCACAAGTTTGTAGATAAGAGTCAAGAGTTGATTTCAAGTGTGGCATTTGCCCTCTCCTTATGAAATACGAATTCAAAACAAAAGCACCAGACACAGCTTAAGCATCAATTTGGCCAAATAGATTATTTGGTACATTGTTAAAAAAGAATAACATATTATATCATCATACTGATGAGTTCAGAAACAACGTAAGACCGAAAAGGTAATGGAAATAACTGTGGTGGATGGCAAAAACTTTTCATAAGAGTTGACCAGATGGAGAAGGCCAAACCACAGTAAATACAGGTATATCTATGTGATATGTCTTCAGTTTTTTCCATTTTTGCAGAACTAACTCAGACTCCGCTCTCCACACCAGTGTGAGGATTAACTCAATCACAGATTCAAATCCTGCACAGGTCCCAGGAGCCTGCTCCAGAAACAGGGGTGAGTTTGTCTCCTGTCACTTTTTTATTTATTTATTATTTTTTTAATGATATTTTCTAATTCTAGAGGGGAATTGCACTGTTAAATTCTGCATTTAGATTTTTAAAACCATTTAACATTTAATAAGTTATCATTATGTATAAAGTGAATTTTACACTGCAGTTTAAACGAATTAAACTAACTAAATTTTACATATGTATTAAATATTACATATTTTCCCCATTAAGAGATATTTAGCAATAAATGTATAAATAAACATTTTCCACCCAGGGACTTCAGTGTTTCAGCATTCAGTGCCTGTCATTGAGGAGACTGTTCCAGAGGAAGGGAAGCCTCTTAAATCACAGAAGGTTGTGATTATCAAATAGAGAATCACTTGGAATTTAAAGTAGTTGTATAAGTAATGCACAACTAAATATACAAATATAAAAACTTACAATGTTGTGATGTCTGTTTTTTCCAGATACCCTCAGTGTTATCTGGATATGACACCCCTGGAAACTGGTAAGTCCCTTTTTTTTTATATTGAGTCACAAAATGTAATAAATGGAAATGTATTCTCTTAAGATTTTGGTATATATTGAGCACATTTGTTAAATATTTACGTCTTTCATATTCTATATATTATGGTGCATTTGAGATATTTTCGTTTCGTCATCACAGTGCTTTCCCTTCTCCGGACCTGAGCTACCCTCTCCACTCTGTGCCTTCTTTAAGCACAAGCGGGTCTCTCCCAGACCTCTCCAGTCTACACCTGCCCTCTGTAGTACCTGAGGCCATTGAACCAGAACCTCAGGTCCACTCCTCTTCACTCACCAACCCCATCGGCATGCACCCACCCAGCACTGCTGCTCTTTCGGCTGTTGTGACTGACAGTGATTTTCCTTTGCCAAGTAAGATAACTGATGGTTAGTCATTTCGCTTATCATAAAGAACGGGATGGGTGAGATTCTGTAGTTTATACAGGTCATTGTTTTTGGTCTCTAATCTGTATTGTGTTTCTTGTTGGTGACACTTTCGTTGGTTCATAGATACTCGCTTTTTGTTTCATTGACATACTAAACATACATAACAAAAATTATTTTATTCAGTTCAACCTAACCATAAACCTAGCCCTAATCCTAGTCCTAATCCTAAACCTAACCCTTAAACTGTTGGTAAACATCTGATGTTCAGTAGTTTGTTTCTTAACAATTTACCCATTTGTCAGTAGCCCATAAAAGACCATGTAAATGTGTTGCTTGTTTTCTCAGGTTTATCATCATCTCTCCAGGCGTCCACTAATAATCCCTTGCTTCAGTCTTCACTAAGCAACCCCAACCTCCTAGCGACTCTAAGCAGTCACTCTCTGGTCGAGTCTTTTAGCTCCACCTCCCTGTCGCTCAGCAACTCCTCTCTGCAGTCATCCCTCAGCAACCAGTCCCTGCAGTCCTCCTTGAGTAGCTCCTCTCTGAGTAACCAGTCTGCACTATCTGCAGCCAGCCATTGCAGCTACAGCAGTGGGATTGGTGGCTCCTCCTCCTCTCTGTCTTGCTCACCACAGGCTTCTGGACAGGCTATGGTGCCACGTAGTGCTTCCTCATGGAGGAGAACCCAACTCAACCCACTAACAGTTCCCAGTGGGGAAGAATCACATTGGCAACAACCAAAGCAGCTCTCACCCAATATTTACCCAACAGTCTCATCTTTAACCCAGGTGAGATGTGACTGTAGGGGAACATGGGCTTCATTGCTTATTGAAGAATTGAATAAATTAGAAAACCAGAGAAAGATACTTCTACATCGTTAGTTGTTGTGGTTCAAGCAAGTGTTCACTGTATAGATCACAATTACAAATGCAGTATATTGTAATGCATTTTTAAAACTGGTAATATATAATTCTTTTTTTTTTTCTTATAGGGGGCACCCCTTGATACAGCTAAAGTGCACCAAGAAGCCAAACCATCTAATCACTGTAGTCATCTTGCAACAATAGGTCATCCAATGGCTTATCAAAGTTTGCAGCACTATCAACCAGAAGGATGTGATCAGTCCAGACAAAATGCAAAAAATCAGTGTCAACAGCAGATTTTGCAGTCTAGCTCTCAATTTAAATCCCATCCACAATATTCTCAGCACTTACAAAAGGCACAGCAACCCCTTTTGAATTCACATCACTATGTAGTCCAACAACAGCCACATGAACAAAAACAAAACTTGCATAATCAGTACCAGCAGGCTCATTATCACCAGCAGTCACTGCATCAACAGTACAAGCAGTCAAAACGTTATCCATCACAGCACAACACACAGCCGCTGCAACACCAGCAGCAATACCAGGACATTAACCAGCATTCAAATCCACACCTAAAGCTCGTGCAACACAACCGGTATCAGCAGCAGTACCACTACCAAAGCCAGTCTGAAAGTTCACCAGTACCCATCCTTGAACACCAGCCACCCACTGTGATGCTTTCTCAGGATGAAAACATATGCTGGCAGAATCAAGTAAACCAACATGCCTTGCCATACAGGGGAGTACAAGAAACTCTTAGAGCGAGCATGCATATAAAGGAACTGCCGAAAACACGGTCCAAGATGCCCAGCCATGATCTCCGAAGAGAGAGAGCAACATACCACCCTAAAGGGATCTATTCTCCGAGAGACCACTGCCAGCTCAGTGAAGTAGCTTTGACACACACACAGGATAAGGAATTTGTCCTTCACAATGTGAGTGGTCCTCTTTTCTTTCTTGTAAATCTAATCGAAACTTGTTTTTTGTTTTTACTATTAAAACACACATTTTTACATTAACATTTACATTTTACATTTTTGCTTTGTCCAATGTGTTCACATGTAAGATTTAGAATACATAAGAGATTTTTTGTTAAGCTACATTTTTTGCTACAGGAATCCTATGCTGGCCTTCACTTGACACCCAGCCAAACAGAGGCTCTCTCACAAAAGGTAAGGCTTGAGCCGACATATCATCCCTATATCTAAAGCGTTTTCTAACCTCTTCCAGTCTGCTTATATGTTGCATGTTAATGTTAAACCCTACCTTTTCGCGCAGCTTGGCCTGCTCCAAAAAGAGCCTGCTGATGGTTCCGTAAGTTCTGACCCCAAGTGCCAGGATGTAGAGGAGAAGGAGATGCCTGATGCTGAGCACCTCTGGTGTCCACGAACTCAAAGTCATAGCAAGGAAGGGCTGCATAGTTTTTCCAGCACCAACATTACAGGTGAGGTATAGTTTTGTAATGGATTACAGCAAGAGTGTCAGACTGCAGAGGGTATTCTTCCTCGTTGAACACATCTGACTCAACTCATCAAGACCTTCATGAGTTGAGTTATGTGTGTTAAGGAAGGAAAAATATTACTCTCTGTGGGGAATGTGGACTTCTAAATAACTGTAGAGAAACCTTCAGGAAACCCCTTGATTTCAAGTTTCATGGAACCTTTTTTTCTGTTAAAGACACATTCTATTATATCTCCCTAAACCCTTTACAGTTCCCATTAATATCTGTATTCTTTCCACAGAACCTTCTCCCTGGATGTATGATGAGCTGCCTGATCTGCCAGACTCAATCCCAGAGTTTGACCTAGAGTCATTTGCCTTAGAAGACTGATTGACCCGAATACAGAAACTGAAGTGGAAGATTTAAGTACCATGAAGAAGTAAAAAGGGTTAAGCCACAGAATTACTGTCAGAGTGGCAAAAAACAGTATGAAATGTATGATTAGTGTAAAAGTGGTAAAGAATATTTATGTACAGGTGTAGTAAGAAATAGGCCCAGGGTGTTTGTCAAATGCTAAGGTTGTGAGGAAAGCAATATCTATAACATAAATTAACCTTTAGTTATGTCTGTATTTTTTTTAAATGTACTTTTATTTTAATGGAACAAATTTTAAAGCTGTATGTTGTAATGTGCCTAAAATCTTTTAAATAACAAATGAAAAATCTGTATTCTAGACACCAGAATTCAAATTCAAATCAGTTGGAGCATGGAAAATGTGGATACACCAATTAGCCTCCAAATGAGCCACCTACCTAATATTGTAGGTTTCCCCTATGTGGCAAAAACAACTCACAAGACATCTGTGTGCTGTGGGATCTGGCACCAAAAGTATAGCAGTCCTGTAAGTTGTGAAGTGGGGCCTCCGTGGATCTGATTAGTTTGTCCAGCTTGTCCCAAAGGTGCTTGATCACATTAAGATTGTAGAAGTTCGGAAGCTATGTTAACACCTTGAACTCTTTGTCATGTTCCTCAAACCATTCTTGAAAATTTTTTTGCAGTGTGGCAAAAAACATTATCCTGCTGAAGAAACCCACTGAGTGTCTTTGCCATGAAAGGGATGTTCTTGGTCTGCAACAGTGTTTCGATAGGTGGTACGCGTCAATGTAACAATAATTTTTTGGCAGAACATGACCCAGAGCATCTACCACCTTCCCTTCTTAATAGAGTGTGTCCTGGTGCCATCTCTTCCCCAGAAAAGTGATGCACACGGACCTGGCCGTCCACATTCAACATGAGCATCAGAATGAATGTGGCCGTCCAGAGTAAGAGTCACTCAGATCCTTACGCCTGCCCATTTATCTGGTTTCCAACACATCAGCTTCAGAAACGGACTTTACTTGCTGCCTAATACGTGAACATCTCAAGTGCCTGTTTGTAGTATTCCTCCAAAATCAATGACCAAAAGAGATCATCAAAAAGTTCCTCAAGCTGAAATTCACTGCTGCCAATTCAGATGAGTAAACCAAGGGTTTGATGATGTTAGTGGTTACTTAATGAATGTAAAGTATTTTCAATATGCAAACCAAGTGCTAATTTATTTACTACTTTTAATGAATATGCCATCTAAAATGCATTATAGGATTCTGTTCTGAAAGAGTAATGATAATTTAAAAAGAGTATATTTTTCTTGTGTGAAACTGAAATCCTAAAATCAGCAACTTAAATAAGATACGTTTAATGACATTGAGATCAATTGAGACAATGAGATTAAGTGTGCAATTCCCCATCAAAACTATCATGCTTATGGTTGCATACACACACACACACACACACGCATATATTTATATATTCAATATGTCCAGTACAGCTGATTTGAAAAATATTGACAAAATTAATTATGCTTTAGCAACGATTGTTCTTGTAAGAATTATAGCAAAATAGCATCAACAGCAGTTACATATTAATGCACTTATTTAGAGTAAATAATACATTTTGAAGCATGTACTTTTATGAGGTTTGATACTTAAGTGTGCCCAATGAAATGTTGCTTTTTATAAGGAGCTGTGTGCAATGAAACTTGTAATGTATCTTTATCAGAAAAGTAGAAAAGAACTTTATAACAGACAGGAGGCATTTACGCTGATCATGTTACTGAGTGAACATGTTACACACATTTCATTACAATTCTATCTATACAAAAATGTGAGGTCTAAATAAATTCAGTTTCTTTCTCACATTTTATATTGTCTTCCTTCCTTTCCACACACACATATCAAAATTAATGTAAGCTCTACATGTTCAGCAAATCTAACAGAATACAATGTCCATGTTGATATAAACCTGTGGCATGCACCTCAGGTACCTAAGATGAAATAAACCATTATTACTCCAACAAGTGAGAAATTTGCAGAATTCTTTCTTCACATTTAGCTCATTCACCAAGTGTAGCTGGGGCTGCCACCAATGAGCTGCGCCCAGGGAGCAGTGTGTGGGGACGGTACCTTGCATAAGGGTACCTTAGCGGTGTCTTTAGCAGTCCAGAGATTTGAACCCATGATCTTCTGATCTCAAAGCAAACAGCCTAAGCACTAGGGCACCAGCTGCCCCAGTGTAGTGCAAAATTTGGTGATTTCCCTGTTCACATGCACCTGGTTTAATGCTTAATTTAATTGATGGTTTAGTGAATGTGTAGGTACCTCCAAGACTGGAGCTGTGCACTCCCAAACTAGAATATTGCACCCTTTGTTGTATTACACCTGAATAAACAGAAGCACTAAGAGGACTAGATCATTTGGAAAATGAAGACAAATCCATAAAAGGTGACTTTAGCATATGGAAAATAGTTCTCCATTGTCCTATTTTTGACATTACTGACCATCATGGGTGCCGGTGTATTAGTGTATTATGTCCAGTCCTGGAAAATGTCCATTATGTATAACCTGGGCTTGACACTCCAGCCATCCCAGTCCACTTTTTTTTACGTGAGGCATGTCACCACTGAACCCATCCAAAAGAAAGGCTAGTGGGTGACTGAGGAAGCTGACTGTGCTGGGTAAATTTTAAATGACTTTTTTCATCTGAATAGGTTAAGCAGTTGCAATAATAGAGATCATCAAAATAGAAGACCCTTTGAAGTACACTCTCTCAATGGGGGTGTATATCTGGTTAACAATTCATTTTTTGTTTAATCTATATAAAGTGTTAGGTGGGTAAAACCTGTAGACCACCTTTTCTGGTTGACCAGCATAAAATGTTTTCATTTAAGTTTGATGTTGCAGGTCCTACCAGCTTAAACAGTTGATATAGCTTGGAGTATGTTTTCACAGTCCAGCTGATCAGCCTCCTTGACAGAATTGACAGCCATAGCTGGAAATTTTACTATCAGCTTCTGTTAGTTCTATCTTTGGGGTCTCAGTGGGCTGCAGTAAATGGGGAGAGGTCCTGTATTAAACAACGAGAAAATCACAGACTGTTTAATACATCTGTTCTTTTTCTTTTCATTTAATGGTGGATAGTAAGTGCATCTGTAAGGCACCCTTAGCACCCAGTTTCAGTATAACAGCTAAAACGCTCTGTACACTGGTACTGGAGGAAATTGTGTTTATGGCGCCATCCAGTGGCCAGATCTCAAACCATCCAGCGGAGAAAATGTTTTACTTCCAGAAACGTCAGCTGTGTGTCAGGGATCTGACAGTGTTGATGGGTTTGATCAGACTGTCCATACAGACCATAGATATAACGATCGAGCACCTCTCATACTGTTCTAACACAGTAATAATGAATGATGTGAATTACACTAATGTAGCACCAAAAGACTGCTGAGAAACTGTCAGCTTCATGCTTCGGTGTTTTGTTGTTTTATTGTTGCTGTTGTTGTTTATTACAGATTTTAAATTTTTTTGGAAAGGTACTTTTTTTGGAGTATTGAGTGAGAAAGGTTCTTGTGCTCTTATTATTGTTGTAGAAGTATCCGATTATAGTATCCGATTATAGAAGTATCTGATTATAGGCCTGTTTTCACTGACAACATAAAAGCTCTCATTTATGAAAATGAAACTGTATTGTATTGCAAGGAGGTTCACTGAATGGTGGGTCTGGTGTTGTACAGATTTATTGGCACATTGTTGCATTGCAAATGTTTTGTATTTACCTGAGCGTGTACAGCATCAGTGAAAGGACCTCAGTCTGAGAGGGATATTCTAAGAATTTTTCAAATCTGTCTAATTAAACGTTTAAGATATAAGAAAAGCCACTCAAAGCAGTCTGCAGTTTGAGATAAAAAATACCATTTTAGAAAAACCTATAGGCTCAGAATTGTTAAAAAAAAAAAGTAGCAACAAAAACAAGACATCCCAACACAAAGCCTCTAAAAAAGCACTAAAACATCTCTTCATTTGGGTAATTTATCTCAACAATCTAGCTCTGAAATAATTTTGACTTGATTGAATTAGCCTTGAAATATATAATTGATAACAAAATGATCAATGTTGGGTATCTGAATGTGCATCTAAATGCTGACAAAAAAGTCTAGTCTGAAATAAGTGTAAGCAGCTTGGAGTTAATGAAAGAGAAACAATTAAAGCTGAATACAGATAAGAATTCCAAGATTGTTGAAGACAGCGGGGATGTATTCAGTCTTTGTTGTCTGTTCGCTTTCTTATTATCCATTTATAGTGGGATTTGTGATTGGTGGAGCTCTGCAGGACCTTTGTCCAGCAGAGCAGTTTAGGATTTTGGAATAATTTGAGGATCTCTTCAACGTTCTTTCTGTTTCTAAGCTTCTACCATTCTGCTCATGGTGGTGTTACAAGTCCTAAAAGAAATATTTAACCGAAAAAAAAAATCTTCACACATTTTTAGGCTAATGTGACATTGTTTGTTTAAAAGCTATTAGAAGTCTAAATTGACTTCATAATTTATTATTGCAAAACTAAAGAAATGATAGGGAGGCTAAGTGTTTCTGGACTGGCTGACTGTGGAGGTTAATTGTGTAAACTTGACATTTCTGTAAAGTATTTCCTTTATCTTCCCTGTCTCAGTCTTTATTTTCTCTCTTTCCTAGAGTCCTGCTTCTGTTTGACCAGGTTAGATACAAAGGGGTGATGTTTTTTCAACCACTTCTTAAGGGCTGTGATCAGCCTGCACAGTGTGTCCTGCATCTTTTTGTACCTCTCTTGATCTGTTTAAAGTCAGCTGACCTTCCACTTTCTTTTGATGCACAGTAACTGGTTACCACCACTCTACATCTGTTCTCTGTAGAGTGTAATAACTGAGAAATTCATACTTGCTTGTCCCCTCTTTATTTTGATCACGTCTGTGTTCTGTTGTTCTTTCTTTTTTTCTTCTTCAATTCACAGTGTATCAAACAGAGGTGAACTAATGTTGGTTCTAATACACCACGCCCCCCTCAAATAACCACATGACGTTTTTTTTTAAATATACCATGTGGTTCCGAGTAACCATGTTAGGTAGCTTCTAAGATACTTGACTGTTTAACATCTGAGTGTTTAAGGCAATCACATAGAGACAATTAACTTCCAATTAAAATCCAATTAACTGGACTAAGTATTTTAAGCAACAGCTGAATATTCATCAGTGTATTAAAGTGAATGTGTCTTTGATACCAAAAAAGTAAACATTTTTATGGCAAATAAACGTGTTATTTTCATCCAATCCTCTACCTCTGGTTCTCATAATCACATGAGTGAATGCTCAGGAATGACAGATAATATGGAACTGTTTCACTGTATATGAGTCAGTTTATATTATGCTTAATTCTAATGCAAAGGTTTTCAAATACAAGTTTTCAAAATCCAAATGCACACTTTTGAAATGATACAATTCTAATTTCTCTGTGCACAAGGGCACGTGTTGGTAAAGATATTGATACTCTCATAAAGAAAGTAGTCTTGGTATTGGATTTAAATTAAATTTAGTGGTATCTCCCATTCCTGGTAGAAACACACTGAGCTGTAGAGTACTAGTAACTTAATCCTACAGCATGTAACAAAGACATCAAATAATAGAAAACTGAGACAAAGCACTGACAACCAGGAATGTAGGCAATGGAAGTAGAGAACACTAAGAGGGTGAGTAAAGTAACAAAACAGTATGCAAATAGATAATGAAATGAAAGAAGACGAGTTTTACATACCAAGGTTCCATTGACCAAATGGACACAACTGCATCCAGTTCCATACATTTGTTGAGTAACATCACCAAGAGAAATGTGATTAAAACCAATTGAGCCAGTCATTTCATTGGACTATACAATACAAATATATATTGTAATGTTGATGATTTTGGGGCAGTTTCATGAGGCCATACAGGGGAAATGTATATACTCTACAAATGTGGGACGTGAAGGGAGGACCTAAAAGGAATACAACTATTTCTGGGGTATTTACTGTGGACACTGAAAATAATCACCCCCCCCCCCTTTAAAATATTCACCTTTTGTTGCTTTAGAGCCTGAAATGAAGACATATACAAAAAACAACTTTGCCAGCTGTATTTACTGACTGCAGCGTCCTTCACATCAAAGTGAAAGATTTGATTGCAGCAGTTTAGAAAAAATAGAAAAGTCAGAATCTATGAGATGTATAAAGCATCAATCAAAGGCTTTATCAATGACTAGGAGCACAATGAAGTCTATAGTAAAGAAGTGGAAAGTGTTTGGTAATACTAGGACCCTTCCAGGATCAGGCCGTATTTCAAAACTGCATGGAAGAGTGAGGTTACTGGTTCAGAGCGGCCTATGGCAAGTTTGAAGCAGATTTATGTCAAAGATTGGTCACTGTGTGCATGGGACAACAATATCACAAGTGCTCCACAAATGGCTTGTGTGAGAGGGCTGCAAAAAAAGGCACTCCTCAAGAAAAGGCACATTAACTTTCCATTGAGCTTTGCCAAAACATCTTGAAGAATATCGAACTATTTGGCCTCAACACCAAACGATACATGTGTAGGAAAGGAAATATCATCCAAAGAACACCACATCCCCAGTAAAGCATGGAGATGGAAGCATCCTGTTGTGGGGGTGTTTCTCTGCAGCAGGGACTGGGGCACTTGCTAGGATCAAAGGAAAAATGGACAGGGAAAAATGTCATCAAGTTCTTGAGGAAAACCTGCTACCCTCTGTCAGAAAGTTGTCAATAGGAAGAAGAACCACCTTCCAACATGACAATCACCCAAAGCACAGAGCAAAACACCACACAGTGGCTGAAATATGGCCTAGTCAAATCCCAGACTTAAACACTATTGAAAATCTCAGTCCAACAGCAGTCACCATCCAGTTTGAATGATCTTAAACAGCTTCATAAAGAAGAGCTGGCAAATGATACACAGTCTAGATGTGCAAAGTTGGTAGAGAAGTATCCCAACAGATTCAAAGTAGTAATAAAAAAAAGTGATTCCACAATGAACTGACACAATAACCATTTATGTCAGTGATTTTATTATTATTATTATTGTTGTTATTATTATTATTATTGTAGTTATTATTATTATTATTATTATTATTATTAGGATGTTGTTGTTGTTGTTATTGTTATTAATTTGAGCTGTTGCTATCATCTCTAAATCGTTCATTTAGTGAAATATATTATAGCAATTTGCTGCAATTTTACAGAAGTAAATACAGCTGGAAAAATTGATTTCAATTGTTCAATTCAGGCTACAAACCAACAAAATGTGAATATTTTATATAATTCCTATATCCGATGTATAATCATTTAAATACTAGAAAAAGAATGATCTTGTTTTGGAAAGTAAAACCCCTCTTTTGACCCTTTGAGATGAAACAAGTAAACTGTTGTTTAACGAATAATGAAAGTGAACTGATCTTTTGTTCCCTCTTTGTTTGGGCTAATTTGAATAACTGTTTAAGGAAATCCTTTCATTAAACGAGGGGGAAACGCCTCCACCTCCACAGTGGAGTCAGTTAATTTAGCATGCAGGTCTATTCATATTGTAATGAATGCTAAAGTTGGCTAATTGGCTCAGTTAGTGGAAAGATGCTGAACTGTGTGCTGGAACTGGTTTCCACACAGCGCTCTGTTCATCGTTCATGTGTGGAAGACTCAGAGCCACGCCCACAGTGAGGAGCCGTGCGGTCCGATTGGCTAAAGGGAAACCAACCTGTCAGTAGTGCAGAATGCTCTTTTTATCTCCACCCGTTTGCCGCCTCCAGCTGCAGTTGGATGGGAGCCAGGCAGCGTTTTAATGGATTTGAGCTTTTATGGTTGTTTTTAAATGATAGCACCTTTACTATAGCACGTGAACTTCTTGACTTTTGCTCACATCTCTCGAGATATTCGAGATATTAGGATTTTACCGCATAATCTCAGATTAGATAATAGGTCGTAGAAACAAAAAGTAACATTAATAACTTTTAAATAACTATCATTAGGTGAATGACTATGTCCATTATTTTGCTATGACGTTCAACAGTCTACCTTATTGTGCAATGTTCTTATCAGGTGCTAAAACATCATAATGTGCAATATCTTATAATGTGCAAGTCTTACCACGTATCATATGAAGTTTTTCTAAATGGGTGCTGAATCACTTCATTATGTGCAAAATCTTAATAATTGTCTATAGTTTTTATACCCAGCATTTGTGTAGCATTTTTTTCCTACAGATTTTTATTTAGATTTTGTTTAGACTTTATATTTTATATAGTTCTTGTTTCTATATCTCTTTGTGTCTTTTCAGTCTTAACATAAGCAATTTATTCTGGTTTTGGGAATCTGATACTTTACTCCTGCTTTGAATGATTTGGGTGGATGTTTTTATTTGTTTTTAAGGTAAATTTAATTTAAGAATAGATTGAACGCCTCCCTCACCACACCTCTGACTACTAGCCAATCCTGGCTCGGGGGGCGGGGCTTGACTGAAAACGGGTGGGAAAAGCTCTAGTATCAGTGTCCAGTCCCTGAGTGACACGCCCAGTAATTAATGACTGCTGCTCCTTTAGCAGGGACGGAACAGCCCAGGGATTATTTTAACCCTGACTTCGGACCAGATAAGCCTCCACCTGCAGCGACCAGCTGCCTTAAAGCAGAAATGGTGAAACTAAAAAAATTAAAAACGGTGTAATATCAGAATTCATTTAAAGCAGAATCAACAAAGCTACAAACCCACAGTTAGCTTTTCCCAACCAAGAAGAGCCAAAGAAGAAGACTTTTCCCTCTGCAACTGGATTTACTCGTGAATATGAAGCCACGGATTCTGCTGAGCCTTTTTGTGACGCTTGTCAGTTTACGTAAGTATAATTACTGTCATTTATATCACTTATAACCTTTTATACAGTCTATATTTTACATATATTTCATAGGTGTTATGCAATATGAAATACATAGGTCTAATCGAGAACTGATATCATGACATTATTCTTTCATCAGACTGTGTTTAGATGTGTGTTGTTGTGTACAGCTGTGTATAACCTGATTCACATAAAGACTGTTTATGCTGAAGGAAACGTGAACCTGACACCAGCACTCATTACACCAAAAGTGTTAAAAAGAAATAAATTAATAAATAAATATATTTCATATAATGTTTTAGCCCTTTAAATGTATTAATCTGGCTTACATATATATTTTTTAATTAAACTTTATAATAAAACGTAAACGTATTTATTGCTGGTTCTGAACTGGTTCGGTGAATTCATATTTAAGGAAGTCAGTTTAACTTTTTTTAAACCAATGAATTTCTTTACAGAGTATATTAAAGTGGATTGGTGTTTAGCCAAAAATAACCTTAGGTACAAAAAGTTAGACCTGTAGTTAAATTTAAGGCTGTTTGGCTACAACTTCTCCCAAGTGCAGCAGGTCATGTTCCCTGTTTTAGAAAACTCAGTTCATAAGACTTTCCAAACAATGTTATGATAATTAATATTCTGTTTAATATTACCAATATTTTGGTTTGCTTCAGTCATTTGATTCAATCATTTGATTCTGTGTACTTCATCACAAACCAAAACTCCACTGAACTTTTACAACAATGAGTTCATTCAGTCGTGTTCATTTGTGTCCATTAGGACTTAAAGGAGTGTGTTTACTTTAAACTGAACATTTTATTGACTGTTGGTAAGGTTGCCTGATCCTCTGATATCCATTGATCCTGTGATGTTTATTACATTTTCTTGTAACTAAAAATCATGAATATTGAGCATTGACATACGAATAACTGTTACAGACAAATATGAACTGACAAGTATGCTTTCACAGTGAGTTAAGTTGGTAAAAGTGTGGGAGATGCGTATGTTTTTTCTGAGGTGGAACTTTCTGCTGATGGGGGTTGTGCATAAGAATCAGTAGGTTGTGATATCACATCAAACCCAACATTTTCTGCATCAAGGTCTTAGTGGAGCTGCATCTGGGCAGATTTCCCTTCCCTGTGAAAGTCTGACATCCAGAATAAATCTGACAGTGCAAACAAAACTCAAATGAGTGAGTGATATTTTGGACTCGAATATGGACTCCATCATAGACTTGGGCCTTTCTTATGAACCAGAAGCACTTTTTCCCAAATACTGACTTTTATGACAGTCTTTTTATTCATTTAAAAAGGAAGTTGAAATTCTATGAGGCTAGACTTGGGGTTAAAAAGTTTATTTTCAAAAGTATGTTTATTTCTGTGAATCTGGGTGGTGCATATTCTCCTCCCAATACCATAAATAAACAGAGCACTGAGCTGTTGAACAGAGGGAAGTGGTGAGTCCCAGGGAGGAGGAGGGAGACCCATGATCTGATAGAGAAGGGGCTGTGATGACCTTGGGCAGCATTAACCTTTGGGGTCCCCCGCCTGGTCAGCGAGGCAGACCAAGGAAAGGGGGCAAAAAAAAAGAGGCCATAGAGACAATGGTGGCCAGTTCTCCCCACCCCCTTTGACCTGACCCTCACAACCTCATCTCCATAACACTGGCTGGGCCTTCTGGGGAGACAGGCTGGGACTGAAACCTTATTAAAGCTCTGTGTGTACACATACGTGTGTGTGTTAGGGTAACCCCCTGCAGCTGCCAATGACTGTGTCCACACCTCTCCACTCCTGATGGGTCTCCCTCGATCCTCCAGCAGCCCCACTGGATCCCTCTAAATAAGACAAGACACCCCTCTAGCTAATCCACAAGGCCACAATAGAAGTGAATCAGGTCAGTGCACTCTGCAACAGAGCTGGGCGGGCGATGTCTCTATCTCCGCTCTGGCTTAAGGTAATCCTTCAGGGCTCTCCCCTGCTGAAGGTACAATTATGAGCCTGAGGTGTTGAGCGTATCACTGCATTGATCTGTGCAGCTAATCCCTTCCCAAAGCCTTTTCCTGTAGGGAGACGTGTGGAAACTATATCCCTAGACATGAAGCTGCAGGAACTTTATTTAGTATTAAAACTCTGCATTTACATCTTCTGTATTAGAGCACTTGAAGGTCCATGTTTCTTATGGAAAAGTCAAGGTTACTTGACAGCCTTCAGGAAAATGTAATTTGGACATTGTAGTTGTAGTCATAACTTGGATTTCATGGAGATCTTTAACCTCCAAAGTGAAGAGCAAGTTACTGTTTACTCTACAGTGTATTGAATAGCAGTATTGTAGGCAAAGAGGGATATGGTTCTTCACTTTGAGTGGATGATTTTTATGGTGAAGATTCTTATTAAGAACCATTATTGTAAATTAGATGTGCAATGTTCTATACCAATAAATGGACAGACTCATAAATGGACAGACCTTAACAATAACTTGGAGTTATACATCACATAAGGTCTGCTTGTTTTTGAGAAATAAACCTTAATATGCCAGATGTTAAAGATCATCTTTCCTAGAACCATGCATCCAAGCCAGGAGTGATGTACGAACGTTCAAGACTGAGATCCTGTGTGTTGATAAATCTGAATTTATCAACACACAGGATTCACTTGGTAAAGTGGAGTAAAGCACATGATATCTAGAGCTACTCAGAGTACTAAATTAGCGGATCACTTGGTATATTGAGAACTGACATATTTTAAATGGGTTTATGGAAACTAAAGTGTTTTGTAGCTGACAGCATCAGGAGAATATGTTTGATGTTGTATATTTCCTTATAATATTCTTATTTAAATATCACAGAACACAGACAGTTAGGGATGATGGGATCGAAGAACAATGAAAGCAGATAAAAACACCTTAACAAACCCATAGAATAGTATTTCACTACATCTGCTGTGTCATAAAGATCATTATATATGACAGACAATAGTGATGAGCTGCTGCTTGTATCAGTCAAGCCCAATGCAGGAACCTAGTTGCTGTAGGTGTTTAGTGTTGGACCACCATAGAGGTTGTAAGTGATCACATTTTCTTAGTATTGCCTTATTGGTCTTTGTTGATACTAATTTGTTTGTTTTTGCCCTTAGTGAAAAAGCTGCATGGCTCCAGGACTCTTGTCATATTCTTCATCAAACCCTGTTTAAACAATTAGCCCTTGTACCATGGTAATTTAGCAGTAGATTAGCAGTAGCTCGTATGGTTCAGGTTAACTTCTATGATCATTTTTGACCCAAACAGTGTTCAGGCACACCAATACTGTGAATAAAATACAGATTCAGGGATGACACATTATTTCTCACTATCTAGGTGACAGATGCAGAGGCCTTCTCAAAGGAGAAGGACAAAGCCCTACTCAGGGAAATCCATTCCTATTTTCTAGCTAATAATAAGTGAAACTAACTTTGTAGCTAAAACACAGTATTTTGTTTTGAAGAGGCTCTTTAGTTTCCCTTGGTTTCAATTTAATGGGCCTGAGGCTTCATGGAAACCCATGTCCCCTCTGTTGACCTACAGCCCAGTAATTAAAGACTCGGGGCCAAAGCCATGTGGTGTGCTCCTACTCCAACAGGAGAATATTGCTTATTGATTCTAGCTTAAGGTTTGTGGTTTGACGAGCCTTTAACAAAGAGAGTGTTCACCATCCAATACAATCCAATTTACAAATGCATTTTACCTTTATACCACCGAGTGCCATACCAATCAGTTACCATAGCCTGTATAAAAATGAGAAAAAAATCCCTCATTGTTTAGGTTAATATGTTTGTTTTGTAGGCTCTAATGACAATAAAGTGAAAGAAAGTACCGAAATACTCATATTGTTCTGAGGCAATATACACATAAACAGTTGGGCCCCATTAAAAAGGAGTGATGAACATGACACAGATTTGATTCCTAGTTCATTTGGAACTGGTGGGCTGTTTAGATGACTTTGAACTTGGCATGTGTCAGCTAATGACGATCAGCTCTTAAACAAAAGGTATCTGTGACCTTCCTAATGGCAACACAAAGGAGTGTTTGTGCAGTATGCTGATAAAGAGCCTGTGGTGGTCACAGTCAGGGATAGTTTAACTCCCATTACAGAGACAAAAGAAGGAGTCGTAGGCTGCTTCGTTTAAGGGAGCCCTGCACGTCCCCTTTTCCTCCCCACTTCTTTACAATTCCTCCCCCAAGGTTCTTATTCAGCCATTGTTTGCGTTGCAGCTCCTGCTGCAATTGTCAACATAATGGACAAAAAGGGGAGGGAAAGGAATTTGTGAATGTGCATATGCATTTGGAATTCTGTTCAAAGGCTTGTAACACATTTTGTAAGCAGAAGCCACGTTTGAATGACTCTCAAGCCTTTTCTGGTTTTGTGGTGTGGGGGAGGCCCATAAAGGCCCATAATGAGCTTAAAATCTCAATATATACTCTACATATCTTACAACACATAACTCTTTGAAGTGTGTTCTACAATGCATAATTAACTCATGATCCAATGTTACATAGATACGAATTCTGAAAATGTAATATAGTTCACATCTTCACTTGGTGGTCCAAAATAAGGAACTGTGAGACAGCATGCAGTTTGGTTTGATGTTTGTGTGATAACTTCATTGAAAAGTGTTCCATCAAACTTCTATAATAGGTTCCAAGTCTAGCAGTAGTTGTAGTAACTAAATAGAGTAGAGCCCCAGATAATACTGGGCCTTTACTATTTGTCTAGCTTGCTTCGTTCCCATGTGCATGCTTTTACTTGATAGAAAAATAGAACAAGGTTTGAAATCAGTGAGGGGATTTGCTTATGTTTGTCTTATCCTGGGTGTCCAGACCCTTGGCCTGGGGGATGAAGAAGCTTAGTCTAAGGTCTGGCCACCACAATAGCTGTGAAGTTCAGGGCCAACTCCAGCTGGAGACAATAGAGTGAAGGGTGGGGGTGAGGGGTGGGGGGAGTCAGATAACTGAGGTGACTGGACACAGACTGTCCATCACAAACGCGCCAGCACTGATCCACTCAACCAACACTCTCATGACCTCTCAGGGTCTGGGGCCAGAACCAAAGGGACAAGAATGGATGAGTTGCTCCTTCTGCTCTGGACACACCCACCCCAACCTTCACTTCAGAACTCTTTGGCCTGTTCTTTAACTGTGATTGAAAACAAACTTATACTCATATATAAGCTATTAGCACAGGCTAGACGCTTTGGCTTGTGAAAGGATAGGGTAACTGAATTTTATTGCTGATCTTTTTGCAACTGAGGATAACATTGCAAGAGATCTTTAAAATGTGTACATATATGACAGGCATTGGATTATCTGGGTTAAAAACAGATGGGTAGCAATACATATGGGGAACAACTTCATGAGCCTTATCATAAAGAATCCTTGTGAATTAAGCATTTGATTTTAAAACAGAAAGTTACCTGCTTAAGATGTATGAAACCCTACTTAGATTTAGCATCCCTGTCCTCACAGCACCATGTGGTGTGTTTATGATGACTAACTTATTCATCTTGTGACACAACCTCCCTTCCTTAACAGGGTCCCCTGAATTATATTGTTAGCACTGGGGGGCTGGGCTGGGCTGAGTAGGGGTCAGACAGCAAGCCCTTGTAACAATGCACAGCTGAGCCAGGCCTACCCCCTTCTACATCTGCTGAGTGAGACACCACATCACAATAGAAATGAAGGGAGACTTCCCTGATGTGCCCTCAAAATGTATGTGTTGTGAGAAACTATTTTCTGTTTGAGTGTAGCTTGTTCTTAAAATATCTATGACAAACACTAAATCTAGATAGACAAAATCAAATCTTCTCACTGTAGTCAAGGATCCCAACTGTTTTATGTTTATTATTGTAAATGAGATATGTGAGGCTCTATACCAATACATCTCATAAATGGACAGACCTTAACAATAACCTGAAGTAATACATCACAGAAAGTCTCCTTGTTATCTAGAAATAAGCCGTATATGCCTGATGTTAAAGCTCATCTTTCCTAGAAATGCTCATCCAAGCCAGGAGTGATGTAGGAACTTTTAAGACTGAGACCCTGTGTGTTGATAAATCGGAATAAATGTTGGTAAACTGGAGTATAGCGAAGGATATCTAGAGCTGCTCAGAGTGCTAAATTAATGGATCACTTGGTGAGAACTGACGTATTTTAAATGGGTTTATGGAGACTGAAGTGTTTTGTGGTTGACAGCATCAGGCGAATATGTTTGATGTTGTTTAAAATGAAATAAGGCAGGTGCAACCTAAAGGTTCCAGTTATCAGGGCCATAAAGTGAGTGAAGTGCATATGGGTTTGGGGGTTAGTCGTGTCCAGATAACAGATGCTGCAGATTGCTAATTCAGGGTCTCAAGTGCAAGTTCAAGCACAGATTTGCTCCTTAATATTCTCCCTCAGTAACAGCTAGGACAGAGGCAGTGGCCATATCCCAAGGTCATTTTAGGGCATTAGGGTGGACGTGAGTCTGGGGATGTTCCTGTGAAAAGGAAAAAGAAAAGGAAAAACAGCCGTGGTGTAAGAGTTGACACTGAGAAGGGACCAGGGTGAGCCGGTGGCATGGGAAAGTCACCTCCAAGTCAGAGTGAAAGGAAAGTGGGGTCTGGGTGGGGGGTATGGAAGGGTGGGGGTTTGCATAAGTAGGGGCAGATGGCCCAATCTGAGAGAAGAGCTGATGGTTCCTGGTGGTTGATTGCATTTTTTAGGGAGTTGGAAAAGGGAGTCGTCACAGTGCTTTTTGTCATCAGGGTGGGCTTACTCAAAAGTGGCTCCTCTAACTTGACCTCATAACCTCATAACCCTCACTTGTCTTTGGGCCTGCATCTGCCTTTGTGACAGACCTTTTTGGCTCAGTGGCTACATAGCATTTGGCCCTATTGTTATAGGCAAGTTTAGTTTAGTGATACAAAAGACAGTCCAGTTTGGAATCTGAAAGATCTACTCATAGGCCCTTAGGGCTTATACACGTTCCCCTTTTTATAAAAAATAAAAATAGAAGAAAATTAATGAGATAAAACACTGGCATTACTGATTCTGTGTTTTGTTCCAGTTTATCACTGGCAGTTAAGCACTAGCCTATTTGACTGCAAAATACTAGGAACAAATTCATTATATTCATCAGGTCTCACCTTTTGAGGTTAATGCTATACTTGCTATAATGATCACATAATAATAATCAAAAAGGAAGAATGAATCTTGCCTTTGATGATTAAAAAAAATATTGTTATCATAGAAAATGGAAAAGTGGGAAAGTAGCTCCACCCATGTCATCATAAATAGAATATAATCTCTATATAACTCATCTATAAATAGATCATCTCTGCTATATTCATGGTAAAATATTTCTTTGGTAAAATAAAACTTTGTAGGTCAAAGCCAACATCTATCCACCACACAGTCCCTCTTAGTTCTGACCAATGCTTTTACTTTCTCATGTTCAGGTGTGTGTTATGGCTCGGAGCTAGCATTTTTGCTGGAGCCCAGCGATGTTATTGCTGTGCGGGAGAGACCCCTCATGCTGGACTGCAAGGTGGAGGGCGAGGGTCCCATCATCGTGACGTGGCTTAAGAATGGAGAACCTGTGCCCACAGGGGGTGGCACACGGGCCAAAATTCTGTCCAATGGTACCCTGTTAATCCGCAGCTTCCAGAAAAGACGAGATGGAGATGCTACTGATGCTGGAGAATACCACTGTGCTGCACAAAATCACTACGGAATGCTGGTCAGCCGCAAGGCCCGAGTCCAACTCGCATGTAAGTGGAGTGGAGCAGACTTATCTATAGATGTAAAAAAAAAACTGTACAGAGCATTGCAATTCTTGTGTGTGACTCAACAAAGATATAGGGAGACCAGTTCATCTCTTAAAAGAGCAATCAGAGACTATATATTTCAGTTTCTCATTAATAACTATATAACTTACATATTTGTTTTACTGTGTAATGTATAGTAGTTACTGAATAATAATTAATTAGAGTAAAATGAGAATGACTTACAGTATGCATAGCCCATCAGTTTAAGAGTCTAAGCAGCACTAAACATCTGATTCCATGTAAATAATGTGCATTTTACCAAAATATAGGACTTTCCATATCACACATGCTAATAGGATACTTTATATGTGTATATAAAAGCATGTTGCAAGAGTCTTTCCAGGCACTGTAAAAAATGAAATTATATGTGCCTGCACATATTATGCATAAGAGCCCTACCCTCTTGTTGTGTGGCCTCCTCTGTTGCACCCCTTAGCCCAAAAAAACAAGATAATCCAAATTCTGATTGTCGATAGGAACCTCTCCTAGGTTTCCATGGCAATGCTCTCCCATTTGGGGGCTACCTCTCCTGGCGCTCATTTATTGATTATGCAAATGAGCTGATAGAGCCTGCATTCTATACTCTCAGCACCTATTCTGGAGATATATATAAATATATATACAGCCATGGAAGACAAAAAGAGGCCGCATCATTTTTTTTCCTGATTATTGCTTTTGTAATTTTTGGGAGTGTGTCTGTTTTAAATGTGCATGTCACTTTTGTTTTACCTGCTATTTACCACACTTGATTCAAAATTCCAAACAAAAAATGTATAATAAAATAACATATAAATAATTTATTATACCTTGGAAATGTCAAACTACATAACACACAAAACTACACTTTTACAATTATTTTACATTTGCAACAATTAAAATAGTAACGTTAAAAGCAGGGTGTGTGCATGTGTTAGCTCTGTTTCATCCCATTAGAAACTGAATCAGGAGTGAAGCTGCTGGAATACAGCACATAGAAAAGCTGCTCTACAAACACCACTGCACTTACAACACATATGGAGGCGTTTCTTATTTTTTACACAGCTCACACTGTAATAGTTCAGAAAAGAATAGCAACCTGTGCATTTCATTTTACACACACACGCTGCTGCAAATTGTGCAAACAGTGAACAGAAAAAAAAGGGGAAAGTGGTCTCTTATATTTTTCCGTGGCATATGAAGCATATGATCAAGCATAAAGCAAAAAAACCATAATAACTTTGAGAATAAAATTAACCATTTAAAGTTTGTCTTTACACATGGAAAACAGCCATTTTTGCATTTTAATTTAATTTTAACTTTTGTTTTGACATATGGTCTACCTAAAAGCAAAAATATTTTTTTTTGCATTTTTGTTTCACATTTTAAGCACATTGTAAAACAAGCAAATATATAGGATATTAAAACTGGAGTATGCACCATGTTTCAGTAGATTTTTTAATGTAATCTAAAGAAACAACTAAAAATATAAGCATTTAACACACTGTAAATTATTTTAAAAAGTTAGAAAACAAGATGGCGTGCACGTTTTCAGTTTATTGAACTTCAGACAATAAGTTCACAGAATATAAGGTGCAGAATTTTGTTATGTTAACTTATTATTAGAAGTTGAAGTAACTCTGTATTTTACGACATCCTGTCCACTCCCTTTTTTATGGGGCCCATATCTTATTTCTTGTGTTTTTTAAAATAGAATAGTATAATATAATACAGAAACCCTGTTAAATTTTCACTATTCACCTCCTGTCTATACTGTCTGGTAAGGCACAACTTAGGGCAGCCAGTCAGAAAAGAGGATGATTGCATATATTATACATAAATCTAGAGGAACAGAACAAGGGTTGAAGAGAGGATGAAAAAATGTTATTTAAAAATGAATCTTGTTTTTAGTGAGTAAAATTGGAAGAACATAATAACTGGAAAAATAAAAAACAATTAAATGAATTAATAAATTGATTGAGCAAATCCCTTTGACAGTGTCATCTGAATTACATTTTAATTTTTTGTGCACACATGTCCAGATAGGTAGCAAAGGGAGTAATAATGATTTAACTGTGTGTATCTTCGCTCCTGACTGTCCCACATAGCCCTTCCTAAGTTTCACACCCACCCAGAGTCTATGACAGTGGAGGAAGGAGGGGTAGCTCGTTTCCAGTGCCAGGTGAATGGCATTCCAGAGGCTAATATCACCTGGGAGAGAGATCGCATGGCTATCAGCACATCAGATAACAGGTAATATGGAGACTCATATCGGATATTTGCCCTTGTTTGTGTGTGCCACATCTATCTCCAGCTTTCACCCTCCACTTTCAGGTACACTCTACTCCCCATGGGCATCCTGCAGATCACAGGGACGAAAAAGTCTGATGCTGGAGTTTACCGCTGTGTAGCCATCAACATTGCTAACACCCGCTACAGCCATGAAGCCTACCTCAACATCACTGGTCAGTGACTGCTGCATCATTTAGAGTTGTCATGTTTGGGATAAATCAAGTAGCTTATGACCTCATGACATTGCTCCTATACCTTTGGGTCACTCTGGGCTTGATAGAACAATAATTATACAACTCCTTCTTGAAATGCTGGCAAATGATTGATGTAAAGTCGCATGCTAATTATTTTATGAAGGCTATAGTAGTGATTACCTGAAATGCCATGATGTTAAATGTCATACTGGATTCAATTCCACCAGGTTACTATTGTGTAGCAGAACTACAGCCCTGAACTCAGCATCTTATTTTTTTACACCATTTTCTACCAGGAGGAGCTCCACGCATTTACAAGGAACCAGTCATCCTGTCTGGCCCCCAGAACCTCACCATCACTGTCCATCAGACGGCCATTCTGGAGTGTATTGCCACTGGAAATCCCAGGCCCATCGTGTCTTGGAGCAGACTGGGTTAGATTGGACACAGTTTCAGTCAAACTGATAAAGTTTTGTTTTTTAGACATTCTGTGATTCAAAGGACCTCTCGTCTGACAGTTTTATGTTTGTTTTCAGATGGGAGATCCATAGGTGTGGAAGGTATCCAGGTTCTGGGCACAGGGAACCTGATGATCTCTGACGTGTCCCTGCAGCACTCTGGAGTGTATGTGTGTGCTGCCAATCGTCCCGGCACCAGGATGAGACGTACCGCTCTGGGCAGACTGGTAGTGCAAGGTAAGCCACCTCAGTACACACACTCAAAAACATTACAGATATGAAAACATCAACTACAGCAAAATGATGAGAAGCAGATGCTTTCATGTATGTGCATCACCCTTCAGGTCATTTAGGGGTATCCTATGTTTAAAACAGTGGTTATTGTTTAATACCACTTCCATCTGCTCTCGGCATCACACTTCACATGATACACTTAAAATTAAAAATAAAAGCACCAAAAGGATTTATTGGGAGCAAGCCCAGTGAAGAACCACCCTTACCTCCCCAAAGAGCCTTTCAGTGGATGGTTCTTTAAAGCTGTCATTTCCAACCCTGGTCCTGGAGGCCTCCTTGCTCTGCACATTTTGATGTTTTCAGGACGTCCAACACACCTGATACAGCTAATCAACTAATTAACAAGCCTTTTCTGAGCTGCAGTTGGGTTGTGAGAGCAGGAAAACACAAACACATGCAGGGCAGGGATGTTCAGGATTAAGGTTGGGATTTACTAATTTAAAGAATCATTTTTGTAAATGAGGTGTGTGCATGCAAATGACCTTTTTAAAGTTTAAATAACCTCTGCATAATGTAAATGTTATGTATATATTAGGTTTTTTCCCCTGTAACCATATCCAAGCTAAGAACCATCAAGAGCTGTTTTTATGAGTGGACTTTTGGGTGGCTGATACATCTCCAAGATGACAAGTTGAGTTTTTTAATGTATCCTATGAAATGTCTTTAATCAGCACTACTTGCGTACATATGGCATGATCTACGGCAGCTGAAGCTACTCACTGAATCAAGAGTGCTGCTTCCTCATAACACAGACAGATGCACATGACAATGAGAGGAATGTGTTTGTGTGTGCAGCTAATGAGGATAGAACCTCTTTGGGTGTACTGATGACTAGGCACCAACCAGAATTGGATTTGAACATGGCTGCTGAAGTCTGATAGGTCAGGAGCATGTGAGAAGTCAATATGCGGGCTCTCTGTTTCTCACCTTTGCCCCTGGCCACAAGGGAAGGGGGCTTCTTCCCTCCTCCTTTACACCCATGGTGTGAGACCCTTGACTAGCATTTTTGGTAATTAAGCGCTGATAGTACTGTCCAGCTGGACTTGATGGTGGAGGGGTACAGCATGGGTAATGGAGTCTGCCATTAGGAGCCTCCCCCCCAGCCTCCTGGTGACATAGCTCATCTATCACCTTGCTTCTGTCTATATGCTTAGCTTACTCGTATTTCTCCATGGCATTACCTCTTCTAATTGGATATCTTCAGGCTTGCCTGACATTGTGTTAGTAAACATCATAACATGGCTGTTAGTGGTCAAAGAACAGAAACTGTTATGTATAATTTTATTATTTTATTACAAGTAGGTATAAATCACTACCTTTTATACTTGAAAATGTTCCGGTTATAATGATATAACATCAACAAGAGAGCAGAAGCTGCATTTTTATAACACTGAAGGAAAAGAACAAAATTCCTCCCTTAAAATCAACAAATAGCACGTAAAATACAATAGGTAATGGGTTATTTTGTATTGTACTGTACTGTATTGTACTGTGTTAGAAAACAGTGACTTTGTAACGAAATCCATTCTTGATGTAGTTTAGTACAAGTGCCAGAATGAAATTTGACTCTATTATCTGAGAAAACCTAAGACTGTGTGGTGTAAAAATGATCCTTTTAAGCAAAATCTATCTGTTAAAACCCTTTCTCCCATCAAGGCCTATTTCCCAAGTGCCTATTTTTGACCTGATCAATCAATACTTCCCCCTATCAGTCTTATACAAGAGGTTTGGCATTGCAGTCATTGGGGAGTAATCTTTAATATATTCATTAATTTATTGATTTGCTTTTGGGGAAACAGCAGAACAAAGAGCTTATGAGTTTCCACCAAAATGGGATAATTTTAGGATAAGCCATCCCTGAAGCTTGGGTCATGCCAAAAAGATACTGTGTTAAACCCAAACAGCTGGGGAAAAACAGACTGTCCTCTACTGACTATTCACAACTTACAATTAGAAACACTTTCCAAAGGTTTTTCAGTTAATTTTAATGACCTGGACTTTTTTTTCTGATGACTTGTATTTGACATACTTCTAAAAGTGTACATTAATTATTAATTGGTTAGTAATTTGTAAATTCACATCATGCCAACTTATTGCAGACACATTAAAATTAGGTAACAGCAAACTCTGTTCCAATCAGCATTAGCTCAAAGTGATGGAAAATTAAAGTAAAAAATGGTGATACAAAATATATGTCAGTCTGAATGGAAAAAAATGCAGTAGGCCATGAGCCAAATATTTAATTCTCATTATCGCTCCATAGGGAAAAGAAACCAATAAAACTGTGGCTGCGCTGTAGTAATCATACATTTTTCATATTAATAAGCCATATTATGAACCACCATCAACATTCTTGAAATTTCAGCTCACCAGCACTTTTGCCTAACACATTTTTTAAAAGATTTCTGACCTTTTTTGTCTGCACATTCAAAATAATTAAGTAACATTAAGTACACTTTTGGCCAAACACTGGCCAAATCATTTAAGATATTCTGTGAACATTTGCATTTCAATTAATGACATATCAGAGTAGCCGAAGGTTTCCAGCACCTAATAAATGGCCTGTGTGACCATCTCTTTGTAATGAAGGTTGTTATTGTAATTGTAAGTAACCAACATTAGAAAAACTGCCAATTTTGCCTAGGGTTTTACAGGTTAATAAAAATAATAAGCGGTTTGAGGCTGTGTCTCACACTTGCATATCAAAAATATACCTTGAACTGGAAGCTACTTTTGAAATACTCAGTACATTAACAGGATTCAGCTCATGTCTGTGTGTATCATGAAGGATTTGACCCAATCACTCCAGTTATGCAATTTTATATTGTTCGATACTATAACAAATCCCAGTCAAGTTCAAAAATCATGCTCAGGTTAATGTCTTGCATGATTCTTTGCATTTGTGGAGTCCTAGACAGGGCTCCACCCATACACCTCTCTGTCTCTGACCCACTCAGGAGTTTTGGTTGAAACAGATGCAGGAGGAGCAGAAGGGAGGACAGTGGTCACAACAGAAAGGCGTGTTTTTGTTATTTGTGCAACGTTCGACCACCTCTGACCTCTGACCTGTCATTTCTCACCTCTGACATTGACCCAGCAGCTGCTGGGGAGAGAGCGGTCGAAGCAAAGCAGGGGAGGGGAGGAGTCTGGCCTGACAGACAGCCGATGAAGGGTGGAGTCAAGCAGAACTTATGACTCCCAAATGAGAAAGGAAGACAGCTCCCCCATGCCTCAACCCCCATACCTCCCTCCACAGCAGAGGGGTCAGTTGTTCTCGTCACAGCTGGTGGTCAGGCATAGGGAGGCGAAGTTCAAGGTGGGGGGGGGGGCGGTTACGGGGCTTTGTGTTCAAGCACCCCTTTATCTCTTCTTATTTTGGGGTGAAAATTTTCATATGAAAAATGATAGCAGAATCATTGAAGGGCTTTAATATGCAGATCCAGCAGCTGCCAGATCGCCAGAGGGGTTTTCCCAGAGCCAGTGGGAAAAAATTCTCTGACTAATATTTCCATATATGGCATTAAGTCCTGAGCGGTGAACATACACCATTGAATATAACTTTTATTTAACTTATATTTATAATATTAGATATTACAAGTGTCCAATTTAATATAGATACAAAGACTTCATATATTTACATAAACAATTCTCTGTTTGAAAAATGGACTAATAAGCTTTTTGTCCTTTCTTAAACTGATATCTTTCAAAGGCTTTTAAGTTACAGATGCAAATCGATGTTATTATAATTAGGAACATTTTCCCTGTAATTTTAACACTTAAAAGATACACATTTTGCATATGACAATAATGATACGTATACCTCTGTCATTTCCTCATTTTGTAGCAGCTGTTAGACAAGACGGTTATTTTACCTGAAGAATAAAAAGCCAAACTGCATGAAGATAGACCTGCTCATTGTCAAGGTCAGGCCTGGGACCTTGCTCACAGGTTGACTGATCAATACTACACTATGGATTGGTTGATGTGAGTGTGTACTGAACCCGTGAAGAGACGAATGGCTGTAAAAGCGGACAGCAATCCTCCAAAAGGTTCTCTCATTTGAATTTACACTGAAAGTGGGTTTTCGTAATGTCAGGAAGACACTGAAAAATAAGAAGAACAACACATGTACATCCTGGCCCAACAGTCTGCATAATGTATGTGTTTATTGCAGTTTTATGTTAGTCACTCAAACGTACTGCATTCATTTAGAAGTATGCACAATAATATCTGAATCGTATCAGTATCGGCAGATAATTGTTTAAAAAATTAACAGCTTCAGACAGATTTGCTTCATGTTTTTATTTTACACCAATAGAGCAGACTGTGTATCGACACAGGTCTATAATCCCTTCATTATATTACTTGTACTGCATTTGTAACAAAAATACATTTTATCAGAAATTAATATTATATATTCTATGAGACTAATTCAGGTGAATATAGTTCTGGATCATTATTTAGCGTCATCAGCATCGGCTTATATGTACATGGAAAAAATTGGATATCAACCTTAGCCCACTACTCACATCCATACTAAGTGGGTGCATCCCCATTCATCACCAATATCAGACTTGTATAAACATATCAGTAAACTTGGATAAACCAGACTATGCAGAACCAGAAAATAACACCCAGAACTAAAACTACCACCTATGGACTCCCATGGATTCCCACCCTTATGAATATACTCTCAGAATTCATTCTGTCTTTCTACTTTTCACCGAAGCTTGAGTGTGAAGTGTTCTTTAGGGATATAGGGGAAAGTGTGATTTAGTGGATTAACAGGCTCTCTTCCAACTCGCAGGGTTTTGTCTGGAGTAACACATTCTATTCTGGCCCACAATGGTCTCATCATGCATACCCCACTGCCCACCCCTCATAATATCACCAAAGCCTCTACCCCAACGAGCTTAATATGTAGCATCTTTCAGATTTTGTTTCTAAATTGTAATTTAAGCAAAGACTTAGTACTATTAAGGCCTGTATCAGTTTATTTTTTAATAATCATGTATCTTTTTATGGGAACAGTTCACCTGTCTAGTCATTTTTCACCCTAAAATCTTGGGTATGCACATTTGAGCAAAAATAATAAATAAATAATTATAAATAACCAATAAATAATAATAAATAACTAAAATAGATGAACGAATACAGTGTGTTTGTAGGACTGGATGTTTAGGGCTCAGCTCATCACTTTACAACCTGGGGCCCCGTTGGCCCTAAAGATCCATGCCTGCATTGATGAATGGTCTTCCATTGAAATAGGCTTCCCTTTGACCCATGACCTCTCACACCTCCATGGACCCCTTCCAGACCCTCTTCCCAGGCGTGTGGAGGTTCTGGGGTGTTGGGTAGTCTGGTGGGAGTTTGTTTTTAGCTGATGTCAATAGATCAATGAGATGCATGGTGCAGCGGTCTGGAGAGCTCTACATATATGCATGGCTATTGTGTGACCATTGAATGGGTGTCATGCAGAACGGCGAAATCCACATCTGCCCCACTGAGCAGCCCATATGGGTTACTCAGCAAAACACACCAAGTTGAGAGACATAATTTTAAGTTTAAGATCAAATATTTGAATATTTGAGTGTGGCTGATGTGTTGTGATGAGGGAAATATCAGGTCTTGACATGGATTCATGTTGTCCTTTATGCAAAGCTGAGGCATCTCTGGTTGTTCAGACACAAGCACTTGGCTTTGGCTTTGAAATCGACTGAAATCTTAAATACAAGACCATAATTCTCTGTATCGTCAATGCTAAATCTTCTCATAAAGCTGACCTTTTTTCTGTAGATAAGTAGATGTGAAATAAAATGTCAGTATCTTCTCCCTGTTCCCTTCTCTGTGTTCTAATTAGTGTCCTCCTTCTTTTTCCATGTTCTGCCATAATTTTCGCTCATATTTAACTCCCTCATGTTCATTCATGCTTTGTGCCTCCTGTCCCTCTGCACAGCTCCTCCTGAGTTTCTCCAGTGGCCGCAGTCTGTGTCTAAACCAGCAGGGGGCAGTGCTGTGTTTACCTGTGTAGCTCAAGGAGTTCCTGAACCTCACCTCATATGGCTGAAGAATGGCAAGATCCTCACACCTGGAGACAACGTCAAACTCACCAACAACAACAGGTGAACACAGGCTTATTGTTAATGTCCAACAACATGCAGAGAAAAAGTCATTCATGCCTCTGTTTAAATCAGTAGATAAATTACAAAAAGTGTAAAAACGTGTCAGAACATGGTTGTATGTCATATTAATTGCATAAAGGCCCCTGACAGGCTTCGGCTCATGATTTTAATGTTTCACCACAAGATGCCAGTCTAATCTTGCTTTATGTTTTATTCAAATGTAACATACTAGTTACTGAGAAAAATCAACTTCTACTTTTGTTTATCAGGTAAGATATAATAAACCTTTATTAGTCCCACAAGTGGGAGTTTTAAATACAGTAATAAATTAGTGCACCATGCACAGGAACCAGTACAAAAACATTTATACAGTTATATTTTTTATGGAAATGTAGCTGAATTTACATTCATATTTATGCTACAAAATTAGTAAATTTTCCGTAATAATTTGGAAGTAAACTGCATAAAAAATCATATTGCCACGAAAAAAGCTGAAAAAATTTGCAGGTTCCACATTATTGTGGAGATTTCCGCATAAAACTATCAGTTAGGTTCTCAGAAAAAATCAGTGTGTGACTGAATCCGCGACTCCTGAGCCGCGTAAAACCGGGCGTTACTGTACACTGTATATTATAGTATAAAAGAGCACACTATACAAATACAAAAATACAAATATAGACATTTGTGTAGCATATATAAATATAATGTATATACATACATATGAATATAAACCTATGTATGTCTGTACACACATCAGCGTCCCCATTGTTTGTTGATCTGTGATAATATGGTCATTTTTCAAGCTTACAAAAACAGTTTGCATTGAGCTATCCTATTTGTATTATGTATTCTAAAAACTTTGATGCAATTCTGTCTTATTACAGCACCCTGGCAGTTACTCGTATCACGTCTGAAGATGAGGCCATCTACCAGTGCATAGCTGAAAACAGTGCAGGCACCAACCAGGCGAGCGCTCGCTTGGCTGTGTCTCTGGCTAAAGAACTGCCCGACTCTCCTCAGGGCCTGAAGGCCACAGCTCTGTCCAAAACCACCCTGCAGCTCTCCTGGATCCAGCCTCCAACAGAGGTTACTGACAGCATCATCGGATACGTGCTGCACATCCGCAAAATTGGAGGCGAGTGACTTATTCACTTTTTGCTGCTTAAATCCTAGATTTTTGAAAGCTATTTTACACATTTTACACATCACTAGTTGTAGTTTGGTAACATTTTTTCATCTGAAAATTGATTTAAGCTCATTAAAGTTAACAAAATTATATATTTTAGCAAGTTTTAAATATCAAGGCTAGAACTGCTCAATCATGGCAAGTAGGAAACTATGCATTTTACTGAAATTCAAAATGTAAATGGGCAATTTCCTTTCCATGGTTTATTTCTATAAATGTTCTTAATATATATTTGTGGAAGCTTCTTAATATATATTTGACTAAACCATGATTACAGAGCCAGACAGTAAAGAGCTGCAAGAAGCTGTCAGCAAGACCACCTATCAGCATGACCTCACCAACCTTGAGCCTGCCACAACTTACTCCATCTACCTGAAGGCCTACTCACCACTGGGGGCCAGTGAAGAGTCCAGCACTGTTATTGCTACAACGCTAGGGGGCGGTATGTAGCTGTGCACTGACTGTAAATTAACTTGATACTTTGTTGAGACTGGTTGTTGCTTGTTATGAGGACACTGTCTTACCTAATGCCCCAAGTTTCTCTCCCAGCATACTCACTCATCAGTCATATATTTTTGCTGTTGCACAAAACATCAAAAATGTAACTTTTAATGTGGATCACAAGAATTAGTAATAAAGTTTTATTACTATGTTTAATTGTACCATTTCATTTGTGCTTGCAAATTATGTACGTAAAAGTAAATAACTGCTAAAATGTAGATACAAGATATATACATGTATATACACTTTGCATTTGCAAAACAATGTGATTTACACAATTTGTCATTCACATAATGAAATTACATAGACAACAAAACCTATTTAACATTTTAATCAATATTTCCATATTAGTATAAATATATTTCAGTATTAAATATTTCATTAATACATTCATTCATTGCATTCATTCATTTATCCAGTTTATGTAGCTTTTAGCCATTTTCAGAATCACAATTTTTTGATTCAACGTTTTTGACACCTTCATTTCTTCATTTAAATCATTCAGTTTCTTTCTTTCTTTCTTTCTTTCTTTTTCTTTCTTTATTTCATTCTTTTCTAAATGTTCAGATATAATGTATTGTAGCCTATGTCTTCCTGTCCTCTCTCTGCCCTTCAGTAAAGTCTGTTCCTAATATTTTCTGTCCTTCCATATGTTTGAACATCTGTGTCACTCTAACCTCTGCACTGCCCACCCACTTTCATGTTTCTCTCAGTTATTCACAGATCATGGGCAATGTCCTGCATCTCTGCTGTATAATAGAAATAATGTTAATAACCGTAGTAATGATTGTAATCTCATTTGATTTATCCATCCTAGTTCCACCTCCTCCAGCATTCTTCACTAAAGTGGTGAATGTTACATCAGTGCAAGTACTGTGGGAGCTGCCCAACAAGCCGGGCAAGGTGGAGGGCTTCAGGTTGTCCTACCGCAGGGTTCCTCATGGAGAGTTCCAAGGTCCACTTCAGATGTCCTGTCACACTAATGCCCAAACCATTGTACATCTTGGTAAGTTTGGAGGTGTGGGTGTGTGTATGTGTTTGTACTTAATATATGGTCCAATGTCAGAATTATTTCAAATTCAGAGCACCACAGCAATAGCAACAGCAATATGAATGACTGTGAATGAAATGTTGTCCCTTGAGCTGTATTAGTATAATCAGTTTATTGTGGGACTTTTCATTTCAGCATGACACAGCCATTCATTTGAAAAGAGAGAAATGTTATGTCCCTGCTCTAGAATTATGTGTCTTGCACATCAGCAGGACATGCATATAATAAGACACCGGCTCTTTGCAAATTGTTTTATCTGCTGGCTAGAATTAAGTCATGTAGCTTAGCTCCACATGCCCAGATTGTTAACAATCTGGTGAAATTGAGCTGATCAGCTACAGCATTAGGGTTAGAAATAGAATTAGGATTGGTTTTAGGTGTCGTAGTGAGATTGGTGTATATGATTTAGGGTTTGATTAGGGTTATGGGTTGAGATCAAAGTTAGGGTTAGATCGAGTGTTAGATTCAGGGCTAGTAAAATATTCAGCTGAATATTTTGTTCATTGTTAATTAGAGAAAGTGAACATTTACAGAATATCTACAGTTGAGTATCAAAATAAACTTTTACTCAGATCTGCAAGTATACTGTGTTTGACTGTGAGATGCAGACTGTCAACCGATGATTTGAGTGAATGCATGCAATGTTATATGGGCCCTTTAATGCAAATTTTAATCAACTTAAAGGAGCTAAACTATTAGTGTCCAGGACTGTGTGGTGATTTCCCTGCTTGAACACACCCACTAAACCTTTCAGTTAACTGATGAGTTAAACTGGGTGTGTTTGAGCAGAAACATCACCAAACTGTGCTGAACAGTTTCCCTACAGGACTAGAGAACACCCCTGACGTACACTAGCGCAAAAACAAAGATTGCTTTACTACTGAAGAAAATCTGCTGAGCAGATGACTATCCAGAATGTGGTATAAGATGTGTCAGTAAAGAGAAGAACATATTAGCGCAACCTAGCACAAGAAGCAAACCACTAATGAGACTCAAAAACAAAAAGACTTCAGTTTACAGTTTGCTAAAACATACAGTTCAGGGACAGTTTCAGGGGAGTCTTATAAAGTACATGAAGGTTAACCTGTACTAGATTTATGGAGAATAAGGACTACAAAAAATGAGCAGGAGCCGGAAAATGCCTGCATTACAGGCGAGCCAAACATCACCAAAGAACATGTACTGCACTAAACTGAAAAAAAAGTGTTTTAACTTTAAAAAATGAAGATGGTAACTTCTTTAAATTATAATTTCATTTCTCATTGTATACGCCTGAGAGCTAGTGTAATATGCAAATTATGTTTTCTAGAGACACTTTTAGCATGACATTCTAAATAATAGTATAGATGTAAAAAACATAGAATGAATTGAACATAGAGCGAACCAAGAGGCGTGAAACCTTCTAATCAATAGTTGAAGAAATATCTGTCTGAGATTTAGCATAAGGTGACTGAACGATTATAGGATTTTGATGTATGACTTGGTGTTGCCATCTTAGATCCTGGCGCTGTGTATGAAATCAAACTTGTGGCCTATAATGGAAATGGGGAGAGTGACTGCTCCAAGAGACTTGTATCGCTGGCGGAGGATGGAACCGCTGCAAAAAACAGAGCAGGTAAGACTATTACACTGTCTAAAAACCCAGAGGGAACTAAAAGGTTGTTTTCTTTGGGTACAAATTGATTGTAAAGTATGTGATATACATTTTGGATATATGGAGAGCTGCAGGTTGTCACAGTTGTTGTTTCTGTTGCTTAGGAGAAGAGAGACAGTGTAACTGCAGGGACGGTGAGGGTTCGTTGGGGGGTATAGTGGTCGGAGTTCACATTGGCATGGCCTGCATCATTTTCTGTGTGCTGTTCCTCATGTTTGGATACCGCCGCAGGTAAGCAGGTTTCTTAGAAACATCGTGCTGCTTTTGATGTCTTATTGTAGTGGTGGGAAATGTCAAGTCTCTTCATAATGTTTGAAACCAGTTTAACTTTTGAAGTTATTGCTTTAGTTTTGCTATACTATTCACATGTAATTATGTAATTACATATGTAATTGCACAGTGAGTTAATTACATTTGATTTGTATTCTGTATCACTAGATTACAGTCTAGAGTATATAAATATAAAGAATGAAATAGCCAAAAAATGGCAAAATAGCCAAAAAATGGCAAAAACATAAGAGACATTGTTTTTTTTCTTCAAAACAGGACTGTACAATAGCCCTTCAGGAAATTTAAAACATACAAAATTATTAAATTATTCCGTTTATAAATATAAATAAGGTACTGAATAAACAATTACTATTTGCAGATTCTACAAAAATACCATGAGCTAGTGAGAAATAGTTAATACTGAATTGCATAATGGTCCTGTTTTCCACCATCAATAATTGAAGTTAAAAAATGTGAATTGCACTATTTTTGTACTGGATGCTTACTCTGAGTGCTGGAATGCTGTCTTTAGTTTCGTCTGCAGAAAGGGCACTCAGGACAGCTGGTCTGTTCCTAGGGGAGAGACTGGAGGACACCATGCTCAGGGCAATGGAATCCCTAAACATGGGGTGACACACCAAGCTCAAGCGATTGAGCTAGTGTCTCAGGTGAGCTGCAGATACAATAGAGGATCACTAAGATTGGGTTAGAGCTACAAAAAAGCTATGCCTAAACCCTATAACTCACTGTGTGAACATTTCTTGATAAATCTACCAGTAGCAAATAATCAAATTCAACTTAGAATTTATTACTTGGTTTAAAATCTTGTTAAAGTGCAAGTTGTCCTTTCAGAGATATGAAATACTATTTTGATTGTGACATACATTTATCTTATCTTATTACATCGACTTAAATAATTTTTTTGTCTAATTCTAGTGCCTTTTTTGGAGTGGAGGCTTGGGTTCAGAAGGAATGTTTTGAAGTTTATAATTCAGCTTTTT
Organism: Bryconaethiops microstoma; assembly: GCA_037577275.1. Lineage (NCBI taxonomy): Eukaryota > Metazoa > Chordata > Actinopteri > Characiformes > Alestidae > Bryconaethiops > Bryconaethiops microstoma. The sequence goes on along the minus strand of JBBJLS010000140.1, from coordinate 15,053,056 downwards.
GTTGTTTGATTCTGTTTCAGAAGACTCCTATATATCAGTAATGAAATTTGAGTAGGGTCTAGTAAAGTGCTAGATACTGTGATGGATCACAGCTTGTGAGAATTGCAAAGAAAACAAGGTCACAGGCTGTGAGGGTGAAGGATTGTTGATCAGACAATCAGGTGATTGATTGTTCCAAATAACTCCCACTGATTTTCATCTGTGCTCTCTTTCCCCAGGGTCAAACCCAGGCTCACTCAGCTCAGTGCCAGGTTCTCATAGAGCAGCACTCATCCAGTCTGCCTGGCACAGGTGCGGGCACTGGCTAGCACTGACTTTAAGCCCGTAGCAGCAGCACTCCGCCTCCCTGTGGTTTCTCTTCTCGGCCTGCCAACCAAAGCCGCCTTTAAAAACCCACCCCTGTGCTTTTCATGCCTAGTTTATTATTTTTTTAAATCTCTACTGCTGATGAGTGAGGACTTACTTGACCATTTCCTCAGAGTAAATTTTAATTAGCAGCTGTAGTAGAGAATTATTCTACACAATATGAACCCTAACTTTTTCTTTCCTCTATTCCTTCCTTTGGGACCAAATCTTAATGCCTTTAAGATCTGTATACATAAATATACCAAATAATAGCCTTAGGAAGTAGTGGATACCGAATAACATTGTTAGTTTCTGAGCGCTGCACTTCAGTTGATTGTGCCAAAGGAAGTAGAGCACCAAAGCAAATTAGAAAACCAAATTCTAATTATGTTTTAGTATCAGAGGACTTCTGCTTATACCAAAATGTTCCTCTAGCAATTGTGTCCTCTGATAATAAGACATTATAGACTGATATTAGACAAACTAAGGGCTAAGTTGAATCTCTGCTAGGTCCAAACAGATCTGCTAGAACTAGAACTACTGAATTATAAATAGTGCCAAATTGACTAGCCACATTGTGACTAGCTGCTTTGTTTTTAGTTTGAGTGGTTAAGGAGCAGAGCTTTGTTCCTGTCTTTAGCCAAGAAATACGTGTTGCCTTGTGAATGCGTGAGTCTGACTGAACTGATTGTTATTATCTTCACCTTACAAGCCTCGAGGCAGGCCGACTCAGAAGAACCATAAAGGTGATCAAGTCCCCTTTCCCTGTGATCAAGTTTCCTTTCCCGTCTCTAGTAGTAACCCACCAAAAACTGTATACCTCCAAAGATACCTACCTCAGAATGTTTGAGCCATTGTTGCTAACATTAGCCTGCTGCTGTTCTAGTGAGCCTACTTCAGCCAAAAATAGAAGATACTGGGTTGTATATTTCAAACTTCTCAGAGTAAGAGTGCTGACCAAGGATTAGTTGTTTGTCATTCAGGGAGTATGATTGATTAACTGGGAAGGTGATATCAAATAAGCACTCTCATTTTGGGAAGTTTGATTGATGTACCCCATCTGTTGAGTTTCAGGCTGCCCACGACCCCACATAGCCAATGCTAATGCCAGTGCCCATGCTAAGCCATCTCCAGAACTTGCACTTGGAGTGTCCACCTCGTTACCTCCATTAAGAGTCTGACCTTGGTTCTGACCCATCAGTGCTGCTGCTTTCAACCCAAATGCCTCAGTGGACCAAAGCTGAGGGTAAACCAATGAGTGAAGCCACCTCAGATTCCCATTTCCCTGACCTCCTCCTCCACTTCTTCATTCACATAGTTGGATCATCGTCCTTTAAAGATGTTTCACACAAGCACAGATGAGCATACCAGTGGTGGAATAGTACCTCAAATTTTTTGACAAATTTTTTCTGTTTCACAAGCTCACCAGCATGCAGTGGGAAGCTGCACCACACTGAGTTATAGCACACAAACGACTTGGATCCTGCCAAATTATGACTTGACATGGGTCTCTTGTCTGGTTTTACCTGCCTCCAAAGAAAAATACAAGATATAAACTCAGACAGGAGTCCTATTTCAAAGAGTTTTATCCCAGTATAAGGGACTCAATGCCTCATGGAAAGCATAGACCTTAAAGAATTGATCATATTCCTTCAGCCATGTGGGAAATGAGATATTCTGGCCTTTCTGTGGAGTTTCACCTGCAAGACTGATGAAACCAGGAGCTCAGAAGATTGGAGGATGCTCACTGACCCAAAGCTTAGCAGAAAGCTGACCCAAAGCCTAACAAGTCAAGCCAGTAGGTTGACTCTGCAGATGCCAAATTGGTAACCGGTGGAACTCGCAGGTGCTGTGAGGTGAAGGTTGACATTGTTTTGAACTCACTGAGAGAATGCAGCACCTCGGCATTCTCTCTAGGTCTGGCACCATATTCAAGGATAATGATAATTAGCTTTTAACATAAAAACCATACTTAATGATACCCAAAGATGTAAAATTAAAGTGGTTTTTGTTTCTTTTGCTCATCCAGAAAAACCTTTTTGAGTTTTTCTAGTTCCTGTAAACGAGGGGAAGTCATAATGAAAAGTGCTTTAAGTGAAGTAAACCAAAAGCTTCATACCAATTTGCTGCCTTTAGATGAGGGTGCCTGTATAAGCCTTGATTCATACTGTGTCCATTTTTCATGATGTCTTCTTTCTGACTTCCTTTTGTTGACATGGTGCAGCCACATTTTTGTTTGAATATACCGTTTAACTTTTAAGAAATAACCAAAATGAAAATGGGATATATTTTCACTGAGATTTTCTATATTGAAAACAGAGAGGTACCAGTTGTGTGTCCTCTTGCTATAATAGAGTTGCAGTTGCCAAATATGTAGAATAATAACAATGTAACCAAATACTTTGTAACTATTTTAACATTCATAGTCTTTATCTTTTGTAACACTCACTTAACCAAAGCACAGAAACATGCATGTATGTACATTATTCATGTATGATGGTGTGTAGTACATATGTATGTATAGGTGTGTGCTCTGTGATTGGATAACAGTCGGTTAAACCTTGGGCTAGTACTGGTCATGTTTCCTAAGATTACCTTACAAAACAGATTCAAGGGACCTACTATTTTTACAGTAACTCTCTAATGGAACCAAAGAACTTGACTGTTTTATGGTGATGTATCAGGAAAGTGACTTGATATCTTTTGCAAAGCCTTACAACTAGGTTTTGTTAACTTTGTTAAGTCAACTTTAATTTTGATCCTGGTATATGTGACTAACACCTATTAAGTCCTTAGCACCAGTTGAAGGAAATAGACTTGCTTTCCTAAAGATGCCCTACTATGCCCCAGGGTTGCCTACACAACCCCAATGAATGTTAAAGGTTTATTCATGATGTTTGCAGTTTTAACAGTCTTTTACAGACTTATTTCCTGTCCTTGTTTCTTTTGCTGAATGAAAGTGAAACAGATGTGATACCAAAAGAAAAATACATTTTTGTAGGGAGATCTTTGGATTTTTGTATCTATATAGAGGCATTTGTCCAGTGGTAGACCTTAGATTTGAAACACAAAACAGTGTTGGTTCTTTTTGTAGAAATTGTTTTCATTTTTATACCCTTTCCCTAAAATTCTGCATCATTTTCTGCAACTCAAAGAAAAGTCAGAAACCATTTTTTATTTTGACCTTTAAAATGTTATTAATGTTAATATTATAATTATTGTTATTGTTATTGTTTTTTATTTCTTCTTCTATTTTGTATTTTTTTTATAGAAGTTGAAGAAACGTGGAAATGTTTGTTAGAAACCTGAAAAAAAAAACAGTGGGTCAAAAGCATATATATATATATATATATATATATATATCTCAACAGGAATAGTATGCTGCTAATTTAAAATGACTATTTTATAATTCATACCCTGAAATACTGTACATTCTTATCTCAGAACATTCTTTTTTTTCCTTCTTTTTTTCATTTTTTTCTTATCTGAGAACATACTTAACTAACTTAAATTTTGGCTCTCTGTCCAAATTGAAGAAAAACAGAATAAGCAGTACATTTTACTAACATTGATCCATAATATTCTTTGACATTTTGACCCACTGGTTAGAAAAATTGAAAAAAAAATTGTAGACAACTAGCATTTAAGGGCTAAAATTAATGAGGAAAAGAACAATGACTTAATATTTGTTTTCATTTGCTTTGTATCATGTTAAACTAAACCCAAAAAGCTTTAAATATTTTGAGACTGAGAGGTCTTAAACCAAAAAGAAAACCAGAGAGAGAGACTGGTGTTGTGTGAGTGGAAAAGTCAGACATAAGAAGGCAGAAGGAGGATTTGTGTTTCTGTGATTGGTGAAGTAGGAAAGAAGGGAGCAGGACCAATTGACCTGTCCATGCTCTGGCCACAAATGTGTTCTTACAGAGCAACTGTTGTGAGATTGGACAAGTTTTACAGGATGATGTCAATAATCCAATTCAAACTAAAGAGAAACTCTAGCACACAACTCAGATTTTGTTCAAAATACAGAAATGTAGAGGTATTACAGTCAATGTTTCGAAAAACTTGTCCAGTCTCACAACAGTTGCTATAAATGACCTTATTTGTGAGTGGAACGTGAGAGCACTTGAGAACTAGGCAGTGTGTCAGCTCATCTGCCTAGGTGATGTGAAACGATTGAGTTGTGAGAAGAATAAATGAGAGATGCAAGAGGTGTATTGAAGTCAGATCAATCTGACTGATACTAACAGCTTAGAGCTCTCTAATTGGCCTGGTAGAGATAGATGTATTGTGCCAAAACACAGATCCATAAGGAAAAGTTATCAAGCTGCCAGTTCCCACTCTTTCACTCCATTTTCTAGATATTTCTTTATAGGCTCGGAAAGAAATTACTCTGTACGTTTCCTTCTCACACACTGGCCTATGATGACAATTTCTGCTCCTATTTAATGCTTCAAGAAAGGCTAATATCCGAAACATTCAGTACCAATTTCTTACATCTTCATTGTCTAGGGACTTGGTCTCCTTGATTGCGTTGACTTAAATGGTGGCACTGTCTCTTCTTCTCTGGTTTTCCTTATGTGTTCTAATTTCACAGCCAAAATACCAAATAAAAACAAATAACAAGACTTTTCTGTATCAGTGCTTATTGTTTTATTCTTTCATGTGAAAGTGCCTAAACCTGCAGATTCATAAAGAGATATTTGAATGCTAGAATATCTGAAATCATCGAAAAGAACACAATATTTTGTTTACTTTTTAAAAGTTATAGAATAGACTCATAATAATAGCAATTATAGGGGACAATTGTGTGGTAATCCCAATGTTATAAAGATTTGAGAATGCAGATATTCATTGCAGTGTCATTCCTGATAAAAGTGAGAAAAGTGGGGGGACGAGAATAGAGGTGAGATTTAGCAGTTTGGCTGTACCTTAAGTGAGAGCTGAAATGGATCTTCAACAACACAGTTACATGGTGCATGCTGTTATCTAAAGTAATTTTGCTTCAGCAAATCAGAGTTGTGAGATGAAAATAAACCTTATGGCACTTTATATGATCATGCGTGTATTTCTATGCAAGGATCAACCACAAAATCTACTTTATTGCTAATGACACAATTAACAATGCCAGTGTGCCGCATGCCATGGGAGTCTAGGGCTTTATTTAAATAGGGCTTTATTTTGCTGTCTTTATTTTCACAGTTACTCTTGGCCACAAAGTCATTTGTCTTTGATGTACACTGAGCCTCTGCTAGCCATATGACATTAGACCTGGTTCGATTCCCAAGACTGCCCAAGACACCTCTGAGGTACCCTGAGCAAGGTAACGTCCCCACACACTGCTCCCCGGGCCCCGTGTTCCTGGCTGCCCCCTGCTTCACTTGGTGAATGGGTTAAATGCAGAGGAAGAATTTCGTGCTGTTCACGTAGGACAGAATGATCACTTTCACTTAAACCCCAGAGAAGGCAGCACTGCAGTAAAGGAGGGCTGATCACCCCGAGGCTCTGTCGTTGCAGGTAACTGATTGAAGGGCACCATTAGAAGGTCATTAGAGTCCACTGATAATGAATGCATGCAAACATGTTTAGCATAATAGAAAATCTCAGACCTTCCTTATACCGAGAGGTGATTATAATTGCATCGTAGCTCTTGGCTGATAAATCCCTCAAATGACTTCAGATGCATCTGTGCAGGAGGCTGTTAATGAAAAAGGCTACAAATATCTGCCTTAAAAAGGACTCCTCAGACACGTAGTGTGACGTTACTAAGGGACATTATATCTTTTTTCAAAACTTCGGTACATTTCAATTGTTATGTTTTTAACAAAATTGTTTAGAGCATTTCATGCCTGGACCTCAAAGAGTGCTTTTAGATAAAGTCCTTGTAATACACTGCCTGATTTCCATTTTGGAAGAAGGTTTTTCCCTAAAATCTTTTTTTTTTTTTCAACATTCAGTTCAGAGATATGCAATGACCCAATAACAACCAAACATTCAAATAATCCCACTTTTTAAGATTGAATACTTTTTAACTATTATCAACCTTTTATTTAAAACCCCAGAAGACACCTTTAGGTTCACTGGTCATTTTGGATAGTAAATAAAATGGCTATGATGACTAAAATGGACAACCCCTCATTCCAGTCACTACCATATATAAATTTCACATCAAACCACTATAAATTTTTAAATTGCAGCCACTCAATTATGCAGAAATTCCCCTTTAATGCACAAGACACACACGTACTTTTTGTAAAATGCTTACATCTGTGCCATTTAACAACAAAGGCAAAAACACACACACACACACACACACACACACACACACACACACACACACACACACACACACACACAAAAACACACACACA
>JBBJLS010000140.1:15033901-15044370 GCA_037577275.1 Bryconaethiops microstoma | reverse complement strand
CATATACATACATATACATATATATATACATATACATATACATACATATACATATACATACATATACATATACATACATATATATATATATATATATATATATATACACACACACACACACACACACATAATAGGTCAACGAGAAGTAGCATATGTGAGGGCATTGTTGTCCATGCAGACCACAATGTAGTAACAATATTATTAGAAGTCAATGCCATTAATAATAAAACCAATACTACTAATTATAATAACACAAATTACTACTGCTACTACTACTACTGCTACTACTCTGAATAACAATAACAATAATATTGTTACTATTATTATTAAATGTCCCCTTCAGCCTGGTCCATGAACGATGCGTTATCCCATTTTTTTAATTATCGTAGCAACAATGCTTACAATTCGTTTCGGCGTGTGAGTGAAATCGCTGTAAATATAATCTGCTACGCTCTTTATTTTTTCCAGTCGTGCCGTCGTGCCGGAGAAGCCCAACGACGATATAACGTCTCCTTTGTACGAGAAGGTGCTTTTAAGGCGAGTGTAAAAACGCGTAGCCTGTAGCTTGTGAGTTTTTGACTGCTTTCAGATCGCTGAAATGAGTCTAAATCTGAAAAGAATCGCTTCTGCACTCCGTTAAAAAAGCCGGAGTCTGTCGGTCAGGCAGGATGGCATGGAGAGAGGAGTTAATATGGCTGTCCCCAATTTATCTGGCCGTGTAGTAGAGCTTCGCCTTGTGCTGCTGACACGACGCGCATAACAAGCCGTTTAGTTTCCCATCATTTTCAGAGCTCCTTGTCCCCTCCCCTCCAGACACAGACAACAACATACACCTTAATAGGGGCGCGCCTCCGACTCCGCCGCCGACCAATAACCCGTCTGTCTGGCGGGGACCGGGGGCCGAGCGCCCGGCGCGGCCCAATCACAGTCTTTGTGTTGCTGCCGGTGCCGGGGACTGGTCGTGAGGAGCTACTGCGGCGCTTCAGGATCGGAGAGTGAGCCCGGATCCAGAGCAACCTGAGGGCCGACGGCGAGTCAGGTGAGCCCGGGGATCCGGACGGGGCCTAGCCGGGACGGGACGTGATTTTTTGAATCTACAGCGGCGGGACCTTGCTCATGCAAGGCGGAATCGCTTCGAAACATCCTCCTAAACGTCCTCAAAAATGTTTTGACGACCGACCAGACAATAGCGCAGCGCCTGGTCCGGCCACCCGAGCTCCCAGTAACGGTAGTTCTGGTTCAGAGTGTTAAAACGAGCACGGGTGGTCTTCAAGCCAGAGCGAGTCTCTCGGTTTAGAAAAACGAGCGGATGTCGGTGAAATACTTTGTCTCAGAGAAACGATATTTTGTGTCTGAAAAGCGTTTCATTGTTTCATCCCGTGTCTCTGGGGGTTTAAGCCAGATTGGCTGAGAGAGAAGGAGAGAGAGAGGCAGTCCTCCAGGCAGAGCAGCGCTACACAATAAAAAAACCTCCTAAAAATAGACTTCTACAGGATTTATCAAGTCCTGCAAATGTAGCAGAAGGAGTTGAGGTGGAACTGGAGGTTCAGTGAGGGTCGTGGGTGCTGGGAGAGCCCGGAATTTTGGTGGAGTGTGTGTGGCGAGAGTGGAACACAGGGTAGTGTACGGCAGAGCTGATGGCTGTACAATTAGAAAAAAATCCGAAAATGCATCAGCCATTTACGTAAGTGAGGACGCTCTCTCTCTCTCTCTCTCTCTCTCTCTCTCTCTCTCTCTCTCTCTCTCAACTTGCTCCATATGCACGCAAATGGCTGCCCAGCACTTGACAGGGGAAAGGCTGAAATTTAATTCCGACATGAATGCAGTGCATTGATCGCAACCAAACAGGGAGTCACTGATAAACGGGTGGAGATGACGTTTGGAAAGAAACTGATCAATAATATATGCACTCTATTATTCTTAGTGCTGCAGACACGTCCAGAGTGAGACAGCGCCTCATTTGTAGGCTTTACAGTCCAGAACAGACCAGGTCTAAGTGTGGTTTCTGCTGGGTGTTCTCGGAGACAGACTCCAACCTGACTCCAGAGAGCTCATTCGCTTGCTGAAGTTGCATTTTTTGTTTTTAGCATATAGGGCACAGACATCAGCATGCCACATTTATAAAAAATATTCAACAACTCTTGTTGTTTCTTTCTGATCAGAAAGGTCTCTGAAAGGATCAGGTCTCTGAAAGGACTACACATTTTTAGTCATCAGTGAATTTTGTTAATAATGGAAATTGAAAGTGTTTTAAAAGGTGCTGTTGGGCTGAAAGATTGTAATTTAAACATTTTACAAGAGCTCTTTAAATGGCTGGAAAAACTGGCTGCTGCAGAAGCACTCCTGCTAACTTTTAAACTTTTTACATTTATTCACTATTTAGTCGAATTACTTTCTAATGTTAGATCATTTTAGTTCTATGTTTATTATGACGTTGTACTTCATGTCACATGCACAAAATTTTCTCACAGGTCATTAATTTGCCCAGTTTTAATCTTTTGAAATTCTTGTAACACCTACACTTTGTGTCAAAGGAACGCTAAAAGAAATTCCATTATCACTTTTTTCTTTTGACTCTTTGACCCTTTGTGCTCAAGAATCAGTGAATTATCTGGGTATGGATTTGCTTTCTGACCTGAAATATCAATTGTAAATCATTTCAGAATGAACCATATTCAGCTGGTACTCAGGGGTCCTTGGTGTGTCTCCGTAATTTACAGCGATCAGCCACAACATTAAAACCACTTCGCTAATATTGTGTAGATCCCTCTTGTGTCACCAAAACAGCTCTAACCCATCGAGGCGTGAACCTCACAACCTATGAAGGTGTGCTGTGGTATCTGACACCAAAACTTTTGAAACAGATCCTTTAAGTCCTGTAAGTTAGGACGTGGGGTGTTATGGATCACACAGAAGCTTGGCTGAAGTCAACACTTTGAAACCATCCCAGAACTATTTTTGCAGTGTGACAGTGCACATTATCCTGCTGAAAGAGCACATGAAGGGGTGTACATGGTCTGATTTAAGTAGGTGGTACATGTCAGGACCCAAGGCTTCCCAGCAGCATATTTCCCAGAGCATCACACTGCCTCTGCCAGTTGACCCTCCTCCCATAGTGCATCCTGGTGGCTTCTTCCTGAGTTAGCCACACACACCCAATCGTCCACGTGTAAAAGAAACTGTGATTCATCAGACTAGGTCACCTTCCATTGTAATGTCCAGTTCTGATGCTTGCTTGTTCAGTGTAGGTGCTTTCGGAGGTTAAGCGAGGTCAGCATGGGCACTCTGAACTGTCTGCATATGAAGCAAGCCCTAATGCATTGTTTGTTTTGACATCTTTCTTTCATAGCCAGCATTAACTTTTTTTTTTTTTTTTTTTTTTTAGCAACAATTGCTACAGTAACTGTTCTGTAGGATAGACCAGCTGGGCTAGCCTTCACTACCCACATGTATTGGTGAGCCTTGGGTGCCCATGACCCTGTTGCCGGTTCACTGGTCACCTTGGTAGGTACTAACCCTACAAGACCTGCCATTTTGGAGATACTCTAATTGACTTACAGGTGCCATTGTTATGAAATAATCAATGCTATTCTCTTCATCTGTGAGTGGTTTTAATGTTATGACTGATTGTTGTATTTCCATTTCTTGTAAGTTCAGTTGGTTGCTTTTTTCCCCTCATTATCTGCCGCTGAAATACATAGTTATTTGTTCCCTAAGACCACTTTTTCACAGCAGACACATCAGATGGGAGCCAATAGTTGGTTGTTTTTTCTGCTCATTTTGAAAGAGAGACTACCGCACACTGTGAGGGCTGCCCCACTAGTATTACAACCTCAGGAGGGATCCAAACAATGTTCTTATTGACTGTTTTGCTCAAAGGCATTTTGTGTGGACTGTTTCTCCCTCTTTTCAGATGGTAGATAGAGGTGTAGGGTTGTGGTTTTTTTTTTGTTGTTTTTTTTTTGTGCCTTTTTTTTTTTTTTAGCTGTTCATCAGTTTAGTCAGCGCACCCCAGCTTGTGGTCACTGCCTGTGAAGGGATTTCATGCAATGTGCTCTCTTTAATTTTCATGGTGCATGGCCGCCTTATCTCTAGTGACTGCTTGGTATAGCTAAACCCACGAGACTTGCGATATGTGTCGCCAGGTGATTAGATGGAGTACACTGTGCTAAGCAGAGATCCTTTGGGGGCTGCCTAATTTTTTTATCAATGTAGATTTTATCACTGATGTGCCGTTCATTGAAAGTGTGCATTCTTCCAGATGTCATGGTGGTGCGATTCTATCCGGTATTCAACACCATTATCGTTCTAAGATTATGTAAAATTACTTTTATATTATTTAGCCTGTATGAGTGATATTCAATGCAGCGAAAGGATTTTCTCCCCTATCCTTGAACCATATTTGGATTTGTCTGGTTGATGCATCCACACCATGCTACTGACAGCTAAGGTAATGTACCAGAAAAGAGCCACAGCTAGAGCTGAGCTGTAGGCTACAACTGTGGGCCCCAGAAGCAGTTGCCTTGGCTTTACTTCAAAACTGCTAAATCGTCAGAAAAGGCAGTGTTTAGAATTAGCTGCGTCCCCTTGGCAAACATCACTGGTAGACACAACAAAGTGACTTCTTCTGTAAACATGCAGCAGCAGATATATAGCAGTGAAATATGTCTACCTGGCCTGAAGTTTTCTTAGATGAGCGCGGCCCCAGTCAGTTCTGAGTGGTAAGAATAGGACTGCCAAATGTCCTCATATAAATCGATCCTTTAACCTTCTGCACTTTCTGTACAGCTGTCTGAATAACGTGTTTCTCTCATCACCCCTTTAGGCTTGTGTTGAAATTGTACTTAAGGGGATTTTCTGTGATAGCAGGATAAAAAGAGCCCTAGGAATGAATTGGCAGGTCAAAAAGCATTCAAGCCGTTGACACTGATAAGATGAGAGTTGCTTTTCCCACTCTGAGATAAGCCCTCAGGGTCTTGTCTATAAAGTCAGTACGTGTTGGGTCCTATAGGTCCTAAAGGTGGAGCTTGGGTCATGGCTGTAAAGCCAGTGCTTGTTGGTCCTATAGGACCTAAACTTGTTAACAGCATAAACAGCTTTTAGTTGAATAAGATTTACACTTTCTCATCCATGCTCAAACAGTGTTTTCTAGACATTGTTTGTTAGAAATCCTCATAATATGGTGTATATTCATATGCACTTTCTCTGTACAGTTACTTTCATTTACATACACATTGCTAATTAAAACATTTTGAACTCACAACTGCTTGATTGCATTGGACATAAGTTTAAAAGTAGAAGTGCGTGTGTGTTCACGTGTGTGAAAGAATTTGGGGAGGCCTCTCTGTACCACTGGAGGAGAATTATATGGCTGTGCTTATAAACATGCATTTTGAGAAATGGTACTAAGCACTGTATCAGGAGGCAGTTCATTCTTGCAAGTGGTTCATGTGCTTTCATATCGTAAGCCTGCAGCTTCAGTATCTTGAGAGAGTTCCTGGCTGCCCTTTCAGTTTGGGACACATAGTAATAAAATAGAGTTGAATATATTCTTTTTTTTTTTTTTTTTAAGTAAGAAATCTTTGTGATTAGCTCTTAATCAGGAGAATTAAGTTTAGTTAAAAATCCACCCAAGTGCAACTCCTTGGAGGACAAGAAGCTGGCACGTGGTGCTAATTGATACGTGTGATGCTAATGAATGCTTGTGAAGTGCAGCGATAAACAAGGGTTTCATCTTGCATAGCAATGACAAAAAACACACATATCAAATGTGTGGAATTTTGTATCTGCTACTGTATTTACATGATTTTTGTTTTACCCAAGGTGTACATGTAGCTGTATTTGGAGAAATTACGATTCTGGGTTGGTCATACTCAGTGTGTAATAACCAGTAAATATCTATAAAATTTAAAAACTACTTTCAAGCTAATACTATAGAATGTTACCATTTAACCGTAACACTTTTCTCGTGCAAGCTCAGGTTACAGAAAGGTTTGTGAAGAACACATTTTTGCAGTCTTTTATTAACACTTGGCACCAACCTACTTGAAAAAGCATCAGTCTCTATTACCTCAGGCTCTACAATCTCACCCACATATGTCCAGATAGAATTGAAACTATGGTTACAATGTTATTTCTTCTTTTCTTCAGCTAAAAGTTGTTTCCACTTTCTCTCTTCTACAGTTTGGGATAGGCAAAGGTGGCGTGTGCATCCAGTGATGGATGAAGGAAGTTTTAAATCACTAGACATGCAGTGTTAGAGTATCTTGATGCCTTAGGAGAATGATTACTGTTCACCCCCTATATTGGAACATTGCACGCCATACAAGAGTAGTGACTATCATCTCTGATGGGAAAATGAATAGCTGTTGTTCATAGCAGGGATTTCTAATGGAAAACACACTGCACAGCTGAAACTGAACTGTGACTATACAATGCTTCTGTATTCCATAGTAGTTAAACCAAAGATGATCATGAAGTTCCTCAGATGTTTCCACCTGTGTACTTCATTTCCGACTCCACATTCTCATGCTACTGACCATAACAGATGCAACAACTTCTTAGATGACTTGAGTTAGTATTTGCATCATTCTGTCAGTGGCATTGGGGGCTCTATATGAAATCACAGGCTGTTCGCCACCATTTGTGTTCATGATATGATGGAGAATAAAAAATGACTGATTCATTTACTCGAACGAGTTGCGTAGTAGTATGTTGTTATGCCACTCTTGTTAACACCTGAATGGAGCGTCTGTGTTCGGCAGGCCTCATGCAAGCATTATTAAACCCCACACAGAAACAATCAACCCAGATGAATGGCTCCCTGTGAAGTTTAATTAGAAGGCCTTCCTGACGGTTGAGCTAGATAAACAGCAGCAGGAAAGAGCACAATATGCCTATTGCCATGATAGAAGAAAAATATATACATATGAGAAGCAGAAAATTCAGCCTTGGATAGCTGTGTAGTGACCCACAGGCCTACTTAAATGAGCTGGTAATGAGGAAGAGCCATGTGAAATTAAAGGCGATAGTTTGCGTTTTCTGCAGGCTTCGTTCTCCTGCGACGTGCTGGCATGAAGATCCATGGGAGTTAAAGTACCTGAAGGTTTATTAGTTTGTTCAGAGCGTGTTTTCTGTTTTGCTGTTAATTTGGTGAAAATTGGGTTTGGAGATTGAAATTGGACTGCATAAATTGTGAGGTGTCAATGTATATGACATAAGATTGGAAAGTATTGATTAGGACAAACCAATTTCATCAAAAGGAAAGGAAAGAGGGCATAATGTTGCCAGTTGGTCCTATATTAAGTCTCTTAGATGATCGGGTAAAGCGTAGGCACAGGGCAGTGCCTTACTAACTTATCTGGATTTACTAGAGACTTCTTTTGTTTGCATATCAATTACTACTTTAAGGGATGGGCAATATTGCAAAACTATATCAAAATAGTTGGGCGCACAACATTTTTCTCAGAGGTACAGTGGGTTGGAAGATATAATTCACTGGAAAAATAGATGTTATTTTAAAAAATTCAGACATATCACTACATCCAAAGAACCAGGACTGGTTGTGATGTCTTAAGACCCTGGCATCACTTAAACTTTTTGACAAGTGGGCGATACCGTAAACCACCACATCTCTTCTAAACCAACATACTGTTGTTCGTGTTGATTAATTTCAGATAATTCTCATTATATTGTACAACATGCCTGTTATGATGTAATACGTTTTGACGTGCACCTCTAGCAGTCCTGTTGATTTGATAGGTGTTCGTGACTATACTTTCTCACCAGCTTATCTTGTTTGTTCACATGTAGGTTAAATAAGCTTTGTTCACGCATAGAAGACAATAGAAGAATTTCAGAAATCTTTGTTGGGTTTAACTCTTGACCTTTACAGAACTTTTATGGCATATTGATTCTGGTTCTTGTTTGAACTTGTCCATGATCCAGCAAATATTCTTGGTTTGTATGGGAAAGGGCTTGTGCAAAACTCTTGATCCTTGTCTGTGTGCAGTAACTGCGTTCATGATGCTGTGAAAGACAGACTGATGTAACTAGTGTGAGCAGACTTGTCCGGTTCTTTAATGTTCACAGATCCAATGGTCACTTCAGACTTTTGTTCCTCACTGCCATAACTAAATAATGACTTAATGGTTTTGCATCAGTTTCTGAGAAATACAACTTGGAATGTGAATGTCCATGACTATTAAAGGGCTGGTCCTGATACGGAGATGAGTCCACTACTGTGCTCAGCTGTTCAGTGGACTTCAGCTGACTAGGCAGTATTAAAGCTCTAGTGCTGACTAATAAAACTCGTTCCTCTTTTGGTGCCTGTGTTTCTGTGATTTGGATCACTGTTACGTGCCTTACGTTCTGTTATGTTTCATAACAGACCCCCCTTAGACTAATCAAGCAGTTTTAGTTGAATATTCCATTTAATATCATACCAGTTTGTGCAGATGCAAATTGTTTTGCCATAGTGTTGTTTTTCGAGAAGCCTGTCATAAATTTGCCCTTTTCCTCATTCCATCCATTACCACTTCGCTTGGTTTCCACCTTCTCACAACCTCTAGCATCTCTCCTTACATCAACCCGTCATCTCTGAGGTCCGCTGACCTTTTCCCTAAACTCTCCTCCTGGGCTGAAGTCCTAGATCTTTTAGATTTGACCGATATTTGAGGATGTGTGTTGGACCGAGGAAGAACAGAGTGCAGGTCATGCTGGTCTAAAACGTTGGGACTTTATTCATTTGGGTGCTTCTGTAACCATACAGAGATATATTTTACATTTTTCTGTAATGCTAAGTCAGATGGATCCAGCCCCAGTTTCTACATTTTATAAATGTTCAGGTACCTCCATCGGTGGAAGTGCGTATGAAAAATAATTCCCATATCATTGCATTCCCAGTAAATGCGTTTTGCTATCTAGAGATGGGTAATAGGATGTGTTGTCATTGTTTCTGCGTATTAACTTTTCTGTATATATCATAACTGCTCATGTTATAAAATACTGCACAAATAAACACATTTAGAGCGGTTATGGAAAGTTGGTAGACAATGACTTTCTTCTTCTTTTCTTTCTTCACAAAGGCTTTTTTTTCACATACCCCAAAGCTCAGAAGCTTCACATATATTGCATCTTGAAAATATGTTCTATATTTTTGCTACCTCATCTAAACATATTGCTGTAATAATAGTAATTGCAGACTAAAGTGTGTTTTATTTAGGTAGTGGAGTACCCTCTTTACCTGCACAATCGCCCTTATCTCTTCATCGCCCTGAACTCCCTCTTTATCTTGTGTGGATAAAGCTTAGTGATATAACCCCACCCTCCAACTCCCTGAACGCATACACACACGCACACACACACACTGAAACATTGTTTTAAAGCCTTGTTTCATAGTTTCTTATTAATTCCATTGGAATGGTGTTTGTGATGTATTTGGCTACCTGTACTGAACCCATGTCGTCCATCTCTTCATTGTTTTAGACCCTGGTGGATTGGTGGTGTTTTCCCTGCGTGTGTCTGTACAGTCTTTGCTTTGAGGCTGAGATTTCTGCTCAACTTGATGAACCACTAGACATGTTGCTCACACTAAGGCTAGGTGAAGTGATGCTGTGCTTTTGATGAGCAGATATTCACGCTAAGTTGCTTGTGCCTTTTAACAAATTGTGTTACATTTGCTTATTCCCGATTTAAACGTGTCACACTCTTTGTTCCCTCAGCCTATTTTCCCCTCCTGCCCAGATCAACCCCATTTTAAAAATCTCTGTGCTACCTCAGTCTCTCCAGATGGCTCAAGTTCCAGCATTTTTTCCTTTTTTTTTTTTTTGTTTAAACAACGTATGCCCCACCCTGTGGTCTGAAGTTCCGCAATGAGCCTTCTTGTCAAGGTGCCAGGTTTAAGATTCAGCGTCTCGCAAGAAGTACATTTTCCTCTTACTGCCCTGAAAGCACAGGAGCTTCATGCCCCTCCCCTTACCCCTTTGCCCACCCCCACCCCTCTCGCGCTCTCTCTCGCTCTCTCTCTCTTCTCTTTCTCTCTCTCTTCTCTTTCTCTCTTTCTGTCACTCTCTCCCTCTCCCTCCTTTTCTCTGTCTTCGTGTGACGTCCTGACCACTAACGGCTACATATTAAGAGATAATTCCATACCCTGAGGTTACAAACCGGCTTAGACCGGCTCTCTTGCATTTTGACTCCACTGGGTACCCTGGGTAAAAAAAGGAGAGAGAAAGAAAAAAAGATATTGTGACTCGCTGGTTTTTTTTCTTTCTTTCTTTTTTTTTTAAAGAAACAGGAGTCTAATTCTCTCTAAGACTGACTTCGGTTTTATTGACAGCGTTCAAAGCCACACACAAACACATGTATCCTGTACTCCAGGGCTTATATGTATGTCCAAGATTTTGTGTTCAGTGTGTGTATGTGTGTGTGTGTGTGTGTGTGTGTGTGTGTGTGTGTGTGTGTGTGTGTGT
>JBBJLS010000140.1:15013728-15024291 GCA_037577275.1 Bryconaethiops microstoma | reverse complement strand
GAGGGAAGGGAAGGGGGGAAAAAAAGAAGAAAGACTTTTTTTGGAAAAGGGGGGAGGGGTGGAGAAGGGGGGGGGGGTTTTTTTTTTTTTTTTTTTTTTTTTTTTTTTGGCTTTGTGGTGTGTGGCACGGCTGTAGCTGAATGGCGAGGGTGGGGGGTTAAGGGTACAAAAGAAAGCCTTATGTTGGCATAGGCCATGAAACTGTAGTCTTTTTTTAGTAGTCTAACTGTGAGGCTAGAAGTGTCCCCCACCATGATCACTGGCCCAGAGATTCCTGACTACCTCTGAACAACTGAGCGACAAATATGCTGCTTTAGTATCAAAAGCAGTGTACAGTTACAGAGAATGAGGAAAGGGCAGATTTTTTGAGTGTTTAGTGTTGAAATGCTGAGTGCACTTTTAATACTAGTAGTTTTTGTGTTTTGTTTGTTTGTTTTGTTTTGGTTTCTTTTGGGTGACCATGCTATTAGGTGATCCCCTCCATAATCGGCCCGATATCTCACCTCCTCAATCTCTTTCTTTCTTCCTCAATCCTCGTCTTTTTCTCTTTCTCGTTCTCTTTCTTTTCATCTCCCTGAGCTGCTGCTGTGTTGGCTGGCAGAGTGCCCGGAGCTGTGAGTGTGTGGTGGATTGCGCGTGTGCAGGTTTGGGCAGGGGGTGGGAAGGAGGGGGACGCACGGAGATGCAGGGCGGAGAGGGGCGGATTGGGTCGGGGAGAGAGAGTCTGGTTTTTGTAGCAGCTGACTGAACTGAAACAGTCATTATATTATGTAAAGGGGACAGGGGAGTGTGTGTGTCGGGGTGGGGGGGGGGGTTATACTGACGTGCTCTACAACACCTTTCTGATTGGCTGGTTGATGCAATTGTTGGGTGTGTGTGTGTGTGTGTGTGTTTTTTTTTTTCTTTCCCTCACTCTCATGCGAGGTGGGTGGTATTGACTGATGGCATGGCACGGCATTACATACCTAAGCTTTTCACCCTTTAAATTAAAAAAAAAATTTTTATAGTCCCTCGCAAACAGTAAATCACTATTTGTGGAATGGGAGACTAATAGTTTGCCAAATACGGGGTACTCTCTGCCATACGTCATGCTGGTTTTCCTAAAAGTTCCCTGAGAGCAACCATTTTCTTTTTGTGTCCCGGTTAATAAAAAGGAATGTAGATTATACAGATATTCGGCTGCTTCACCCGACTGGTGAGAGATTACCAGCATCAGTGTGTAGATATGCGTAGATGAAAGTGACTGATAAAATGATAGAACGAGCAATAATGAGATAATCGAGAGATGATTAAGCGATCAAGGGGCCAATTACGGCTCTGTTTAATTTATAATTGGGGATTGCTGTACAATATGGCATTTTAAGACCAGTCAGACGTGGCTCCCCGGGGTTTAATTGGGTTCATGGCGCAGTACAGCAGTGAGGGGATTTGATGAACATGGCGGCTGATTGGTTCGGTTGCAGCAGTACAAGCTGTGTTCAGGGGAGGCAGTTCGGTGACGAGTTCCTTTCAGTTTGATTGGGTTACATGTCCTACATTATTCGATCCCGTTATTATGGGCTCTTGTGACTCTGACTGGGGAAAAATCAAAGTTTGAATGTGTTTGTTATTGCGGGGTATGTGCGGTTTGGATGGTGCTGTAAGCAGCAATATATGGTATACTCTACGCAGTAATATGTGGAGGTGTCAGATACCCATTCAAACAGCATTACTCACTGATTGCAGATTGTAGCGCACACACACACAAACACATGCACACGCATGTAGGCACACAATCTGTGAACCTACTTTGTTAATATTTCTCTCTGCGCTGAACAAGGTCACAATGGCTACTCCATGCTGTACTTGCTGATTAGTCATGTCTTATGAAGGGGAGGAAGAAAACAGCTCATATGCTTTATAGAGCTGGGACTAATATTAGATACCCTGGAATGCCCCTCCTCCATCCATCCCAAAAAAAGCATTTTGGTTTCTTTGTGCGTGTGCATGTTTGAGAAAGACTACCACTCTCTCCTGAGGTCTTGCAGTGGGGTTGGTGCAGTGCACCCATCCCACCCTCACCTGCACCATCATTTATCATAGATTAGCCTCAGATCCTCCCTCTCTCGCTCTCCTGTGTTGTGATTCCGTAGTAATGGTCACATTGGGGAGCGTTGCTGTAGTCTGACTATTAATGCAGCTCAGCAATAACTGTGGCGGTGCTCGGGCATCACGTGAGCGGGGCATTGCAGCTGCACACCTTTTGTCTTCCATTACAAACTTCCTCGCTTGCAGAAAGATCCGAGAGAAGAGAATTGGCTGCTACAACAGTGTCTAAACGCCACGTTACTCAGAAGTGAATGATGGCAGTGAAGCTTGAGATTATAAACTGAGTTCCACCATGAGGAGATTAGTCAGCCTGCTCTTGCTCAGGTTCTGACAGGAAGCTTTTGTGAGTGTTTTTCAGCTCCTCTACAAGATACGTTCTTGCAAAGTGTGCACTTTTTTTACATATACAGCCTATTTGCTCACCTCTTTCTGTATTGTAATGCCAGGTTTAGAAATCTGAAATGTGTCTGTGTGTGTGTCTGTCTGTGTGTGTGTGGAGGCGTGAATGCCAGGTTGCACTTGATATTAACGTTCTACCTTATACTGGGTCTAGCTGCTATGACCAGAATACAAATGCATCAGACAGATAAAGAGGTTCCACCACAAACAATAGCCTGCAGAGTGTCCGCACACTCTCCGCTGCCCAGACACTCCCCCTGTGCATGTGCATTGAAGAGAAAGGGAGGAGGAAGAGTCTCTCTCTCCCCTCTGGCCATGAAGGGCTCGTCCATGCGTGTCTAACTCGTAGAGACGAGCATACACACACATGATCATTTAGATCACTAGTATGTGACACATTGCCAGTTGCCAGAGCCGAACAGACTACTGTGTGTACATAATCTGATTCATACACACTTGAACATGTATGACCTCCTTGCGTGTGTGTGTGTGTGTTTGTGTGTCCTATGAACTCTGACACGCACACAAACACAGATGGCGTGGCTCAATCAAGCTGTAGGCTCAGGCCTCTGAGCCTTTTTCTGCTCCCGTGTGGATGGTGTGGTGTGTTTTTGTCCAGAGGCGGAAGAGCAGAGACTTGGTCTAATGGCCGCCTGCAAGAATGCACCACTGGAGAGCTGTGCTTCAGCAGATGTGCAGCTTCATCCTTGCTTTTGTATTGCACTTCATGATCATGCAATCTGGAATAGCCTACCTAAGCAACTCGCTGAACTCAAGCAAGGGGTCGCCTATGAATGTAATTCAGCCGAAAAAGCTTGTCTTATTGTCTAAAGTAGCCTGAGCCTGAATTGGTCTGATTAAGACTGATTTACCAGTTCTGGCACATAGTGTAGTTTGCTCTGCTGATATGATTTACCAGTTCTGCTCTATCCGTATAATTTACCAGTACTACTCTAAATTGTATAATTTACAACTTCTGTTCAGCTAATGTAGTTTACCAGTCCGTCTTTACCAGAGTAACATACTAGGTCTGATCCTTCAGTTTTATTTACCAGTTCTGCTCTACCAGTAGGGATAGGCAATATGCCAATATTTATTGTAATCATGATGAACTGTCACAGTCTAAGTATACTGTAGATATTGTGTTGTCAATACATACAGCACACTGACGAACTGCATGTTTAATTAAAAGGGAGCATAATGAATCATGTTTAATTGGATTTAGTGCCGTAAAAATTGCTGTTTTGAATCCTTCTGGTCTCAACGCACCTGAGAAGAGCGAGGATTAAGAAAGGCCGTCTCTCTGAGCTCATGTTTTAACCTAGGTCCTTTTTAACTAAACGTCTACATGGTTGTCTCATGAATTAGTCTCATTTTCCAGGACAAATCCAACAGCAAATTGTTTAATTATGTTTTACTTATGGGGGTTATGACAGTATTAGACTTGTTAATATTACCTTGAATTAAAGAAAATGGAGCTGTCAGGTTATGACGTTAACATTAAGTTGGCACTTTGGCTGAAAACTTAAGTTGTAATCGTTGGCTAACATCAGACACATTATACTAGTAGATGGAAAAAATGTTACCCCCAATGGAAAAATGTTAGCTCTGTGTCACTGGACCCCTAAGAGGTTTGCATATTTGCTTTTTTTATAATGTGGCACTAGTGGGTCCTTTTGTACTTGCTCCAACTTTAGAACGTCATTTAAAAAAAAATCATGAACATAATTTTTCTTTAAAAATATCTTCAGGTCTTGATTTTAGACTTAGGTTGCCATTCTCTCTTCTACTAGTTTGAGTGTTGGTGTTGCATATGACTGAGTTTGAAAAGGGGAGGAAAAGTCTTATGTAAGTATCTTATGATTTGAATCATACACTTGCTAACACTTGTGTGGAGTGGACTGCTTTTAAGGTTCTCACTTAAGACATTTTTTCAGCCCCCTGTGGAGCTTCCAAACAATGTCTCCAAAAAAACAAACGACAAACAAAAAATAATAATTCAAGACGTTTAAAAGTTTCACTCTCCACTTGGAGACCTTGGGTATTAATTTGGTGGCAAAGTCTTCATTCACCAGAGAACAAAGACATGTGTAATTAGATTCCTCAGATAAGAGTCGGATTCTCAATCACAGTAATTAGAACCTAGGAATATTATCCCTCTCTGGAAGCTTGAAGGTCACCCCCCTCCTCAGAAGTGGCTGAGTTGGGACTGTGTGAAGAGTTTTCTGGGAAAAGGCTGGGAAGTGGTGAGCTTTGGTAGAAGAAGCTCCAGTTTGGGCACACATTTTACCTAAAGTGTTCGAGAGGTAGCTGATATTACTGTTGGGCGAAAAGTTTGTTAGTGAAAATTGAAAATTAGATGATTGTACAATCACTGTAACAAACTGACATGGCTGAGAAGGTCGCAAACCTTGTTTTTACCTTTTCATCCTGTGGAAGGATTTCACATTCGACCCAATGGCTTCTTCGGTACAGCCTGCAGCTTAAGTCATTGTCATATATACGCAACAGTGGGGTATCATGACTAGTAATGAAGTTCTTGGATTCAGAGACGCCACACGTTTGCACAGTAAAAAACACAATAAAATAAAAGTAGTGAAGTAGTAAAAGTATTTCTGTAGTAAAATAAAGTAATAAAATAATAAGGCTTACTAGACAGTGTTTAACATAAAATGTAGAGAATGTGATGTGTCCGTGTGTTTGTGTGTATAAAATATAATGCGTGTGTATCTGTGTATGTGTGTTCCTGCATATGTACAGAGGGTAAGTTTAAAGTGTCTGTAGTTTTCAAGTGGGTTAAGAAGGAACAGGGGATTGTGCAGAGCGTTCAGTATTGTACCACAGCTGGGGGCACACTCTCACCGAGGCAGCTGATCGCGAAGGAGGGAGGACTCTGGGAGAGTAGCGCTTCTGCTCACTCAGCCCACTCATGTCAGACCATGAAAACTACGATGATTTGAATGTAACGATCATATAATTAAACAATTAAGTCTGGAAAATGATCTGCTTCTCAAACTCTGCAGTCCACTGCCCCAGTGTGAGGCAGGCTGCGTGTGGGTGTGTGAGAAGGAGTCATGACAACATGCTCGCTCTCTCACTCATACTCACACCCTCTCTCTCTCTCGTTCTCTTTCTTCCTCTCGCTCGTTCACTCACTCAGACCTCTCAGTCACAGCACTTAGTCAGGAAAAGCCACAAAATAATTGACGGATTTGCATCAGGCTCAAGCACGGTTTGGAAAATCGGAATCGATAGCAAGTTTATTGCACATGCTTAATGACGGCTTGATCTTCTGAGTACCGATTGGGTCAGGACCTACAAATCGCATCATTGCCTCATTGTTTTGGAGCCACTGAAAGAATTTTAATCTATCCTATATTAAGCCCAATTCAGTTCTGGTGCTTTATTTTACTTCAGTGCACTGGCGTTTTTTCCGCGAAGTGTTTCATGGTGTTTCTAAGGAATTGGCAGCCTAACACATCTTTCCTAATTTTGCTAACTTTAATGTATAGTACAGTGCAAAAGTTTTAAACACCTAAGGAAATTATATTTAAAACTTGTTAAGCTAAGCGACATGATTTTAAAAGCTAATATTAGAATGTATGCAAATAATGTTAATACAGTAAATAGTCATTTTATGCATGTCTGTGTTTGCTCAATCATTCCCAGACCTCTCCTCATGGAAGCCTAGTTTTACAATATAGTTCTCATCAAATACCTCAAAAACCTAATTCATCTCTGTCGATACTTCATTAGATAAAATCAGGTGCTGCTGATGGAGTTTTAGAAATCCATGCAAACTCTGGAGGCATCAAGGTCAAATCTGGAGCTGAACCAGTGTTCTTCTAACCAGCTCGCAAAACTTCAAGTACTTTTTACAAAGCAAATATTTTATCATTTAACACCTTCCTGTTTGTTTGCATTTATTCTAATGTTGTGTATTTGCTGGCCGATAGGCCCATACGGCTCAGATAAAAGCTTTAAACAGTTTGCACAAGAGCAAGACTATTGCACACTACTGTACTTAGTAGGTTTGTCACGATACTGAAATTTCAAAACTCTATTCCAATTCTTAGGAAGGTGCTCGATACCCGATACTATTATTGATACTACAGGGGGAGAAAAAACAAACACAGGAACTTTTTTATAAATAATTTAAAGTGTGCTCACGGAACCGTCGCGCCAGTTCTCTCCGGAGGAGAGCTTCACGACCGGCCTCGTTCGATAGGTCTCGGGGAGCTGTGTAAAATTTCGCGGCGCTAGGTTTTTCCTCAGGGCAAAATGCTCCATTTTAGCCGGCTCAGAACTTGGCAGCGCATTTAAAGACGCAGGACGCTTTTTTCTCCATCCTCCGTAGAGAACAATGGGTGAAGGTTTTGGGCTAATAACTCCCTATCCCCGTGGGCTAGGGGGGCAAACGAGGACTCACTGGAAAGGTCTCACGGAGATCTACCAGCAGGTCAAGTTTGGCGTGGCTGTGTGCTCGCCCCGTGGAGCGATGCAGCTTGGAAAGTCTGTGCTCACGGGACCGACACGCCGGTTCTGTGAGGAGGAGAGCTTTGCCACCGGCCACATTCGAGGGTCCGCGTAAAATTTTGTGGTGCTTGGTTGTTCCCCGGCCGAACTACAGGGCAATATGCTCTGTGACAGCCGGCTCGGGACTCATTTAAAGGTGCGTGCCCCTGGCTATCTACGGAGGAAAATGAGTCCCGAGCCGGCTGTCATGTAAACACTGGGTCCTCCTGCAATGCCTGTTGAAAATTGTTGTAGTCTGCCGGTGATTTCCGTGAACCGGTAGATGCAAAACTGGCATTTAAGTATCGATACCAGTGCTAATTGATATCGAACTTGATACTACATTTTTGTATCGATTAGTATGTGAGAATCTTTTTTTTGGACAACATTAGTACTTAGTATGCACATTGTGTCCATAATGTATAAAACATAAATATTGTTTTGAAACTTCATATTAGCAGATACTTATTATTAAAGGACTCAAAGTCCAGAAAGCCTCTCTAATGACGTGTGTTCTCTCTCTTTGTCTCTTGCAGGATGGAACGGATGTCTGAGGAGGCGCTGCGGTTGAACCTGCTGAAGCGGGGTTTGGAGGCGGCGGATGAGAGGGAGGAGGCGCTAGCCAAGCGACTGAAGATGGAGGGTCACGAGGCCATGGAGAGGCTGAAGATGCTGGCCCTGCTCAAGCGCAAGGACCTGGCCGCTCTTGAAGGAGCCGCGATGGCAGCAGCCATGGCTGAGGGTAAAGGCCCCGGGGGCAGCCAGGGGCTCATGGGGGCTTCAGCCTATGAGGAGAAGCTGAACGGCAGCCTGAGGGCAGTGGGTCATGGAGGCCCCAGCAAGAACGGCAAAGAGAACATGATGGATGAACCTGTAGATATGAGTGCAAAGAGAAGGTGAGAGGAACTTAATCACAAAATATTAAAATCACTTTACTGGCATGTGCCAAGAATTACATGTACAGTTTTCCTTTAAGGTAATCCCGTTCAGGTAAGAAGCATTACAGCACTTCTTTGTTATAATGTCCAGATCAGGTTTTGTTTTCAGATTATCAGCCGGGTTGACGTGGAGTAATGAAGGGTTTTGTTTCCATGACTGTAATTGGTTTTCAATGCTTATTTGTTATCATACATTGGAAGCGAGAGCCATATACATGAATCTTTGACACATCAAAAACAAGCATGCAGCAAAGTGATTTCCTATTTGGCACATTTACATTTACAGCATTTGGCAGGTGCTCTGATCCAGAGCGACTTACACTGTGCTTTGTAGTCCACAAGAAAACATGTCCCTCACACTAGTAAGCCTAGAATTAAAATTAAGAGCTGCTAGAAGACAAAGATTCTACCAGAGTCCTATCAGATAACGAAGACTTTTTACTTTTTTTTTTGTTGTTTGTTTTTGGTTTTGTCAAGTGCTGAGTGGAGAGGTGAGTCTTCAGTTTCCGCTTGAAGACTCAGTTCTGACGGTCAGGGTAGGTTTGTTCCACTGCTTCGGAGCCAAAGCTGAGAAAAGTCTTGCCCTTAGAGAAATGGTGGTCAGGTCGGGTTGTGCTTGATGCTCTAAGGGGTTGAGCTGTAACCCGTGATCTGATCAATGCTGGACCAGTGAAGGGTTCATAGTTAAGAGTGGTTTGTGAGAATAAACCTGCACATGAAGTAAACCTAACCTTGCTTTCTCCCCCAGCGATGTGGAGCGAGAGAGACGCACTCCGTCTCCAGATGTGATCATCCTGTCAGATAACGAGGCGTCCAGCCCGCGGAGCACCCCGCATCCAGAGGAGCGGCACCACCGCCCTAACCTGGAGATGTTCAAGGTACATCCCCGTTCCTGCAGAGGAAGTCATCCTCATGTATTGCACTGCTGCGTTAGCGTCGCCTCACAGCTCCTCATTCACTGAACCTAATAGACTGTGTCTGTACCTATCAGTGACTTTACTGCACTCTCTGTCAAACCTGAAGTCTCCTTCGTTAGGCCTATAGCTATGTGAGTCATAAGCAACACAGCAGTGGGAAGGTAATATGATTAGAGAGTCAATCACAGCACATGCTCTTAATGTCACACAGCTGAGCTCAGATCTGCAGTTTCTTCTCAGGGCTTGGAAGACCTTTGTTTAAAGTTTACTTGTCAATCAGTGAGGGATTGGCCACGGATCTCTCTGCTCTGAGCTGAGCAGTGGGAGATTCTCTTGGTGCAGTCAGTCAGCACCTGCTGTACATGCGGGTCTGCTGGGCTTTGCTTCTTTTAGCAGCAGTGAAGCCTTCTTGGCTCTTTGTAAGTTTACTTTTTTCATAAGTGACCATGTTGTTATCAGTTTGCAATAACTTAACATGTAAAAGACTAACCTGGGGTCTGTATCACAGCAAAGCAGGGTTTTGGAAATTTCAGCTTCTCAAAGCCTCACAAATGGTGCTGAGGTCATCTTGTCTTGTGAAGTTAGTTAACAACATTTGATGTAAAGTTAAGTTTAGATAGTCAAGCACCAAATAATCATTGTGTAAGCACACATGAGCAAGGAACATACACAGTCAAGCAGTTTAATCAAATAATTGAATTGTGAATTCCAAACCTGTCTAGTTAAACTCACAGAGGCATGCTATGATTACTATGAACAACTTTTTATAATAACAATGTTATAGTAATTAATAGTCATAGTCTACTGTATTATAAAACCTTTTTAAACTTTAAGTTATAGAAATTGATTATGTAAATAGATTTGTTCTGATAGGTAGTCACCATGCTGGTTATGCTGGTCAGCCAAATTTGACAACCAGCATGACCAAGGTGGTGAACCAGGATGACCGGCTTGACCACCAGCATGATCAGCTTGATGAACGGCTTGGTCATGTTGGTCATGCTGATACAGCAGCTTAACCATCAAACTCCAAAAAAAACACTCCCTTTACAGGTCTTTCGACTAAGCTTGTCTAAACAGCTTAACCAGTGGGCTCACAAGCTTAAAGTATGTTTTTATCTGGATTACCAGCATTTCGTCCATCTCCGACCATCAAAGACCAGCTTAGACATGTCATTGCGATTGTCAATCGTGGTTATACTTGTTATCAAGCTAGTCATGCTGGTCTGTCACCTTATTCATTCTAAACAGCTGATACATAAAGATCAATAGGTTACAATGCACTATGCAAGCTTGATATAGTGTTATTAGTATTGTATAGTATTATTAGTATTATATATGTATGTGTGTGTGTCTGTGTGTGTGTGTGTGTGTGTGTGTGTGTGTATATATGTGTGTATGTGTGTGTGTATATATGTGTGTATGTGTGTGTGTATATATATGTGTGTATGTGTGTTTGTATATATATGTGTGTATGTGTGTGTGTATGTGTGTGTGTGTGTATATGTGTGTGTGTGTGTGTATATATGTGTGTGTGTGTGTGTGTATATATGTGTGTATGTGTGTGTGTATATATATGTGTGTATGTGTGTTTGTATATATGTGTGTGTGTGTGTGTGTGTGTGTGTGTGTGAGTGTGTGTTGTACATTACCGGCTTTCTGCGCCTGCTTTTCTTTCACACACGACTCAGAGTAGGACAAGTACA
>JBBJLS010000140.1:14984638-15002496 GCA_037577275.1 Bryconaethiops microstoma | reverse complement strand
CTCTCTCTCTCTCTCTCTCTCTCTCTCTCTCTCTCTCTCTCTCTCTCTCTCTCTCTCTCTCTCTCTCTCTCATATCTGTGTATGTAAGGAGATAGAACAGAGGCTGCAGCAGCAGGCTACTCTGTCTCCAAGCTCAGCTCAGACTGTGCCCAGTGTCAGCAAGGCTGAGAGCATGATTCGACACCATGCCCTCCGACAGGTAGCACAATGTCTTACGCATCATGCTCTGTGTAGTACAAAAACATTTGATGGGGATGCCACATGGTGGGCCTTGAGAACCTACATAAGATGCATGTAGTCATTATTCATTACAAACCGTATGATGTTTCCACTCCTGGTCTTCGAATCCCCTGCACATTTTGGTGTTTTGTCTCTTTCCTTAAGCCTGATTTTGACTTTGTGAAATAGCTGTGATCTGCTCAGTAACGCTTGGCCTTATTTGTTTTTGTTTGCCAGGCTCCTCAGCCACAGGCTACCCTGCAGCGGGGTCTATCCAACTCCGCACGGGGTGTTCTCTCTAACTTTGCCCAGGCATCCCAGCTCTCAGTGGCCAGTGGCCTGTTGGGCATGACCAGCAAGCGCTGTGGAGGAGGTGGCAGCAGCAGTCGGTCGCAGCATGAAAGCCATCGGCAAATCTACAACATCCCTGGTGAGAACACAACATATTAAGCAGCCAGATATAGCTCCCTGCCCTATGGTCCTATGTGAATGGTATTGCACTGTCATTCAAAAAGTTGGAATCAATGCTCTCAGTAATATAAATCCAGTTTAATAAATTAATTTTATCTAAAAATGTGAACTCTGTTTTATATTTTGCACTTTGATTTTGCCCTTGTTTTCTGTCACTTGACCATTTTTACGTTGTCTCTTCTATCTCTCTCTCTCTTTCATGCCCTGTCTCTGACTCCTCTCAGGCCTGAATATTGCCTATTTGAACCCAGGAGGTGTGGGAGGCCATAAGGCATCCAGTCTAGCAGACCGACAGAGGGAGTACTTGCTGGACATGATCCCCCCACGCTCCATATCTCAGTCCATCACTGGCCAGAAATGAGGTCCAACAGACCTTTGGGCCCCTTCTGGACACCCCTTTACACCTTACCCCTACACTCACTCACACACATACATAAACACACACACACACACACGCACACACACACATATACACGCACACACACACACACACACACACACACACACACACACTACACACAACACAGCAACCATCACCCCCGTCGCATGCAGTGCCTGTCCGTGTGCCTACCCAACTAACCCATGAGAACGACTCAGTCAGCCAGATGATGAACACCAGACTGTCAGTGCATCTCGACTTCAATTTCCTACTATAGCAAAACTCTTTATTTCAGTTTATTATTGCTGTTCTTATTGCTATGTTATTATTATTATTGCTTCTGTTACAGGTAATCTTATTATGATTATTAGTATTCTTAGTGACTTGTGGATATATTTTTTTTTTCTCCTTTTTTTACATTTTTTTTTAGCCTTTTTATTTATTTTGCTCATGAGGGAGCGGGCTAGATTCAAAGGTCACTTAAAAAATGTCCCCATCTTTTGCACCCTGTAAAACTGAGAGCTTGCTCTCATATTATGAAAGCTCTTTTCTTTAATCATGTGTCCCTCATTGAAGCTTATAACTAAGCTTTTCGAATAAGAACAGTTCGACTGTGCCATTTGGTAAGACTAGAGTCTTTGTAGCAAACACTTTTCTAAGCTACCAGTTCTTTGGATGCTTGGTGGAGATTGGTGGAGATTGGGTTTTATGGAACATGACAGGCTTTTCCAGTGGACTGGTCCTAATGCACTGAGACCCTGATTTGACAAATAGTTGTTTTGCCTTGAGAAGACCACACGGTATCGTGAGAACACTAGGAGATGTCTGCTGACTCGCTGATGACACTGATGGTGAAGGATGTTCTGGCCTGCGTCATGTACCATACACAGAAAAATGGCTGAAATGAGCAACAACGGAGGCAAGAGCGTAATTCTGATGAAGGCTTTTTGCCTCTGAATGTACAGAATCTGCCCATTTCAGTTTAACGTCGTTGTGGATGGTCTCTGAAAGCAGTATCTTCCATGCCCCCTCAAAGCCTTTGCCCTCATAAGACACCGATGCTTTGAGAAAGGCTTCGCCTTGTGGTGCCACGTGATTGGCTGGATAAGGAGGAAGTGACCCAGAGTTCCATTACCATGTACTTTATTCCTTTTTGAGTATCAATTCTCCTTTAGAGTTCTTAATTTTCTATTTTTATTTCTTTCTGTTTTGTTTCCTTTTTTGGCGGCGTCTCTTGCTAAAACGGTTGCGTATCTGAAAGGTACTTGCCACAGGAGACGATAATCATTTGAAATAGTAAAACAGACGGAAACTATTCAAATATCTATATGGTTTATGTATAGATTCTTAGCGTGAGAGAAGGTTTAAGAGAAGGAGATGCATATATCTATAATGGAAAAGGCAAAGGATCAATCAGCGTGTTAGGGCAATGCACGCAAGGTGCCTCGTTCTCCAGGAGCACTTTTGTTAACAAGAATGGGAAAATAAAAAAAGAAAGAAAGAAAAAGTTCGAAATGGGACAAGAATGTTACAGCTGCCAGGCTCTTTAAGGTATGGATGGCACCAGACTATCTCAGAGGGAGTTAGGAGAGAGACCATGTTGTGTGTAAAACCTGCTGTTTGTGTTTGGCTGTCAATTTGGTCAAGTCCTTGAGACAAAAAAGTTAAACGGTTAAAAGATGGTCGATACCTTTCTGTTATGGTGCAGTGAATCACTTACTCACCTTCCCAAGGTACATTTTAGCTATGTTTCAGTACAGATAGCAACAAGGGCAGTAAGGAAGGTGTTGCACAAGGTGGCAGCATTAGCAGTGTTTGGTCAGTATGCAGTATTAGAGGTTCGGATGGGCCTTGTTGTAGATTTAGGATTGAAATGAACACACTGTTTTGGTGCCAGACTGTCCCTCACTGTCCCATTGAATTAGCACTTGACACAGCTGCTTCATTACAGCAGTTTGTATAGATTTTTTGAGGCAAGTGGGGGAGCTTAATTGAAAGTTGTTTGATTAACTTACTCATAAGTCATAGCTAAAATTTGAATGAGTGTGAGATTTGTGGGTACACCACAAGACTTTGGACACTCAACACAACCATTTTCAGCCTTAACATGTACTACAACAAGCTCCATGTCCATTTAGGCTTAGGGCACGCTGAGGTCAGCATGCAGGTCGATCACAGAATGAGGGCTTTCTCCTGAAGCGCTCCGGCTTCATGATTACTGAAAGTGGCAACGTCGACTCGCTGATGTGTTTCAAAATGTGAAGTGAGCCACAGGACAGTACAGGTATTGCTGTTTTGGTATTGAAGGCTGTTCATAACATTACTGCTTGTGACAAAATAATGCAACTTTCAAACAAGTCATTGAAACTACCTTGGCTTTGATTCGCAGGTGCAATATTAGATGGTAGAAAGTTTACAATTTTCTTTATACTGTCTACAAATCAGTACCCTTTAGTAAATTTTTCACATCATCTAAATCCCCCCCCCCCTTCCACCACCTCAATTTGTGTGTATTTTGTATGACCCCCTTAAAGCAAATGCAGGACATGTATAATCAATCTCCTCTCTCTCCCCTACTCTCTCTGCCAGACTGTAATGGATGCATCCATATACCTTTGCTGATATCTACCAGTTGGACTTTGAAATGTCATTTTCTAGGGTTTTGAAATATTAAACTTCCTTTAATGGCTCCTCGATTAAGTTTGGTTTGCTTATTTAATTTGTGAACTTTTCATACGGGAAAAAAAAAAAATCAAGTTAAATCAAACGAAAAAAAAAATTAACTAAGAGATGACAACACAATATTTGCTAGGTCAGAAGTAATAATGACTTATTGTACATATGCTTTTTTTTTTTTCTCCCTCGAATTTAAAAAAATGAAATTAAAATGGTTGTATATTGTGTAGAAAAGCAAACAAAAAGCCATGAATATTGTGAAGCTTGTCATTTCGTTTTGTGATCACTGTGTATTATTGTGTAACAAATGTGCAAAATGTACGGGATTATACTTCTCTTGTTTTGAATGAGCTCTTTTCGATGCATTTTTCTCCCTGGTTGTATGTTTTTGTAGTATGTAGTATTTGCAAATGGATAAAAAAAAAATTAAAAAAACGATAATTGTCCTGGTGGAGCGTTTGATCCATTCTGAAGTCTTTGGACTGGGATGTGATGGGATATTCTTGTAAATGTTCCTTTTTTGTGTGTGTTGCTTTTTTTCTTTGTCAAAAACATTGAAGTTAAACCAATGTTCAGTGAAAACATTTTATTTCTCTGGAAGTCCCATGCTGACTATCAGCCTTGCAAGGCTCAGAGTGGATCAGACATTTGACAGTATTACCCCACACCTGACCAAATCCAAAGCACTCACCCGTAGACGAGGAATCAGACAAAGCGCACATTACCTTGAGTTCGCTTTAGTTGAATTACAGGGTGTCATTTACCCTTTTGGGAGACAATGTAAATTCTCGTTTTCTACTCCTCATAATATAAAAGCTTTCTTCGGTAGACTTCAGTATGCCTCTTATTCATGTTTTTCCCCAAGTGGGAAAGTTTGCAATGCTCTTATTTTGTTTTTCATGGGAAGTTGTATACATTGTATACATTTGCGTTTTAAGGAAAACTTGTGTTTTTTGACTGTTCTGATGCTTACTGCTTTCAGTTTAGGACAATTTTAAGACAAAAAAAAAAAAAAAAGAAGTGGGACAATTTTGCACACTTTTCAAGTATTGAATATAAAGATTGTGACATTTTTAGATATTCTTTCACATTTCATTGTCAGAGTAACTGTCCATAATTCTCTGATTGGACAATCAGCTTTTCTGGAGACGAGCATTTTAGCACTGGGGTTTACGTCTCTCCACCATGTGATGTCACTCTAGTTTTTCGATCATTGTTTCAGTTTTTTTTTTGTTGTTTTTAAATCTTGTCATTGTTCCTTTACTGATTTTTTATTTTTTTTTCTCCTCCCGGAGTTATTTGTTGCAAAATACAGGTCATTATTATTGAAGTGGGAGACTGGGTTTTGGGTCATATTTTCTCTTATCTTTAATTTTCTTGAATTTTGAATCTTTTTTTTTTTAAACAGACTTGGCTGCAATTCCACCAGTTTGACTATTCAAAACACATGGCAATATCTAAATCTGTTTTTGTTAAAAGAAAAAAAAATAACCCTCTGTGAACAGCTGGGGATTGGCTAAAAACAGTTATGAATTTGAAGCAAGACTAAAAATGTTCTGTTGTTTTTTTTTGGTTAACTTTTAATTTTCATTTGGAACATTTAATCCAGACCTTTTGCACATCCTTGATATTTAACTGTCTAAAAATGGAGATGAAAAAAATGCTGTTTGGTTACTGCCGGTTGATTAACAACAATTATGCATTGACTGAAAAAAATAAGCTAATTTTGGAGGAAATAACTTTGTAATATTTATCTCTTGCAAGCTATGTTTAATAAAGGATGGAACAGTTTACATCTGGGAGTGAGTCACTTGTGTACTAGTGGTAGTGTTCATCGTTATTTACAACCAAAACACAACTTGATTTATTTTTATCCTCAGTTTGCTGTTAATGAAAATTCTTTGGATAAAATAAATTGGACCCGTGAGCTCTTTTTCACTGTTATCTTCTGAGCTGCTGTGAATGTAACAAAAAAATGAAACAAATTGAAGTCACCTTCAGGGTTGTGAGCAGTCAGCCAATGAAAAGCATTAAAAGATGTTCAAGGTCAGAGGAATGGAGAGGATAAATGAGATTAAGCTGCCAGGTTTTCTCTGGGGTAATTTACCTTTCTTCCAGTGTGATGTTACAAACTTGCAGCACTGTGTCCTCTGTAATGTCCAAGAAAACAGTATTTGTTAATATACTGCCGTAGGTGTGTGTGGTAAGGCTTGGATCACCTAAGGATATTGCATTTAATCTTAAGAAAAGAAATTGTGCATTGACCAGCTGCTCTGAATGAATCTGCAGAGCATTAAACAAACAGTGCATGCAAGTGTTAATTCTTTTTCTTTTTGTATTGTATTGGATGCTTGGGCTTTCTCTCCTTAGACGTGTGACCCCTCATGTGTTGCTGTTTGCCCCTTACAATGCTAGCACTGAAGTCCAGTCATAAGAGTTTCATCTTCCTGGTGATTGTTTATACATAACATTTTGTCACAATAGGCGTTGGTTACGGTATGTGCCGATGCATAGACCTCCTGTGTGCCTAGCTCTAAGTTTGAGAGGGCCTCTCATATCCTGTTGATATCAGATTATTTTTTAAAAGGAAAATTCCAGCCTAAAATGAATGCACTTTTATCATGTTGTATTCAAAGGCTAAGAAATTACTCTGATTATGTGGACCTGTTTTTCAGGGTTTGGCCTAAGCCCCTTACTTCCAGTGCTTCAGCATACCAAGACATTTTGTACAATGCCATGCTTCCAACTTTGTGGACATAGTTCCTACAAAAACAATGAAATCTTGTGGAAAGCCTTCCAAGAACAGTGAAAGTTGTTATTGCAGCTATAACAGCTTCCACTCTTCTTGGAAGGCTTTCCACAAGATTTTGGAGTTTCTGTGGGAATTTGTGCCTATTCGTTCTGTAGAGCATTTATGAGGTCAGGCACTGATGTTGGACGAGAAGGCCTGACTCACAATCTCTGTCCCAAGGTGTTGGGTGGAGTTGAGGTCAGGGCTCTATGTGGGCCAGTCAAGTTCTTCCACACCAAACTCATCCAGTCATGTCTTTATGGATCTTGCATTGGGGCACAGTCATGCTGGAACAGAAAACGTTCTTCCCCAAATTGTGTCCACAAAGTTGGAAGCATGGTGTTGTCCAAAATGTTTTTGTATGCTGAAGTCCAAATTCTGAAAAACAGGTGCGTCAATATATTGTGTGGCAGAGGACAGCTAAAGAAACTGAAAACTACGGCCTACCAGTTTTGTTTTTTTTTCCATTTTATGACTCAGTCAGATTATCAACTTTTTTATTTTTCTGCATCTGTGGATTTGTAGCTAGCACAGTGCAAATAATCACTCTAGTTGATAATCATTTGAACAGTGTTTTCTCTAAGAATAATATGTACTTTCTCCTACAGCTTGCTTCACCCGTCTCCACCCACCGTGTTGTGCACTCACCATACCCAGTTCATACTCTGTTAGTATTGAAGCATATCTTTCAGATATGTACATTATCAGTATGCAAGTTCGTATATTTACAGCTCTGGAAAAAAATAAGAGGCGACTGCAATTTATTTTTAAATCATCTCTTTGAGTATGACAACCATTCCATGCCAGTGTCTGTTAAACTCCTACACAAGCACCGAATTTTGCTTTATGAGGTACGGATAAGGTGATGGCCTGAATCAAATCTTATATGGAAAAAGTACAAATTATAAAAAACACTGCTGTAATCAACACTCTTCTCTCGCAATGTGACCAGTTGGATGGCAAAACACTACTTGAAGTACGTCAACGGTAATATTGCCATTTTGTTTGAGTGAACAAGAGATTTGTTTTCTTTGAATTATTCAAGTTCTATGAACACTGCATCATTATTTTGATGTTTTGTCATTTCCCTAAAATTATGCTTTAAAGAACAATATTTTTTTTGGAAATTAGGATAAATATTTTCAGCAGTTCTTAAAAACTAAGGCAAAGCTGTTCAGTTCAATACTTGCACCTATAAAAGATAAAACCTAAGAAACTGGACATTTTTGCAGTGCTCTCTTTTTTCCCCCCAGAGCTGTATATATATAAACCTTTTGGTTTTATTTTTGTCAAACCTTGAAAATGTTGTATGCTGTTTACATTGTGTCAGGGTTTAATGATGGACAAACAGATAAGGCTTAAAACAATGTTAACATTTTATAACACATTATTAAATTGTCTTTGTTTTTAATCCTAACAGTGGTGATTTTTGTGTGTGTGTGTGTGTGTGTGTGTGTGTGTGTGTGTGTGTGTGTGCAAAATTCTGAAGTTCTTTTATTGTTTATTTATAAAA
The DNA here is from genome assembly GCA_037577275.1 of Bryconaethiops microstoma. NCBI lineage: Eukaryota > Metazoa > Chordata > Actinopteri > Characiformes > Alestidae > Bryconaethiops > Bryconaethiops microstoma. Next base: position 14,994,447 of record JBBJLS010000140.1, on the reverse strand, counting down.
AATACTACCGGACCCATTTGTCAGAAACCCCTTCCCTGTCTCTCCACCCTACTGATAGAGACTGTAGCCTCTCTATGATGCATAATTGATGTTAAGCATCCTTTAGACCTTAATCAGTGGTCGGTTTTTGATCAGAGAGCTGCTCTTGGCTTTATATTTTTAAATGATGGACCACTGTCAACTTAGCAGTGATACTGTTGTGTGTAAAAAAAAAAAATCAGCAGCAACACCATGTCTGATACTATTTAGAGACCAGCAACACACAACCATGTCAGTGTCAGTTTCTGCTGGATTGTCTCTTTAAAGCACGTGAGGTTGAAGTACCATTCTATGCTTCATCTACATACTTGTCATTTCAAGTCTACATATTTACATATATTTATTATCTTTATATGTCCTGTGCAACTAAGTATTGACTAGAAAGACAGGAAGCCAGAAAGCTGAAGATATATCCAGAATTCTTATAGAAGTCCAGCACAGCCCAATCCCAAACAAGCACAACATACAACATTTACCACTGTGTTTTTGCACAGGAAGAGCTTTTGTTGTTTTTCTAAGACACAGTGATTAATATGCTTTACCTTTTCCTTTAGTCCTATTCTGGGTAATGTTGACTTCAAAATGCACACGCCGTTCCACTTTTACAGAGTAATATTACCTTTTTCTTTTTCTGATGGACCACTCAGCCGGGCAGCCTATAAGAGTCACAGTCTTTTAGTGAGTCTTACTCTTGTCGGTTGCCCTGTTAAGCGGTCCAGCAGAAAAATATCATTACTCTGTAAAAGGAGAAACTGGGAAAAGTTGTGTTTTTAAAGTTTGGGTTGATGTTAAATATTGCTTTTGTTCACACTGTTTTGTCTTTCTTTGTTGCAGAGTATTTATTTAAACATTTTCAGCTGAACTGACGAACCATTTCTATTATATTTTTCTTGTGACAGAGCGATCTCACACAGTCTCTGAGATGTCCCACTTGTCCAGGGAACGTGGCCTAATCCTGATCCCTAGCTGCCCATTCACACACTGATTGGCTTCACTGTCAGCTCTCATTGTGTCCGGTCATAACAATGGTGAATATTTCCCCTCAGCATCACTGCTGGCCATGTCCTGCCAATACAAACAGCGCTCTGCCCAGAGAGAATCGTTAGGCTAGAAGATTCTAGACAGTAATTAGTTGATTTAGGTGCAAAAATGTGACAGGCATAGTGAGTGGTACAGCAGTCTCAGGATGTACATATTTTGTTTCACGCACTGTATGGATATCAACATACATGTTAGTCTAGATTTTTTTCGTAATTTTTGGTCGGTTATTTAAGGGCTCTGTAACTTTTGGAAGATAGAAGACACTGTGTGATATTGATGATGACTAAAAGAAATCCAATCATTTAAACTGAGCTGTTAATAAAAATGTAAGACACAGAAATATTATAGTACATAAACAACTTGAAATCCCTGAAGCTGATTTAAACTGGCTGGTTTTACTTTTCAAACCTAGTCCAAACCTACGAAAAATGTCAGGTCCTAGCTTTGAGAAGGGCCAGCTTTAAGCCTCTTTCCAAGTATTCCAGAGTTTTCCTTCTGTTGCGCCATAATTTTGGCAAGAAGTCCTGAGTGTTTTTCAGTACTTACCTCCACCCACCTCTTCCACTGTATCCTCATTGCATAACTGGCTACATTCCTCAATAGGGAGAGTGTAGGAGACGTGAACCTGTGGAGGCGTTTTGTCTCTCTGAGGGGAGTAGAGTGTTCTCTTCTATGGCGTTCAGGGTGAGAGGCCTCACAACTATAACTGGAAGTCATCATATATCCCTCCCTCAACCTCCTCAGCATATGGCGGCTATAGAAACTCTCAGTCAGAGATAATAATCAGAGATTGTGTAATACAAATTGTTTATGAATAGAATGTGTAGATTATTATTTAAAAAACAGCACTTGGTGGTTGGCATCCTTATAAATAGAAAACATGCCACAATTGGTGGTTGGCATCCTTATAAATAGGAGCAAAAACATGACACACAACCATTTAAAGTTGACCTTTTTGAACACGTTTGGGATTTTAGAACCTCTTAAGTAATCACCTATGACTTATGCCTTTCACGGGTGTATGAACACGAGATGACCACTGGGTTAAATACCCTCAGGGTCAGATATTTGTACAAGTGCAGACACAACACAAAATGTTTCAATGCAACTACAATAAGTGCTTCTGAATTTAGCCTCCAATTTACTAAAACTGCAGCTTATCAAACTGTATGCATCCCCACCCACTGATGAGGTGCAGGGTTTAAAATGTACGTGGAAATAATAGAGTTGTAAACAAGCCCAAAGCAAGCCAGAAAATGAAAGTGCAATGATGAAGAGATAGCAATGTTAATAAGTTCTTTCGCACCAAAGCATTCTCCAGGGGTGAAATTCCACTCCTTGCCAGAATGGTACTTGGAAGCCTTGCTAGATGTAGATGTAAGATGTGCTGTTATCACAACATCATTGACATCACTGGTACTTTGTAATTTAGTTGTATGGTCATGCAGAAAATAACTTAATCCCATTTGTGAAGTATGATGGTGGATCTGTGATGATCTGCTCATTCCAAAGGCTTTAAAAATCCTGTTGGGTTACATGTACTCATGAGTTACATCAAATACCGGAACATTTTAGGATGAAATCTGATCATCTCTGTCAGGAAGCTTAAACTGGGATGTGGATAAATCTTCCAAAAGTACAGTGATGCAAAACGTACCTTCAAAACCAGAAAATATTTCACTGACCAATGGAATCAAGCTTTGGCACAGGTCATGCTAGTCTCCTGACCTTTTAAAACCTGACAGGGGGACTGAAGAGTCTACAAGCAAGAACCCCATACAAAAAAGAAGAATGATGTGTCTCATCTCATTCAACATCATAAGACAAGGCTAGAAATAAAATATTAAATGAAGATGTGCAAATAACTGCGATAAGAATATATAGTAATATGTTTATTAACAATTTTTTAATGATTACTTTTTGAACAGTGTAGTCTTGTGTAGGAAGAGGTTGTCCAGGATTATTGCATACGATGGTATTATTTAATAACTAGGCTAGGGTGCTGTAAAAATCAAGACTGCAATTTAATCCCCATTACTGGTATGTTCTATTAGTCTTTGACTGGTCATGGCCTTATCATATCTAATGTGGAAAATTGGTTAATGAGTACAGTTTAGAAGTCACAAAACAATTTTAACATATTGCTCATTGATTGAGCTCTGGCTCTGCAGGACTATAATTTTCGTGTCTTGGGCCTGCACGCCGATTTTCAGTAATAGCTTCCTCTGACTGGGGCCTATTAGTCATGTTGAAGAGTGTCTGGAGAGAGCACAGGCTGCTCTGGAATGCAGACTGCAACGAGGGAATGCTTGCTGACATCAGGCCAGCAGCAGCGTCTCCAACAAGGCAAGACCTGTCGCTGTTCGTCTGTCTGCTTAGTGACCTCGCTGTCCGCTATCCTGGTACGTTCAAATCATCGTTCTGTTTTAAAGCCTTTTTTTTCACAAGTTTATTTTTTTTCGAAGGTTTGATTACTGTCCTGCATACGTGTCATACATGTGCCATGATGGTGTGCACTCCAACATAAAACTGATTCATGATCTTAACTGCAACTTAATCACAGCTCATAATTTAGTAGTTGATATAAGAAAGGTCATTAAGAGTGGCTTGATGTATACAAATACAAAACCTTGTATTTCTATTTTATTATTATTAATTTGGACTATCCAAAATGTCCAGTGAACCTACACAAGTCCATTTTATGAGGTTTTACATTGATAGTGGTAAATCAATAACTTTCTTTGGGTATTATTTTGCCTTTAAACACACTGCATTTACCTCTCCAGTATTTTTGGGTTTTCAAAAATATGTCTTGGTCCACCTATCAACACAATTCGGACTTCAGGTCTTTCTAAAATGGTACATTTTACATCAAACCACTCTGAACAAATTTTTAATCATGAATTTTTAATCATGAAGACATTTCCCGTTAATCACATAGACATTAAATTCCCTTCAGTCACCAAGAATTAGAAAAAGATCAAAGGTTACAGGAAGATAAGATTTATGTCTTTTGAATAGAATAGGATGCCAAATTAGGTCAAAAACGTCAACTTTGATATCAGGTTGACTTTAAGGTTTGCTGCCACAAGAGGGCAGCCTTGAACAATACTGATCATCATTTTGAATCTTGGCGATGAGAGTAGAATTACTAACCTTCAGTAATCAGTTCTTGATCTGATTTTAAGGATTGCTCATACCCTCTTTATTCTATAAAATGTAACATAATCCGTTCCATAAAAGCCCTTAACATCTCTGAGATGTACTCCCTATGTCGGCCATCTATATGACAGTGATGAAAATTTCTATCTGCAACCCATAATTTACTGATTTGCAGCAGTGCATGGGGAGCTCATGGGGAGATATGCATTTCTATTTCTCCACAGTGCTCAGCCTATAGAGCAGATGGGTTCATCCATCTCTTTATTCATCTTTGCTTTACCAGTTCTTCATTTGGGGGAGGGGGTCAGCAGCTGCACGGTTGCCAGAGACAGACCAGTGTACCCTATGCATTCTTTGGGCCACTTCTTTCCCTGAGGTCAGCATGTTGTTCCTTGTTTAAGTGTCCAGGCTTAAGTCTCTGCCTTTCACCCCTGTAGCCTCATTCCTGACATTCTTAGCGAAGAGGCTGATGAGCGGAGAAATATTTTCTTGACCAGAAGCCCATAATCTTTTGCTTGACAGCCTAACGGTGACTTAGGATATGCAGTGGCAAAACTGAAACAATGAGTATCGCCTAATACTGAGACTGTTTTTTCTCTTTAAATAGTACTTAAAAGAAGCTATTTGTCATCAAGTAATACTTAAAACAAGTTATTTTTAATTCAGGCTCTTCACTCAAGATCACGTAATATAGTTTCGTCGCACTGCTTCAAGGGAAGTAGTCCAAATTTTTTGCAGAATTAAATAGTTAAGATGTAAATAGTTTTGTCACACTGCTTCAAGGGAAATTGCTCACATAACTGCATAATTAAATAGTTAAGATGTAAGCAAAGTCATTCAGAGCTGCTAGAACTGCACTATTCTTCTCCACCTTTTAAATACCTGCACTTCCATCATTTTCTATGAATACTTTTATTTCTTTTATTTCTTTTATGTTTGCCTTCCTATTATTTTTATGCTTCCCGATTTCTTCTATTCCTGTAAAGCACATTGAATGACCTTTGTGTTTGATCATGGGCTATATAAATAAACTTGACTTGACTATTATCAGCATATATAAGACATCATTTTGGTCATTTTGCATAGTAAATAAAATGCCTATAAAATTGTAGACCTTCTTTGGAGTAGTGTTCCTATTACAGTAGTTGTGAAATGGACCAGTGTCACAATGTCTACAACACACACATAAGATAAGACAAGGTAAGATAACCCTTTATTAGACCCACAAGTAGGAAATTTGCATTTGCTAAGTTTCTGTACAATGCACCCTTTCTCATCAAACCATCTCAACAACTGTATTATGCATAAACTTGGAAAAATCAGCAGAATTCCCCTTTAAACCAACACATTTCTGCACTCCAGGAAGAAATGCATCTCAGCATGACTTTTTCAGCACCACAGCTTTTATTCTCTTCAAATAATTAAATCATATTCTTGTTCTTATGTTTGCACTGGGCTACATGTTTCTGATATTGTTAATTTATGGGATACTCAACTACATTTTATGTTGTGTTACTACAAGCAATTCTGTAAGAATTTAGTTTGGTGTATAACCACTTTGACACTTCAACATCATTGGGTGATTTATAGTCCTTCTGTTAAGCTCATCTGCCTTGTTTATGAAAGCTCCTTCTCGCTTTTTTGGAAATGTACAACTTTATTAGTTGTTACATAACTGTTGTCTGTTTTTCTTTCATTTAAAATAGGCCAGATTGCATAAGGCAAAGTTTTATCTAGAAGTGTGTAGTAGTGTATATTCAGGTGGGCCTTAGAGTTAAAAGGGAGTTTGAATGTTGGTCTTGGGGACTGGGGACTTCTGCCCAGGAGACATCTAAGAGCTTTGCCATTGATTTCCTTTCAGTCCAATTAACAAAATGCTCTTTATTGTGCCAAAGACCAGGTGCTTAGTGTTCAATTCCATCCTTCAGGTCTGTCACATTTCCATTAGAGTGTTCCTTTGCTAGGATCTCCTTTGGATGACAAGGTTAAAATCTACCTTCATCAAACAATTTAAGCATTATGCTTTCGTTCAGTGATATCTAATGCAATTGGTTTGTTGATAAAAGCGTCTCCTCATGGCTTTGTGTTTTCTGTACCTTGATCAAGTTGATTTAGAGAAGACACATTTTTCTGGAGGAAAAATTTAAAATTATAATGATTGCTCTAATTGTTGATTGTTCTGCAGTTACGCTGTTCTACACTACACAGTTTACAGTACACTAGAGAAAAAAAAAACATGGTAGCATGTTTCTCTCCTAAAAACATACAGAATCAAATTTATTTGAGTGATTCCATAGATGAACCACTTTTGATTAAGTAATTATGTGAGTGGGAAGAACCTTTTAACCCTTTTTCACAGGTGCCATAAAATGTACAGGGTCCTCACCTAAACTATGCTTTTTTTTGTTCTTAAAAAACATTGATGGAATGTATTTGTATGAAAGAAATGTGAATGATGTACAAATTCAGAGTTAAACCTGAAGCATGCAAATCAACATTTTAAAAAGTATGTATATACTCTATATGGACAAAAGTATTGGGACACCTGACCATCACAGCAACAGCGACTAATGACTAATAACATTGTATTCAAATACATAGATTTTGGAGTTGGTCTCTCCTCTGCAACTATAACAGTTTCCACTCGTCTTGGAAGGCATGGGCATTTGTGCCCATTCGTTCTGTATGGGCACAAATGAGCATTTTGGAGGTCGGGCACTGATGTTGGACGAGAAGGCCTGGCTCACAATCTCTGTTCCAGTTCATCCCAAACGTGCTGGATTTGGTTGAGATCAGGACTCAGTGCAGGCCAGTCAAGTTTTTCCACACCGAACTCATCCAGCCATGTCTTTATTGACTTTGCTTTATGGTCGCGCTGGAATAGAAACTGTCCACAAAGTTAGAGGCATGTGTTTTTATGCTTGATTTACACACCTGTAGCAATGGTTAAGATTGAAACACCTGAATTCAATCATTCTTAATAAAACTTTTTAATGAAGTTAATTAAGGCCATCTAGGGGACCTGCAGAAAGAAACAACAGGTTTGAAGAAACTTGACAGAATATAAAGGTTCTTAAACAATTTAATGGTTTTTTTTCATGGAACATTTACAATATGCATAGGTTCTTTAAAGTCTGAACATGTTCTTCAAGCCCACATCTAATTTCTAAAATGGTTCTATTAAGAAATGTCCACTAAAAGGCTTTCTAGGAAACCAAAGGTGGTTCTTCTGCATCATCACGCTACCTTTATGTTTAAACATGTACAGGATGCCTTGTGAATGCAGAGTTATGTGCACTGCGACCTGGTCTTGTGGATACTCTTAGTGTCTTTTTAGGTCAAGCTGCCTGAGGCTCAGGTGTGATGGGGTTAGCTCTTTGTAGAGGTCACCTGACAGTTCACTCTGCTGCTAGTCTAGACTATACCATTGAGAATGTTTCTCCAGGTATCTCAGTGTCTTACGAATGTGCGCATAGATTTATACATGATTAATATATGTATGAGTAAGTTCATATTCACCTCAGTTTCTAGTGAACCAGATATAATTATCAGTCTATTATGAATAACCATTGATTTCTAACACTTTCTAATAGATTTTCACTAGTTTATCTAGGTTTACTTCCCTAATTCCTAATTCCTACATTTCATTGTTAGTGCTATTTTAATATCTGATGTCAACCATAGGAGAATCTTTTCAACTTTTTCTGCCTTGGTTTCTTTCATGTTTTTTCTTCATGCATTTGAGAACTTTGTCTACACCTTTCGCACTTGGTTTGCTCATTAGGAGCTTGGAACCGGACTTCTGTAAAGCTCCTTTATTTCACCCGCCATACAAATTACCGTTGTACAATTACTAAACTGAATGTTCAAAGAATAATATACTGGAATAATGCCAAAACATTCGTAATGATGCCACTGTTTTGTCTGGACAACTAGCACATTCTTCATCTACCTTGGTTGACATAATGATTTGTGATGTCTGTTGACATAAAAAAATCCTGTTTCTTTATATATTATCTCACTCCGAGTTTCACTTTCTCAGACGTGGAATACTCTCCTCCTTTCATGCTTTGTGTGAAGTTGTTCAGAGAGCTAAGCCCAAACATCAGGACTTTGTTATGTCTTCTTGGCTCTCTGCTCTCTATTGTTTTCCCTGCTTCTTCTGTTTTCCACTGCACCCACAGATATCATATCTGAAGAATCCTGGGAATTTTTTTCTTGAACAGACTGTGCAGGAACACGTCCTGGTGGTCGATGTCAACCTGGCCCTGGAAAGGAGGAGAGCTGGCAGATCCTAGGTGGCCAAGGACAGGGCGAGATGGGAAATGGGAGGAGCCACTGCTGTCTAACTGACCTCATCTTAGAATATCAGAATTGTTTTTGAAGGCCTCCGCTGCCTGTTACTAAGCCCAGATCACCTTTATCAATTTCTGGCTAATTTTGCAGCCGCTCCAGACATTGAGAATGGCTGACATTTTTGGCAACTAATACAGTTACAGCACTGTGTTTATCACATACCTTTTCTGAGCCCTGAGTTAACCCCTTTAACTCTAAGGTCCCATATATACTTGAACTGCCTGCATAAATGACATTCATTTCATAATAGTTACCAAATGTATATGCATTTCAACTGAATCATAAGACTTAAAGCTGACCATCTGATGCTAGGACAAAAAAGCGGCCTTTTAACGAGACTGTAATTGGGCTGTAATTGCATTTATTTCAAACATAAATGTAAACAACACAGTCTGATAGTCAACAATTTATAAATTCTTATTTTGCTTATGGTATAAACTGGCCACTCTGAACTAATAAATAAATGCACTTTATGCTTTAATTGGCTTTTAGTTGCCTAGGGATCAAAACCTTGAAGTTAAAGAGTAGATTAGCACATTGAACACTGCTGATTTTCAGTAAATTACCTAAACTTGTCTGTTCAATGTTTAGGCTCACTTCATTTCTTCATTCATAATTTATAAGTTTAATCAATAATGCAATTTTGCTGTCCAGTGTAATCCAGAGAAGAATGTGATAACATGAAAATATGATAATGTTATGTAAAACAGTGTCTACAGTATTGAGTATATATTACAATACTGAACTTCAGCTAGAATAATTAAAGCAGATGTTAACCAGCATTAAGTTAACTATTTTATAGATTATGTTACTCTTCACATCAGTTTTACTGCTATAAGATAAGATAAGATAAACCTAAAAATGAAAGGAGCTGAAGTGTGTGAAAACCAGTTAGCTTAGTAAGCCAATGTTAGCAAATTTTGCCAGTTTGTCACAATGATAAATGGTGAATATTAAAGGAGCAGAAAGGTTAGTAAAACATAGCAGAGATTCTTTATAGAGCCAAAAAAGAAACATTTAATACATTCAATAATAATGAGCATTTTGATAGCACGTTTTACCTGTACTATACTATATTTCTAAATATTTTGTTTTTTAACCTGCTGTTTTAATTTTAAACAAGAAATTTACAAATTTAGATAGATAGATAGATAGATAGATAGATAGATAGATAGATAGATAGATAGATAGATAGATAGATAGATAGATAG
>JBBJLS010000140.1:14961503-14978361 GCA_037577275.1 Bryconaethiops microstoma | reverse complement strand
TATATATATATTCATAATTATTGATCTCAAAAGATATGGAAAAATATTCTGTGTTAGCGTTAATAAGACTGTTTTACCTTTGCCACTCACCACAGGCTTTGCTGACTCTTTACAATAAACACTATTTCCAGACATGCTCTTTTCATAACCACCACAAAAATGCAGACACAACACCTGGATGGCTGGCTCGACAGCCCTGCCCTCCCGGCCACTTCCCTGCCCCATCTGCCTGCCTTACCACCTTGACTCAAAGCCCTGCCCTTTGCCTCCTCATTGGGCCTCATCCAGTCTTTCTTGGACAGACAAGCTCACCTGAGATTTAGCTTAAATCTGAGACGCAGTGAAAAAGGCATACTGCAGCAGGGTTTTGCATAGTTGCTTTAGTTAAAGACTGAGGAGTGTCTGAAGAACTGGCTTTATTAACAAGTTGTATTATTAAGATTATCATTATTATTTATAACCAGAAATTAAGATTTTTTAAATCTGTTATTTTAAAACACATTTTATGACCAATTTCCTAAACAACTAAAAATAGACATGCCTTAATTTGCTGGGTTATTTTTAGCTGGTTAGTTAATATGCTCATTCTTCTGAGATCTTTCTCCAGCTGCCTTCAGGCATTTAGTGTGGGAGTGTCAGGGCACTCACCAAGTAACAAACTTTCTCTGGATTGAAGAATGTTTCATATACAGTAGAATCTTTTATTTTCCATCTCAGTGATGTCAATATTGATGAGCACATTGAGAACTTTGCCATGAAAAGTTTTGTCTGTCAAGCCAAGCGATTTAGATTGATGGCATTGGCGCTGGGGTTTTGGCAACCTTGACTTTTGGTGTCTGCATGTGTTGTGTGTGTAGGGACTGGTTTGCTGCTGGAGTGTGTGCATGTATGACATGCTTCACTGGTGATCATGATGGCGTGTGAGTGGATGTCTGAACCCTGGCTTTTCTCCTGCCCGTGTCCTTTGCTGACACTGTGGTTTTTCGCAGCTCTGGAGGCTCAGAGGCGGGACGATGGGGCTATGGATTTAGGGAAGGGGGGGCAACAACAGTGTTTTTATGGGGAAAATCCCACCACGGTGTATTGCGTTAAGCCGAGGGCCTGGGAAAGTTTATGGAAAGCTCATTGATGTCCAGTGTGGTGGAATAGCATTGTCTGGCTGGTTGAGCCTGACTCCACCGGTCGGACACTGGGCCTAAACCCACAGCCGATTGGGGAGGACTAGGAGCCGTGGTATGTCATTGTCCAAGGTCACGGGCACTAAATAGGGGGAGAGAAGTCCATCCTAGGGGTCTCACTCATTATCCAACATTTTATCTGGCTTTTCCAAGTACACAAACATAAGATTTAGTCAGAAAGACTTTTTATCTTCTGTACATTTAGTGAATTTTTTGTTGTTTCGTTATTTCAGTAAAACTAAACCGTGCTTCCGCTTCGGAAAGGTTGCTGTTGTGGTGATCAGGGCAAAGCCAGTATGTCCCAGAGTTTGGTGACGACTTGGACTGGCAACCAAATTATTTTCCAGTCTCATACAAAGATAACCCATAATTGTTCCATGGAGACACACCGTAATAGACAGACTGAATTCTGATCCAGAAATGGAAACACTGGGAGGGACATTTTGATCTGGTCTTTGGAAACCCGCAATGATTCAAGAGCAGCTTCCTGCAGTGGGTCATACTTGAACATTTAAGGAATGGCTGCACTCTGAGAACAAGGCATGGGGCTGGAACAGGACAGAAGGAGTCCTCAGCTCGGTCAAAAGCCTAGCCAGACTCAGCTCTCAGAAATGTTGTTGTTGATGTACTCAGGAGATGGCAGGAGGCAGGCGTGTGCTGCTTCCTAATCCTTGCATCCTTCCTCCTTCTGAGGCTAGAAAGAAATGGCACTCGGGGAATTCCACCTCTTCAGCAGGAATGCATGTCCTGGCTGGAATGTTGGCACAAAGATTCTTCCCTGCGAGAAGAGTTCCGACTGTTGACTTTGATTTTGTAAACATGGAGGCAAAGATGCTCTGGTGCAGACATTATCTGGAACAGAGTTCCATCAGAGAGGCTCATGGTATACTGTTACTGTCCTAAAAATACCTGCCATATAAATAATGATATATTGATCTCATTTTATTCAGGTGGGGAGAAGAGAGGGATTACACTGGGAGAACACAGAAGTACTGGGTAAGAAAATGTATCATTCATTGGAAATGATTCCTCCACAACCTTCATAACCATGTCTGTTTTGACTATGATTGGTAAAGCTCCACTGCTGTTCTGCAGATCGCTGCCAACTCATGGGGCAAGAACTGGGGTGAGGATGGTTACTTCCGCATTGCGCGAGGAGAAAACGAATGCGAGATTGAGGCCTTTGTGATTGGAGTGTGGGGGAGGGTAACCATGGAGGATATGCAGAACCACCATCACCACCACCATCACGGGAGACGCAAATAGAGATGTGCATCAGGGTCTGCCTCTGATCCTTGCCCCCTCCTTCCAGTGAGAGCCGTGTACACCTCATTGCCAACAAACACCAAAACTCAGTCAGGACAGTGGCAGGAGAGTGGGATGTGGTTTCCATCAATAGCCATCAAATACAATATCCACTGATATTCCTTAATATCTTTTGAAATATATGCTATCATTGCCAGTGCTGTTAAGTATTGAATGCCATTTAAAATTGTAACTGCTGGAGTCTGCAAACCCATGCTATGGCTATGGTAATGCTGTATTGGGGAAAAAAAGTTTTGAATTAAGCTTTGCATGAGTTTTTCCTCTATGCTAATGCAACAGCAATGCAAATGGCAGTTCATTTTTCAGATCTTGTACACCAGGAGTTAGGCATTGGTTTGTGTTGGTGGAAACCTGTCTCCAAGTGCGAGCCTCCTACTGGCCCCCTGCTGGCCACAGGACTCAATTACAACCCACTCAGGACTTCCAAAGACCACTTTCACAGCTTGCAGTGTCTCTCTACTGCATTGACCACAGTTCACCTCACTTAGTCTGAAATGTCCATTTTTGATTACAAGGATGGCTCTACTTTTTATGGTGTGTTTTTTAAAATATTATTTTATTTTATTTTAGGTAGCTCCTGGTAGAAAGTTTAGAACAGATGATTCAGGGGTTACAGTGTAAAGGTGGCTGTCTTACTCCAGTGCACCCACCAACGCCTTTCTCATGGGTAGACAATAAACATTCCAGCACCGTGGCAAAGATATACACTGGAAAAGGCAACAGACAAGAGGGTTGGATTAAGAGGTTGGATTTATGACCAATTATTTATTCTGAAATTCCCTAGAAACTGTTTTTACAATAAAAATCCTTATGACTGTGTACTTTTTTTCCTAAAAGATTGGTTGCATTAGTTTTTGAACTGTATATTTCCATTTAGCCCAAGTGGACAAAAAAACTCTCTTCACCCATGGGACAGAGATCATTTCTGCTTAAACACATTCCAAATAAATCTTCATAAATAACACTTTTATGACTGAAGCAGTGAAATCTATCATGCTATTATAGATGAATTTGTTCTCAGTCACAAACAACTACAAGGATCATATTCCACTATTAATTTCTGCCCAAGCCTTACTATTCATAAACTGTAATATTGTAATAGTGGCTTCATAAGAACCCCTTATTTAACACTCAAGATGGTATGAAGGTGCTTCAACTAGCAACATAATTAAAATATATATATACAAGATCAGTGACACCTTTGAACAATATTTGTTCATTTGAAGATATTGACCTTTCCTCTGCTGAACAAAGCAGCGAATAAAAGAACCAATCAACAATTCTGAACTTTACTTTTATAAAAAACTTTAAAATCACCTTTTTACATAAACTAACAAAATTAAGCACCTAGTCAATGTCACCTTACTGCCTTTGTTGTTACTTTTAACCTATTTTAATATTTAAAAAGGATAGTGAACACGTTTTTCATATGTTAATGGTGCAAGTACTACTATGGGTGAATAGAGAACGTGAGACCACTGAGTATTGAATTTTAGTCACGTAGAGGGTTATCTTTTCTATAACTTAGATTGTAGAGGTTTTCTTTCTTCTTGAGCAGATGTTTGCCACTGATAGATGCCATCAGACAATTCCATCAAATATTAAACATTATGCAGATATTGCACAAGACACTTTTTGCCCAGCAGGCTCTGATATGAGTCAGTTATAGTTAAGCACCCCGGGAATGGATCAGATTTTAAGTTCAGACATTTTTATCCATATACGGGAAAGAAGCGGAAGCTCAGCTGCAGAGCATTGCATTAAGCGTTTAGCCTTTCAGAGTTCATCATGCTTGGGTTTTTAAATCAAAGATCAGGCACAGGCTGGGGCTCTTTACAGTAGCAGCAGGCTCAGATTAATGCAAAGAGTAACTGAGGCGTTACAGTGTAGGGCTGCTCAGAACAAACTCAGCTGCTGGCTTTCACTGAGATGCCATTATTGCAGAGTCGCTTGCAAATGGTCACACGACAGCCTTTAGCTCTGACTGACCTGGAGTTTATATTGTAAATTAGTGTTTCTGAATCTGTTTTGAACACCTGTGATAAATCTTGTTTAATGTTCCCTTTAAGAAAGCAGTTCCCAGCCGAACAGCCCTCTGCTACTGAAAACATTTCTCCATTTATTCCCGACACATTGCTGCCATCATAAGCTACTGTTAATGGACTTAAACTTGACATTTCCACTTAGTTGTTCTCAAAAAGATGCACTAGAGATAAACCACTCACTAAAGCCTGCTCCAACACAACCAGTGCTAAGAGAGACTGCATAGGATGCGTGTGGGTGGATTTTGGCTACATTTTTTGTCTCGAGGCCCCTATATGAATATTGGTCTATTTCCAGTTTGAAGCTGGTGCTTAAAATCTTTCCGCTGTAGTTTATTAATAAAAAAGTAAGATCCATGTCAGCAACGACCCTTTTTATTTAAGAGGCAAGTTTGTTAATGATGTTCTTCTGGTCGTTTTGTGCAATGTGTATTATCTTGCTGTCCCTTGTACTGTGTGCATGCAAACCACTGTAGCGTTCACTTGTGTGCTGCAATAAATACTAAATCCAACCATGGCTTTTTCCAAAGATAAACTTGTAATTTTTGTATGAACAAAATAAACAAATACACATTTATTTGACCTACACTTTTACACGCTATCTAAAAAGTACAATACATAGACTGCAACTAATCGCATACACAAGGTCCCATTAGAGAAATAAGAACCATTACAGTAGGAATAAAGAGCTTCTTTCTTCTCTCCCTTATATACAGACTGCTACCAGTACTGTTCTTAGAACTGATGCTGTGAACTGCTTACTTGTCTTTACTAAATGACTATTCGTGCTTTTTTTACTGTCACATTTGTCAGAATGACTCTTAGTTCTACCATGTTACATGCAATTATGGCAAGAACTGTTACTGGCAGTGTGGCCTGCTTGCCCAGACAGAGGACTGAACGCCAGTCGGGTGCATGGAAAGCAGCGATATTACTTGCCACGCTACTGCATTAAATGATGCTGAAATACTGAGTTTGGTGTCTCTATGGCTTCTGAACTCAAAGTGAAGTGAATTTAAATGTGCTGTGGAAGAGGTAACTGGGTTTAGAACTTTATTCTAAAGTCATAGCATGCTTACACACAGGGATGTAATTTTACCCTGACAACCTGAATGTGTTATATAGCTCTGGCGCACATTAGTTGAAACCTAACAGACAAATAAAAGCAATTAATGATGGAAGTGTATGTGGATTCTAAACATCAAGGGTGTTAGACAGGGGGCCCCATAAAACACAAATGACTACAACTAGCATCCTTGGACTTGGTACCTTGTATGAAAGATGTGTGTTCACTCCGTGAGGTTTAATTGTTGACGGTTTTCATTTAAGGGTCCTGAGAGCATTACACAGAAAGAGCTTTGTGGATGCTTAAAAGTAAACGTCACAGTAATTCCAAGAAGCTCCAGTCCTTACACTTCAGGTTCTTTGATTCATGAAGCCAACATATCTTGCTCCTAACAGTAAAGTCACAGAACTTCAAGAAAGATTCTGTTGATTATAGTAGTGTAGGACCATTTCTAATCTAGTAGACGTAAAAAAAACCAAACAAGTACATAAAAACCAAGTGATTGTAATGCAGAAGAAAGAGGCCTTACTAACAAAAGCAACCCACATTATTGTGTGCTGCTTAATAAAGGGGGCATGAAGTGAACATCAGGACAAATGTTACGCAAATGAGTGATGTACGCTAGTTTGTCTGGGCATCTGTCTGAAACAGTCAAATGTATTGCATACACAATGTTATTAGAATATATTACAAGACATATCAGGGTTCACAATTATCTGTGATAAGAGTCACATTATCGGTCAGAGGTTAAGTGTATAATGCACAGTAGAAAAGTGAGTAAGAACTGACTGAGTTTATGACCAGCGCTCTTAGGTTCTAGAAATGCAGCCATTACAACCACTCACTAATAATAATGACTCATCTAAAGTAAACAAAAACACTGAGGCACATGCAAAAAAGCACAGTAGTCTACAGAATGTTCTGTATGTTTAATTTCAAAATAACTGATGGCAAAACTGAAAATATTTACAGCACATATTGCGTAAACACTTATGGTCTCTGTACAAAGAAATATACATGCAAAAGTATAAAATAACTGAAATAAAAGTTTTAAATGATCATACGTACATTAAAATACAATGGAACTGGAACTAAAAGATCGGTTTAACAAAACATTTAAAAACATCCAGTCCGAATTTCATGACGTAACGGCATCTGTACAACTTTACAATGACAAATAAATTAGAAGACATGATATGTGACTATACATAAGAATCCACCACGTTCCTTCCTGGAAAGATTCTCTGTCCACCACTCACACGTTCTACTGAGTTTCACAATCTGAAGGACAGAGCTGAATAAGGTGATGCTTCCAAAGCGTACGAGTGGAATAAGGTGACTGTAAGCTACAGACCAATGAACAGCTGCGAAAGAAAAAAAAAAATCTCCTCAGTGCAGATTTTTAATAGTCGAAAATTATGGCAGCGTGTTACCAAAAACTACTCGAGGCTTTTGACGTACGATCTATGTTTGTATGAAAACAATCTATGTGGTGAGACCTTATATAAATATCATAATTTAAAGGCTTCACATTTATGTTAAGGACATCTTGTCATCACAAGAACATGTAAAATGGCCAAGATTCGGATGGGAAAGGGCTGCAGAAGCACCTACGTAATGTGCATAAAAAGAAAAAAAAATCTTCAAATAACAAAGCTGTGGTAAACACATGTAAACAATCTGTCACGGATTTATAATGTATAACTTAAAATAGAGAACTAAGACTGCCGGGGGTCATAAAGCTTGGAGAGCTTTGGTATACCAATAACAACCTTAACACAAAGTGACACGAATGTATAAGTGCCATGTAGACAATGACCCTGTGGTGGGACAGGGAAATAATACTCAACTAAAGATAAAGTCCAGGTAAATAAACACAGTTAACAGCAGAACTTGCAGTACCAAGTACATGCTTGTCTAAATATTTATTACAGGTACAACAGATGTTTTCATAAATAGTTGCATAAACTGTTTAAGCTGCAAAAATTGCACATGATAAGAATCTGGAACATAACATACGTGAGTGAATTTACAGTATTCAGTCTTCCTTTGAGCTCACATGTCCGCTACCATTCAGACGTTTGGCTGCCCTATGGCTATCTTCCCTTGGGGTTCGTTTCTCCCATCCTGGGATGTTCTTTGTGACAAATACCATAAAAAAAATAAAATAAAAAATTCAAAAATAAAAACTGCAGACAAAAACTATGTACAAAGTAAGGCTTATACATCTTTCAATTGCACAACACAATTTGTTCTGGTTAAAGCAAATGTAAAAAAAAAAAAATTCTTTAAGAGGTTTCACTTGCAGCACTTTAAAATTGTTAGAGCTAAATGTGGCATGATCATCGAGTAAGCAACTTAAGCTAGGTGACCAAACAATCTTTAATTTCAATTAAAATGATTCCAAAGAAATTGCCCTCGCAAGTTTGCTTTGCAAATCTCAAGCCAAATTTGCGTTTAGTAGATTCTAAACATCGCTTTTTTCATTGCCTTTCTCGTTTGCTTCATTATTTAGTTAAAAGTCAATACAGTCAATTTTTCTTTTTCCTCAAATGCTTTGAGTTTGAATACTGTAAAAGTGTAAAAGAACCGCTTGCTCCCTCTGGCTCAGGCAAAATAAGGTGGGGGTAAAGTTTTTTTGTTGTTGTTTGTTTTTTTACCCATTTGCATCGCTTTCTTCTCAGAAAAGCTCTGCCAGTGTTGTGCAGGTACACTTTTTCCACATAGATCAGTCCTTAAGGTTTTACTCCTCACTGAGTCAGTGAAACAGTTCCCAATGTATTTCCATTGATTAAATCTCTTAGAAATCTTCATTAAAGTTGAAACCAGCCAGCAGCATAAGACTGGGAAGAGACAGTTAATCCACACATGTCGCTTTTTTCTGAACTGTGTTCTACACGGCTCTCATTGGCTAAGGTGAAAGTTTCCACATACTTCGATTGGCAGAGGACTGATGAGTCCTCTGAATTGCACATGTCTACTGAAAGAGGATGAGATTATTATTATTTTTTTCTTCATTTTAACAGTTTTCTTATGAGCGTGGTCAGATCCTAGGTTGTAACCTGCTGTGCAGAAAGGGCCTGATTCCTCCTAGGGGCCGCAGGTCATTCTGGTGTTTGCGCCGATCTATGAAGGAGATGAGTCTGGAGGTGTCTATGCACTCGGCTGAGCGGCGGCCGCCCCCAGGTCTCAGCCACGGCTCCTGAAGGCAGGAGGCAGCGGCTGGCCGTTTGGAAGGCTCCGCCCTCAGCAACAGGGACACAAAGTCCCGCGCTGCCTGACTCACACCCTGAAAATAATCCTCAGGGAAGCTGAAGTCCAGCCGGCAAATGTTCAAGCATGTCTCCTCCACGCTCTCGTCCAGGAAGGGCGAAGCTCCACTCAGGATCACGTATGTGACCACCCCAAGGCTCCAGAGGTCAGAGGTAAGAGAGACGGGGTCACCTAGTACCAGCTCTGGGGCGGCAAATTCGGGGCTGCCCAGGAGAGGATGAACGTAGTGGGCGGAGTTTAGCTGCACCGCGTCTCCAAAATCTGTCAGCTTCACCACTGGCTGAGAGGAGCTCTGATCCACCAACAGATTTTCAGGCTAAGAGGACAAAGTGTATGAAGACTGGAAATTACTACCTAAACATGTCACTGTCGAATATATTACATTAGTAACTGAATGACATATCATTTTGAAGATAAAATATAAAGGGGGTGCCTATAAAAATGAACTTGAATAATTCAAAAGGCCATGTTAACCTTGCAAAAGCAAAGAAGGAAAGTTTAAAAATTCTAAGAAACTTTTATAAAAAATAATGGTGTGCTCATTGTATGCAACTACTGAAGTACAAACCTAGCGTCATGAAAGTGAAAATGCATCCAATTGACACTACGTTTCTGTGATTTAAACGTGTAGCTGAGTAAGCGAATAACTGCAAAAATACTTGTGGTCAGTAATCTGACCAATTATTGAAGCGTTTTTACAACCGGCCCATTTAAAATATGCATTTTCTTCATGAGACAGTCTTAAACGTATCACCTGAATAAATACATAAAAGACACTAAATGCATTGTTCCCTGAATTGCTCAAACTGACCTTTACATCCAGATGGGCTATTCTGCAGTTATGCAAGTAGTGCAAAGCTTCTAAAATATCCCGCAGGTAAAAGGCAACCTTTTCTTCATTGAGGTTCCCCCAGCTGACAATGTAGTCCAGCAGACGTCCCTGATCAGCCCTGTCCCCATATACACACAGACACACACAGTTAGATACATACAGTTTGTGTATCAGTGCACTGAGGTTTCACTTCGACCGTGTGTACTCACATCTCCAGGACCAGTGCGTAACTACTGGGTGTCTCAAAGGTGTCCAGTAGG
This sequence comes from Bryconaethiops microstoma, assembly GCA_037577275.1. Classification (NCBI taxonomy): domain Eukaryota; kingdom Metazoa; phylum Chordata; class Actinopteri; order Characiformes; family Alestidae; genus Bryconaethiops; species Bryconaethiops microstoma. The sequence goes on along the minus strand of JBBJLS010000140.1, from coordinate 14,968,384 downwards.
CAGACTATATGTGAATGCTGAAGCCTTTTTAAGATGCTGAGCTCCTGTGTGACCTGATCACGTTTCATGAGTTTCTTATTTACCAGTTTAACAGCTATAGTCCTTTTAGATCCCTTCTGGTCACACCGTTTCACTACAGCAAATCGGCCTCTGACAGGACAAAAACAAGTGTTAGATTTATAATGGTTACATCAAATAACACACAAATTTAATCTGCTTACGGATTTTGTCTCAACAGATATTATGGAAAATCCTAACAAAAGATGGAAAGGGTTTAAAACCTTACCTGCCCAATTCTGCTACCTCTGTGTAGAAAGACTCAAAGTTGTCTTTCCACATGACCCGGATTCCGTCACTTGAGGGACCTGTAAACAAGGATATTTGTGACCATTTTTGTTCAGCTATCCTTCATCTGTATGATGATTTTATAGCTGCATTTGTGCACACATGCTATATACTTACTTAACACTCTGAGACTGGCCGACGATGACACACTTCCCATGTCATTGGTGGCGGTACAAGTGTAAATGCCATCATCCTCCGAGGCCACACCCACAATTCGAAGTGTTGCTTCTCCAGTCTCACTGTAAGATGTAAATTACTGTTGATCAATATTTGTATGGCTGTATACTGTCTTGGTAGAACAGGGGTGATATATCTGCAACAGTAACAACCCTAACAGAGCTGAGACCTAGGGCACAAACCTCATGTTCTCATATTTTGTTGTCATGACCATTGTTAAGTGAACCTCAATAATAATGCTGCACCTCAAAAACTGCACTAAATGTGGTTATTTTCCTGCCAAGGTCCCAAGTGTGTTTAACTAGAAAACTGTTATGAACAGTCAGACAACAACCATTAACACTAGTAACCCAGAATCTCTGACTGTAAAATCAGATGATAGAACTCGCATCGTTGATACACTTCTTTTTTATTGTTAACAATGTGACCACATAAACCCTACTTTCACAGTTGAACTGAAAGTGACCATTCTGTCATACATGAACACACCACAGCACACAGTGTGAACAGCACGAAATTCTTCCTCTGCATTTAAAGCATTCACCAAGTAATCCAGCGGGCACCCAGGAACACAGTGCCTGTGGAGCAGTGTGTGGGGACGGTGCCTTGCTCAAGGGTACCTCAAAGGTGCTTAGCAGTCTTGGGAATCGAATCCACGACTTCCTGATCGCAGGGCGAACACCCTAACTACTAGTTTGTCCCCCTTTGCAGCTGCTATAATGCTCTGGACTTTGAGGGTAACTTGTTTTTCTATAACAAACTAGATAAAACATAAATGCCCTGCAATTTGAAGGTGTGCAGTACACTAGTTTTGAATTATTTATTTAATTTTCCATATAACAATGTGATTCATCGCAGAAAACCATGTGATTTATTGCTATTTAAAATTTTAGTCGTTGCCCAGCATTATTGCTAATATGCGACGAGAGCATATTACTGACTTTAAGGAACATTTTGGAGAAAAATCTAATTAACATAACTTGCCCCAGATGTGGTCAATCAACATGTTTGGAGTCCAAATTTTTCTTCCCTGGAGCTATTAAGGCAAACGTTGCTAACAAACATAGCAATCAATAATCACACAAATCTTTTCCAAGAATACACCACCAAAACCTCTCTCAACCTACTCAAACTGAATTCAGTTTTTCAATTTAGTACTACAGCAAGCTGAATATACACAATTCCATATATACACACACATCTGTCTTAACTCGATATACCTGGAAGTCATTTCCACGCACGGGCTGCACTTAGTGAACACGGAAGTGCGCGCGCAGTGACCGGCAGATTACTGACAGATTGAAGGCTTGTTTCATTTGATTTAGAAAAAAATAAATGTAGGAACATACTTTTCCCTCTTCACTAGGCTATTCCTGATCCAGTAATATCAGAGAAATTTTAATATAAGGAGAACTCCAACTCTCAGAACATTTTCCATCGGGGGGCCCGCCAGTTGACGATCACTGCTCTAGTGTTTGTTACCAACATTAGCCTCATAGCTCCAGTTCTAAGAGTAATTAGACTCTAGATGAGCTCGAAAGTATACCTTTTAAGTGTTCAGAAGGCTTATGGTTGGTTGCATACTAAAGATTATGTAGAGAGGCTTTGTAGGTAAGTGACCCAAAGTTATCAGATACTCTTAAGGTTTCTAAATGGTTCGCAGCATGGGCAAGGATGTATGGTTTTTAAAAAAAAAATTACTATAAAACCGTATAGTAACCATTTTTTTTCTTTAAAAAGATTCTTTTCTCCGCATGTCTCATTTACCAAAGTGTTTAATCTATTGAAAGGTTCTTTAGTGAACTAAGTTTTTTTTTTTTTTTTTGGTTTTGCACTGCTCCAAGAAATAAAACATTTTGGAATCTATGTTTTTTTAAGGAGTACTTAACTAACAGGATAGAGCAGGGGTCACCAACATGGTGCCCCCAACTACGACATGAGTACCCCCATGGACCTGTTCTAAAAATAGCTTACCAGTGAGCAGCGTCTAACATTGAATTTTATCCTGTTGCTATTCTTCTTTAATCACATTTGCATTTATATAATTTGCAAAATGATATCTAAAAAAAAGCATTTAAAACATGTTTATTATGCATGAAGCTTATACGATGCTCCTGTCTCTGCCTTCAAATCTTGTTCTGATTACCAAAGTTGGAAAACAACTTTGAAGTATGCAGTTTTAAATGTCTTGTTCAGTAACAACCAGAAGTGTGAATAATAATAATAACTTAGCTTTATGTAACTTATAAAAGCAAAAAATTGTGGCAGAAATCATAACCTATTTTTCAATAAAATTAGCAATGGAAGTTTTATTTTTTCTGAAATACATTTACAAGGTAAATATCAAGTCAAATGTATACAACATATGAGAGCAAGAACAGAAATGTGGCTCATTGTGGTCATTCGGGAGGCTATAGGAGAGCAGTTTCCAGTGTTTAACCTGGATATTATCTACAGGACCAGTCTGCGGTTACTCTTGGGAAATTCTGAAAGAAATTCATGTCTAGATTTTCCTCATGCGTCATGTTTTTCTCATGTGCCAGAATGACTAAATTTCTCTTCCTTGAATACTCAGTTTATGGATTTTTTTTCTTAGAGCCAAACTAATAATTGTTTGCGGAAACCGCAGATATCCTCCACATTTTTGTGTGCTTTTTTCATGAAAACATAATTTTCCATGCATTTTAGTGCTAAATTATTAAGAAAAATATATTTACTAATTTTGTAACAAATATTAACGTAAATTCAGCTCAAATTCCATATAAAATATAACTAATTTTTAACTGTATTTTTATTACTGTAAATTAAATTATTACTATATTTACCCTGCTTATTACAAAGAAAAGGACAGCATATATATGGAAGCATATTTAGGGTTTGACTATAGGCATTTTATTTCCGCATGACCAATTCATGGTCCTGTTGGAACGTAATCCCAGTGAATTTCAACCATTGTACAGTATTGAACATTATTGTACAATATTGTTCAAGGAGTGGAATGAGAATGCGGTGCATCATGCTCTGTGTTGGTAGCAGTGGTGCTGGGCTCAACCGTGGAGCCAGCAGTTTGCTAGTGACAGGGGTTGAAGATGTCTGCTTTTTAATAAGCCACTTATGCAGCTTTTGTTCTTAAGAAGCAGAAAATAAAATAAGAATGGAACTTACGGACTGTTTTTATTAAAGAATGTGTTAAACAGGTTCAAGATTTAAACAGGCTGCAAAATGTGTGGCGAAGTGAACTGGGTGAGCAGTAGCACGATGCCTGTCTAGTACTCACAGTACCGCTGAGCATAGATTTCCTTCTAGCCAGGTTGGGACCCAATGACTGAGTGCAGGACTGGTGCCAATTACCTGTTTATATACCCCAGCCGTGAGTCGTTACCCACGCCCCTTAGACATCACGTGGCTGGTGCGTGTGACAAACCCTTTTTACACACTCTTAGACATAGTGAGATGTAAGCTACAACAAATGCCAGTGGTGGACAGCCTGCTGTTTACTGATTGTGAAACACTATATTGTTAATGAAAATAAGGCCCAAAACTTAGCAAGTTACATAATCTTGTTGCATTATGAAATAATATTGTACATCAAAGCGCTTTATTTTTTATTTTTTCTGTACACAACTGATGAAAACCTCAACGTAGGCTAATAGGGCTGCTGCTTGGGTCAAATAGTTATCCAGAACATATTGTAACCTGGAAAAAGATTTTACAGTTTTACAGTAAAAAAATACAAAACTTTAAAATACTTTGATACAATATATGAAGTCCATGAAATAAAAATGACAAAGTCTTATTAGTGTTTTTATTTAGCACATCCTCCTTCGAGGCAGTAATTGGAAAAAAAATTGATTGTTGACATGTGCCTTTCAACTCTGACACGTGCTTTAGCCTTAGCTGTGTACAAGCCCTATTGCGCTTGTACACAGCGGCTGAGAGAATTTCAGAAACAGAAGTGTTTAATCGAAACTTAGAACAAGGTGTGAGCGTAATGAGATCCGAACGCAACAAGTCCACGAACCGAGATGATCCAATCACCAAAGTCCTTCTACTCTCTGCCGGGCAGGGGTTTTTAGGGGACACAATCAGATGGGCATCTGAGTCGGTCCCGATGCATTTAGGCACACTTAGCTTTAATTCTCAGGCTCGGTCTGTGATCCGTCTTCCACTCGAAGCACGAGCCAAGGAGGAGAGGTGAGCAGATGGTTAAGAGTTAAAATTTGTGCTCGCTCCTGCAACAGAGCTAGACTAGAACTGAAGTTCACAGAAGAGCGATAGAGGTTGGTGTTCTGGACCAGCCGACTTTTCTGTTAACACACACACACAAGCGGGCTCGACACAAACAACCAATCACGAACTAGAACCAATGAAACCTAAACAAGGCCGTGGGGGTGTAACCAAGGTGGCCCAGACATGACGATCTGTAATATATGGGGAGAAATAGAGGACTGTCAAGTGTCCTTTAAAGTGACGTAAACAGAGTCTGTGACGTAATGAGTATGGAAGTTGGAAAAGGACAAAAAGTGGAGATAAAACATGGAGTAAAACACGCAGCAGACTCCTAAATGAACTGAAGACACTGAAGCTAAGATTGGTTATAAAAAAAGAGACGCCTCACTGTTTGTTGTGGTTTAATTAAAAATAATTAGCCAGTGAAAGTGACTACTTGTGCTTTCAGCCATCCTTAAATATAAATAGCTTAGTAAGAGCCATTGCATTTATGCCCCTGGCATCAGTAAGACACCAGCCTCAAACTTTTTTTGGCCATAAAACCAATGGTTGGGTGACCCCAACCATGCAATCACACTTTGCGTTTTCTTGCAGAAATTCATTTAGTTTTGTATTTGAAATGACAATTTCAAATAAATGTATCATAAACATTGCCCATCCCTGATACCAAAGACAGTTAAGTAAATGAATAGTTTTGCATGCTTCTATCTGACACTGCAAATGCAGCCCACCTGGGACTTAAGCCACTGTTTTATGCCATAGTTCCAGATCTCTAATAAAACCCCAGTAGATTTTTTAAACCAGGTTGTTTAAAAATTGTTTTGCAGAATTGTGCCTTGTTTATGATTCATTTAGAGAGAGAGTAATCTCCATTTTAAGGAAACAGCTATATGGATGTAAATACACTTACTCATTGAATGTATTCACATTCACAAGCCTGACTTCAGAATAGCAAGAGTAACTTCATTCAACTTGATATAACTTCAATAGTTTGCTAGCTGTAGTAATTAAGATAGAAAAGCATAAGAAGATCCTGATAGCTAGCTCTCTAAAATTACGTGTCTAAGCATGCTAATTACTTACACCCATGGCCAAAAGTTTTGAGAATGACAAATATTAAGTTTGCTGCTTTATGATGGCAATTTGCATATACTCCAGAATGTTATGAAGATTGATCAAATTATTTGCTAAGTCCCTCTTTGCCATGAAAATGAATTTAGTCCCAATAAACCCATTTGCACTGCATTTCATCCCTCCCACAAAATGCTTTAAAAGGAGGGTGGTGCTTGAAATCATTGTTCTTCCTCTGTTAACACTGGTCACCTGTAAGGAAATGTGCAGTCATAATTGCTTTGCATAAAAAGGGCTTCACAGTCAAGGATATTGCTACTAGTAAGACTGCACCTAATTCATCCATTTATCTGATCTTCAAGAACTTCAAGGAGTTGTAAAGAAGGCTTTAGGGTGCTCAAGAAAGTGAGGCAAAGACTTTTGGAGGATGGCCTGGTGTGAAGAAGAGCAGCAAAGAAGCCACTTCCCTCCAAGAAAAACATCAAGGACAGACTGATATTCTACAAAACGCACAGGGATTGGACTGTTGAGGACTCGGGTAAAGTAATTTTCTCTGATGGAGCCCCTTTCCGATTGTTTGGGTCAACACTTGAGAAATTATACTTTTAGTACACCATATAAACCTCTGACAAAAAGACTTAAAAACACTGAAGCAGCACACTTTGTGAAAACCAATTTTTGTGTCTCAAAACTTATGTGGAAATTATGTGGAATTATGTAAAGATTGACTTACATTTATACAACAATTTAATGCCTGGTTGCATTTCCTCTAAGGCTGTCACAACTACTCGAAAAGAAATGTGATTTAATATTTACCTTCACCGTGAGCTGACAATGATTAGTAGTTGATCTGAATGCTGACACTTTATGTCTCTTACAGCAAAAAAAACAAACTGATATAAATGGATTTTTATAAACATATATATAATGTAAATATATATGTATAATGTAAAACACTCACACACACACACACACACACACACATATATATATATATATATATATATATATATATAGTTTTTTTTTTTTTTTTTTTTTTCCCGTGGAGACTCCAGGTT
>JBBJLS010000140.1:14950525-14961403 GCA_037577275.1 Bryconaethiops microstoma | reverse complement strand
GGAGTTCCTAATAAAGTGTCCGGTCTGTGCTGGAGTTCCTAATAAAGTGTCCGGCCTGTGCTGGAGTTCCTAATAAAGTGTCCGGTCTGTGCTGGAGTTCCTAATAAAGTGTCCGGCCTGTGCTGGAGTTCCTAATAAATTGTTTAAATTGTTATTTGCCAACAACGTCAGCAAAATTGGCAGAGACAATGAATGGGGTTCATCAACCTAGAAACCGTGAGAGAGCAACAAGAGATGTTGTAGGAGGTGGTTGCTAGGGCATTGCTAGGTGGTTGCTGTGGAGTTTCTAGGTGGTTGCTAATGTCTAATGTGGTTGCTAAGGTGAGTCTCTAAAAATAACATGGAACTGCCTTCGGCTCCTATTCATTTTAATGGGCAGATCCGTACTTACAAAAAAAAGTTAACACAATCATCTTTTAGTAGAATTAGTTTTGACAGAAGTTATAAACTTGCCGGTATATGTGGCATTAAATATTTTACATGGGAAATTCACCTGTTTTTTTATAACCCGGAATGCCTCCTGATTAGCTGGTGGTGTTAAACATGTTGCCACTGAGGTCTAGAGCAGTGGAATGTTCTCTACGGTGATGAACACACCACAGCACAGCACACAATGTGAACAGAGTGAAATTCTGACATTTAACACATTTAACTCATTTAACATATTTAACCCACTCTCCAAGTGAAGCAGCAGGCAGCCAGGAACACAGCACCCGGGGAGCAGTGTGTGTGGGAGCATTGTGTGGTGAGCTGTATGGGGGAGCAGTGTGTTTGGGAACAGTATTTGTGGTGAGCAGTGTGTGGGGGAGCAGTGTGAGGGGGAGCAGTGTGTGTGGGGAGCAGTGTGTGGGGAGCAGTGTGTAGGGGAGCAGTTTGTAAGGAGCCGTGTGTGGGGAGCAGTGTGTGGGAATCGAACCTACAACTTCCTGATTGCAGGGAGAACATCCTAACCACAAGGCTACCAGCTGGAAAACGGACATAGGTACTCGAACAAGGTACATATATTTCTGGGATCAAACTAGTAATTAGTGCTCTACAGCACATCCCAGGGGAAAAACATATTTAGAGCCAAGTAGGTAGATCACCAGGAATGGGGTTGGCTACCACTGTTTTAGATGGACTAATGGTCTGTAAAACATTAAGCTATATGCAGGTACCTGTACGCTATGCTGAAGTGGCCATTGTTGGTCAGTGTGTTTTGGTCAGGTCCCTTCCAAGTGATGGTGGCTTTAGGGCGGCCACACACCTTACACCGGAGTGTGACACACTCGCCCTTATCACAGGTCACGTCACTCAGTGGAACAAGCATCTCTGGGGGAACTGTAAAAGCACATGAAAACCACACAAAAGAAGTTACTTATGTTCAACTAAATATTTTTAATGAAGAAAAATGGAAAAAAAGTGTGTAAATAAACGTACCATCATAGATATAATTGGGATTTAGAAGCTGCAAAACAAAAAAAAAGTCAGAGACAAGAACCAAAGATTTAAGGCAAACCAGTCTGCTATGTATTTAACTTTGAAGCCTACCTTTACAGAAACCTTGTTGGCTAAACCATCTCTGGACTTCCTGTATCCATTTTCCAGCTTGCCCTCCTTCTTCCCCTCCTTCTCTCTCTTCTCTGATTTCTTACGAATGCGAAGGGATGTGTGCCATGATGATGATTTCCTGGTGAAATAAAAAAAACATAAAATGATGAAACTGCCTTCAACAAAGATTTAAAGACAAAACATTGTAACTTTCAGAAGGTCTCTTACTTGATGGTTCCCTCTGCCGAGTCGGGGATACAGGCAGAGGTGTGGCCCAGCACATAGCCGGGGATCCAGCCCTCAGCGGCTGGGCTCTGATCTGTGGCGGCGCGGAACACTAGGAACATATTCTGCTGATTGGAGGCCAGGATTTGAACCACCTCACCCTGACACACGTTAATCTCATCCTCTTTCAGCGCCACATAGTCCTGCGTCACGAGCATGGTGGAAATATTACTGCTGCTGCTGCTTTCACTCTGCGGGAGTCAACATGCACACAAACAAACACAGTCTTAGGTATTGCATACACATAGTTAATTTGTCCTCCCAGTTAGTGACATGAGAGATCAAATAATGCACTTCTCCCATGCACAGATGGCTAATAAGATCAAAGATCCCGAGCTGATTCAGTTAGGCTTTTGTTCACAGCTTTGGACTGACAGTATTTTATGCAAACCTGAAAAAACATGCACAATAAACCAGACAGCACGTCCCAAAAGGAGGAGAGAAAAGGCCAAAGATGAGCAGAGAATCCGCATTAGTCATCTAAAGAGGAACCACACTTATAGTGTGTATTTAATTTTATGTTTAAGTTCAAATTAGACAAGCAGGACAGTTGTTAGATTACTCCTACTGTTTTCCAAAAATGATACAAAAAGCACAAGAGAAAGAGGCAGATGTACAGTAAGAAATGAGAGTTGTGAAAGCTTTCCAAAAAAGCAGAAAGATTTTTTTCTCTCCAGAATTCCACACAGAGTATCAGAAGTTAGTAAACTGAGCAACGGTGAAGATAAGTTACAGTTCAGGAATGCAAGGGCTGGAAATTCCAGTCATCCAAGGCAGAAAGCAGAGAAATTCCCAGTGGGTTAGTAAGTAAGTACTTGAGTAGACAAGAGGGACAAAAAGCATCTTGAAGAGGAGTAGCTGTAGTAAAGCTTGTGCTGAACCGAAGGATGCACTGAAGCCTTTGGATGAAGTAGGGCTCTTACCCCATTACTCTGAGTAGACTGGACTGACTGCTCACTGGTGGAGGAGCAGGTACTCATGCGGTCAGCGTCTTTACTGTGGGTGGAGTGCCTGTGGCTTTGGTTCTGACTCTGACGACTCAATGTGTCACTCGCGTCCCCAGGGAAGGTGAAGGAGCCTGGTCGGCTTGCCGGGGAGCCCGGCATGGAGCTCCAGAAGGAGGCGGCAGAGGATGGTGTAGAACAGCCCGCACTCTTAGGCCCCGGGCTGCAGGGCGGGAGACAGTCTTTAAAGGCTGGTGTCGCCAGTGGAGCAGCCATTGGGGAGATGGTGCTTGGCCTAGGTTTCACCAGCGCCAAAGGTGGAACAGTTGCTCGAGGAATTTCTAAGGGAACCAAGCTGTCCCGGTTCTCTTTGGAACCATTCTCCCGAGGCTCACCCCGTTTAGGCTGAGGGCTGTCGGATAACTTCGCTCTGGTTGAGTCGCGGCCTGTGTCGGGATCTGTAGTGTAAGATATACCTTAAAATACTTGTCTGAACCAGACAGGATAGGAAAGTTCAAATCAGTATTTGTTCGAGGTCAGACGCCATTTCTCAAATATTTGTCAGGCTTTGGTGATTTCACACTGAGGTTTCTCATATTTTCCACTAAAAGGATTTTGACCTGCATTTACAGCATCAACTGGATAATTCTGCCTATTAATTTACTGCTTACGCAGCTTAGATTTCACAGATATCCTACTGTTTACTATTCAGTACCTACATGCAAACCAGTGCTGAAGTCCATTAAGCGAACTTGTGTGAAAATGGATGTGAGTGAAATAAAAGAGGACATAAGCTAAGCTAAAGATGTTTTGAACTACTGCTGGGTTTGGAGAGAATTTTATAATATTGCAGTCCGCTGGAGACAGAATTGAGATGGACAACAGTCAGTTGAGGTAGGGGAAGGTACACATCAAGCAAGCCAACCTCTATGATAGGGTTGGGTTAAAATATCAAGGCTAATCAAAAGTTCTAGTGTAAGAGGGTAAGTGAACCATACCTGATATTTTGTCGGGGGTGTCAGGATCGCAGACTCCGGGACCCAGGGCAGGAGAGTGGTGGCGTAAAGGCTGAGGCAGGCGGGAGGGTTGAGGGATGCGGGAGGGACGTGAGCGGGAGCCTGACCCAGCTGGGACTGCTCCACCTCCTCCAGGAATTATGCCCTGCCCTCCACTGCACCCACTCTGGCCACCAACAACAGGACCACCTGGAGCACTACCCCCAACATGGTTCCTCTGGTACTCAATGGGAGAAGTCAGTGCTGCAGGCAGGCAGAGATTAGAGTAAGAGACAATTAAGTATTAGGTTATGTCGTTTACTTGGCCCCAGAAACATCATTAACACTCATTCTTAATGCAGATAAATCATTTCAGCTGTCAACTAGTTTATTGAATTTTTTAACGATTAGTAATTTGTCAAACCTCTATGTCATGACACGGTCCATAATAAGACTTAAATGTTGCAAATGGAACCTAAACTCAGCTTCACTGGCTCTAAGTGATGTGTTGCCACACTCTATTGTGCAGACTCTGTTATAAAAGTGTGAGAATGTCATGAGCATTTATCATAAACAAATAGTATCAATATGAAGGTAAGCAAAATAAATGCATCTAAAGACTAATTTTGCATATTACGTAACTGCACAACAGACTGCTTTTATTTCAAATGTTTTCCTTATGACACACACGAAGACATTGATTGAGATTAAAAATACCAGAAGTTCTGGAGTAAATAATTCAACAGCAAAAAAAAAAAACAAAAAAACAAAGGCATGGAGAAACTGTTGCAGGTAAAATTAAACACTTGTATTCATCTGTCACGGTAATAATTCAAAGGATTATAATCATGCACCCGTTGTACCGTTGAGGAAGTTACGCTGGCTCTCCAGGATCTGACTTATCTGCAGGCTCCAGACCTGCCGGACTCCAGGATGGGAGGAGTGTAGGACGAAGGCCTCAATGCTGCCGTTGGACATTCTGGAGGTCAAGGTAAATTTACATGGGTCTCCGTCTGCACTGTCCTCCAGCCCCAGACAGCTCACCTACACACACGCAGACAGGCACACAGACAAAGAAACACACAGACACACACTATCATTATCAACACAACACCATAATGATTCAAGCTCATTAAGGATTCTTGAACAGAGGAAGGCACCTTGATGCCGTTCTTATAAAGGAAGCCAGGCATGGAGAAGCCCCTCTTTTTATCCAGAGGTTCACTGAAAATAACAATCTGTTCAAAGAGGAAGACTCTTCTCTCCTTCATCCTGCCCACCAGCCCTCCATCAGAGTCTAACACCATGAAGGTGTCCTGTAAAAGGAGACGTCCCTGAGCCACTATCTTCCCCTGAGAAAGAGTGAGAGTGAGATAAATATGAGGATGAAGTTACAATTTGTCCATAGTGACCTTATTTCTTTTTGACCAACGACTGGCTATCTTACATCAAATCCCTGGAGCCGGCCAACATTCATCATGTCGTTGCATCGCTTTGGTACAATGCACATGACCTCCACGGCTTTCTGCAAAAGAAGAACATCACTATACTGAGCAATACACTGAAAACCAAAGATTAATACAGGGCTGAGCATGGTAGTGATCAGTACTCATGAAGTGGAAAGCATGTTGCCCATGTATGTACCTCCAAATCCAGGCAGTCCAGTGCAGCTTTTTTGGAGAACTTTAAGAAATCCTGTAGGAAACAAAAAAGAATAACTGAACAGGCCAGGCTGGTCTGATAGCTTAATATCATAATAATGCCACAGCTCTCAGGTGAGGCAGACAGTGGGCAAGGTGATGCGAGTTTAACAGACCTTGAGCAAAAGCTGGTACTTCATGATTCTCTGCACTGGTTTAATGAGCAGGTCAGTGATCTGCAGTCTGTGACCCAAGTGCTGTTTCAGATCCTGACAATGTGAGTACAAAATTCAGATATCTCACATAGTAATCTGGATTTCTGTTGACAAATCTTCCACCAATATTACTACTACTTCTATTATTATAATTGTTTTTTAAATTGTGTGTAGTAGTTGTAGTAGTTGTAATATAAATCAACATGAATATATTGTAATAAGTATGTAATAATATTTATAAAAGTAAATATATGGGAATCTCTAGTAAGATACCTGCATCCGAGCAAATATTTCACACTAACACAGTGCAACAACACATAGTTTCATTAATGATATACCTCAAAATAGGTGTCAATGTATTCTGAAACAATGTGTTCAGATTTGGGTTTGTTTTGGCAGTAAACAATGTACATGTGCAACCTCCGCTCCTGCAATGAGAAGAAAGACATTAAGACAACGCTTTTTAAAATGTGTGCAATGTGTGGAATATGTGTTGTGTTTGAGCTTCAGGAGCAAATTAACCCACATGCTTCACAAACAGAGGGCCCAGACGATCAGGGTCTTCAAGGCACTTCTCCAACTCTCCCAGAAAGAAACTGAAAGAGATGGCATTACAGACTCTGGAAACAGCAGCTACTATAGGAGGTCTTTCAACAGATATTTCAGCATAATTGTGCTATTTCTTTATGAACAGTGTATGTTTGTAATAGTATGTAACAAGTACAATATGAAGGATTACATACTCTCGGTGCCAGTCATAGATTTGGTGGATGTTGCCAAACACAATCTTGTCCTTTCCTTTCATGTCATCAGGGACCCCATCTTCCCTCATTCTGACCATGTAGCCCTGCAAAACCATACAGCAACATTACAGCTCATGAAATCCATAAAGGTGGTAAGAAGATCCTTAATAAATACAATAGCATTTCTCATAGAGCCACAGTGTGTCCAAGATCACTCACTTCAACAACCAAACCTAGATCCCTCACATAGTCCCTTTCTGTCTCAACAAGCTCCAGCAGTACATAGCTGTGAAATAACAAATAGGGTAGACGTTAAGTATCAGAATAGAGCACATGTCCAGATGAGGTGGAAGTGAATTCAGACAAAGTAGAAACATACTGGCGTCTTTTGAGGAAGCCTGTTTTGCGCTCCTCCATTTCGTCAACAGGGGATGAGGAGGAGAGGAGGGAGTTGTCTGAGGGGTTGAAGGAAGGACTGCTGCTGTCCCCTTGCTCCACGGACAGAGAGCTGGGCCTGTCCTCCAGAGCCTTAGAAGAGATGACATTGTTTCACACACCACGCCCACACCCACAAATAAGTCCCATTCAAGCAGTATTAGATTTACTAGCAAAGTACAAGTAGTGTTGCTGACAACACCTATGATTTTAATACAGACAAGCAATAGCTGGAAAAAATTAGTGACATTTTATAAATAGATAAAGCCCATGGGAATTGACCCTATGTTGGGTAATAAAACCTATAATTTCCTTCGTAATATAACAATGCATTGTGTTATTATCGTTACTGATATAGTGTCAAACTGGTCATATAACAAAGCTGGGCTATCTGTAGTAATTACACACATTTTGTCCTGCATCTCTTATGAAATTACATTACAGAACCTCTTCTGCTATGACTAATGCAGCCTGCTTAAGATCACATCACCTCAGAGTCACACCCCTTCAGAAGTACAGAAATTACTAAACAAATTAATAATTTAGCAAGTATTATAATTTGCCTATTGCACAGGGGTACTGACGCAGTACTGCTCAAATAATCAAATCATACGAAGGCATGCACACACTTCTGCTCTAATGTGTCGGAATGACACTTACCATTTTGCTTTTGACCAGCTCTTCGATGGCACTGACTAATTCAGCAGCACTAGGTGTCTCTGAGCTGGAGGGGCGGACTGAAAGACGGGATGACGTCTGAGGAGAGTGAAAGTGAAGGGGAGAGGAAAATAAAACTGGGTCAGGCGTCATCAAAGCAAAGGAAAAAAAATCTTTCAGACGAGACACCCTTTTCATCTGTTACTTTCAGACAACCAACAACAACATTTAGGTGTAAGCAAAAGACATAAAGAAATATATATATAAAAAAATCTTTTAAAACAGACCTGCCCAAGATGCACAATATACGCAAAATTCAATTACTGCACATGAGTCTGAAAACACAATTGCTAAATAGTGTTTGTGTAGCTGTCCCGGATTCAGTTGTACAAGAACATAAATATTCTGGAAGCAAAATACTCCTGCGCGTCAGCCTATTAAGCAATAACTTGAAACTATAAAGGGACATCATTCAATACTGTTTCCAACTGTGTCCAGACACATAAAAAAGGTTGTAAAATCACATGCCTTTAAAGGAACATACCACTGGTTCTTAACAGCATTAGCCTTGTGTTCAGCAACACACCACTGTTAAACTCGTAAACAACTTAACGTCATAAAAAAAAACATCTAAAGAGAACAGTTTTAAACCAGCTGCTTCACATCAGAAATTCAAGAGGCTGGCCACATGCCCATTTTCTGATTTTACTACCTACAGAAAGGTTAACAATAGTATGAAGCCAGACATAATTAATATGATGTTGAACAGCAGTGGTATGTTCCTATTATCAGTAATCAGCAACAATTCAGCCAATACACAGAAGTGAAATCTAGCAGAAAAATCTCACCCTTGCTGTGCCTTCCAGACTTTCCAATTTGTGTCTGGGAGTGGCCTCTGGTCTGCTTAGCTTTTACATGCCAATTAGACACCAGAGTGGATAATGAGGGGTAAAGCACAGAGGAGGGGGAAGGATGGGGAATGGGAGGGGGTTGTTAGAAGGGTTGGGGGGGTGAGAGATGCTCTCTGAGATTCAGAGTCATTAGGCACATGACCCCCTCTGACCTCTGACCCACACAATCCAAACCCACACACCCCTCTCTGCTTCACAGCACATGTGCCCTTTAGTACTCTGAAGCTACATTCAGACGAGTTAGGACACACTCTGAGGCACCCAGTCAGTTTAAATTAAATTAATACCTCACAGAGGAACTGGGGTTGATCATGTTTAATTGAAAGTAAAAAATATATACATGTAAATAGATGAGAAGAAATAAACAACACAAAACAAAGCATTTAAAAATATTAATAAAGATGGGAGGGGGGGATTTTGAACTTGGGCAAGCTCAAGTTTAAATCAATGTGATTTAAACTAAAAGAAGAGATCAGGTCTAGATGGAAATGAATTACAGTAAAACAGAACCAGAAAGGTGAATCTGCCTCTTAAGTACATGGGAGGCAGAGGATATCTACAAGCTGGGCATCTCTATCTACGTCTCTACTGTTCAATCAAAGCAAGATCAAAATTAAAAGGTAAATCAAATTTAAAGAAAGGGGTTTTGCACCGTGTGACTACGCTGGAATATGAGAACAGAAAGAGAAGTGAGATGAGGGGGAAGGAGGCCAGAAAGGGAAGGAGTCAAATGGAGAGGTATGGGAACTGAGATAAAACAAAGACAGGACACAAATCAACATAATGCTATGGCAAACAATACAACCGAGAACAAAACAAAAGAGAAAAACAAATTAGTGTCAGAGTTGTTCTTTGGTGGGTTTTATCCCAGTTATACCTGCCGCATTTCACTGAATCAGGCAGAAAAGAGGGCCCTTGGAACACGCAGTTTATTTTCAGAATTTTCACATGTACAATGAATTATATAATTATAATAATGTATGGGAGATGCTGGTTTAACAGTCAGCCAGGCTATTAGATGCAGATTAAATAGAGTTCATATTTATAATGTGAATTTAGAGAGTTCACAGTAATTATTTTTTTCATAGTTATAATTTATAATATAATTCTGTTTTGGTGATCTAAAGTGTGGAGCCACGCCATCTTGTCTCACTGTATACGTGTGTATATAGCTGATATGACAGTTTACTGTGCCCATGTATTTTACGCAATCACGGATATAAATATTATATATGAATATATAAATAAAATGCTTTGATAATGTTATTGCGGGGAAAATGAAATTGAAACTAAACAAGAAGATAATTAAAGAAAATTCCATCGCATAAACTGCAGTTTAGGGGATGAGGAAAAAGACACAAAAAGTTGAGTACTTAAACATTAGCTCTGCCATGCATTAAAAATACTTGCATAAATGTGTCTGTGTGAATATTTACAGCTATTAATGTCTGACTCTGTAGATACATATAATTCAGAAATAAACACCTTCATGACCGCCGAAGGGAAATGTTTCTATTGTGTGCTACTGTGTAAGACAAATTTCTTAAATGTGCAAATATAATTGGTCATTAAAGCCTGATTCCAATTCTGATCCTCTTGGTGGTCATGGTGCTATCACTCATCCTACAGCTGTGCACCAAGCTCTCATCTGTCATCTTAAGACTCACCTTGTCATCCTGGGGGTCTGGCTGGAGAAGGCTGTGCTGCTGGATGGCCATGGGCGGGGGCAGGGGTACAGAATCAGCCCCTTCTTCACCCTCCTCCTCTCCGCAGCTCTGCATCCCTGAGGATGAGGACTTGGAGAGTGTTCCACTGCTCAGACCCTCGTTTCGCACTCTCTGAGGACACATCATCACATACTAGAGGTGTAAATCTCTATGGGTTTTTTAAATGATTCATAATGTATAAAACTACTAACACTAAAACACACATTACACATTCCAGCCACTTTCAAATTACATATGTACAATGTTTTAAGTTTACTGTGATCAGAAGAGACAGAATACACAGAAATCTCACAAAAGTGTGAAATCCTAGGTGAGCATTCCTTACAGAAAAGGAAGGAGATAAGAGAGCCTGAACTGACCTCTTCCACTGTCTCGTCCTGCGGCGTGGCTGCACTGTCATCTGAGTCTTTTTGGGAGCCCACGTCTGCACTTTTACGAACGTCACGACTTTTCTTGTGTTTGTGAGCGAGCTTCTTGACGTGGCCGTCTGCCTTGCCGCTGCTGAGCCTCCTCACTGGGCTGGTCAGCCACTTCCGTAGAGTGTTGCCCGGTCGCTTGGGCCCTGGAGAGCTCTGGGAACACATCACATGACCAGGCTGCAGAGTGGCAGATGATCCAGGGAGTATGGCATCATTGCTGCAAACTGACAGAGTGTCTGGAGAGAAAGAATGAAAGGAGGGAGGGAAGGAGAGAGAGAGGAAGAGAGAGAGAGGGAGAGAGAGTGGAAGAGGGAGGGAGGGAGGGAAGGGGAGAGAGAGAGAGAGAGAGAGATGAAATGAAAGAGAATGAAAAAAAA
>JBBJLS010000140.1:14934911-14945182 GCA_037577275.1 Bryconaethiops microstoma | reverse complement strand
AGAGAGAGAGAGAGAGGGGGAGAGACAGAGAGAGAGAGCGCGCGAGCGAGGGAAAGGGGGAGAGAGGGAAAGAGAGAGGAGAGGGAGGGGGGAGAGAGGGAGGGGGAGAGAGAGAAAGAAAGATAGACAGATAGATAAATAGATAGAGAGAAAGATAGAGAGATAGATAGATAGATAGAGAGAGAGAGATGGATGGATGGATGGATGGATGGATGGATGGATGGATGGATGGAGCAACAAACTAAAAAAAAAAAGAACTATTACCTTAAGGACAATCTTGTTGTCTGAGGTCGGAGTCCGCCCCACCCAGAGGGCAAATTTGCATGGGTCTCCCTCCACGTGTTCAGTAACTCCTAACTCTGAGGTCTACACAATCACATGGAAATGAAAGTAGATTATAATAGCGGATAGTAGCTCTATGTTCAAACCTAGGAAGACAAAGTCAACCTGAAATACTAAGCATCCTTTCAAAATAGAGTTTATAATATTTTGACTCTCACAATACACCAGCAACGAGAAATAATATTAATGTGGAACGACTCACATTTATTGTAAGTCTCACTATTCAGAACAGAATTGTAGAACAGGTCATTCTAAGTTGGCCTATGGAATTGCTTGTTTTACATATTGATAAGCACGTACAAACAACTTGCTCTTGTAGATGTATTTGCTCCTGCCATTGGAATCTTTGACTTCCTTGCTGAAGACGAGTGACATCTCGAAGAGGAAGAGGTGTCGCTCTCTGCCTTTTCTGATCAGTGTCTTGGGGTCCCACACCTGGAAAGACTCTTGTAGGATCAGCTCTCCCTGAGACTCAATGTTCTCATCAAAACCTGAGGGCACACATGACAAATAGTCATAAAAATGAATACATTCACACCAGGGATTAAAAAACATTTTCTATTTTGGAGTGTTCTAAAGAAACACAGCATTAATAGAGACTGGATAACCTACTTGGAATCAGAATTAGAAAACATTCTTGATCCCAGAGGAACTTACTTAATTTTACAATTAGTACAAACATCTTCAACCAGGCCCTGAATTTGTTTTGGAGGAATGTAGCATACATCATAAAACAAACACAGGTACTCGGCTGTAAAAACGAATTTATTAACATGATAGTGTCATTACACATCATGCCATTCCAATGTGTAATGTTACTTCATATAACGTGGTAACAGTGTAACAAACAAAGAATACTGAAAAAAATAATTAGTGCAGTCTTAATAAAGTGGAAATTTACCAGGAGTTAACATTATCAGTCTCAAGACTGTTTTCGTTCTGACCTTATAGATTTGTTTCTGTTTTGAAGTATGTTCTGGGGAATATGGTTTTCATTCACTGTCTCACTTGCAATCCCCGCTTTGCAGGCAAACCGTGTGTGTGTGCGCGTGTGCGTGTGCGCACACTAACCTTCCAGCATGCTAAGATGCATGGCATCATTGGCTCTCTTAGGTACACTAAGCATGACTTCCAAGCCATCTTTAATTTCTCCTTTGCCTTCCTCACAACATGTCAGAAGCTCCTACACACACACAAAACAATTAGGCAATTGACACAAAACAATCAGACCTGTGGTATATATAGAGAGATGTGCAATGCAGTGATGTGCTAACCTTGAGGAGTAGCTGATATTTGGTTATTCTCTGGACTGGTTTGATAAGATAAGAAGAGATGGAATTAGCCAGACGGTGTCTCTGCTGAATCTCCTGCGAGGCCACAAATTTACAGCCACATTAATGGTAAACAAGGCCATCCATGGTCAACAACATAACAGGATATTATGACAGATGCCAGTGCTTACATCAAAATAGGATCCAGCATGCTCAAGTATGAGTTGAGTTGAGTCTGGTTTGTTTTTGCAGTAGTTCACATACATCTGGAACTTGTCAGCCTGCAAAATAACAAATAGGCATTTAGTGACTGCTATAATACAACAACAGAAAAGTCTATTTGTATAATACCACGTAAAGGTTTCCACGAACTTACCCAGGTAACAAAACAATGGCCCACGTCTTCTGGAAGTTGCTCATACTTCTCCAGCTCCTTTAGGAAGATACTGTGAAGAAGAAAGGGAGGATTTATACAAACAGACAACTAAATTTTTACAAATTCAGCACAGATGTTTTCTAATATTAACAAACACATTTTAGTGTACTGAAATGCCACAATCAATTAACCAAGGCCTTGAGGAAAAAGATATTCAGAATGGAAAACTCACTTGTGGTGGAATTCATAGAGGTCTTGCATGTTGCCAAAAATGATATGCTCTTTGTTGACAATCCCTGGAGGGATTTCTTCCACACCACTGGTCATCTCCCATAGATATGTCTGAGCAAGACAGCAAAGAAATTTAAGCAGAGTGAACACTAACAGCTTTATTTTAAAATGGCAAAAGCTAAACCTAGCATTAGATTAATCAGATATAACATCCTAATGAGTGATAAGATAATTAAGAAGTGACAATGAGACTGTTTACATTACTTACATCCATACATTCTCTCAAGTCTCTAACATAGGCCTTCTCTGTCTGAATCAGCTCAGCCATGATGAAGCTTGGAAGAAAAAAAACGATGATAAGAACAATAAACATAGAGTGCTGTAACTGCAAAGACTGATTGCTAATGTACCAGTGGACATATCTAGTAACTGAAATACAAAAACAGTCCCCCATTCTACAAGTCACTTATAAGATTTGAGATCCTCAGCTTGTTTTCATCACTAAACAGTGAACCTCATGCTCTCTAGACATGCCTTAGAAATTACAATAATGTACATTCACCATATTTTACAAAGGAGAAAGATGTATAACCACCAACACAAATACGGAAGAAAATGTGAGGTGTTAAAGAGTAACCCATGTTGTGAAGTGCTAACACAACAAGCTATGGGGTTGAAATATATAATAAGACATGTAGTAGGGAAGGATTTGTGGACATACTCCTTTCTGCGAGCAGACTTGCGCTTCTCCTCATTCAATTCATGGGCAGCATCCCTTAGTTTGACCTCTGACCCTGGGGCACTGGCAGGGATAATGTCCAATTGAAGGTCCTTACTCTGCAGTAAAGAAAATTAACACAAAAATGTCTCAATAATACTGTTTTCAACTGAAGACAACCTATTGTCAGACAGAATTTCATTTTATTTTAAACAGCTTTAATATAGGGCCATGAAGGACCCACTTTCTCTTGCCGAAATGGGCCTTGATTATAAAGGGTTCCAAAGAGCAAAGCTGGGATTGAGCCAGCAACCATTCAGCTGCAAAACAACAGTGCCAATTTGGTACCTGCTACTACAGCTTATGTAAAATGCCTTTAAACATCTGTGGATGGCTGCTAAAAAACAGGAAGCTTAAAGGGTGCAC
The DNA here is from genome assembly GCA_037577275.1 of Bryconaethiops microstoma. Classification (NCBI taxonomy): domain Eukaryota; kingdom Metazoa; phylum Chordata; class Actinopteri; order Characiformes; family Alestidae; genus Bryconaethiops; species Bryconaethiops microstoma. Next base: position 14,941,818 of record JBBJLS010000140.1, on the reverse strand, counting down.
TTTGCTTTTATGAATAACAGGACAACAAAACTCCATTGAATGACTGACATTCCACAGAACTTTCAGCAGAACACAGCATGCTCATTCACAGTCCTGGAGGCCCAGAGTCCAGCACATTTTCCTTGTAAACACACAAACTTAAGCTGGTAATGAATGTGGTAATCAAGCCAGGTATGCATGAGCTGGGAAAAACCCTAAACTGCAAACTAAAACATTAGGGTTGCCCTTGCAGGACTGCAGTTAAAAGTTCCTGGCGTGGAAGCTAAAGAAATAGGTAACGGTGAATTTTTATGCTGGTAAATTCAGATCACAAACAAGAACATACCGCTTTGTTGGAGTCGGTGGAAATGCCGAGAGCTTTCTCCAGCAGGGTACGATATTTGTCCATACGCAGGGAGAAGTCTCGGTAGCGCTTGTCCACAGCAGTCACCCACTTTTTGATCTCAGCAGCGTGAGCATGACCCTTGTCACAGAAGCCATCAGCCAGCTGGATCAGCAGTTTGACCCTTTCTTTGGTTTGCTGAATATGGAGAGAAGAAAAGTTATAGAGTTGGTTGAAACCTGCAGAACTAAACTTGTACCTAAACTTTCATGTATTCTTATTCCTGTAGCTTAAATTAGTCATTTCCCAGTGTGGTCTGCAATTGATTTCTGAAGCTGATCAAGGTACATTATATGTCCATAGCATTCAGACACCAGCTATTGCACACAGCTACTTTAATGAACACTCATTGATCATATAATCAGCACAGAGGACACAGAGTTGGTAAAAGCTCCATAGAAAGCAGTGCCAACAAAATGGAAAAGAAGCAAATGTACGTATAGAGCTCCCTTGCGTTTGTATATTTAATCATGGAACAGTGGACCTGCATCTTCTGGAGAGTTCAATAGAACACTATTGAATACCTTTGGGATTAGTTTGGAGATGCATTTGTGACTCAAAACTAATTATTCAACATCATTACCCGACCTCAGTAATGCTCTTGTGCCTGAACACAATTAGATCATCACAGCAGTGTTCCAACATTTAGTCAAAGGCCCAGAAGGGTAGAAGCTGTTACTGCAGCAAAGCAGGGACAAGCTGCCTATTAATATTCCTGGTTTGGCATGAGCAAGTGCCTACGGTGCAGCTGTATTATCCACAGTATATCAGATTTGACATGCTATTGGCAGATTCACTCTTAAGATCAGGGGGAAAAAAATAACTGGGACATCCCTGTAAAGAAGCTTGTGCATTGGGAGCAGTTGTTACCTTGGCTGTGATGTGGAAGTCCTCATGTTCTTTCAGCAGCTCCTGGGTGTGGTGGATGCTGGAGCCTGTGGATGTGTGCGTGGACAGGTAGAACTCGCCAGTGTCGTGAATCCACTCAAGAGCCTAGATAACATGTCAACACGTGATTATCGGATTTAGTTCACCATCACATAATACATATTTTCACCACTGGGTGTGAAGACTAGAGCTAATTACACATATATCGTAAGACACAGCAATGCAGTATTTACGAACCAATTACTCTAACAGGAATGTTACATGACTGAGGATAATTAAAATCAATGTGTGTCATGAATCTTAAAGTATGTGAGATCGACAGAGAGAGAGCAAGGAAGAGAGAGAGATGGCAAATGTAGGTGAGAGGAGCTGCTTGCGTTTGCTTGAGACAAACCTGTTTGGCACTGCGCTCAAACACCACATACTGCTGGCACTGGTCTAGCCTCCTCTTCCTCATAGTCCAGAAGTGCAGGACACGGTTTTCCCTCTGCAGTAATTCATTCAGGATGTCTGCAGAGAACATACATACACAATCCTGAAATATCGGCATTTCTATGCTCAATGATGTAATGTTGTTTGTGCCCAAATTTTTGGTCTTTTTTATTATAATAAATTACATGTATAATGGTAAATAATTACATGCATAATGGTCTCAAAACTGCATCAGGCCTGTTGGTAGAGAAAATACACCACTGCGGGGTGTTTGAGTGAGTTTATAACAGGTGAAGGTAAAGTGATGGATCCCACCACTGGGACAGTATGTCTAGTTCTGCAGTGCTGAGGCCTGACCCACTTACTGTTTCCAGATCTGTGAGTCATTACAGCACAGAACAGATCAGGGCAGCATTCACACACTGCACCCTCCAAACTGGGCTAAACTGGGCCTAAGTGGGCCAGCTGTTACAACCACAACTCTTTGTCAAAAAAACTCTAACTTGCAATGATATGCCAAAACACTAGATGTCACAAATGAGCCATTCAGGAGAAGTAAAATACAAAGTAGTCAAAAAGAAAATAAAAAATCCTCCTAACAGAGGGAGAACAGTTGTGTTCAGACATGCCTCCACAGACAGAACAGCCATAGATACATTCAGATACTGGATGTCACCTGCTTGTGCCAATGACTAATTTAAAGCTACGGCCTTCTGGTAAGTGTGTTGGGAGACGACTCACTTTTGACCTGCTGCTCGGGTGCCTTAACATGACTCAGCATCCCAGGCATGTTGACACTATTCCGGTGCATGTACTTAAGGAACACATCAGCATTTCGCCTGGCCAAGGTGCATGCCTAAAAGAAGACGCATAGATATGTGTCAGCAAGCAATAACAGACCATCAAAAAGCTGGGTTTATGTAGCCTATGGGTATGTTACCTTGAGGAAGGCTTCTTTCTGCTCCAGATGTTTGCTGATCATAGGGGTGACGTGGTCTGTCTCACAGTTGGGTCCTAGTTTGTCTGCACCCCCACACCAATCCTCCTCTCGCTTGTACTCCTGCTCTAGACTTTCCAAAACACTACACACCTGCATGACAAACGATTAAAGATTACAGCTACAGCTGCATCGAAAATGTGCATTTTCCTAAAGACGAAACAGTTATTAAAAGTAAAGAGTACAATTTGCTATTCTCCCGACAACACTTATGCTTATATCATACCAGTTTTCCTTTAAAATTATTAATTCAATATAAGCTTAATTACTTCACTTAAAACGATCATCAAGAAGTTGGCTATCATGCACAAAATACTGAAAATCCATATACAGCTAACCAGCATTGTCTACTGACATCAGTTCAATATAGTTATCTGGTCTAAAGCCATGACTTCTTTTTTTTTATATCTTTTTTTCGTAATTAATTATAGTCATTAGTTTCATACCTGTTCAGAGGTCTTGTAGAAAGCCACAGATGCATTGACCAGTTTGAGACGGTCCTCCATCTTAAGCATAAGCTGCTGCCAGTGGGAGGCCACGTTCTCAGCGCAGTCTCGGATCATGTCCATGTCGTAATGATTAGCCTGTAGCAGGGTCTCCGCTTTCTGCTGCACCTGCAGAGCACTCTGATGTGTTTTCTGCACACATACAGAAAGCAAAGAAAACAGCTATATGGTTAAAAAAAAGAAAAAAGAAAAAGAAGAACAATGTAAATTCAAAAGAATGAAAAGACAGTTCATCAGACAGACAAATTTAAAGGAGTAGTTAGAGGTTGTAATTACACTGAAACACGCAGGTCACTGGCCCTTCAACACCAGGGTTGGAAAACATCAAAATAAAGCAATAGAGATTCCAAGTAGATGAATGTAAAGCAAAAAGAATTACTTATTCCATTCATGCAATGAAGATTACAGCTGAAGGACAAGTACAGCTGGCTATTCAGTCCTTTACTGTGCAGTGAAGTAGTGAATGAGTGGTGACTGATATGTAACTACTTCAAGATATATAGATGTAATCTGTGCTTCATTACAAGAGACAAGGGTCTGTGTATGTGGCACAATAAGATGAACTTGGGAGACAAGAGGATCGGTAAGGAAGAACAAGAGGTAGAAGAGGAGATGGGAGAAATATGAACAGACCTCAATTGCATGTTGGAACTGCTCATGTTCTCTCTGCAGTTGCTCCGCCTCCTGGAGAGAACTGGCTGTGATCAAGCCAGCATTCAGCATGGACTCACCATTACGAATCCAACCCAGCACCTGAAACGTACAAACATTTTAGAGATCAATTCTGCACACAAACTGGTAAAAACAACATGTAAAAAAAGTCTCCAACAACACTCATTTCTGGGCCCTACACCAAGAAAACTAATTATAGGATATAAATGAATCTGTTCCAGAATATAGGTGCATGTACATTCGGATGTACATGGATTTATTCACTTTCCCTTAGAGCTGCCTATATATTTGAGCCTTTGACACTCTGTGGCAAAATGAAGTCATTTAAAGAGCTGATTAAATGACTTACATCTTTAAACTCTAAAAAGGAAGATATGAAGAAACCAATTCTGCCCAAAACTGGTCCTATAGTACCCTAACCCTGCATATTTTATTGTGCTGCTGGGCTTTCTACTCAACTACTTAACAAGTGCTAGTTAAAGTGAGTGTGAGAGAGAAAGGGAAATAATAAAACATGCAGTGCAGGGGTACTCTGGGACACTGTAGAAGGGAACAGTACTGAATGCATTACCTGTTTGACCTCAGCCTGTAGGTGGCGCAGCTGCACACACTGCTCCAAGTGGCGGCGGTGTTGCTCTGCAGCCACATCCAGCTCCTGCTGCTTCTCATGCAGGAACTCCAGCAGATCCTGAACACGCGTAGCCATGTCAACATCCCGATCACACAGTAACTCCACTCCTACACAAAGGAACAGGTTAATTGTTGACACAAAATCAAGAATATAAACATGATGTTTCATATCAACCCCCAACCTAGGCAGCCACGAGGACCTGGGTAATTTCTTGTGTTCATGGAGTGAGTGAGTATATGCTGATTTGCAGTAGGTGTTAATCAGATATGAGACGATATTTTAATCCTACACATTCTTGTTCAAGCTGCTTTTCTCTCTGTCACTGTGGTTTTAGCCCAGTGTGGAAGCACTTCAATACATGTAATTAACCTATGAACATCTTTGGATGTCTGTAAAAAAAATGGCACCCAGTTATGTTCTGCCCACATTCTATTGTCCACTTTTAAGTGGTTCAGTTATTTAGCTGTCAGACAGACAGGTCACACAAGTCCAATGGGAAACTTATGTAATAATGATCAGAACTGAAAACACCTGTAAATTTCTTAAGAGTCAAGACAGAGAGCTTAGCGAAGACAAGAAAAAAGTGAAGTGAATCATAAATCCCTTTCTTCAGGCGTTTGAGAGCTCAGTTTCTATCAATGTTACAACCATCTGTGGCAAAGAGTCCAAGACAGGCCCTTTTCTCAGAGTGTGAAATATGGTTCATCAGGATACTAGCTGTGTCTGTTAGCTGACGTAATTAAATTAGCAGTTAGTGTCCTCCTTCAAGCGCCTTCCAATGACGCTGCATGAGAGGCAGTTTGAAAATGCACATGCTTGATTTCACTCTCTCAGAATTGGTAGCCTCAGGTGATAGAGGGTCCTAGCTAGTGGGTTTATTTACATGTGACTAAATTTTGGAGAAAACCAGGGTGCCTGCATGCTTATTATTAACTACTATAATACTGTGCTGTAGAAGTTACGTTATTATGGCAGTTAAAAATGGGAACAACCCATCACATTAAAACGTATTTTATGCATATTTTACGACAACAGAAACCTGAATATTGTCTTGATTTGACTGTGTACATTTTATTATAATTCATTCATGCTGCTGTATAACAAAGTACCAAAATTATTTTGATTAAATTTTACAGGACTAAAAAAGCACATTTCCAAATCTTTGAACAGCGACTTCAAACTTTAGAATTTTAGTGTGCATGTCTAAGAGATAAACAGAGCCTCACCAGATGCCTGCACCTCATTGACATACTGCAGGAGCTCCTGGCCCTGATGAATGACGTCGAAAGTGAGGTTGTTCATGGTGAGGGCTTTGTCTGCATGGTGCTGCAGTCTCTGCTCAGCCAAAGTCAGATCCTCTGTGTCAAAGTCGCTCATCTGCTGAGACAGCTCCTCATTCCATGAATCCAGATCTGAGATGATCTGTAGGGCAAAGAGGTGCTTAAAGCTTGTGTGCGCCACACAAACTCTGACGCAGCGCTCAAGTCATAGAATGAACGCTGATGAGCACACACAGTTGTTTAAAGAGACAGACATACACACAAAAAAAAAACATCTCAGCATTTTATTTTCTTCTCTACACTTGTAATTTTTTCTCTACTTGTGTTTCTCCTGCTAAAACACACCTGATCCACAGCACTATCTGCGGTTTTGCCGGTTATTTTTCGCTTAATTAACATAGTTATAGGTTTTGTTTTGTAATCTCGTACCCTTTGCCAGTTGATATCTCAGGTCCTGCTCTGAGTTGAAGTGAGTGTGTTAAACCCGCAGGGCAGTGAAACTCCATTACCAGGTTTGGGAACCACTGCTCTATAGCACTTGGTAGAGCTGACCTCCTCTTGAACTCAACACACACTATAGTCTGAGTGTGTGCATGCAGTGTGTGAATAATCAGTTCTGGCTACATCTTCTGCTCAGCTTGTGAAAGTTGCAGCTCATTAATTGCTGTTTAATTGCAGATCAGGCAGTAGGAGGTGCAGCTACAGCTGCACACACACACAAAGCTTGAGGACTGAAGATAGGATACAGAAACTGCAGGGGCATCAAATGCATCAGTGCATTGATTTGAAGGTGGCGATTAAATCGTATCGATTTTGAACAACTACTGTAATATGTGCTCATTGCACACCCTACACAAGAAAAAAACAGATTTTACTGAACTGTACTATATTCTGAATTGTTTCAAAATGAACTGAAATGATCTGTGGAGACATGAGACTACAAGATGCGTGAATCAATTTTCTACCAAATTATAATTGAAATGCTGTGATGTTAAAAATTAACACCTAAAATGTGCAGAAAATTAACAAGACATCTCTCTCTCTATCTCACACACACACACACACACACACACACACACACACACACACACACACACACACACACACACACACACACAC
>JBBJLS010000140.1:14901857-14919077 GCA_037577275.1 Bryconaethiops microstoma | reverse complement strand
GAGAGAGAGAGAGAGAGAGGGATAGAGAGAGAGAGAGAGAGAGAGAGAGAGAGAGAGAGAGAGAGAGAGAGAGAGAGCGAGCGAGCAAGAGAGAGAGCAGATGGACTGACAAAAGCAAATGAGTGGACTCCATCATGGCTGTGTGAAATGGCGAGAGCCAAGCTGTTTGGCTCTTTTGTTGAGTCAAGGTAAGTGCACCCCACTGCTATTCTTCTCAAATACTCAAATAAGAGCTCCCACCTAACATACAAATGGAAGGGTTACCAAAAGGAAGGGTTTACTCCACTAGCCAGAACTGCTTCTCATCCTCCCTGTGAGTGACAGGTGCTGGGTTAATGCTTACATTATGAACACAACTAACAGGTGTGTATACCACTACCACAAATGGTTGTGTTTTCTGATAATCTAAAGTTATTTAATACAAAATATTGGATAACCATATTTTGATGCAAACTAGGGTGGAGGAAAATCTATCTAAATATTGTCTACAGTAAAACACTGGTACGGACAGTGACAACAAGGGATTTTCACAAGATAATAAGTAGAGCTGCATTATTAATGATAATAATGCACCTTAAAGCTGTTTGCCATTAAACAACAAAAAACAAGAATGCTTCAGTAATGCTTCAGTGCCAGTGGGTGCCAGGCTTAATATTGTGACAAACGTCAGCAATGGACATCAACCCAAACCTAATGCACACCATCATGACCCATCGTTTTTATTAAACCCCATATCCAAAATAACTACATTAATCTTTACATTATAGAGGAAAACATTAAATGTCCTGTCTAGGCCTGTCACTATCAAAAACTTTCAACTGATTATTAAATCCCACATAAATAATTGATTAATATTTTAATTGTTCCACTTTGTTTATTTTATGCAACTATTGCATTGTGAACCTAAAGCAATCAACACAATTACCTATATAGCTTCCTTGTTATTTTTGCTTAATAGAAAACACTATTTAGTACTAACATGAAACAATGTAATGCACTGCTGTGTATGTCAACAGTTACACACAGCATCTTAGCATTAGGTATTCAGCTACCATTTGTTTACTGATGAACGCACCAGATTCACACCAGTCAAATCTCATGAAATCTCGACAGAAAATAACTGATTAGCTTAAAGAACTGCAAAATAACACATAAATAATTCAGGTGAACTTCGGCAGGTCTAGCCTTGCTAGTGAACCACCAGACTAAAAGTGCTGCAGTACTGTCATATACGTAATCTAATCATAGTCTAACCCCACAAAGAAAAACCATTAGCCTAGTTACTGTAGCCTGCAGTTTATAGCTCTGCTCCCAACTCAGCTCACAAGAAAATTAGTTGATGTATCAATATAAGCATATTACAGAAATTAAAAAAAAGTGGGCACCACAGGGATACATCTCTCCTTTCTTTAAGACTGGGATTTGCTCTACACTGTGCTGCGAGTGTAAAACAGGAAATATAGGGTAGGCGACACCAAGGCTACCCAGCATATTGCTGCTTAATAATTTAATAAAAACAAGAAACTGAGCAAAATGGATAATGAGTGTCTGAGCATACACTGCATACTATAAGAAATATTAGATTCCCTGTCTAGTGTAGTATCTTAAAATTAGCTTGTTAATAATAAGCTAATCAATATGGGTGTCTGCTTTAAAAAGGAAAAAACGATGTTTAGAAAAGTGTTTATTTATATTTATAATGTGAAAAACTATATACAGCATTGGTTCTGATGCAAACATTAATTTATAAAAAAAATTTAAATGCTTTATCAAATGGGGTACATTTAATAATATCCTGACATTTGATTATTTTTACCCATTCTGCTGAGCCCCATAAGATGATAAACACAAGCACACAAAAAGAGGACCTTTATTTGTGGTCAGCACTCAAAATGCTGACTTTCCGAAACATGTTTTCCGACGTGATTAAAAACAAACACCCTCATCCTGAAAACAGCTGAATGAAAAAACAAAAGCAGAGCAGCTGACCACAACAGAACACCATCAATTATGCAGGCTAGCATACAATATGCACAAATTAGTACCTAATCTGTGCTTATATATTTTGCAAAACGCATAGAGCATCAACACCTGCGCACACAATGACAATCTATATATACTCCCACAATCACACACCCCTACACCGCAGCAACGAGAGCTTCCCCTGCCCACTACAATACAGTACACACATCCAACCACTCACATATACAGAAAGGCTTCTTCAGCAGAAGAGACATAAAAATGGACTTGTACACAGATTTTGCTAAAAGACAAACCTTAAAGCAAAGGCTACAAATAAACAATATATTTAACACAAGATCCTAATCGCGTTATAACAACAGCATCATTTCTCAGACTGCACCTGTTTTAAAACCAGCTAATTCCAAGCCTCTAAATCATCTGCAGAAAAGCAACACAAGGGAATGTGGTAAATCTAAGACACAAAAACAAATCACTCAGAAGAAAGGACTCATTAATGTTATCAAGAATAGCAGAGATTATGTATCTGTGCATTGCTGAGCACTCAGGATCACCACAAGACAGCATTTTACCTCCAGCATTTCTTAGACCATATGTTTGACAGATAATGAGCCCAGTGTAGGTCTGATAAAGTGCACTATCCGTTCTCCACTATCCAGCCTAGAGACCGCTGTGGAACGAGCCCTCAAGAGAAGCAAGCCTGGTTTATCTTCTTAGTAACTGCACACAAAAGGCTCATACCTCAAACTCAAACTTGGAGCTGCCAAAGTTGGTCCTCTGCTTCTGCCAGAAGTTGTCTGGTTTAATGATGAGAGCGACGTGGATGCAGCAGGGGAAGGACTCCTGCAGGATCTTCAGCAAAGGCTTGATGGAGTCCCACTTTGAGCCTCGCATGTCCACAATGACCGTGAAGCCATGTTTACACACGTCCTCGCTGGAGAGAGGGAGAAGGGAGAAAAAGAGATAGAGAGATGGCAATAGAGAAAGGGAGGGAGATGGAGAGAACAAAACATGAGCGTTAATCCTCTTTGCATTACATAATCTATCCAGCATCCTCTCAACTGAGGAGAGAAACAATTAAAATGCCTCATCAGATTGGTATATGATCCAAAGATATGCTGACAGTTTATGTTTTTAATCCATACACCACTTTACTTTATAACAATTAAGCATATACATAAGTGATCTATTGCATATCGCAAAGGTAATGCTCTTTCCTCAATTGGCACTTAATGCAAAGAAATACTGAACCACAGCCAGAGAGAAAAGAGTGTGTATTGCTTACCCATGGCAGACAGCTTCAGAATGCAGCTAATGAGCATCAGGCAAATGAACAGCTGGCGAAGGCCTTCAGTACCTTCTGTTTGTTTGTTTGTCAGTTTAACTAACTAGCGCGTCTGTCTGTTTCTTGTCACTCTGTATCGCTGACTGCAGGCTGAATCAGTTAACACAGCATCTACCGGTCAATCTCCTCCTCGGATGTGCACGGACAGGTCGGTCGTTATGTGATAACGAGCCGAGCTCCATACACACACCATCAGCAGATGCACATGCAGCCTGTGTTACTGCAACACTGTTTTCTGCTTGTGCTCACTCTGTATCTCTCTCTCCCACCCACTTACATGCTCACTCGCCCTCCCTCCCCATTTCTCTCTGCCACTCTCCAGCTCTGTGTAGCTCTCTCTCTCTCGTTATGCGATCTGCTCTGAGACTCCAGCTCTTGCTCTCTCCAGCACTCCCTCCCTCTCTCTCTCTCTCTCTCTCTCTCTGGTGTGACTGTGTGGGTGCAGTGGATGGAACTGAGAGGAGAAAGCGTTGATGTGGAGGAGGAGGAGGAAGGTCTGTTGGCAAAAGCTGAACCGGTTTTCTAGAATCTGGCCCACGCTCCCACTCACCCTCGCTCCCTCTCTTTTCAGTTCTGTTAGTCTTCTCTGTCAGGTGTCACACTTTTCCACCATAAGTAACAGGATAAACAGAACCGCAAACAAGAACAACAAACAGAGACCATACAAGAATACTATAAAATCCTCTATACTGCAGAAGTTAAAATACAACAGTGCACCAATCGAACATAAAAAATACCACCAAAAATATAACATGTACTATGACCGATATAAAATAACTCCAGCTAAACAGACAAAACACTGTAAGAACACATTCCATGCGTGACAATTACATCATATACTACATGAATATCACCGACACGTAAAGAACAATGACGAATAGCATGTTATCTTACAGAAAAAGAAGGACCAACCCTGTTTAATTACATTTAGTTCAGCACAGTGTTTGTCCAGTATTTTATTTTTCAACTGCAGTCAACTTACTGTTAAAAACAGCCATTATTCCTTTATTATATAATTTTACAAGATTGTATTCCAACCTCTCTTTATCTGAGTACATTCAAAATGAGCTGTCTTTGCAGCTTAGCTTCCATACATGAACTAAACTGACAGGGTGGTTTAACAGTAACTTGAACTTTATCAGCATCTACATAGTAAATCAAATGCTTATTTTAAGAAAGTGAGAAAAATTAAATTGTGCAGTTTTATGTGTTATTACTGGTTTCTTTTTTAGTATCTATGCCAATATATGAAACCTCAGAGAAAAAGTCTTGAGAAATAGTTTTTTTTTTCCATATTGTCGTCTACCTCCACAAAACAATAAGGTCATTAAAAAAAAATAAGGAAGGTAAACACTAGAAGGCAGGTTAAGAGAGAGAGAATAAGGTGACACATGGAAACACAGTATTCCTACACCTGTTTAATTCAAGCAAGCATCCAGCACAGTGAGAAACATGAATCATACTGATATACCCTACTCCATGAAGTGCCTTTCACACCAAAAGTTTAACATTCCTTTGTGTAACATTTTGCAGAACACTACCTAAAATTATGGATTAGGTTACTACAGCACTTAACTGCATTAGTTCACCTAAGTACTGAATCAGTGGTTTTGGAGGGCACAAAAACCTTTTCTGAGTTGAAGTTGGTTAACATATCAGAAATACATTCAAGGACTTTCTGTCCCAAGAGTCTACACTGTAAAATGAAATGTAATGAAAGTGGATGGGAAATTTTGTGGATGCATTCAGAATACATTACAGATTTCTAAAGGCTTGTGACTGATTTTTTAAAAATCAGAATATCAGTAAAAGGTAAACTATATCAACATGCTTTTATTTGCATACACAAATGTAGTGTTCTTGACAAAGAGCCTGAGCATTAAAGCATTAATTAGCTACTTTAGGGCTACACCAGGACCATGTGGGGTATACACCACTATAAACTGTGCACCAATTTGCTGTCTATTTTGGTGGTGACTGCATGCAAATCGATATTTCTATCTAATCAGTCAGTTCTGGAAAGGACAATGCTCAAAATGAGCGATTTCAGCAAAGGAAACATGATGGAAAAGTGTGATTGGCTGGCTGAGAGGCGTGTGTGCGCACGTGTATGTGTGCGTGCGTGCGTTTGGGGTTTACCTGGGGATGCCAGCAAGATAAGCGATGAGTCTGCGCAGGTCCTCCTGTCGTATTCGGTCATGATTAGTACGTGAGGGGAATGTTAAGACTGGACCACCGCGCTTGTCTCTGCCACCTGGTGGACATAAAGAGGGAATTGGGGGGGGGGGTCAGGCCGCTGCTCCTGTGACCATCCATGTACATTCCAACAAGAGGCAGAGCTCAGCAATTTCATACATTATTACAGCACTTTACCATTTGCCACACCCAGAGGAACGGATGCTGGTATGTGTGAGGGTGCGTCACACCATGATTTCACACTATGCACATATTACGAACCTACATCACACAGGACGTTAAAGATGTGTGCGCATATTTTGTGATGGTCCAGATTCTCATGTTTCTGCCCTGAAAGGGGGCTCTCCGCATAGTGTTGAAGAAGCACAAAACAATAACAGTTGCTCACTTCCACTTTCCTTTTCTGATCCATGTTCATCCAGCTGAAATGCCGACATACTCAAAACCACACACACACACACACACACACACACACACACACACACACACACACACACAAGCTGACTGCAAATACACAGCTTCAGAAAGCTAAGGTAACAGTAATAATGAGTGCTACAGGCAAGTGCTTTTAATTCTGCATTCTATTCTTACTGTAGTGCTAGAAGGGCTGTTCAGGAACAAAAGCGAAAAACAAACACGAAAAACAGAAACAAATTGTGTTTCCACAGGAAAAACTAAACCAAAAACAAGCATCCATAACTGAAATTTCTGTTACCAGTTAATAACCGTCATCTGGTGCACTGACAATAAGACAATGACATTTTATCTGAGTGTTGCCAGCATATTCAAAATCACAACCATCTTTGCAAGCCCACCATTCTAATCACTGACATGCCAGCCTGTCAGAGCAAAACGTTTTTGTTCAAAGGAAGCTTCTGAAAAAAGTTACACTACATCACTGTCTTAAGCATTCCAAGGCAAAGTAAGCCTAAAAAGCACATTTTCTCAAAATAAACTTAATTACTTTAAACGTTGCCTTTGTTTTCTATCATAAGTATCCATCAGTATTTTACATTCTTACTAACTGGTTTAGAAATATTATATTATGGTTGGTAAATAACATGTTCAATACTGGTAGAGGTGACCAACTTTTTTTACTTTTTACTAATTCGTTATTTAGACAAACATTTTATGCCTTTAAACATTAAATATTACTGTAGAAAATCAATGTGATATTTTTATTACAAATATTATATAGAACATACAAAAGAAATGTGTGCATTTGTTAAATATTTCTGTTCTTCAGAGCTTGTTCCATTTACTTAGATACAAAACTTAATTACGCTTTATACCGCAATTAAAATCTTATTATGTGCCTTGTTACAATTTACTATAAATTTGGCCATCCATACTCTCACAGAAGTGCCCTTTCACTGCAGGACAACATTTGTTTGTCAAAACCTGGAAATATTTTCACTAAATATGTTTTCTATATCTAAGAACTTTACGATAAATGTTGAACAATAACACCTCAGGCTAACCCAAAGATGAAGCCATTTGGATGTGGCTGACATCATCTAATTCAGGCCAATTTGTATAGTGATTTTTAAACGAAAACACTTCCTACAGGGCTGCACCATCGATCACTGTATTAAACTGTAGAATACAAACCCTGTAGGAGAAAACTACCACTGCTCCAGTCCAACTGTCCAGCTCAACGTTAGCATTAGTTTGTGGTCAGTAATGCAGTGTTGCACACAAGGCTTATGAAAAAGAATAAACCATTGCTGTGACAGCATGTTTTAACAACATCTGCATCAGTTTATCATCAGCCAAACAACAAGCTACAGGACGCAGAGGAGGGGAAGGGAAAGTTTTTACCCTCTTTCTCTAGGCATTAATCCCTTCTGTTCTTCCTCTGTACCCACTTAAAAACACAGTGCTCAGCAGACAGACTCAGTAAAGTGCACTGACTCGATTGCAACAAATCAAGCCTGCAAGGCCATCCCAGCGGATTTTCCCAGGCAAGAAAGTGCTGAACCCCTCTAATTGAGTGTACGCTTAATAGGATCAACCATCTTATCCCCCTGGCATGAAGAACAAAAAACAATCACATGTGTGTGACGCACAATCACCAAGTCTTTGCACAGGGCTGTTACTTTTTGCTTTAATAAGTCGTAGACACAGGGGTAGTCTTAATACTCAGTTATTTTTCTGTGTACAATAAGTCTTCCCCCACTGTGTCAAGGCATACATAAATGACAATCTCTATGGGAATGTTATCCACCCTAGAGTCTTTATGTGCATGTTATGTGTTAGTCCAATGACCTTAAGTATGTAAGACCTGTTTCTACCAGCATGACGCACTGCACATAATACCTTTCACCCTCAAGTGTCTGGGACTATAAAACACAATCAAAATACAGTAAGACTGGGGGGACATTCTTCTCAAACTGCATGTTTTGTGTTTGGCTATTGGAGAACAGTGTTAACTGCAATTGCTGAGCTGGAGGGCACAATTATGCACCACCACTGTCTGTCTTGAGCTTAATTCAACTGGCCCAGCAGGACAATGGAATGTAAGAGTGTGTGCGTGTAATCACTGCACAAAGAAATCTGGATTAAGTACTATTCACAAAAAGAAAGATCACCACTAGAACACTCAATCTTACACTTTAGCATACACACAACAACGAGACACAACTTTCCCTTCACCTCTGAAGATTATGTTGTTCAATATAAGCTTAGCAATATCTCATGAGATATGAAAAAGTGGAAAAGTATCATCAAAGTGGCACAGGTCCAAACATAATATCTTAAATGAAGAGTGTTAGGTTTCTTTTCCCACGTTTTGCTTTGTATCGAGTTTTTAAATGATTTCTATGGGCTTCTTGTGTTTATACATCTAAAGCTACAGGCATAGGACTATACAGTTTTTCCATGGAATTTTTCCATTGGAAATTGTAGTTACACCCTTATTTCCAATTTACACTGGAACAGAACAATCTTACTAATGAACAGAACCATGTGCAGTCATATAACAAGGGTGGTACTAATTTACAATCAAGGGTAGAAATGTTGTTCCACTTCCATCTCTGGCTGGAATCATTTATACATTAAGGAACAAGTGGAATTTTTGTTATCTTTGATCCGATGAAAACATGAGTACTCTGATTCATGACTGGACATTCCAATTCCAGCCTTACTTAAAAAAAGATGAAAAGGAAGACAAACTGCATCCAGTGGTAACAGTGATGGCTGACATGTTTCATAAACACCGCTCTAAACTGCTCTTACTGACTACAGCTGAATTTTGGCACCAGTCAAATTATGAGCTCTGATTTGACAGATAATACTGTCGTGTTGATGCACCAGTTTTCAAATAAAGCCTCAACTGAGTTTTGACATGTTATACATGGGGCAGCTGGTGACCTGGTGGTTAGGGATGTGCCCCTGTGATCAGAAAGTTGTGGGTTCGAAGCCCAAGACTGTCAGTGGCACCACTGAGATACCATCACCTCACACTGCTCCCTGCGTGCTGTGTTCCTGGCTGTCCACTGCTTTCCTGGGTGAATGGGTTAAATTCAGAGGAATAATATTACATTGTTCACACCATGTGTTGTGCTGTGTTTACATGTGACTATAAGAGGCCACTTGAATTTATATACAGATGCAGATTTGGTTGGTTCAAGCAGACAAATCAATAGCTCTGCTATTTTAGAACAGCCAACTTGAATTTTTAGGACTAAAGTGCTCCTTGGGCAGCAGTATTTGACTGCACTGTAAAGTGAACTTCACAGCTAAGGGGAAAGATAATAACTTCTAAAGCATTTTAAATACGCTTTTCACAGGTAATCTTGGCCATTCCAGTATAGCATACATGCAGAAGAATTGGACAATCACCATATCAGTATAACTCAGACTCTGTGTGGAAAAAGCTTTGTAGGCCCATCATCTGATGCAAATAGACAATAATGATCAAATCATTATTAATTTTCTACAGATTTATCAGTTTTTTATGTTTCAATCATTACAGCCCAAAATCAATCCTTTCTCAGACAAAGAAACACAGGTAACAGAATGTTCTGTATTTCTGTGGTGGATAATATACCAAAAAACATTATATTACTATGATATATGACAATGCTTATTTTTTCTGACATCTGAGAAAAACAGACAAATAGAGCCAGTAATGCCACATTTAAACCATAAACACCACTGATACAAACGAATTATTCAACATTTCACACACTGAAGGAAAGAAGAAGGATGATGATTGTAAATTTGTTAAAATACGCATTCACAATTCACACAATAACTGGAGGATTAGTGGAGAGTGTATTCCACTTGTGGCTGCACAGGAGGTACAGAGGCAACCAATCCAAGTTCTTTACTAGTTCAGACATGCACCTTCAATTAACAGTGTGCTATATGGCTGCAAGAACAACACTGAGAAAAATATGTGCATGTCCAGTAACTCAAGCAGGTGGGCAGAACTGGGCAGAGTTCCAAAGCATGGAGAAAAAAGGATTCTTTACTTCATCTAGGAAACACCGAAAACTTGCTCAACATGACATTACACATGAACCTCTCACCATGATTTCATTTTTTAAGTTTATGCAATGACTCATAAGAAGTGGAACTATACAACTGATTATATTGGATTGTGAACCTCTATACAACATGCACAAGTATAGTCTGATACATTCAACGGACAGCAGCAAATAAAGAACTTAATTTGAATGCTGAATTTACTGCCTAAAGTATAATTTAAAAAAATTAACTACGAGTGGAGACAAGGTAACGTTTTCACATACCTCTGAATTTTTTACTGTATTACACACACACACACACACACACAATTATTTGTCAAACTTCTTAATATAGTTTATTACTGACCAGAGATGAGATGAGGATGAAAGGAGGGAAAGGTGCACATGAAACAGACTTTCTGCCTCTGAAAGTCAGAATAAATGAATACATGATTTGTTGCATGAAGGATTCACTTAAAGCGGCATGGGGCAACTGAAGTTCGGCTGTTTTTATCAGTTTCTGTATGAGCACCTTTGGAGAGCACTCTGGAGTGCCACTGACTCAGAGCTGCTTCAGGTGCACTCTGAACTCTCAGACTGATGAACAGCCAAAGTCGTAATAAATAAATAACAGAACCACCACAACGACCACCTACCAAAGGGATTCAATGTTTGCCTATAGTTTTACTAAATGCCCTGTAGTTGCCCTGTAGTATACTGGACAAAAGTTTCAATCATATCCATTGCCATAGGTGTAATAAAATCAGGTATATCAAGACATTTTGGACAATGCCATGCTTCCAACTTTGTGGACACCATTTGGATAAGGCCCTTTTCTATTCCAGCATGACTGTGCCCCAGTGCACAAAGCAAGCTCCATAAAAACGTGGCTGGAGGACTTCGGTGTGGAAGAACTTGACTGGCCCGCACTGAGCCCTGACCTCAACTCCATCCAACACCTTTATGAAGAACTGAAACAGAAATTGCGAGCCAGGCTTTCTCGTTCAACTTCAGTGCCTGAACTCATAAATGCTCCACAGAAAGAATGGGCACAAATGACCAGAGAAACACTCCAAAATTGTGTGGAAAGCCTTCCAATAAGAAAAGAGGCTCCTGTTTCTGCAAAAGGATGGACCAACTCCATATTAAAGTTTATGTATCTGAATGCAACGTAGTCAAAGTCCCTTGTTGATGTAATGGTCAGGCATCCCAATACTTTTGTCTAAATAGTGTATTTAGACATAACGTACAATGTCAGATTAAACCACAGACCTATCCATTTTTATATGGTTGAAGAAGCTTTATAAAATAATGGTAAACCTAAATTTAGCGTGAACCACCGATATCAAATGATGTTTATTCTGCATACATGTGAAAATGTACACTGTTAATATATACTACTATTAAATTTGCCATGAAATGCATTTGTGGGCATAGGATGGGTGGGTCATCTGGTTAGTTCACATGCCAATCTCTATCATTATATTACAATAAGTCAGCAACACCACTCACCTGATAAAAAGGCCACTTTTTCCTTTAGAATGGGCAAAACTTCCATTGCCTTCATCTCTTCATTCCTACGGAATCCTGAAAAACAAAAATCATGTAGTCAGTTTATGAAGATCCTAGCCATTAGTGTGTTGAGCACATGATCTTAAGATGCCTTCTGTACTGCTGTAGTCCTGATCATGACCCCATTCTTTACCTAAAACGCAGACATGTCATTAAAATGTCATGTTTGGAAGAACACCATTCTCTACCTCTATTTCAAGATACCAAGTTAAATCAACCTCAGGCTTTGGACAAGGTTCAAACACTTCTCCACAAGCTCAGCTGTGACCTGGCAGAACCCTTGCTTCTGTTCGAACACTTGTTTTCATGATTCACTAGTTGAAGTTGGCTTCAATTGGTTAAGGGTGAGCTGGAAAGGTTAGTCACGCTCTGCTAGCAGACTTGCTTTGGGCACAGCTTGGCAAGCTTAGGTCTGGGCTGAGATCAAGTTGTGACTCATGTCAAATATTCAGACATGGACAAACAATCAAAATGTTATTTTCTATACGTATGCATGAAAAATGGTAGGAAGCATATGTTTATGGGCAAGTCCTTGGGACAATAAATCCACTAGGCAATGTATGTATTCCATAATATAGAATGATTCATCTGCAACAGGATAAATGTGTGTATGATTTCTCCTTGCTCTGTGCTTTCTCTCTTTTAAAAAGGTACAGAATGCAGCTCACGTCATTTATTTTAATGACAGCTTCGAAACTCCTCCCTGTACTCCTGTAAGGCTAATGGCACATGAAATATGTTCAGAAAGACAAGCCAAGTCCTCCTACACTCTCACTCCCTTTCTCTCCCTCTCATCTGTTATCCTCTCATGATGGACTCTGCAGTGCCATAGCGCCTCTTACTGTATCCACAGGTCTAATGAACCAATTTCTTTCTAACAGGCACATTGATACTGCAATATTGATTTCTTTGTGTCAAATACAAAGCCACAATAACAATGCAGATTCCAGTGTTAAAAAAGAAATAAAAATAAATATATATAATATAATAATAATAATAATAATAATAATAATATATATACACACATACACACATACACACACATAAATACATATACATACATATGCTATCTAACCGCTATTTACAATTTCACACTTACATTATGTAGTGAGGTGAAAGCAATTTAGCATGGAAAAGTAGTCAGTTTCTATAGGGTAACACTGCAGCCTTGGGTTAG
This sequence comes from Bryconaethiops microstoma, assembly GCA_037577275.1. Lineage (NCBI taxonomy): Eukaryota > Metazoa > Chordata > Actinopteri > Characiformes > Alestidae > Bryconaethiops > Bryconaethiops microstoma. The sequence goes on along the minus strand of JBBJLS010000140.1, from coordinate 14,906,335 downwards.
TTTCCCCACCCACGCAAGAACACGTCATTTCATCAATAGAAGACCTTGGGCTTGATGTTACAGCTCCCTACCTTCTTCATCCGTAAAGCGTTTATAGATCAAACCTAAAGACAACCTGAACAATTTAGGGAAAACTTCTGACCAATATTGCAACTGCAACTTAAAAACATTTCTTTTCTACTTAAATTCCAGGCCTTTTTCCACCAATACATCTATTTTATTTGGTTAAGGCTGTGTCCCAGACAGCAAGTTTGTGAATTCTGCGTGATAAATTTCCGTACTTAAAAGTGAAGACTGAATAGGGCTGCATATGGTCAAATTGCAGCTCTTGCCTTACAAATTCCACCCTTTCACATCGCAGTTTCATGATACAAGCAATTAAACATTCAGCCCTACAGGCAACCCGACTGAACTCTGAAGATGTGCTTTCACAAACTGGACCAATCAGAAGAGATGGCAGTGAACTTAACTAAAGAATAGGAGCAGTGTTTGTGTGTGTGTGTGTGTGTGTGTGTGTGTGTGTGTGTGTGTGTGTGTGTGTGTGTGTGTCTGTCTGTGATAGTATCATGGGTGGAAAAAACAAGAGCTCAGTCTCCCCCTCAGGGAAAGTGTGTCGGATTGAGCGAGCGAGTGTGTGGTAAGTAGAACAAACAAGGTGATCTCTCCTGCAGCTGGATGATGTAATGGCAGGGTGGAGGTGTGTGTCTATGTGTCTGTCTGTGTGTATGTTTGTTTTGCCCCAGCATGTGACTATTTCTGTTTTTTCAGAGCCCAGGAAATGCTATTCTCCTGCTCAGATATGGAAAGAACTACAACTGCATGTTAACACTGTGCTTGGCCGTGATGTTCACAGCACACAGTAAAAACCTTATGACAGCTCAGAGCGCCTCTATGGAGACATCAGCGTTAAAACACTGAAGCAACGATTACTAGACGATACACTGCAACAACAACCTGTCTGTTTAGAAACTGCCCAAGGACTCTCCAAACACAGGCCTGGAAACCGCTAATACAGGGATCGATACAGTTCTCATCTTTATATGTCCTGCTTATATAAAACAGCATCATCAGTTAAGCTAGCACACAGGGCCATAATCAGTTCTGAGGTAATCTCTGATCGTATATTAGGGTTTATTAGGAGCTAATAAATGTGGATAAGTATTGCAGGCTTTGGTGGAAGGTCACCAGCTAATTTCAGAACAAAAGTCACAGTAAATCTGAATGGCTCTGATTTTCTATTTGGAGTGGCTCTCACAGGAGATTACTGTTTTCCCTCTCAAAATACATCATTTTACTTTGCAAAGTTTCAATGTCACAGCCCTGTCCTCAGAATGTGCTAAAATATGAACATATATTCACTGTTCAAATTAAAAGAAAAAAAAGGAAAAAAGAAATAAGTGAAATGTGCCAATACAAAAAAAGAACTTCAAAGAAAAGGCTGGATTTTGAGTGATTGTTAGGGACTATGCCCAAAAAGTAATCTGAGAAGAGTGCATGTTACAAAACAAACTTTCATTTACAAAAGAAACTAATATGACAAATACATGCATATGACAATACATAATATGACAATACATAATATGACAATATATAATATGACAATACATACTGGTGATGAATATGAAATCAGACAACTGAGGTCTTTAATGCCTCTAAATGTTATGATAGTTTTGAGATTAGATTTTAGCCATACACATACTTTTTAAATTCATGACAAACAAGGCAAAAAATTTTCATGATTTCCTATTATTTAGCAAAAAATCAACATGACCTATAAAACATTGTGGCAGTTCATCAGTTAACTTAAATCAACTACATGCTAACATATAACCAAACATGATACTGGAATCAGTGTTCCCATGTGCATAGTTCAGGAACAGCTAATTTTCAAACCTCTTTTAACTGATAAATTTGTACTTTAGTTGTGAGTGGTCTAGTTTTCAAACAGCAACAACAGAGCCAGAAGCAACTGCTACTCCCTAGAAATATGAGGAAGGGATGACAGATGGGAAGAAGTGCAGTTCAGGAGGAAATAAGGCACTGAATGTGAAAGAGAAAAAGGATGGAATACAGAGGATGGGGGATATTTTGGGGGGAGGGGGGTACAAAGGAAGGAAAAAGAAGAGGGAAATGGATGCAATATGAGAGAGGTGAGAGATAGGGTGGAGGAGAGTGTCGTTGCTGGGGAAGTAAGAGCAAGGCCAATCAGCTACAGGCCCAGCGCTCTCCACCGGAGACAGCTGCCTGCTGACAGCTCCATAACAGCTGCCTACATACACGCTAACATGTGGACAAACCTACAATCTTATGAAATACAAAGCTGAATAATAATATATAATATATAAAAACAAGTGCTAAAAACAAGTGAAAAAGAAGCAGGCTGTTTCAAATCTAAAGAAAGATTTTCCAAACCATTATGTCCATGGAACAGTGGGATTCAGCTATAGATATCTGTGGGAAACCATGGAGTGCATTTCCATATTTTTACAACCTTTCCCAACCTTCAGCACATTTAAACCGTATGGAAAAATGCTCAGCCTTTTCCCTCAGACATTGTGTCATAATGGGAGAATCCTGCAGCACAGGCAACTTGCTGTACAGCGGTCTAGTGGTATAAAGACAATAACATTATGCACAAATGGTGTTAAATATAAATTAGGCCCAGGTACTTCTCTTTCAATTCTCTTTTAACTGTTTCTCAACATGGGTAATAGTTGCCTGCCACCCATCACCGCTGATTTCTTCTTGTAGTCCAGCCTTAACAGACAAATGCTTTTACTAGCTACACTACCGGTAAATCCTAAGTCACTACAAAAAAGGCAACAACAAATCAAACTGACTAAAAATACATATGTATGCACAAACTCTCAGGCCCTTGAAGAATGGGAGGATTGTGTAATGAGCAGCCATGGTCAATAGTCAAATGGCCACTGTCCAAACCATGGAGGGGGGGGAAATGTATCTGTCATATCTCTGCACAATTTAGGGACAAGCAGATCATCTTACTGAAGCAAGGAATAGAAAGACTCATATAAACATGAAAATTGGGCAAATGGCCTTGGCATCTGTCATACGCCTGTAATTGTTTGGAAGCATTTAAATGAGCCCATTTGGCTCAATAATAATTTCAGCTGGACAAAGATACAAGTGCTCAAAACAGTTCTAAAATCATAATTGGTCAAACCCAAGGTGTGCTAATAATACAGACATCTCAGCAGGGTCCAACACACTTGACCCCACTTAAGGCAGGCTCACGAGTTCAGTGGCAGTGGCACATGTCACAGACTCCTGAAGCAATGAGGAAAATGTCTGTCAAGCGTGTGAAGGTTATAAGCATCTCAGACAATATATTATTAACTCCAGAGATCCAGCAAAAGATTTCTAATCTCCACCTATTCAGAAGAAGAAACTTTTGATAGTCTGGGTAGCAATGAAGGAGATATATATATGTATACACACACACACACACACACACACACACCTTATTTGTTATTGCAAACCAAAGTGGTTGTAAAGCAAATGTTATATAGCAGTACTTTAAAAATAAAAGTGCACAATACATTACTTTTGAATGATTTAATACTGCGTATAACAAAATGTTAATTGTTGCCCAGCATTAAAATATACACAAGTGTATGTGTGTGTGTGTGTGTGTGTGTGTGTGTGTGTGTGTGTGTATGAATAAAAGTGGGACACACAGACAGAATGCAAGTTTTGGTCCAATAAATAGAGATGGTGAGGAGGAGGGGGGAAAAAGGCCAACAACATTCTTTAACCAAAGGTTGGTGGCATGTCTAAACACACCCCAGAATAAACACACACATCTCCTCCCACAGGTTTGTGTACTGCCACTAAATGCACAGGACAAACATGTGTTACAAGATATTACATTAGCAAATAACAAGTAATCAGATTTTCTACAATTTAGAGTTACTCAGGTGACCCATGTGTGTATGTATGTATGTATGTATGTACAGTACTGTGCAAAAGTCTTAGACAGTAGTGTCAAGTGTTAAAACATTACAATAAATACAATTAACATTATTACAGTAAAGAGTTGTTTTGTGTGTGGCAAAGTGTTCTCCTAACCATTTCCAGACCTAAGACTTTTGCACAGTATGTATGTACATATACACATATATACATATACATGTACATGTACATATACATATTATATACACACACAAACACACACATACATATACACATATGTGTATATTTTTTTATATATATATATATATAAACACACACACACACATATATATATACACACACACATCTATTTATATATATATATATATATACACACACACACACACATATATACACACATATATATATATATACACACATATATATATATATACACACACACACACATATATATATGTACACACACACATTATATATATATATATATATATGTGTGTGTGTGTGTGTGTGTGTGTGTGTGTGTGTGTGTGTGTGTGTGTGTGTGT
>JBBJLS010000140.1:14878213-14894534 GCA_037577275.1 Bryconaethiops microstoma | reverse complement strand
AGACTTAACATGTTTAATATATTGTATGTGTTTTTACTTGATGTGCATGTCAAGTATGTATCATATGTAATTAACAATCTTATATTGTATAATACTAAATGCCTGATAATAATCACTGTATATATTATGTACATTTTGTTTCGGTCTGTATGGTTATTATTATTATTATTTTGTTAGCAAAATATATCTTGGAGCCAAAATTAACCTTCTCTGTGTGAGTCTTTTGTGTTATTTACTCTCAAACTACTTCATAACTAACAAGCATTAAAAACTTGGTGATAAGTTAAACTCATTGAATGTGTTTACAAATAGACATGAATGTTCTGTTAATTTAAGAGTATTGTGTGATGCTTGGTGCCAAAGTGACCTTTTTTGTATGTACCTTGACTAATGTTTTACTAAAGTAAAGTGACACACATACAGCAACAATCACTCTCTGGTGGGATTTTTACTGAGGAAGTCACTGTAAAACTGGTTTTAATCTCCTAGGGTGGGTGGGATGGCCGTCGCTCAGTCATCTTTCACCTCCAAGCGCATTACGCTGTCCAGTGATTACGGCAAGTAACTTGGCTGAACCACACGATTTCATTCATCCTCCAAGTGTTGGTGCCATTATACGCTATGGAAGTCCTAGCTAGAGGGTGGAAGTGGAGATTACCAAATTGGTAATCTTTTTAACAATAAACATATGTTTAAAATATAAGAACATGTATTTTCAGCTGCCCATTTCCCTGTTGGCCTAGAGAGTCCTGAGATGTTATGACCTCTTTATCTTTTTGGGTGTTCTGATGAAATAAACTATTCACTTGAGCTGCCCAAGATATAATCCAGGTCTAAAGAATATAAGCAAATCTTTACCAGGTCACAAGGAGTTCTCAGTATTAACTCTGCTGTTAAGGTATAGCACAATGACATCAGGCAGCAAATGCAGACATTTGCATATTGTGTAGTCTCGTATTATAAAACTTCCCTTTCTGTTACTGACAACAACTATAATCAACTTCAATATTACATCCAGCTCAGAGAGCTGCATAAACACCACGAGTAAGATACAGTAAATTAATGGAGGACACACAGAGAGTTAACCTGTTAACATGAACGCATACTGAGGTCTGCAAAGATAGACAAATCGGTCTGCTGGCATTTACTTAGGGAAAACATTTAATCTCTCTGCTTAAGAATTCGGAGTCCACAGCAAAGCAAATGGAGGCGGAGAGGAAATGCCACGTTGCAGTAGGCTACATTTTTCAGAGTGCAGAATTAGTATTAGGTCTATAACGTGCACACACACACATTAACCAGTGTGCTCAAGCATAGTATTAGCCACTAATGTCCAAATGATGTACAAAAAAAAGTGTCCAAAAGAAACACACAAGGTCACCAAAAAAAAACAAAACAACAACAACAGTACAGGGGGGCTGGAGGATGTGTCAGTATGCACATGTCAAACAACCCAGAAGAACCCTAACCGTGTTTCCAGTGTGTTCAGGTCATGTTTGTGTTTTTATTTCCATGTATTTATGCATATCTGCTTGTAAAAGTTGACCCATCTACGAAAGACTACAATCAGTAGGTCTGCAATAGTATTAGGACTATAACAAAATGTGTGTACACATTTTCTAATTCCAAAGACATTTAATTATATTATTGTTCTTGCATTTGCTGCTCCTGCGCTGTGCTAAATTTAGCCTGTCCCCCACAGAGTCCCACTGAGCACTGCTCTCCTCTCCCATTTCAGGAGCAGCCAGAGCAGATAGGAGAGAGATAGGTAGGTGTGTGTGTGTGTGTGTGGATGGGGGGTTACTGCAGGACACACCCGCACAGTGCAGTCTTTCTTTCTCTCTGTCCATTGGTCAGTCTGAACACCACTGCGTCTGGCTCACTGTCTGCCCATCTGATGACTCTGTCCACAACTAACACAGGGACAGGTCAACGCTTTCCTTTTAAGTCCTTACTAAGGTTGCACAATACAAACAAAACACTGCATTGCAATTAGGTTGCTGCAATATGCCTTGCAACATCATTTAAGTCATTGGGGAACCTTTAACAGTGACACGGTAATAGCCAGCATAATTTTAACCAATTATTTATTTCTTGATGGATCATGTTCATGCCTCAATACATCAAAATCTAAAACATCCAAGGTTATTCAAAAATGTTCATAGACTGCAAACACCAACGGTATGACATTGTAATTGTGGTAGTGGGCACATCACAACCTAAATTGCACATAAAGTTCCATGCAAAAGTTTGGTCATCCTAGTCAGAGGACATATTTTGTAGATTTTGAAGTGAAAAGCACACATCCTCCATAAAGAACACAGTTCTGCACAATTTTACTGCTCTATAACATAGTGAATAAGAAATCAAAAATAAAATGTGGTCTGTACAAAATTTGTGTTACATTATATATATTATGGGTTTTTTTCCATATTTTAAATGTTGTATTTAAAGTTGGCTCCCTTTAGATGGTGTGTTAGTTTACTTTCACAGGAAACCAAAACATAATTTAATTAGGATGGTACGAACTATTGCTCACAAGCGTATTTCCACCTCATATTTTTTTTTGTTTCTTTACCCATAAGAGCTCAGCTAAGCAAAAGCCATTTTAAAGCAGAAGTGGGATCCACTGTGTTCTTGCAGCAAACAGATAATGCTTTAAATAAGCTCCTGTGTTAATCAATACAGCCTCTTGTATTGGCCCTGTGCACAACAAGCAGCATCAGCAGTCATGTGAGCAAGATGTGCCATTTTGAGCTTCAAGTCTAATTTTTGCCGCTTGGGGTGAATGGTACGCCTACTGAACCGTGTTCAAAGAACGTCACTCACGCCTTCTGAAAAAACGGCATGGAAACATTCACCTTCGCCATCGTGCAGCAGCACTTGCGGCATAAACTTACAGCTTACTTTTATTTTCAGCTTGGCCTAATCAAAGTTTCACAACTAGCAAAAACAGGCATACTGAAGTTTAACAGTATTAGTAGCTTGTTAAGTGCTCTTTAAGTACTAAGATATCCACATTTTCTCAAAAACGAATACAAGACATATCATAATGTAATGCAAAGTCATACTGCCCAGCTCTATTTAAAAGCACCACTTCTTACCTTAATTCCAGCCAACCTGCATAAAAGAACAGGTCCAGGACTACTGAGCGTTTGAGGATTAAAAACTACCACATCGTCAGACTTACAAGAGGTAAAACAATGGGTGACTGTAAGCGTGCACACACCCTTTACAAGCATTGTATTGGAGCTTTGTCATACACTGTACACGATTAGGGAAGCAGGGCTAGATATACCACACCTGTCGGCTGTGTTACCTGAGGAAACAGTAGATATAATGACACACTGAGCTCATCTCTTCCTCTTCTTTACCTGCAGATGTTAAAATGAAACTACGGTGTAATAGGAATTTCCTGCCAGGAGAAGCGTGAGAGCAGAGTGTGTTCCAGTCTTCATACAAATTACAGGCTGTCTCTGGGAGCCAGGCCAACAATTACACAATCATATCTGCACATAGACAATACACAGATCTATACATACACTGTATTCGCCATCATACTGCACAGACGTCTTGATAAACGCCAATCAGCTGTTAACAATGACTCAGGAAAAAGATAATGTGCCATTAACTTAAAAACTGGTGTTCTGTAATGCACTGTAATGTTCGTGAGCATTCCAGCAGGATGTAATACACAACTCGAACCACTGGCAATAACAAAAATACAGGCATTTAATATAGTGGTACAAACATGTAATGTGAACTTTAAGTGCTGGTGGTGCTATGACACAGGAAAAATGGAGGATCGCACTGATGTGGGGCTTGTGGGCTGATGCTGAAATTTTTCATGCAGATATGTTCTGATGCCAATACATAAACATTCATAAAATGCAGAAATATAGATTAAATCTACTTGGATTAGCATAAGATTTTTTCAACATGATTAAAAATGCAGTAAAATGAAAAAACAGACAACATGGCAACCCAGCATCACCTCAACAGTCCATTCTCCTGGATTACAGTAAGTACATGAAATACAAAGGTATAATGGTTTGACAAGATATGTTGAATAATACTCAACGGATTACAACTAGTGAAGAGTGAAGGCATACCATGCATTTGCATAGAGGGACCATTTACACTACCTGCACACAGTCCGACTGCTTTGAAATGAATCAATACCACACAATCGCACACCCAGACACTTCAGTGAAACTAACCAATGCCACACACACATACTGAAAGCGAGTCTCTCAGCTGCCTCTCTTACTGTCTCAAAGGATTGATCACAGTGAGCTCAACTGACTCATCACGAGGCCCTGCACACCACTGAGAGAGAGAGAGAGAGAGAGAGAGAGAGAGAGAGAGAGAGAGAGAGCGCGAGAGCGAGAGAGAGAGAGAGAGAAATAGAAAGAGATGGTGAGAAAGAGACAGAAAAAGAGGAGAGAGAGAGAGAGACAGCCAGTCTCAGCCACAGAGCATCTAGTGCCAAAATGTAGCGATGAAGACATTATTCCTCCTCCACACTCCTACTCCGTCCCCCGCACCTGACAAATGGCCTCCTCTTCCTCCTCTCCTCCCCTCAACCCACCCACCCTGCCTGGGCTGCAGCAGCCATCAGGGGCCAGGGAGAGGAGGGGGAGGGAAATAAAGACGGAAATCATGTCCATGTGATGAAAAAATGAAGTATGAGTGATGAAGCAAAGAGGTAAGAGAGGAAATATGAAAGGAATCTGACTTCTGGTTGAAAATGCAAGTTGGCAACAAAACAACTGCCTTTTCCCTACTGTCCCAGAGAGCCCAGAGAGAGGATAACTCCAGGAATTATGTTTGAGTTCATTTTAAAAGATATAATTAGGGATCTGAAAAACAATGATAACGTACATGATTGGTCCATGATGCAAAAATCCCAGACTTTACAAACAAGACTAATTCACCCCATGATAAACTATAATAGTAAAAGCACGTCTTACATTCATATTATATCCTTTCCTGTCCTTCTTTACAAGTGAATTCATAAAGCATGGAGAGCAATATCATACAACCAATAGGCAGGAATAATCAGATACACTTTAGTAAGGCAAAGCCTTAATCATTTGTGCTTCAGCCACATATTAAATAACTCCCTGTTTGGTTATAGGCATATTTCCACTTCATGGTATTGACTTAACTCTTCTCACTTTTTGGTACCTGGTACCTTTTTCATTAGTAACCCCTTGATGTAACTGGTGATGCCACAGGAAACATGACATCTTAAACATGACAAACACATCATTGGATTTAAACATGACACCCAAATCATTGGATTTATTAAATCTAAATCAGTATCATTGGATACAATGTATTATGCACAATAGTCAATTATGTGCAACAGTCTTATATGCAATATCACTACTTATGTCACTTAAGTCACTACTTACGCAATAGCATTACTACTCATGTTTAAAGTTTCCATTGCTTTCTCTGTAGTTCAGAGAAAAATTAAATTTACAACATTTCACAACACTCTCATTCCTCTGAAACCACATTAAAATCTCCACTATGGCCAAATATGTCAGATGTGTAAGTAAGCATTTGTGTTTGTATTTGTTGGTTCAACTATTACAAAATAAAACCTCAAAAATGTTTAGTTTTAACTGATAACAGTTATCAGAATTTTTAGCCTCCTAAAATCAGCACTAGACACGTACTCTTTATTGGTTGGACCCTAGTCTGAAGTACAGTTCACAACGTGCAACCATTCCCCAGGCGATCAAAAACAAAACAACCAACCACCCTCAAAGCAGTGAACAGCAGCAGCAGGCAGATCCTTGCTCCAAACACCACGAGTCTCATGATGAACCTTATGCATTTTATTTTTGTTGGTTGTTTATCAGTATGTTCTTGTGCATGCATTTCTGCTGGGAAGCAACAGCTGCGCGCGCGCGCACACACACTACGAAGAGACGACTCCAATGTTCCATCCTTCAGGATCTTAACTATCTACAGATGGCATGGTGCTAGTGTCTGAAGGGCACGTGCAGCAGGTGCTTGACTTTACCTGGCAGCTGAAGCAGCGTGGTCCCCGTCTGAGCATACTGCCACCTGTGCTGGTCCACCAGCGACATCATACTGCCCTGCCAGAGGCTTGACAGATCAGCAACACATTGTAGATTCATAACTCCCAATGAACTAGCTGTTGCATGATTACATATGGATGAGAAAACTGGATTCTTCAGAGTACCCTAGAATTCCAACTTGTTCAGCAAGTAATTGATAATGTAGTTCAAATAAAATGCATCAAAGCATCTTCAAAACGCTCCCTATACCTGGCCACTGACACATGGCATGATAGCAAGCGGCATCCACGCCTGTGCTGATTAGATTTTCAACACGCCTGCAATGCTAGGCTAAACCCCACAGCCTTTGCTGTAAACAGGCTGGTGGTAAGTAAGCCCCTGTAAACAGCTGTCATGCCTGGACTTAAGAAAGGAATAGGCTTTGTCTGTGATTGGGTCTAATCCCCCTCAGTCTTAATACTCTAGAGACAGAATGTGTTTGACCGGACAGGGGCAGAAAGACAGCCTTTCCTGCCCCAATGCCCATGATCAGAAGAGGACAAGATAGACTAATCAATGTGCAGTTTAAGTAAGGGGACATAAGGTTCAAAGAAACAGATTAACTAAAAGGATGCCATTTGTGCTAAAATGGGTAATGAGAAATGAAAGCTGTTTGTTTTACACAAATTAGAGGGTGAATATCCATTTAAAGTTTGAATTTGCAAGATCTGATAATGGCTTTGTATGCTCAAGATTGTGTGTGTGTGTGTGTGTGTGTGTGTGTCTCCAAGACTCCAGAAAAGTAAAATTATGCTGGGAGTGACAAAACAGGTCAGAAGATTAGTGAGAAGCTTCTTAGAAAGTGTGGAGATCAGCTTTAGCCTCGTCTCATATGGCCTTGACCACTGACTGGGCGAGGCAAAATTTTTACTGTAATATCAGCAGCCCAGCTTCTGAATATTATCCAACTTCAATGGCAACTTCTCTCCACGGACATTAACCACGCAGGGATCTTTTCAGTAAAAGAACCACATGGGGGATCTAGCCTGAGGAATTCCAATCCTAAATAAAGAAATTAATCGGTATTAATTTCTTTTAGTATTTAGAGGCTTTATCCATCAAAATAAAAAAAATCAATTACAAAAGATGCAGCCTAAAATAAACAATCAGCTACGGCTGACTCAGTTCAAGTGCCAATAGTGCTGGAAGAATCATAGAGGAAGATTATTGATCACTGTGGGCATGGCACCACCATTAACTGGGTTCTTTTTATGTCCCCCCAGAATATTGGACCAATAAATAGAGAAGCACACAATCGCTGCACTAAAAGTTTCACACTTTGTGCTGGAGACTGCATACTGGCCACTTATGTGAAATTTGTCCCCTGAGCACCACTTCGCTTTCAGGTCATGTGACTTTTCACATACAGCAATCTTACTTTAACCTTATTTGTAGACATGCAATGAACAGATGAAACATGATTTACAGCATGCAAGCACAGAATATATGTGCCAAAGAAAGTGAGAGACAGAAGGATGAACCTTTAATTGATTTATCAAAATACTTACTATTTGCAGTCCTACTTATTTGAACTGTTATTTTATGTTCAGTGACTGAGCTTGCAGTAGATGGACTACAATTTAACTTTAGCCTAATTCAAGCACACCACAATTAAGTAAACTAATTAGATTAAACTAGATTTGACTGAATGTCTATAGAGGTTAAACTTCATATGTGTCAAAGTGGGGGCAATACATTATATAAATAAGCTTTAGTATGTGTGGTCCAGGACAAGACTGAACTTAGCCATGATGCAGGTCTGCCATCTCACCCTTATCTGTTTTCATCACTAGAGGGACCTATTCAATCCTTCAGACAACAGCAATTAAATAAGTGAAGGAAGTCCATTAGCCCGATGATGTTTTTTTTTCTCGTGAACACCTCAGGACCTCAGGTTCCAAACCTTAAAAGCTGATCACTGACTCAACATAAACCTCTAAGAGGCCATCCATTAATTTTTCTCAAGGGACAAACACCAGACTTTAGAACATGCTAAGCAATAAGCTGTAATGGTGATGGTAGGGAAAGGAGAACGAAACCAGCCAATGTGATTTTGTGGAGGTGGGCTTGGAACAGAGGGTATGGAGGTGTGTGTTGAAGATCTCTGCCAGGCAGGACAACCACCTATCCATCGTAGCCAAGGAAACACTTGTATCTACATGAGGTGTTTGAGTTTAAATCCCCTCTGTTATTAAGGTAATAGGTTTTTGTGTGCATGCATTATTGTGTATGGCTATTTACACCCATCAGCCACAACAGTAAAACCACTTACCGGTGATGGGAATAACACTGATTATCTCAGTGCAAGGGTACTTGTCAAGGGGTGGGACATACTAGACAGCAAGTGAACAGTCAGTTCATCAAGACGATTTGTTAGAAGCTGGAAAAATGGGCAAGTTGGCTAAACAAGTAGGTCAGAGCATCTCCAAATCAAGTATACAGTGCTTAGTGCCTTCCAGAAGTGGTCCAAGGAAGGATGGTAAGCCAGTGAAATGGGTCATGGGTACTCAAGGCTCAGTGACGAGCGCTGGAAGCCCAGGCTTGCCTGTCTGGTCTGATCTCACAGAAGAGCTACTGTAGGACAAATTGTTGAAAAAGTTTATGCTGACACAATATGCTGCATACAAGGACATGTGGCTACAGACCAGTAAAAGTGCCCACCCCAGTAAACCAAAAGCAGACACATTGAGAATATGAGCATCAGAAATGGACCATGGAGTAATGGAAGAAGGCGGCCTGGTTTGATAAATTATGTTTTCTTTTACATAATGTGGACAGCTGGGTGCGTGCACATTGCTTATCTGGGGAACAAATGGCACCAGAAAGCACTACAAGAAGAAGGCAAGATAGTAGAGGAAGTGTGATGCTCTGGGAAACATTCTGTTGGGTCCTGGTATTCATATTGGGTGTTACTTTGACACATACCACCTACCTAAACATTGAGGCAGACCAAGAAAACCCTGTTATGGCAACAGTATTCTCTTTCAGTAGGTCAATGTAGCCTGCCATACTGCAAAAACTGTTCAGAAATGGTTTGAGGAACTAGATAAGGAGTTTGAAGTGTTAACTTGGCCTCCATATTCATCGCATTTCCCAGATCTCAATCCAGTTAAAAACTAATTCCACCATTATAGATCACCCATCACAGATGCTATTATTGGTTTGTGACCCAGGAAACTGTGACCTTCTGACCACAAGTCATGTTTAAGTTTAGCCCCAGTGAGAATTTGATCCTCTTACCTTCTTGGGGAGAGTAGAGGAAATCAAATGTCAAACATTTATTTACAAATAGCAGGTCATACACTGTAAGAAAAAAGGGCTGCCCAGGTAATTTTTTGTACAATCATAATAATAAGTGCCCTCAAAAAGGTACAACGTGGTCCTTCAGGACCAACTGCGTATTTTAAAATGTGTTTAAAGATACATTACATTTACTAGAAGAAAGGGACATATTTGTATCTATTGATAACTTAATTTTTTTTTTTTAAATAGTCAAAAGAGCAGAACAACAAAAAAGAGAAATGAGAGAAAGGTATGTTCAGAAAGGGAATAAAAAAGGGACAGTATTAAGAAAAAAGGAAGAAGAAATGTAGTGTCTAGGTACTAAACACCTGATGCAGATGGAGAGATTGTAGGCAGTGAAGGTTTGTGATAAATGTAGGTGTCCCTGACCCGTGTTACAGGACTGACACTGACAAAGAGCCTGTCACCATCAATAGGACATCACACTCTGCTAAGTCTCCAGCTCTCTCAAACAAAAGACTTTAAGTCTAACTACTAATGTGGTTCAGTACAAGCTTATACTGCCTCTGTTGGTTGCAGGACAGATCACCATTTACAGACCTGTGCTCACTTTCACCCACTCCTCATTCAACTCCTATTTTTTATTTAGTACAAAGCATCTTCATAGTACTTCGTTTTATTTGGACTTATACCATATTTTACATTGTTCTCGTCTTTGTGTCTGTGCTGTCATAACCCAAGAAATTTCATTCGATTCTTCCACCATACAGAAATCCATTCAGTCTCCACGCTGGTCAGTAGTTCCCTATGCTCTGCATAGGTGGTGTAACTCAAGACTGCCTATGCACAGTCATGTCATACATGAATGAGTGGCATGCGAGACAAGATCTTATGAAACACTGAACATTACAGACCTACTTGTAGATACAGCTGCTATACATATGCGCGCGCGCGCACACACACACACACGTAAAATAAAAGCTACCTTAAATAAGCCACAGTGTCAGTCTATATTTTCAAATAAGTCATCCGCATCATATGTATTTTTTTTTCCCCCCCCGATAAAATATTTTTTCATGATACTTTCTGCCAGCTCCCCGAGTTCAGGCCCCCTAATAACAGGGTAGAGAAAAACATGAGCACACACTACTCACACAAAGAAACAGAGAAAAGAGCACAGAGTAGACCGGCTTTTAGCACTTTACTGTTTACGGTATAGAATCTCTAACAATTGCGTATGCATTTATTTTCTCAATAAAATAGGCACGCACACAAATGCACACGCCCTATTAACAGCAATGAGGCATGCCATCAGCTTCCACCTGAGCAGGAAAAGAATGGAATAATGGGGGAATTATGGAATAATGTGGCATGAAGTTGCCGGTTCATCTCATCTGCAGTCAAAAGCATATGGGGAATTTATAACAGGATCTACCCGAGCACACACAGAAAAGCAGGCTCTCTCATGATTACAGGGCAGAATATCATAGCAAAGTGACTGGTTTTGCACAGCTTCAACCTCATCCCTCTCTGTGGCTCTGCAATCGACCATAAAATCATGGACAAAAACCTTTAACGTTTTCCTCCCAAAAAGAATTCCTAAATACTCGCTGACCTTAAAGCCCCTCACAATGGAAGTCAATGTAAGCAGTTGCATGAAGTTAAATGAATGTTGTTTCTGTAATTAGTGACTATGTAAAGCAAATTCCAAACTAATCACATCCCAACAATACAAGTCTTAGATGAGAGACATCTCATCCACAGTTGTTCAAATAAAGTTCCAACAAACTTTAGTATTTAAAAAAATGCTCTGGTTAGTTTCACTTTTCCAAATGTTTTCTGGTATTCATGGTGACCAGGCAGCCCATAAAAACTCCACTAACTACACTGGTAACATTAGTTCCCCTGGAAAGCCATATCTCTGAAAGCACAAATCAAACAGACTATAGTAATCACTAAAACAGTGATCACCAATCCTGTTCCAGGAGATCAACCCTTGTGAGAAGTCTAGTTCCAGGCACAATATCCGCTCTGGGTAGGGGTGTCCGATATATATTGTTTACAATAATATCGAAATTGTTGTTTTAACAGTGAGGCAGCTGCCATTATTGAGATATTCTGCAGTAACCAGTGTAAAATGGCAGGACACGTTCTGATCACGGCATGGCTTTGAGAGTTGTACAACATAGTCCTTCGGGTCTAACTGTGAATATTTTAAAATGAGCTTAAAGGAACATTAAATTTACCAGATTAAAAGGACATATCTTTTAACAACTATGTTAAATAGAAAAGTAGTAATAAAATAAAATTTAAAAGACTGCCATAACTAGCATTCTTCAAGAGAATATTGATGTTCGCCATATTCAACTTGATATTTGCAAAAAAAAAAAAAAACAATTAGCAACTTTACACTACTCAAGAAAGAGCAGAACAATATGACCTGGCTGAGTTATTACAATGTTTTTACTCGATTATAATACCCTTCTACCATACTCTGTACATTCACTCCCAAATTTGCATACTGGTCCTGCCTTGTTATTCCTGCACACTTCCTCTAACTGACCATTTCTGCTCTACCCAGCCTTCCATCATGCCCTCCTTGTGCCACTTTCTTCTTCTCATATTACACCGTTATTCATTTTCCTTTCTTCTTTCCAGTCCCTTGCTGTCCCCTTATAATTAAACGCATATGGAGTCCAATAATAAAGCCCTGGAAATAATTTACTCTCACAGATCTCTCCCTCTTTTCCCTTGATGTTCTTTTTGGAAAAGACTGAGGCCCACACAGGGAAGCGAAGAGGCCACAGCAGCTTTAAAAGTCGCAAGAACATCCAGTGAGCAAGAGCTCCTCCCACTAAAAAAAAAAAAAAAAAAAAAATTCAAATTTAAATTCAAATCAAACAAACCCACTCGGTGCCAAGCTGACGTGAGCTGAGTGTTTTCCGTTATTGAAATTCCAGGGCTTCAGTTGGGCTGGGCTCACAGAAACCATTGACAGTGACAGTTAATAGTCTAAACGGAGAAGTTGAACAGTGCAGGCACTCTAGTATGTTTGAAAACTCACACCTAATCCAGGGCTCTAGACAAAATCATCTGTGAAAGCTGGAGTAAGTCAAGCCCTGTGCTCTTTCTGGGCTTCTGTAAGATAAGAAGATTTCAGTATATTAAACAACAAAATCAAGCCACATGTTGATTGAGACAATGAAGTACCCAACTTAAATAAAAGGTCAGGAGAGATGCTTGTGTTTTATTAGGTTGTTTCCTGTCAAACTCACAGTCCAGCCTGCCCTGCGCAGCAATTTTGTGATGCGGGCCTCTATTTTTTTGGACAGTTATCACCTGTGCCTTTATGATATCAGTGAGTCCTCTAAGCACATGTGTGCTGGACTATTTTGGCTCTCTGGAGGGACAGAGTCTTTGATTGGGTGGGTTATGTCTATTTATAAAGAACACAACTGCAGAACCCCACACTTGGCTTGTAGTGTGTTGTGGGTGTGGTATGGTTGCGATAACTGTGTGTGGGTGTGGTGTGCAAGTATACAGGCACGAAAGGATTCACTGAGAAAAAGCTTTTCTGTTCCATTTTGCTTAAAACTGATAATTACTGAAATCTTTGAGTGCGGGAAATCATTTTAAAGAAAAGCAGCTACCTTATGGCAGAGAATTAAATACGCCTTAACTGGTCGCCTGGGAGAAGTGAGAAACTTCACCAGCTAAGCCCTGTTTCACTAAGCAATAATAAAAATTTAAAAAATCTTCAAAGGACCTGCATCATTAGCAATTAAACCCAGTGTGTTAGAAGCCAATCAGCAAAATTTAAACTCATGTAATCAATTACAGCAGCTCACAAGATGAAATAAGTTGTGTCTGAAGATACAGTCCAATGGCACTCTCCATTAATATGTATGGGCTCACAGAACCTGCTGAACATTCAGAATTATAAAAAGAGGTCATGCAGAAACATTGCATTTTACACAGATACATAAAACAAAATTAAAGCACAATGCCATCCTCCACTAAGCAGGTAAGGGCACACACAAGCTATTCAAATGACAAAATACACACAAACATGAAGTACAATGCATACAAAGTCAAGGGTTTGACTTGTAGTGCATGTGAAATGAACCAGATTTTTTTTCACTGTGAAAGTGTGCTACTCCACACCCCACCTGTTTCAGATGGTAGATTTCGATCCATGTTAAACGTGCTTGAGCCACAGGATTCCCTTCGCTAGTAAATGTGCTCATGCTGTGGGATCCTGAACCATGTTAAATATGTTCAAGCCATCGGATTCTGATTAAGGTTAAATGTATTTGTGCCACAGGATTCCAGTGAAAGAAAAAACAAAAGCAAAACTTGGTGCAGAGCTGGTTACGGCACAATTCACTGCACATACGGCAAACAGATGGACTTCCCAAGCAACAGAGAACTGTTACAGTAACAGCACACAGTTATCTAGACACAGCCGACTTACAAAATACACCTTGAGGCAAATCGCTTAAAAACTGAAAGAGGTATTTGCCGTATGGAAATATCAACATACACAATATGGTCAAAAGTATATGGACACTCATCCAAATTCTGGAGTTTGTTTTCAACCACACTTGCTAATAGAGGCACAAATTCCAAGGACGCAGCCATGCAATCTCCACAGATAAACACTGGCAGGAGAAAGGGTCGTAATGAAGAGCTCAGTGACTCCTGACACCTCCAATTTCTGCCTGGCTAGATTTGCCCCAGACCGCAAACTCACAAAGCAGGACCAGTAAGTGCCAAAGCTTGTAGCCGATCAACTGCCGATCAACTGTTGCTTCACAACAGTGTTCCAAACTGACGGCAACTTTAGTCAAGGACTGTTCATCACGAGTTCATAAAATACATTCCCATAAACAAGACTGACATCACTATGTAAAACACACTGCCACCAGACTCTGGAACACCAGAAAGATGTTCTCTGGAGTGAAGAATTGGTGGATGCCTGGAGAATTCCAACTGACGGATGAACAGTGCCAACAAGAAAGCTTGGTGGAGGAGGGATGATGGTCTAGAGCTGTTACCCTTAGTTCCAATGAAGGGTAATGTTAATGTTAGAGCACACAAAGACATCTTAGACAATTATATGCTTCCAAATTGGTAGCAACAGTTTGGGGAAGGCCCTTTCCTGTTCCAACATGACCTTAAGAAGTCCATAAAGACATGGTCTGACCACATTTTTGTTGGTTTTACATTTCTTTTGACTGAACAGACACAAATTCCCACAGATCCACTATAAATAAAACAATTTAGTAAAAGTTCTAACATTATGAATTCCAATTTTATTTTGCATCCCCAGTTTACACAGAGTAATGAAGCAGATATTTACCTCTGCTGTGGTATTCAGAGGAAGCAGATATTTATCCTGTTGATGATATTTGTCAGGACAGGCAGTAAAGAATTGTGGAACAGGGTCACAAAGCAGCTCCCACTCTGAACTGAATGGGTAACATGGGTGAGGCAGTGACTTATTTTAACCCCACAAGTGTGAATGATCAGTGTGAACAATCTCTCTGGAGAATGTGTGCAAGTCTCTTCTGAGACACACCTCTGACAAATGTGAAACCACAGTCAACAACATAAAACATGCCATAATCATCACATAAATCTGTGAGGCTGACAACATTCGCTCTGCACAAGGACGAAAGAATTCTCATCCAAAACTACAGGTCAAGGACTAGAGGTGAAAAATGGGCAGTTTGTCAAAAGAGAAAACTCTATTTAGGAAGGAAATTTGTAACAGGGAAACAGGAGGAACAAAAATTCTGGGGGCAGAAGTAGAAAACACTCAACCAAGTGTTTTTAACTGAGCTAAATTTGATGCACACATACAAAATAGACTTCAGTATATTTTATGAAAACAGTTATGTCAGCTGAGTTCCTTCCTACTGAACACAGACTTTATAGCAAAATATATTTACTTCAATAGCTTTTTCAAACGGCGTGCTAATTCAAAAATAAATACAACTGCAAATTTAAATCTCAATAAAGATCTAATTAAATACAAACTTTAAAAAATTGAAATAAAGATGAGTTGTTTCACTGTCCCTTACCTGATATGTGACTGGACACCTCACTTTTCGGTTCACATTTTGGAAGGGAGCCATCTAGAGAAAATGTAAAGAGAGAAGAAAAAAAAAACTTATATAAGCAAAAATCCCAAGTGCAGTAAAACTGGATTCAAATAACCAATTACTGCAACTGACTAATTACTTATTGTTCATCACCATATGGTACATTTCTCCTTTGCAATAAGGCCTGATGGTGTGTGTGCACGAGAGAGTACATGCATGTTTATTTATTTTATTTTTATTTTTCCTTTGTTTTACCAGGGTAGTCACATTGAGACAGTAGTCTCTTTTGCAAGTGACCCCTTAACTAACAGGGCAGCACTTAACTAACAGTATATACTATTAACAACATAACTACAAAAACACACAACATAAAAACACCAGCAACATATAAGGTAACAAAATAACACAATAAACAACAAATACCATGGGAGACATATCTACAACACAATCATAATAAAAAACAATCACAAAAATAGACTTAAACTATAAGAAAGTACAGCACAAGACTCAAGCTCTGGGAAATACAAACACTTGGCTACTCTTCCATGTTCTACTGACCCTAAAACACACCGATTTGAGCCGAGTCTGGGCACTGGTCACTGCTCTAATCCCTGAGTTAATGACCTTTAATCACACATTAACTTCTGCTCTGCTAGACACCAGTGGATCAGCACGGAAAGAGGAAAAGAGGAGGAAAAGAGGAGGAAAATATATTTTTGGACACTGCCTGTACCACAGATTACAAGCAAAATGCAGAAAATGTGCAGACAGAATGAAAGAGATGAGTGTGTTTCATATGTATGTGTGTGTGTGTGTGTGTGTGTGTGTGTGTGTGTGTGTGTGTGTGTGTGTGTGTGTGTGTGGATTCTGCAT
>JBBJLS010000140.1:14851450-14863832 GCA_037577275.1 Bryconaethiops microstoma | reverse complement strand
GATGAACAGCCTGTTTGAGTTTAAATGCAGTTTTCAATAAATCTCTTACTCTTTTTTTTGTCTTTTGCTCCTGTTTCATTTTTTTTTTTTTTTTTTTTTTTTGCCTTTTTAAAAAAATATTCTGATTATTCAGTTAATTGCCAATAATACACAGCGCTAATTACCTATCTCTGTCTCTTGGCTTGTATTTTCCATATCTCACTTGGTATTAAGGTGGTAGTGAATGGCTGTCCGTGTATTGTGTAAGAATGCAAGTGCAGAGTTGGTCAGTTCATAGACTTGGACTAAATGTTGGTGTGAATGTGTGCACGGTACTCACATTTCTCTGCCTAGCCATTCCTATTAGTTATTTATTTGAGACCTTCCTCTAGTATTACAGTGTTAAAATAATTTATGGAGATGTAACCAAGTGATAGGCTTTATCTTATATTGTGTGTTTGTGTGTGTCTGCATGCGCACACAGGAGGAGGTGCGTCAGTCTGTAACCCAGGCAGAACCTGTGCAGTACTACTTCACTCTGGCCCAACAGCCCGGGCCTGTGCAGGTGCAGGGACAGCAGCAAGGCCAGCAGGTGGCTGCATCTACCGCCACCACTCTTCAGCCCGGACAGATCATCATTGCCCAGCCCCAGCAGGGCCAGGTAACTGAAACACACAAACACATCACTGCTGTCTCAGTAGTGCTTCGTTGTCTTTGCTCAAATTGTACAAAAGTCAGATAACCCTTTCAATTATAAGGACCCATGAAAAGGTTCAGACTTCCTATTCTTAGTATTGTATGTTCTGTACAGTAAACCAAGTATCTGAATTTAAACTTTTTTTTTAATGAAAGGTGCAGGTGAGGCTGAAAGGGCAGTATGGGAGTGTTGAGTAGTTGCTTTTTCAAAGTGGAACGGTGCTTCAAAGTTTGTCCTTGTGATCACCTCTGTCTATTCTATATTTCTGTCTGGTATACAAGCACTTGAAACTTTATCATACTAATAGGGATAAATATACACACACACAATGCCACACACTTTAGCTCAGTTCACTTTGATCCTCTTGGATCATTTGATCCACGCATTGTTAACAGTTGATGCCCAGAGGTGTCATTCACACTTTGCTATCAAGTGAACAGCACAGAAGGCAGTCTCACTCTCCTCCTCCCCAGTGTAATATCAGTCTAGTGTCTGAGTGTGAACTTAGCACCCCTTCTCTCTTTATTCTGTACTCTTATTCACTTTCCCTTTGGCACAGCATGAGTGTCTCTCCCTCTCCCTATCTGTCTGCCTCTCTGTCTGTCTCTCCTTTTAGCTCTCTGTCTCGCTCACAATCTGTCTTTGTCCCTCATGCTTGCAACGCCCCCCCCCAAATTCACAGTCTTGCTAAGCTCTTCTTTTTCATTCGTTGCTCATCTCCATCAACATCTTTATTTGTATGCACCAGTTCTACTTGAGATCTCATTCTTTCGGTCAGTGCATTGGTTTTTCTGTACCTCTTACTTTCATTATAAGCCTTTCCTCCATTCTCGTTGTTCTTTGCCACCCTTCTCCAAACACACACGCGTGCACACAGTACTGGACCTCATTCTCTCTTGGAGGATCAGTGCTGCTTCAGCAGGCCTGCAATTCGCTGACTTGTCAGAGCTGCGCACAGTGCTGCTGCAGTCACCTTCTAAAGCGCTCAGGACAACCGAGAACAAGTGTGGGAGCAGAAGAAAGATGGGAGGGAGGGATACAGGGAAGATGGGACATGGATGCAGGAAAGCAAAGATGGTGAAAAAAATAAGGAGGAGGTGACTCTAGCAATGACATTGTTCATAAGAAACAAACATTTTGCATTACAGAAAAAAAAAGAGTTATCTGTTATTGCTAGACTACAACTGAGGAGTGTTCTTTCATTACTTATGACCACTATCAACAGCAGTATTAAAAAAAAGCAAACAACCTTCAAATTTAATGTAACATTTAATGTTTAGCACTTTTAATTTGTTATTCATATGTTCTAGCAAAATTGTTTGACTCAGCAAGTTGGCCTTGCCTTCACTTTCAGGCCTTGGGGGGAAAAACAAAATCAGAAGTGCTCTCAGACTAGAGTACGTCATTTAGCCACCTGTAAGAAAGTGATAACGTAAAATAAATATTATTGAGAGGTCAGCCGGAAGCCAAGACTACCTTTGTGGTTTTTTTGTTTTGTTTTGTTTTTAATGAGATATTTAGCTGTTACAGTGCAAGTGTCTCCAAAGATGTTAAATTACAGGTTTTTCACATCTTGATCGGATTACTGCCAGATTTTCCACCACTTTAATGAAAAATGCCATTGTCTTTGTGCTGCAGCATTTGCTATTCATCAGCCATCACTTAGTTTTATGTGCTGCCAAATATTTCATATCATTGTGTATTTTTGTTTACCCTTGCAACTATCTCACATGCTTTCATTATTTGTTTCGCTCATTACAGTCGCACACTTTTTATTTATTTGCTGAGCAAATCATTTAGTTTGCGCTTTGCATGTGCTTGTTGTTGTGTAAATCTCTTTCTCTCTCTCTCTCTCTCTCTCTCTCTCTCTCTCTCTCTCTCTCTCTCTTTCTCTCTCTCTCTCGTGTCATATGTTCATCTTCAGGTGTTGCAGGGGACCACCATGCAGCAGCTTCAGCAGGTGCAGGTAGCTCAGTCACAGGCTACCCCCATTACGGTAAACATTTCAGCCCCCGAACAGCACCCTACATGTCCTAATGTAGCGCCTGCTCTTCCCCAGTCTCTATATGCTGTGACTCTTGAATCCCGCTTTACTGAACTGTAACTTTGCAAGTATTTGTTGGTAGTTTTGGGTCCCAGTCACAAATGGCAGTTGTGGTTATTGCACATAATGGGCTATACAAAAGAAAAGCGATGGGCGCAGTTTGACTGTATCCTGAGCAGGGCAGTTAGTCTCTACACTTACTAAGTATCTTGTATCTAGTCGATGATCTCTCCGCTTGATGCTACACAAGGTCGCAATGCCAGATAAAACCTGGCTGCTTAATAAATTGCTCTTGTGTATCAAGTGTCCTTTCCTGAAGAGGTGGGCTATCACCTTTCACAGCTGGGCAGTTGCGGCGCAGGTTTCTCTGCCTGCTGTAAGTGGTTTGGGGTCACACATTCGCCCGACTCCTTTTTCCAAGTCCCTGCATCAGTTTCCTGTGTTATTCAGAGGGCTGTTCAGATATTGTGAACTGTGCTGTTATCCTTAACACATGATCACATAATAGTCCAGCCAGATGTGATTGTGCTGTGCAGGATAAGTCCCCTCAATCAACGCTTCATTTGCATGCAGGCTTAACACCCATTTTCTTAACTCATGTAGTCCACTTCTGTCTCTTCTCTTTCTCTGCCATAGAGTGCACCGGTGACCATGCAGGTGGGTGAAGGCCAGCAGGTGCAGATAGTCCAGGCGGCTGCGCAGGGGCAGGCACAGGCTCAGGCAGCACAGCCTGCAGGCCAGACCATGCAGGTCATGCAGCAGATCATCACCAACACAGGAGAGATCCAACAAATCCCCGTAAGAACTCCACAAGCATGCTTATCACAATACTAATATATGCTCATAACAGTGTGGCTAAATTGTGCTTGGGTTGTTGGATATGAACATTTTTGCCTGATGCCATTACTAATTTCAATAATATCGGCCAATACAACGTATGTGTTTAGATAAGTTCATACTTTGTGGTTGTACAATGTTTTACTGAGCTATATATGAGTCAATAGTAAAGACATTCAAATGTACGGTATTTTATACTATCTAGAGTGGATTTTACTTGCATAGAGACAGTTTTGCATAGAGACAGTTTCAGTGTGGATGGTTGCAGTGTGTACTAAGAAAGTCTTGTTTCTATATTCAAGGAGTATTCTGTTTTTTTGATCAAATACTTTTCCCTTACTGTAGCTGAATCAAGTAACACTTTGACAAGTAAGATACCTACCTGTAGTCTGTTAGATTTTTATTGTAGTTTAGTTATAATTTTATCAGTCTGCAGCTCACCCAGAGAAGACAGATAAACTTAACACATTTGACATCACATTTCTGATATTCTTGGGCTTGCAAAGCAAGCAGCGACTTGTTTGGTCAGATTTAAAACTTGATTTTGCCATAAAACTCTCGAGACAGAGGTTAGTTGAATGTAACTGTACTCATTGTCTCCCCCTTGTGATGCTGTCCTTGCAGGTGCAGCTAAACACCGGTCAGCTGCAATACATTCGCTTGGCTCAGCCAGTCTCAGGAACACAGGTCGTTCAAGGACAAATACAGACACTTGCAACCAACACTCAGCAGGTAAAACATTTACGTATTAAGTGAAAGCTGCTTATTGTTTCTATCTCACAGTATCAGTTTTATTTTGGAACATAACTGGTATTTTATCCTTTATTTGGTTTGACCTCTACCTGTCTTAGTCTTGATACCTGATTGGTAGGTCTTGAATTATGCTACATTATCATCATGAGTTTTTTCTGTGTTCGTCAGATATCACAGACAGAGGTACAGCAAGGACAACAATTCAACCAGTTCACTGATGGTCAGGTAAGGCATTGAGACACTACCACCTTATTACTATTATTATTATCATTATTATTATCATTATTATTATTATTATTATTATTATTTTCTGTTGTGTATTGTATAGCATCTTTTATACATTGAAAGTATGGCTCTTTAAAGACAAATCTGTGAGAGAAAAAGTGCCACTCATCCTCTCACTATTCAAAAAGTTGATTGTCATCAGTGTGTCCTAGTCATGTTCCCTATGTCCCTTGCTTTTCTCTTCTGTATCTTTCTTTTTCTCTCCCACTCATGCGTTCCCTCCTGAATCTTTTCCCTGCAGCAGATGTACCAGATCCAGCAGGTGACGATGCCAGCAGGGCAGGAGCTGACTCAGCCAATGTTCATCCAGTCCACCAGTCAGACAGCCGACAGCCAAGTCACCACACAGGTCAGCGCAGACTGAGACCCTTCCTGTCCTCCAGTCACCACCAGCGCAATAATCACACCGCTCCAGACCACCTGAAGGAAAGGAATCCCCACCGTCAACACCACTTTCAACACACATCACATCCAAGCTCTTCTGCTCACAGCAAAACAAGCCCCCCACAGTCTGAGTCTTTTTTTTTTGGGGGGCAGAGCTGTATGCAATGGCATTTCCTAATGGTGACCAACATGTTTAATTGCTCTAATTACACTTACCTTCAAATACTTGAATCTTCAGTTTTGACTTTGAGTACCGTCCAAAGGGTTTTACTACTAGAAAGCGTTTTTGTTCCGTTTTAAAGGACTATTCAGATTAATGCTACGACAGAGGTTAAATTTCCTTTTTCCGTCTGTAGCCTGGGGCCCATCCTATTTAAATAAGTTCTGTCTGCACCCACCAAATGTCCAACGTTTATATCGTCTAGTTGTGACAGTAAGGGTAAGACACCGGCTGCACTGGGTTCCTCCCGCCCCCCGCCGATTTCAGTTGGTCAGTAAATCATTCCGTGGACACATTTCTCAAAATGACAAGCAACCCAGTTAGCGACTCTACAGTGTGTTTTATGAATGGGAGTGGTGTACCATTCATGCCTTGGTTTGCGAGTGATGCAGGTGATATTGGAAAGCCAACATCACTTGGAAAGAGCTATGAATAGTTTTGTGCTGTGAAGCTCTTGGGTGGCCCATATTGAACATTTCTACATTCAAATACAAACGATCCGGTCTTCCCTGCAGTGTAGTTAGAGCATGTCTTTGTTGCATCAGTCTGCTCATTTGATGAAGGCCAGGGAAGAAAGTTTTCTTTTGGTTCTGGACTTGGATGTCTTCTCTGCCTTCAGTGTTTACAGCAACAGGGCCTGGGTTAACCTGCCTTCATGCTTTACTTAGTCTTGTTTAAAAGCTTCATTTCACTTTTGGCTCCAGTTTATTTAAGCCCACTGATCATGACATCTCCCATGTAGAATTCAGACTTATTGACAAAGCCATAATCTGCGCATCCTGTACACAATTATCTCTGTAGTTTGTTTGATAACTGTTTGTAGTTCACTTTTAATTGTGTTAGTTCTGTTTTACTAGTATCTTGTAAAGTTTTCATATTTGATAATGTGATTCTGCTGAAAGGGCTTCTTATTGTTGGGTTTTTCTACATGCAAAGTGATGCGTGTGTGTGAGTGTGGTCGAGCAGTTGTAAAGGGTGTATTGTCCTTAAATGTGTGAGTGTGGATGGTGTGTTCTTCCCAGTGTTTGATGTTGTGCATTAAAGCCTCTCTCTGGACCAGATGTGAAAAGACGTCTTTTCTCTTTCCTTCTTTTCATATCCATTCGGTGGAAAGTACACCCCTTGTACAAACTTTGTTGTTAAAACGATACACTTTTATATGCACATTTTACAACCAGTTGTAACAATCAAATGGATTTTGGATTTTTTTTTTTCATGTCAATATTCAGGGTTTTTTTTGTTGTTTGTTTTTTGCATGAAGTTACAACTGTCAGTATGATATGCAATCCATAGGTACAGTTTTTTTTTTAAAGACTGGTATGTGAGAAAATAAAGATGATAAAACTAAGATGAAAATGTTTATTTTAATGTAAGTAACTGAATGTCCCACGTCGAGGTGTTTCTTTTGACCACATGGGGGCGCCGTCGCCTTTTACATGAGCTTCAGTTTGCTGGATATTAGTGTTCAGAGCTTACAGTCTAGTTAGAGCCAATTTGGCCACTTATTCGCTAACTTGTGTTTTCAGGTCAATTAAGTGTATAAAAAATTTTGATCACGAGTTGGTGAAAGGGCTAAGCTCAGATTAGCCTGTGCTCTTTATCTGGGCTGAATGTGGAGAGGAAGAGGCAGTTTCTGTAAAACAGAAAATAAAAGGGGGATCAAGGTCAAACGTGCAAGTAACAGTAACACCTTTTTTTGGTGGGGGGAAGTCATTTGTTTATATAAAATTCCTCTAATTTTGAACCTTTCTTTGTGGAATTAAAACATTTTATTCTTGTCCAAATAGCTGTCGTCAAGGCTTCAGTGTTTTTCAAAAATTTCTAAATTAAACTTTGATTCTGAGTCACGTTTCGATTCACTGCAACAATGTTCATTCCAAAAACCAAGACCTCTAAAAGGAAACATCTTAAATATATAAGTACTCCTGTCTGCTCCTGTGGGTTAGTAGATACACTGTATGGACAAGAATATTGGGGCACCTGACCATCACACCAACAGGGACTTTAATGTGGAGTTAGTCCCCCTTTGCAACTGTAACAGCTTCCACTTTCCTTGGAAGGTTTTCTACAAGATGTTGGAATGTTTCTGTGGGAATTTTTGCCCCTTAATTCTGTAGAGCATTTATGACATCAGACACTGATGTTTGACAAGAAGGCCTGGCTCACAATCTCTGTTCCAGTTCATCCCAAAGGTGCTGGATGGGGTTGAGGTCAGGTGGGCCAGTCAAGTTCTTCCACACCAAACTCATCCAACCATGTCCTTATGGAGCTTGCTTCGCTCACTGGGACACAGTCATGCTGGAATAGAAAAGGTTCTTCCCAAACTGTCCACAAAGCATGGAGTTGTCCAAAATTTCTTTGTATGCTGAAGCATTAAGACTGCCCTTCACTAGAAGTATGGGGCCACCTGAATTCCATAATTAACAGCTGTGTCCCAACACTTTTGTCCATATAGTGTATTTCTGCACTGGAGCAAGCGATTGTAAGATACTTTTTAGTTATAAACTTCATATTTCACTTTGTTTGCAGACAAGCTGCCCAGTCCGGATGGGTAGATCAGGAGGTACTGAAATATTGACATTTCTGATCCTATTTTTAGGAATCCATCACCTCATGATAAGTGTTTTCTTTAAAAAAGCTGAATATGCAACTTTATATTGAATTTAGTGTATCCCTGATGCTGAAAAAGTGAAATGCGATAGCACCAAATAAATGTGTGGAATTACTTTTCCTTTCACCCTCTGGTTCTCATACACACAGGTCACATGGGGCAGAGTGGAAGTTCTGTATTGGCAGATTTTATGGAGTTATTTGCTCTACTTGCGTCAGTTTGTATGGTGATTTGTTTAAAGCAAAGGCTTTCAAATCTATATATTCTACATCCACATTTACTGGATTACACTGGAAATCCCAGAGAATTCCCTGTTGACAAATGAGTGGTATTGTCCATCCCTACTGTCTAGAAAATAAAAGTAGAATCTCATTGTGTATGCAGGTGTGGGCGAATCTGAACATAAGTATGTGGAATGGGATGAAATCAGAGAATCTGTTCTTCTTTGGATTGACTCCCAGTCCTTCTAATCACTTTATACACTAAACAGTTACCTAAGCCCAGACTGCGGCCTAATAGATAAAATGTGAAGACTTTCTATAAGAATGTGTACTCCCCACCCGTTGTGGCCTGAAGTGGACAGATTGGACATATTTCTTTGGGTTTTTTGTTTTTTTTTTCATTCCTTTCATTATTTGAAAGTGCCAGCTGCTGTTTATACTGAACGGACTAACAGAAATACATCAAATAAAATGCCTTTAAATTAAGTTACACCAAAAGGTAAGACTGTTGTTTGTCTTCTCTTGAATCAAACGATACTTTTTTGGACACATCAGGTTTTATTCCATGACTATATTTCCTCACATCAACAATGTTTCTTAGAGAAAAACAACCAAAGAAAAATATTTTTAGAATTGTTTTAAAGAACATGACAAAGAGTTCAAGGTGTTGACTTGACCTCCAAATTCCCCAGATTTCAATCCAATCAAGCATCTGTGGGATAATGCTGGATAATCTAGGCACAAAATTTCACAGAAACACTCCAAAATCTTGTGGAAAGCCTTCCAAGAAGAGTAAAGGTGTGTATTTGAATGCAATGCCATTAAAGTCCCTGTACTGTAGACCTGAGCAAAAACATCTGGCGAGAGTTTTTGGAATTCAAATACATTCATGCTATTGTAGCAGTTTCTCCCTCATTCACACTTATTTGTTTGGGTTACCTGGAAATTCTAAAGACAACTGCAAACATGATGTTTGTTCTTCTGTGATCTTTATTCTGTGTGTTCACTTCCCCTCAGAGTGGTTAGAAAACAGCCTTTGGGGGCATTTTTATGTGCGGCATTTTTCCATGTAGTTACAGACCATGTGCTTACAGCTCTTTAGTTCTGTGCAACTGTGGGTAAGCTGATTTATGACAAAAGCTGTCTGCAGTGACTCCAGGCTTCGTCAGGTGGACCCTCATGCTATGCTGATTATATAGAATAAACATTAGCATGGATCTGCCAACTTTGCAATTCTGCATAACCTGTTTAAAAAGTTCATTTTTAGTATGACCTGTACCTACTCTGGAGTCCTAAAAGAGGGCCTGTAGCCCCCTGAAACCTGGAATCTCATCATGGCCACATGAGACCTAAAGCCAAAATACACAAACATTTCTTCAAAAGCCATTCTCCTTGCTTAACAGGTTTCTTCTTACTCTGTCTCAGTCTCTGTCTTAGTTCTTCTTATTGTGTTACCCTCCACTGGTTCGGCCTAATGTTGCCAGTGATGTAACGTGGACATAGCTGAGCTTTGCTCGTTGCTAGGTGAGGATGGGGCTGAGGTACAAAAAGCCTTTTCAGTTAGAAATGAGGGCTGGCACACTTACTCACCCCCTTACTACTCTCTCAAAAGCTCTCTTTCACTCACATGGTAGGAGGTGTCCAAATCTGTCCAGTTGGTAGAAGGTACAACACTATAGCTTTCCTAATGCTGCTGAGCTTCTCCAAACGGTAGCTTCCACTTGACTGAGCTGGTAAGATTTGGAGGTGGAATCAAACGTTCCAGAGACTACTGAACTCAAAGCCATCTGTCTGAGACTCGAAAAGCTGTTCTGGAATCTAAATCATGGTTTGACCTTTCCCCTGACACAAGGGCCCAGAGAATGAGCATTATTTGTGTATGATTGTGCTTTCTCTGAAAGCAACATGTGCTAAATATGATCTAGGGTAAAGAGCAGATTGCTGAGAGAGAGAGGGAGGGAGAGAGAAAGAGAGAGAAAGAGAGTGAGAGGGAGTCAGAGAGATTTTAAAAGTCAAATGTAATTTTGGAGTGTGGGAAAGGCACATGGATTGCCAGAAGATCACTATAGTGCAGAAGGCCTCAGCAGCACAGCTGATGTGTGCTTTAAATTCTGTCAAATGTCCTGTTGCAGCTCCATTGTCCTGGATAGCTTTCACTGGGACGTGCGGTTTCTGTGTGTACACGTGTGTGTGTGTGTGTGTGTGTGTGTGCGTTTTATGTGTGTGCGTGCGTTCTCGCAAGCACAACCCAAGGACTGTTCCATCATTGCTTATCCCCCTTTTTCATCTACGTGAGGACAAGGTAAAGGAGCTATTCACGACTCTTTGTAGTTGTTTCCGTAAAGGCTTTAGCGGTTCACATTACTGTGTGAACTGAGCATTACATGGGTGTGTGTTTCCTTTGGGTGCTGACAGTGACCTTTACCAGCTGCTGTGTGTCACCGGTGGTCCAGGATAGAGGGTGACAGCCACTGTGTGTGTTTAGTGTCCTAATTACTGGAGAGCATACTTTAATGCAGTGTGTGAAAGTGTGGGGGTTTTGACTGATTTTACATCTCACCTGTTAGGAAACTCCCTGAAATTATTCTAGCTGTATCTCTGATAAAGACTCTGTTAGAAAGATTGCACTGTTTTAAGGGGGCGTATTCATTTTTCTGCATTTTGTTTTTTTTTCTTCGAGGTCTGCATTGTATGAAAAGCAATTGTAATTTTCCTTTTCACGTGTCCAATGAGTTGGTTTTGCTAATGTGCCCTCAAGGTTCATATATGTAAATGGCCTCTGTTCTGACTGGCAGCCCTGTATTATGTTTTGCTCAAAAAACAGCTCAGGCTGAGACACTCCTTATAACAACATGAGTGGGCGGGGCTCAATTGCCAGAGGCAGGATTGGTAGATCTATGTACATATGATCTGATTTTTGTGAGGTCACAAAAGTAATAATTTCAAAATAAGCAATTTTGCAACCTCCATAAACTCCATATAGACCATAAAGGTTGGGAAGTCAATGTTTCGAAACTTTAATGATGTTTAATTAATTCCGCAAACTCACTTAAAAAGTGAGGAAAAGTAAGTTGCCTTTCATTACTGGCCTTTTAACAGGTGAGACATCCTTTAGGAAGCCTCAGAGTGGTCTCAGACGCCAGAGGGAGTGCAGAAACCTGCCACTGTCTGTTGGGAAGTCTACAAACCTCCAAGTCACCAGTGTGTCTTTCAATGGCCATCAAGCGGAGTGATTTATGTCGGGAAAAAAAATTGTAATTAATGTAATACCTTTGGAAGGCTGTAACTCACATGTGAGCACAAGGGCACTTATATGTTCAGATGACAGAGCAATGGATGCTTCTGACAAGCATACATGGGAAATAATGCAGACTAATGCATTCTTGACTCCATCTAATGCACTGCACATGCCAGGAATGCCATGAATAAGGCTTCAGCAGAAGCCATTAGGACAACTTGCATAAAATCACATAAACTAAATGCATGTTATTGATTGCTGATGTCCTTCTTTCCACCAAACTCCTTACACTATCGGCACAGCATGTCTGGAGCATAAACTCTTCTATTCTGTGTGAACATATTCAAAACTGTCAGGTTGAAAAATAGTGTACTGTACACCAGTCAGTGAATGCACTGCAAATCTGAATACTTTCCTGACTACAAGTTCTCATATTCCATGTGGACATTTCAGTCATGTATTTGCCTCAGACATTTTTGGCCAGGTGACACATGCAGAGAACATTGGCATGGTCTGTTTTACAACCCTGTGATGTTCACACTACTCCAAGCATTGTGGTGCATACCCCACCACCTGTTCAACTGGGATAACTTTGCCTTTGACATAAACAACATGGAATTTTTCGCTCATTCTCGGCTGGTTACTCTGATTCTGTTGCACACACACACATACACACACATATATATATATATATATAGCATATGAAGTATGTGTATACTTGCACTTGTGAACAAGAAAACGAAAAACACCATTATGTATTTATAAGCAAAAACAAATAAAAAATGAAAAAATTAAATTGGTACGGAAAAAATGCATTCAGACACTACATTAAATAATTATATATGTAAAGGTAATTTAAAAATCAAGTTCTAGTTTATTATGATGCAAAAGGTCAAAATCGCACTTGGTGTCATTATAGAAGAAAAACTAATCATCTTTAATGCTCTGATGCTTATAAATTCATACTTTTGTTCTCATATATACAATCAAAGACAAAGTGGTCTAACATACTTTCAGGGAGGGAGATGTACACCTACGTATGTGTGTGTGTGTGTGTGTGTGTGTGTGTGTGTGTGTGTGTGTGTGTGTGTGTGTGTGTGTGTGTGAGGAACA
>JBBJLS010000140.1:14820210-14843562 GCA_037577275.1 Bryconaethiops microstoma | reverse complement strand
ATCTAATTTGCCAGCGTTAACAACATATGTGTGTGTGTGTGTGTGTGTGTGTGTGTGTGTGTGTGTGTGTGTGTGTGTGTGTGTGTGTGTGTGTGTGATGACTGAACACTGCTCCGGTTAGAATCCAGAACCAAAACAGAAAATGATCAGGTAAACACTTTAGTGTTACAACTCACCCTCGCACACACACACACACACACACGCACCCGACCCCCACCTCCCTCTGCGCCGTGTCTTTCCTTTCAGCTCGCGTGTGTGTGTGTTTTCCTCCTGAACGGTGAGCGGTGGGCTGTGGGTCTGAGGGTCTCACCGCGCGCGCACTCTCCCCTATTATCAACTTTAGGACGAGCGCGCGACTTCAGGAACTTAGCGCCGCGCGGCTTTTGAACTGGTGTCAGCGCGGAGAGGACAGTGAGGGAAGGTCCCTGCACCGACCCCTGTCCGAGGGTCCCGAACTTCCACCCACGCGCGTGTTTATCTCTATATCTCTGCGGTGCTCTTTCCTCCCTTCCACTCCCCTCACCACCTCACCAAAACGTCCGCGCGCCTCCTCGCCATGAAGTGCTCGCGCTCCTGCTACGGGCCGGCTCGAGTCGCCCAACTTCCTCTGAGGCTCTGAGGCTCTGAGGCTCGCGGCTGTGTGGAGTCATGAGGACCGGCCGCGCGCGCTGCGCTCAAACCTCTCGCAACTTCTCCGCGCGCGCTGTGGCTTCAGCGAGAGGCGCGAAGTGACTTTAGCACGCTAGACTGACTCTGAAAAACAAACAAACACAAAACAGACAAAAACAAAAACAAAGGGGGCGACAGGAGCGGTAGGACTCGCTCCCGCGCTGGGCAACATCAGTCTCTCGCGCGCGCTTGCTCGCGCCCCCCCTTTAATCAGCACCGGGACGCTTATGGCGGAGTTTGGTTTGCCTTGTTGAGGCTCAGACAGACATGCTGGGAAGCCCCTCCAACAACGGCGGCGTGAGGATGCTTGTTCCCCCGGGCCCCCCCGATGACAGGCGCGTGGAGTTTGTGGCCCTGGCGGCCGTGCACGCGGACAGGAGCGAGCCGTCGAGCCCGGAGCGCGCGCAGCCTCCCTCGCAGCGCACGGGACTGCTGGGGACCCCTCTCCCCGCGCCCCCAGGAGCCCGCGCCGCTGCCTCCGCGTCCAGCAAGCGGTACAGGAAACTGCAAAACTGCCTCTACAACGTTCTGGAGAGACCGCGAGGATGGGCCTTCATCTACCACGCGTTCATGTGAGTCTTCTCTCCTCAGCCCCCTCAGCAAGAGCTCAGGGGGTCCCGTAGTGCTCTTAACGCTGTTCTGACAAACAAATGGAAAGAAAACTTACTGTCAGTCCTGAGTGAAATCTGATGCCAGATAAGACAGTAAAGGTCCTGAACTTTGATTTTCTACCTGTACTGAACACCTGTCACTTGCAGGTCTGAGGCTGAAACTGATTCTTATTCTGAAATTGAGGCAGGCAGAGCAGTCAAAAATATGAACAAAACGCGTTGTTAGGGTATTGTGAATGAAAGTAGTTTGTAAAAAAGGGGCAGAAAAAAATAAAAAGTGCTGAGGTCCCTGTACATCTGCAGTGGTAGGACATCCCATCACTATCAGCACTAGATGTAAAGTTAAGGCAGTTATACCCTTTTTTTTTTACCCATTTTGATATGAACAACACTGTAAAGTTAAGTAAGTAAAAAAAAAAATATAAAAATCCTGGAAACATATTGCATTGAATCAGACAAGTAAAGTTACTTAAGCTTGTTTTAAGCTTAAGTCACTGCAATTTTATTAAGTAACCTTACCTGACTGATACAAATCAATGGATTTGTATAAGTTTTTAAAAGTGAATCTGATCCTGAACTTATTATTGAAATATACCATGAAACTCCTTAAGCTCCAAGGAGAGATGTGAGTAACAGCAAAGCACTGAACCAACAGAACAGAATGAAATTAACCCCCTAAAAGAATTTAAAAACTGAATGTGAAGTAGGAAAATGTAACTGAAAAAAATGTATTTCAGTTTCCTTTCAATGTTCATGAACAGCATTATCATTCGGAAAAATGTACAGCTTGATTGCAATGTTACTATGGAGTTGAGCTCTTAGTCCCTTCTATGGCACTTTTCTTACTGGAAAATCCCTGAAATAAACTGCGCCATCTAAGCCTTGATGCATTTTAAACTCTTACAGACCTCACGCTATCTTAATTCCTGCCCAGCAAAGCTAATCAAGTCTGCTCTTCCTTCATAATATGTTTTGAGTGTCTGCTGATGTTTCAAATCAGCACCTCCCTTCTAAGTGGCTTGTGGAGTGAAAAGAAGTAACAAAACAATGGGCCGTTATTTTTGACCGATCCCACAAACATGGCTGTGCCCAATTGTTCACCTTTTTTCAACCTTATGAGAATGCAGAATTGTAAGAAAGTTGGCTTTCATCTTTGAGTCTCATTTGTGAGTCCAGTTCAAAATGAAGTAAAGCTTGACTGTAAGAGTTTTAAGCTTGGTAGCCTAATTAACACTATATGTAAGTTATGCAGTTGAATATGGAATTCCTGGATCTGTAATGTGGCACGTCTCTGCACTGATGTAGTCTTAAAAAACGAAGTGCTAATTGAGATGAACTCTGATTGTGTTTCTGCACCTTTGTCCTCCTTTCATCCACTTGGCACACTTATCAAGGCAGAGTGGTTTAGATTGTATATTAGTCAGCAATTACTGTACTTTTCACCGGCCTATTAGGATCATGTCTGCTGCAGTTAAGAGCATATCAATCTAAGAAGGCATAAACAGAGTAGTGGCTGGCATGCACGAGTGAGAGTGCAAATGTAGTCCACTGCAAACATTTATGTCAGATGCAAGGTAGAGCAACATAGTATCCTGTAGCTAATTGTTAAGATTATTACTGGGGTGAAATCCAATCACAGTGCAGGGCATCCGTTGATTATTGTATATGACCTTGAATCGACCAGGTAAACACAAGACATCAATCAAGTCATTCAATGAGTAAACACCACATCATGCTGTATGAATCACTGCAATCTTAAAGGATCTCTTTGACTGTGGTTATAACAGCAGTACGCCGTGTTGTACTGTTAGTTTCCCTCTTTGAGCTCCACACAGAGAGCTTATCAGAGTCGCTCACACCCAGAGTGCGTCCTTCATCTAACACGCCAGGCTCTCTGAGAACCACAACAGAAGGCTTTTAAAATCTGGTGAGAAACTTTATTTCCTGATCTTATCTCAAATATTGACTGAAAATTTTTTGCTTTCAATTAAACCATTTCAACCATTTGCTAAGAAAATTAAGCCATAAGCCCCTAGTGACGTGATGCCATAAGCCCCTAGTGATTTCACTATGTATCATGTACCACCATAATGTTGTTAAACTCACTTTGAAGCACTACAATATGGAAATAAAATACACCAGTGTTCAATAAATGATTTCAATTAATGAAAATTACAATAAATATCCATCACCTCCAAGCAATGTAGGTGATCGCCAAGGAGCACAATCACAACAGGATTTATACAGAATTCTATGCAATATGTGTGTTCATATGTGTGGGTTTTTAATATTTTACAACAGTTTTGACCGAATCAGATTTTCATAACCCATAAGTATCCCAGATAAAAGACTTAAATGGGCTCGCATTTCACAACTATGTCACTGTCACTGCTGTGCTGAGCATGAACCGACACCCAAATAATACCTGTTCACTGGTGGTCCTGTGGGCATGCCGACCATTGATGAACTGGTTAAAGGAGCATCATAAATAATGCAGAGAAATTGAAGGACTACAGTCTGGACTTGTAACTACAAAATGCACCTATATGGTCAGTGGAGCTAATAAAATAGAATAATTAGTGTAGATACAAGGTAGGTGCACCAAATGAAGTGGCTCGTCGGTGTATCTGAGCTTAGTCACAGCTGGTTGCCCACCATGTGTTGGTATCTTGAGCTATTTGATTGTGGTCAGTTTTACTGAAAGGTCCTGCCCTTTATGTGTGAGCAGAAAAGCTTCTGCCTGCTGTGCTTCACCTACCAGAGTATAAACAAGCACTGTTGTCTGTCACCATCTGTTTACATCAGAGGGAAACCCATGAAGGGACAGCATTCTCTCCCTCTCTCTCTCTCGCTCTCTCTCATGCCAACACACCAATACTAAAGTGGGCCTACCCTAAATGAACATTATTTTCTCATTTACAACCTGTATTATCATTTTGGTTTGTTTTGATGGATTGTAGTGTGTGATAGGTTCTATGGTTCTAAGTCCTGTTGAGTGATTCATTGATCATTGTCCCTGACTGTCACGTTTTCAGATGTCTTGTACTTTCTAATGACTTGAGGAACATGTTGAAAATCCAAGTACACATTTCAGTGACTCAATGCTTGGGTTGCTCCTCAAACATGCCTGAGTTTTATGAGGCCCGGTTGGCAATAGTTGAGAAGTTGTCAAGGTTACTTCTCTTTAAAAGCTCTCATGTTTCAGACAGTGTCACCACTGCTCAGTGCCTGGTAACACAAAAGGACCCTAACATGAAATCCACCATATGATGCTGAAGCTACTCAGTGAACTGTATATTTATTAGTGAATGTCTCAGTTCAGTTACAGTTCATTAGGAATAGACCCATGCATTATTAATCTCAAATTTCACCATGGCCCGCTCCCCTCTTTGATTTAACCAGATCACCTTGGTATAATTGACATTATATAAAATAAATAAACAATGATGTAATACAGACCGAAACAATTAAAAAATGCACTATTATGAATGTTACTGTGATTGATTACAATTGATTTTAATCGCCCAAGATCTGTGCAGTGGCTGCATTTATGCATCTCAAAAAATGTACCCCTTTTTACTCCCCTTTTTCGTTTGTGTTTGTGGAGAAAGCCTGAGTCTGAATATGCACACCCGGGAGCGTGGCTGTGTTGCTGTTGTTAGGTTACTTGAAGAAACGCTTTGCTCAGTAGTAAATGTTAACTTTTGGAATTTGCCCCTTAAAGATGAACGGTTGTGAATTGGTGCTACATTTGCTGGGCTCTGGGCTGAGAAGCTCTGAAGTGAAGTGTCTCTTGATCACTTAATTGAATCTGCAATTAAGCACTGAGTGTAAATGTCTCTGTTGCTTAATTAGGCCTGTGAGTGGGGAGCAGCTGGAGGGGATCTTCTTCTCTCAGGGTCCCGCTTTTTGGCATGGCTGCTGGAACAGGAAAGATGAAGTGGGTGTTTCATCACGCTGGCCCACTCCTACCACCTCCTTGCTCAGTTTCAGCTGTTGCACGGAACAGCTCAGCTTCTCACGATGTTAAGCGTGTCCTTCAAATTAAATGTGTCAAAGTGGCCCCTGTTTTGACTAAATCTCCAGCAGTGGAAAAGTCATGTCTAAGAGTCTGGAACAAAGCACACTGTTCTGCGGGCTCAGATTGGCTGAAAGTGGAGTTGTTAAGAGCTGATCAGACTGGGAACACCTGCTATTCCTTCCAGAAAATCTGTTGCTGACGAATTCCGTTGGTTGAGAACCTGATACGTTGCTAGGACATGAGCAGGAATCTTAACGCTTCACGGCGGTCTAAACAAAGACCTGCCAGCCTGTGAGAATGCCCCTTTTTTTCTTTTTTCTTTTTTCTTATTTTACAAAACACACTATTTTTTCCACTTTACAGATTCCAGACCCAGCCAGCACTTAGGCATCTTGTAGAGCAGTGGTAGGAAAGGATTTCGCTCTTTTTCATTTTACAGCTCAGTGCAATGTTAGTGTTAAGTGTGTATAGAATGTGAGAGCTTGTTCTGTAAACTGAGCAAATGCCTGCAATACAGCATGAGCAGGATCAAACCTCTGGCCTCTGGCCTCTGGCCTCATCGGTTTCCCCTCACGCCACATATAGAAAATCACATGGTGACATTAACTGAACACATTCAAGGCCTCTCTAGGCCGCCTGCTGTTGCTCACTTTACAGTAAGATTTGAAAAGGGGTTGTGGTGCTAAAGATAAAAGTTATTTTTGACATTCCAGTTGCTTTTCCCCATGTACCTGATTTTTTTTCCATGAGCAAGTGGCCCTGACCCTTGACCGTTTATAAGTTGACCAGTAACGACTGAAAATGAGACAGGAAGCTTTTTAGTGACTACAGCATTAATAAATAAAGGTTAAAAACCAAGATGTTCTGCTTTGAGTGTAACTTTAGTCCTAATAGTTGTTTTGAGTGTAATAGCTGGGATAAATGTGTAGAAAGTTTGTCAGTTTGCCTTCCAATCAAAGGAAATAAAAATGTAATCGTTTATTCTTATTAACTGTAATTTGAATTTTGACACTTAAGGAAATTTTAGTGAAGTATTTTAATACTTGACCTGTATTTTTTTATTCTTATTTGAGTCTGCCTAAACAAAGTGTACATATGGGCCTTTTCCACCCATCTATAAAGCGCACAGAGAAGTAGTTTGAATGGAATCAATACGGAAAGGGGACACCAGACCACTGAAAAGAAATAAATTTCTTCCTTCCTTGTGGATTTTGGATATGCTTTGCCTTTAGACTCATGCACAGAACCCTTGCTATGTCTCTCAAAGTGCTGCCCGCATCACTTGAATTTGAGTTAATAAATATATAAATAATAAACACACGCTCACTCAGTACAAACGCAGTCTTGTTCAGAGAAGAACTCTGTGTGGAAGAGAGGCCTTAGTGCTCACTGTGCTGTTATACTCTTTAATAATGCATTGTTTGTGCTTTTAAAGAAATTACTCAGCAATCACATAACCGATCAGCTTAGGACCCCCTTCTCTGGAAGGTCATCGATTTTCCACCAGGGTGGCAAGTGCCTCGTCAGGTCCGGCCTGGGCTTGCTGTTACCCAGAGATTTCAGAGCCGGTAGGCCATAGTTGCCAAGTGACACTCTGCGTATCTGACTCAAGCATAGCAGTGCCTTAACATACAGACACAACCATTTGTCGTATTGTTCGTCTCCTTATGGTCACTGGTGAACCCGACCGTTTTTTAGACTACTGAATATGTAACCCCTTAGTCTATGGGTGAAAATAAAGGTGTATAAGTTTTTTTAACATCTTTCTATGAACCATTTTTGGTTCTCTAAAATCCAGACATAGAACAGTTCGTCAAAAAATCATTTTTGTAAATCAGACCTTTTAAAGGTCAGAGAAGCTCCACTTGATACAAATGTACAACACCATAAAAATGTCTTCTCGAACCATATCTCCATTTATTTATATGGAACCTTAACTTGATGGATGTGACCATATATTCAGCTATAACAGCAGAGTAACTAGCATTTATTTTTGCCTCAGTGCCAAATACATGTTTTTTCGTAATAAAAAAACTGTGCTTAGCTAACTTTGTGATCCAAATTCTTATTGAAGCATGATCCACACCACAGTTGAATCCTTCGGAAAGCATGGAAAATAACTTGAAAAAAGTGTATTTGTGGTTAATTAAAATATGAGGAGATCTGTTAAATTTAGATAAGGAAATAAAACACTTATCAAAAAGACATTATTTCATGGCCTTTTTTAAACAGGCCAAGATGGTGAATACAGTATGTGTGATGTGTGTGTGATGTGTGCCACCCCCCTGTGTGTCACACCGCCACAGCCACCCCCCAACCCCCCACACCAGCACCACCACACGCTTTGGGCCCTAGTGTGCACTGCAAACTTCTCTGAATTATTCAATAACTACATGGTAAATAAAATATGTTGTTTTCACCTAATAAAGTAAGTAACCTGGAAGTGTAAAAGTTTGAGCTCATTGAGCCTCTAATAGTAACATAGCAAAAGTAATAGTAATAGCAGCGGTACTTAACAGAACAATAACTGATGTGCTACATTTTTTTACTTATTAATAGAAGCTCAATAAAATTGCCATTTTAAGTCACACACTTTTAAACACCAATTAAATTGAGTTAATTAATTTCATTAAAACCCCTAATCTTTGTAAAAACTAATATGTATGTAATATAGAATGAGGAACTGAATAAAAATGAGAGAAATTAGAGAATCTAGTTAGAGTTTAGAGAGAGTAATGGAAGGTTTTCAGTTTTCTCTTCTATGTAAAATCTCTCAGGCCCTTCAGGGCTCCATGTGTGACAGGTTTTCCAGTCTGCTTGTGTATTTTCTATTGTATGTCCCACTGTGCCATGCCGCAACACTAGTGTATCCCACCATTTAACTTTTTTACGATACGATCAGGTGAGGTCAGTGGAGATGGATTCTGTTTATGAGAGCATGAGCTTAAACCTTCATTATTTATAGATGGAGGAAGAGATGGACCACAGCTCCTGTCCACACAACAGGAGATGATACACAGCCTGTCAGACACAGGCACGGTCCAGACCGCCGGCCGGCTGCACTAATGAGCCTTGAATTTCATGCTGGCCTGAAGAGCAGCCAGCAGAGGCGGCGAATTACAGGTGAATGTGCGTGTTTTGTGTGGGGCGCGACATGGAAAGCTCAGGTCAGTGGAGTGGAATGTGTCACTCAGAAGCCTATAAATACAGAGAAGTGCTCTTAACCCACGCCAGTGTGTGCTGACTCTGCTGCTCTCCCACTCACTCAGACTGAGGCCCCACCTCACCCAGCAGAAGGAGCGTCATTTTTGTAGCGGGCTTAATGGACCTGAACTGCTTGTAAATCTGCAACACTTTTACCCCGTTTAAGCATTCTTAAAAGAGACATGCCTCATATTTGGCACTTTTTTGTTATCAACACTTGCGGTTATCACAAACACGTAAACAAGCAGAGAAATTCTGTTCAAAGAGAAGATGTGAAAATTACATTTGAGAAAACATTTGTATTTATCGTCAGAACAGAACATAATGTATGGTAAATTTATTTTTGCTGAAAAATTGTTTAGAGAAAATGCTTTTTTTTTTTATTTACCTCTTTTGTCTTTTTTTAAATTGAAACTAATTGTGTGGAATGGACCATGATGCGGCAGAATGTAAATGTAGTTAAATATATAATCTTTTAAATAATGTACTTGTGCAATAATAATATGTAATAGTGTAATAATAATAATAATGTCTGATTATATAACATCTTTCTCAAGGTCACTTTGCAGTTGCAGCAGTTAAAAAAAAGAGAGGCACCAAAGAGACTAGAAGGACGAAAGTTGGGAGAAATGGTAAGTTTTATGTGAAAGAAGGAAGAATAGTTATAGATATCCAGAGGGACTGCAATAGGAATAAATGATATGACCCCCATTGATGTACTGATGACCAATATTGTTGGACCTGAGTGTGATATGGAGTGCAGGGCTGCAGGAGTTCTGAAAGGTAAGACAGTTCAAGGCCATGCAGTGCATTAAATGCAAGAAGCAGGAATACAGTGTAATTGGATACAATGTGATGGGGGAATAAGTAGGGATGGACCGTTTGGTATGAAAACTCCTGCATTATGAAGACTCCTGCGGCTGATTTTTGAAAAATTAGGAGTCAATATAGGGTTTTTTCCAGGAATGCCAGTGGAAACTGTATAGCAATAATCTAACTATAAGGTTATGAAACCATAAACATGCGTTATTTATATGTAACAATATTTCTATTATTATGTGGTGTAAATCAAATGTGTAGCAGAACGATAATAGTAAATGTATTAAATTGCACTGGAAGTAGATTTCTTTTCATATATTTTGGTGAATCAAGAAGGCATCTGAGTGAAGAGCGAGGTGCAACATAAAGGGAGAGGAGGTGTAAATAAAACACTTTCTGCACTTCATCTCCGTTTAACCTGCAAGGCTGTGTGTGGCTCCCCTTCACCTCTTTTATTGGTTTGCAGCAGTGGAGTGTGTAAATTCTGCTCCATTAAAGACCTCCAATAGCCCCTTATTTAGTTATTGCTCTCGCCTCTCTCGTCGGCTTTACTGGATTATTATCTCTTTTTCCCACACCGTTTTTAATTGAGCCTGAAGCTGCAGTGAATGCCATAACACATCCTAATATTTCAGCATGCACCCAACACCTAACACCCATATTTTGGTTTAGATGAGACTATGGACTGCCAAAAAGGGTTCTAGCAGCGAAGTTAAGTAGGTGTTTATTGTCATTTAAGCCATTTACACAATACACAGTTGAACAAAACAATATTCCTCTAGGACCATAGTGCAACACAAAGAACAAAAACAGAAACAACACGGAGAGCTAAGAGACGAGAGTGTAAGACTTACAACACAATATTACAGGGCAGGACAGTATACTGTATAGCTGGCAAAAGCAGTCAAAGCATTAGTGTGAGTGAATACAGTTTTCTGACAGAGTCTGTGTTCTAGCATTAAAGACATTGTGCAAAAATTCAAAGATTGAGATAGGAATAAAATATACTGTGCAAAAATAGCCACCAATA
Organism: Bryconaethiops microstoma; assembly: GCA_037577275.1. Lineage (NCBI taxonomy): Eukaryota > Metazoa > Chordata > Actinopteri > Characiformes > Alestidae > Bryconaethiops > Bryconaethiops microstoma. The sequence goes on along the minus strand of JBBJLS010000140.1, from coordinate 14,833,208 downwards.
GCAGGAACCGGATTATGTACAATATATAATAAATAAATGGTAAATTTGTTTATGGTGGAGTGGCAGTTGGCTTGTAAATTTTGATTATGATAGAACAGTTAAGCATGTTTGTGTTTTTTGAAAATAATTGAGTTGGAGGGAAGAAACTGTTTACCCATCCTAGCAGTGAAGGACCATATTCAGAATGTTTTGCCAGACTGAAGGAGGGAATAGAGACTTTGGGAGGGATGTGTGGGATCATCCACAATGCCAGTGGCTTTGTGGGTGCAGTGTGTGGTGTAGATGTCCATGACAGAAGGGAGAGAGACCCCAAAGATCTTTTCGGCTGTCCTCACTATCCACTGTAGGGTCTTGTGACCCAAGGCGGAGCAATGCCCGAACCAGGATAAGATGCAGCTACAGAGAATGCTTTCTAGAGTCCCTCTACAGAACATGATGAGGACTGGAGGAAGTCTCTGCAGGAAGTAGAGACGTTGTTGGGCTTTCCTGGCAATAGAGCTGGTGTTGAGGGTCAATGTAAGGTAATCCGCAATGTAAACACCACGGAACTTGGTGCTCCACTGAGGAGCTGTTGACATTCAGTGCAGAGTGATCATGGCATGCCCTCCATCAATTTTGTTTTGTCTACATTAAGAGACAGTCCGTTAGCTGTTGCATCTCCTCTCTGAATGCTACCTTTCTTTGGAGGGCTGCCATAAAAGAAAATAAGATATTTTTGTAAGACGTGACTATGCAGAACATTTTTAATGTTTTCTTCAGCCTTCAAGGGTTTTTCCTAGAACTGTATGTTTAGGTCAAAAGCCATTCAGGAACCTTTATTTTAAGAGAATAGTATGCAGAGGAGCTTCAGATGAAGCCGTGTTTTTTGAAGGCTGTGGCTAAGACTGAAGCTTAGCACATTTAGGTAAATGAGGTATATGCTGTTAACACTCTGTCTATCTACGCTCCTGTCTGCTGTTGTTTATGGAGGCTTTGACTCACTTCATTATGTGTCATTATCAGAGAAGCAGCATCCAGGCCAGGGAGAAGGCTGCCCCTTTGAAAAACTATCTCATTTTTTCCACCCAGGACACGCATGAAAAGCTAACATCTAATTGAGCAAAAAACTAGATTAGTGTCAGAGTAATTAGATTGCATTAACATAGAGCAGATGATTTGGTGAGATTACTGCTACCTGCCTCTGGAGCTCAGGCTGTCTGGGCAGAAGCACATCACAGTGCTGCAGGTATACAGTCATGCCCAAGTGTTCTCCTTAGATGATTATGGAATATTGTCAGATATTATGTACTCAAATTATAATGCAGAATACAAATAATTACCTTGATAATTGAATTTATGACACCTCAGCATAAAATACACTGTTCAAAATGAAAATGCCAAAAAGGGTTCTTTGCAGTGTAGAACAATTTTTGGTCCACTAAAGAATTTTTAGACGGGTACTTCTTAAAAGAACAGTTTTATAAATGAGATGTGCACTTGTGAAGAACCTTTGTAGCTCTGGAGAAGTATTTAGTGATGGAAGAAGTTGTTTCACAAAATGTCTGAGCACACCGATTCCACTGTGCCATGACTTCAGTGAGCTGTGCATAAGGCCCTGTCTGTGTGGTTTTACAACCATGGGAAGTGTTTGCACATGCCACAGAACTTTTTACTCTCAACAGTGTGACTTCTGTGTGCACGCATGCCTGTCTGTATGTATTTGTCCTGCTTACTGACTTTACTGGGCCTTAAATGACACCACTGAATTAATGTGATAGCTGTCTATTGTTGTGTCAATTTTTATTATCTATAAATCTTGTGTAGATGCAAAAACTTGAATACATTTTTTGAATACTGCATGCAGCTAGCTAAAGAAATTTGATGACAGTGTAAGTTGGCAGCAAGATTTTATTATAGGTCATTTTGGAACATTTCTGTTGAAATAATGTAAAGGGCATCAGTTGTTTAAAAAACATGAGCAATTACCTTCTTTCCTAATGTATTTGCATATAATATACCTTTTTGTGCATTTATACTTCTTGATTCAAATTGGGTAAATGTCTAGATGATAATACATCCAAAAAAAGACCTACATTTAAGAAAAGAAAAGAGCATATGCACACTGTTTTTTTAGCAGCTGTAATGAAAAATGGCACTATAATCAGCGTCTAAAAAACGCAGAGAATGTCACAGAACTCTTGTAGGGTCACATCCTCTCACGCAAATCTAGAATAAGATCTTGCAAGTCTAGCTTGTTTGCAATAAGTATAAATAAAATAGCCTTACCTAAGATATATTGTATTTCTGTATGATCAGCAGCAGAATGCTACAGCTTTACTGTTACATGTGTCTTTTGTTGGGAGAAAGCCATGATGGGATTAAAGGATATAGTTCTCTTTTTTTCCCCCTGCATTTCTGCTGATCAGTACATGAGTGAAACTGCAACTGCCTCCTCGATTTCCACTTTTAATGATTGCAAATATCCGAAGGTGAACTCTGAGAACAGCTTTTTTGGTCACACACATCACTACAGTAGCGGGACACTTATGTAAGTAAGAATTTCCAGAACTCTTTTCAACCCTGGAGAGTTGAATGCAAAATAAGCACTGAGGTACACGTGCAGGAATATACTAGTACTCAGAAAGTACAGTGGAAAAAAATGCTTGTCATCAGTTTGTCATCGGTGTCTGTTGTTGGCAGTCATTTATGGGACGGGTTCAGAGCGTCAGGTGGCAGGTCCTCGGGGCCACACTCACAGGCCTGTGTTGTCTGGCTGCTTTGAGTGCTCTGTGGAGGAACACTTAGGCCTTGGTCTTTATTACGTGACAAAACACGGGGGAGCTTTTTGCCTGTGTTTATTTGTACCGGCCTCCTGGCAACATTGCTCATTGTGCTTCCCCGGTATAGGAATCCCTCGCTCTCTGTCTCTCTCTCTGTCTCGCTGTCTCTGCCACTGTCACATTGTCAAACCTGTGATAGATTTCCTTGATTTAAAGGTCTACAAGCAAGCTGAAGATCAGAATACAATATAGGTATATCTTATTTGTGCGGAAATTACCTACACATTGGAATCAATCACATTCGATACATGGCTGTTGTCAGTGCTGTGACTCTGTTTGTTTTGTTTTGTTTTTCTGTGAGGCTGGCTGGAGTTACAGCGTGTTATAGATCAAATCATAGTCGTGACCCTCTTGGCTTGCTGAGCCTGCCTCATTTTGGAAAACAGTTAAAAGCAGGACGTAGCATGTCGAGCAGCAAATCAGTGAGCAGGGTGAAGACCACTGAGAGTAAATGAGAAAAGAGAAGGAAGTGTTCAAGGGAAGGCAGTAAGGCATGAATGTGAGTTTTGGCAGTGAAGGAGTGAGTGACCCAGTGATTTGTCCTTGTTATAGAGTGCTGCTGGTGATGTCCTGATGAGAGGTGATGCGACGGATACATTTCTCCTTTCGGGGCAGAAACATTTCCCCGTGGGACAGCCTGTCTCTCCCAGGATGTGCAGGAGCTGGTTTTAGGTTTCCAGAATAATGACAAACCGAAGCTGTAACCACACTCAGATTCGCTCTGGACATTCACACTGAATTTCCGAAACGCTGTCTCAGGCCTATGCGTGTGTGTGTAGTCTGCGGAGTGTTAGTGTTGTGTTGTTGTTTTTTTTCTTTTCAGCAATGTATCACTTTGATGAAGTACCTTGTTATGCCAGGAAATATATAAACGCAAGTCAAATCATCGCTTTCACTAAGCCCATTTTGCTTAGGAGATCATCTTGCGGAACAAGTTTAAGTAATAGCAAGGCTGGCTAAGAAACAGAGCAGAAATCCCCAAGGCTGCTGCCTCTGCTGTGCCAGTCAAGAGAAATTGCTAATAGCATCCTTAGCATCCTGCACCCTTTAAAGGTTCAACCCTCCATCTAAATCCATCGAGGGCAAGGGGCAAGAGTGTATAGCAGCAACATTCTGTAATGTGACCCACACCATTGTTGACACCCCCTTAATCTGCACTAATCTGTGTTTATGTAAGGCTATTTTTGCCAAGTGAGCTCGGAGACCAGCTCAGCTGGGCACAAACACTGTGACTTTGCTAAGTTTATTTTAAGTGGATGAAGCCATGAGGTTGCCCTGGGGAAATTTTCACAGCCAAAGCCGGACCACTTCCCCACCCATTCGACATCTCGGGCACCCCAAGGCACTGTATCAGCAGAGCTCTAAGCAAATAAACAAAAAATAAATAAATACAGCTCTCTAGGGCATTTTTCCACAAATAAATGTGCGGAAATAATATTTCTAACATTCTTGCTTAGCAGTTTATGCGGAAACATTTTTCACTATTCTGATATTGCAGAAATGTGCCGAAGTTTTGGTTTGACTGCAGGTGGTGTTTACATTTTGTAACCTCACTTTAACCAACTCAAAGTCATTTTAGCTGAGCTACAGCAATAATGATAAGCTGTCTTTCCTGAAGTTAAATACAATAAAACACTCCCCTTATTGGGAAATTCATTAGGATTACAGGATAAGTTAAAACGTCACTGAAGGTTGGGATGTTTTACTGTCAGTGACTTGTCTCTCCTGAAGGTCATTGACAGTAAAGCACTCCCCCAACCTGGAAATTCATTAATGTTACAGGATACATTGAGGCATCGCTAAAAGGTTAGGGGCCTACTGACCATGCTCGTCAGTATTCTGTTTACATAAGTAAGCTAGGGACCAGTGTGTGCATGTGCGTGTGTGTGTCTGCTTTGTACTGACTGTACTGAAGCAGACACACACACACACACACACACACACATACACACACACACTGGTCCCTAGCTTACTTATGTAAACAGAATTCAATGTCTGGTTCTTACTGACTGTACTGTACAGTAAATGATGCCACTGAACTCATGTGATAATTAACTGACAATAACTTAAGAATATATTTGATTAATTTTCCTTTATTTATATTTCATTTACCTATTTTGTTTTGGGGGAGATTTTTAGAGGATCTTAAAATACTTAATTTGAGAAAAAAGAGACAAACATTGCATTTGGGTTTTTTTTCTTCCATTTTTCATTATTTATTTATTTAATTTTTACATCATTTGAAAATGTCAGGTAACTTGCGATTGCAAATCTCGACATCACGTTTCATTACTATTTAGAACACACAAGGTTTTTATTACTGTGACAGTAAATAGAAAGTTGCGATGGATCAACAAGAGCACTGAAGAGGCTGAAACTCAAACTGAACCGATCTACTATGTAACCTATATGTGTATATATATATATATATATATATGTGTGTGTGTGTGTGTGTGTGTAATCGTAGTGGCATAATGAAAACAAAATTTAAATCCTTAAGGGTGTAGGAAGTCAGAACAGCTCATATAACTGCACTGGAAATGGTTCCCTGACTAATGTACGCAAGAAAACCCTTGCACGAACTAAACCAGTGACAGTATTTGTACAGTGGGAGGTACAGTTTTTTGGTAAATTTGTGGCTGAAAATAAAGAGTTCCCTCAGCTTCCTGGTGCATTATCTGTATATGATTTACAAGACAGGGTGCAAACCACAAAAGGAAGCCACTTACACTAACAGGGAACCCTTGTCAAACTCTCCAATCAGATATAGGGAATACCAGTGTGTACCCCTAACCTCTGTCTCTCTCTCTCTCTCTCTCTCTCTCTCTCTCTCTCTCTCTGTCTCTCTCTCTCTCTGTGTCTCTCTTTCTCTCTTTCTCTCTCTTTCTTTCTATCTATCTATCTATCTATCTCTCTCTCTCCCTTTCTGTCTCTTTCTCTACCACCTGGTTGTTGCTGTTAGGCTGCAGTCTCATGTAAGGCCTGGCTTAAGTGTTGTTAAGACCGCTTTAATTTATAATGGCAGCTTTTATAAACATGTGGGGAAACCTCACCATGGAGACAGCACTAAAACAAATTCATAATATAGAGCCGTATTTATAAGGGCCATATTCCCTGCTCCTCACTCATGAGTCTGGCTTTTGTGTGTGTGTGTGTGTGTGTGTGTGTGTGTGTGTGTGTGGTTGCACATTTGAACCTGGCTGATGTAATCTCTGTTTTTCAAGGGCTGTAATGCTGTTTTTGAACTGTAGTGGTCAAATTATGTTCTTTGACCTTTTAATAAAATAAAGGACCTAATTGCTCATTAAATTTGCACAGTCGTCTTCCGTGGATCTCTCAGCTTTATTCAAGGGCACTGACTTGCATGCATGTGTCTGGTTAATATGTGAGAGACACAACATGTTCAGACTGTATCTAAAGGAAATTGTAGAACACAAAAGTGGTTTTAGATGCTTTTTGGTCAGGTGCATTCTTCAGTCCACTAGGTTAGATGAGTTAACTACTTTCAGCATCATAATGAAGTGCATTCCCACTGTGTACTTCCACAGAGGCTTATCTCTGTGTTCTCTCTACAGGTCCTGATTCTCTGACTCTGCACTAACTCGCTGTTAATAGTTTCCATTATGAGAGAATAGAGAGGGAAAGCATTGCCTAAAGGTCAGCCTGATTGGACCATAAATACCACATCAGCAGCTCATTCTCCATTAAAGCACATGACGATTTTGCACTGTGCAAAGCGCTGCATCTCCTCAAGCCATAAATTTCACAACTTGTGTGTATATGGGTGCATATTGGGGTGTGTGTGGGTGTGTGTGTGTGTGTCTTGTGTGTCTATGTTTGCTTGTTCACCTTTGCAAATATTTATTAAATCAAAATGTAATTAATCAAAATTTATCTAATGGAAAAAGCTAATACATTCTCACAGTCCAGCCATGACTAATTCTTTAAAGCCCCACTGTCACGGGTGATCCCCTTCTCCAGGCATGAAAGGCAGGCACACACACACCATTCATAGTCGAAGTGCTTCATGTCTTTATTTTTACCAAAACAAAACAGGCATGAGAGCCTAACTCAAGAAATATATATTTAACCACCGGAGACAGGAGAAAACCGAAGTACTGTGAGGGTTGACCCACACCGGAAAACTAAACACAAACCCGTAAATACATGAACTCAAAACCCTTTACATTAACAACACCTAGCTGTGACTTACACAAAACACAAAAACCAAGCACCCACTTCATAATAGAAGTCCCCATCTTAAACCCCCAAACAATTAACTTAAACGACAGTCACAGACCCCTGACCTGACACCCACTGCTCAGTGCTACCAGGAGAGGGTAAGGGTTGGCATGTGGCTCCTCCAAGACACATAAAACTAGCCACTGCATTTTTAAAACTAAATACATAATGTCATTTGACAGCTCCAGTGACATCATTGACAGAATACTACTTGCTCAATGCTGCATCATGTTGAATAGTAGAGGATGAAGAAACATAGCAGAATAGTAGAGTGAAGGGGTTGTGTCAATATGAGAGATGGGATTTGTTGACCTGGGGGCATGGGCTTCGTTGCCATTCAATCTGAAGGGGACGTTTCCCCGTCACGTTTCATAATTATTCATTTGGACGACCCCCCACATTTAACATAAAATATTAGTTCACCCAGCGCTGTTGAATCTTGAATCTTGAATCTTTCGCGAAAGAATCCGTTCCACTTAATCGATAGGAGAATACGCATAGCACTGGAAATCTGCTCTGGGTTTGCCTCCACCTCACTGCATGCAAGTGAAGTGAATCAGCTGTGCATTGCCAACCCTCCCCATCCCCACCCCCCTAAGGACCGAGGACCGAGACTTTGCACGCACGCAGAAACCTATAAACCCACCCACCCAAACCCCGCACCCCATGCCAAACCCTGCCCCCCACACATAGACCGATGCGTCCCCCTCACATTAAAAATGCTTCCGACGCCCCTGCCTTGGGGGGAGTCAATTAAAAAGAAACCAAAAATGTTTTTGAAGGCATGGGACTCTAGTCTTGCAAAAGAGGGTGCTTGAGCTCATGTGCTTGAGCCTCTTGAGCATGGCTGTGGCATTGAATGTATTTCAACTTGTTCTACTGATGATAGGGTGAACATAAGACATTTGTCCCTGCTAGATATACTTGAGCTTTTTTCCTTTCATGTATTTCACTCTACAATATGAGAAGATGTACGGGATCACATCAGTTCAGCTAAACTGAAGTTCCTATAAAACAGCACCCAATGAATACTTCAGCCTCTTCAGTCAGCTGAGTGCCCTTGCATATATCAGTTCACTGTCAAGGAATGTCTGTTCTCGATCCATAGTTTTCATTACACGTTTCTCTGGCTTTTTCTTACTCTACCCATTCATACCTCACTATTGCAGGCTTTTACTTAAGTAATATTTTTTTACTTGTTTTGGCCAATTAGCTTAGCTCTCTAGCTGTCTCTTGGTGAGTGGCCTACTAGTATGCCTGCTAGGGGACTGATTCTTCTTCTTTTCAAGCTTTCAAAACTGCAGCTGTCTACAGTGCGCAAATGAGACTCTTGTCTTAGAATGACTCAGTTGACATGGATGTCTGTACCCAGCTGCCCCTCAAGACTCCCATGGACCTTCTGCACAGGTGAAAGTTCTTTTAGCTGTTGCCATTGCTTGTGTCCTGGTTACGAGCTGAATCTGGGCTTCTTTTTGATGACCTTTTTTTATTTCTTTGGAACCCTGATGGCCTCCTGGGAAGTTTTGTTTTAAGAATACAATTGTTCACACTACAATAGTGGGCAGAAATTAAGTTACTTTCAAAGTTAGGCTAACCTTATCACATGTCTTTAGCTCTATTAATCACCAAAGCATGCCCTCTTCTTCTATTTTGGGGCAAGTTCAATTCAAAAAGTTCAAGAACTTTAAAGGTCTTGGACTGTCCCATATTCAGCAGTTTCCAGTGAATGGGGTTTGCTGCATGCTCCAACAAATAAACAAGCGATGAAAGTATTTTGTCTCTCCACTCAATGGAGAGGGTGATGGCTACATGTGCCCCTCCCCTTTGGTGAAAGGTTTTGGTCTGAGCCAATGTTGTCATTAAAATTTGGTACAGTCAGAAAAAAAGCATATGTTATGTTAGTAATCTTCCAAGTGAAGCAAAATGATCCTTTTTAAGTGTTCCTGCAGACCCCGTTTGTTTGGGGACATGGTTTAGGCCCTCAAGGAAAAAAGCTTTTTGCTGATTTTTTTGTTGTTGCTGTCTTTACTGTTCAGCACATTTTCCAGTGCCATATTATTCAGGCTTCATTGGTCCACTGGGCCAACAAGAAGCAGTCACTGTATATTGTACTTTTTATGCTTCAGCACTGAACTTTGGACCAACCAAGGTTCCATTCTCTGCTTATGTAGCATTGCCATACAGCTGACACAGAAAGCATTCTGTGTCCCTGGCATGTTGTACAACCCAATGACAAAGAAACTGGAAGGAGACCCCAAAACATAACAGTGTTATGCTATGTTGTGAGTGCATAAATATCACATGTATGGGCTTCTGCATTAAGTGTCACCACTTCTATTGAAGACCAGCCCGTTGCCCATGGTAGCACTGGAAACAGACTGTTCAATCCAATGTTCTATTACACAGAAACATGACTGCTTGTCATATTTCACAGCATGAAATTCTTGCACCACTGTGCAACTTCATTTTTTCCATTGTACAAAGTGTGGAAAAAGGGACTCCTCTTAATTAATGAAAGGGTTCTACGCTGGTTACTTTATTGTATCAACAAACACAGGAGCATGTACCCTGTTCCAGATTTCTACAGTCTCAAGTCTCTGAGCAAGGACACACACTAAATGCTTATATCATGCAAGCTCATGGCATAGAATAAGTTGATGGCCATATTGGAGAAAGTGTGGAACTAGATTCTCTGTACATGTGGGCAAATTTATCAGAGAACAGTAATTTACTCCTACTTAACTGTTATTTGGGCCATGAGGATCTGATTAATATATGTTGAAAAAATTGGTGCTACATTTGGCAGTCTCTCCCAGACATAGATAAATGGCAAGTTTGCACACCTACAATACTGATTTTTTTTTGTTGTTTCCCAGACATCAATATACACATTAACTTTTATTTTTATAATTTTTGTTATAGTGTACAGATAATTTTGTTTAAATTATAACATTGCACAGTTTTTATTTCTACAGTTTGTACTACTCTATTCTTTTTTACTGTTATAACAAAGCAATCTTATCTTGTCTTATCTTAACTTATCTTATCTTATCTTATCTTATCTAATCTCATCTTATCAAGGGGTTCTAAGCTAAAAACATGCTAACCATGGACAGTGATGCCATTATTAGGTATTTCCTGCACAAAACGCTGTCACTCATTCATTTATGTACTAGACGGTTTCCTCACTGTCTGAATTCAGCAGACAAAGGAGTGTTCACTGGATGATTTTATGCGAGGTGGCTTGCATTCTCTCTTGGTCATACGCTGTTACTGTTGACTGACAAACAGCTACCTAGCTATGTAAAGGCTGCATTACACTTTTGATGGCATTTAGGGGTCTTTTTCAGAGCAGACATAGATCGATTTGCTTGTCATTATCCTCTTAGGTTTTCAGTTTGTGAGATCAATTTGCTGCTGAAACTCAGTAACCTTGAACATGTGTCCACAACAGAATCTATACAGCTTTTCACCATTGCTTTGCTTTAGTCTTTTCTTGACAGAGTTCAGTGTATGTATGAATCAGACCTAGTTCTATAACTTGATGCTTTTGAGACTGGAGTGAAGTGGGACAATTTAGTGTTCTGACAACACCAATGTCGGTCATAACTGGAGATATATATCATTTATTCATGTTTATTACAAAACTGGCTTTTGCAGTATTAATATTAACATTGTGGATCGCAATATGTTAATAAGCCCGGTTGAAAATGATTCGTGTATTTTGTGCAGACTATTCAGATCAGTCTCAGATGCTTTTATGGAGCTTTTGATGAATCAAGGCATTCACACCATCTTGGTTAAAAGGTCAAATTAATGCAGGAATATCATTAACTGTTTTACATAAAAGTTTAATGTAATTAGCTTATTAATATTACAATCATTAAATGTACACTCTTGAAATAAAGGCACCAGAAGGGGTTCTTTGGGCATTTCCATGTAAGAACAGTATGAATTAATCACTGTAATAAAAAAAAAGGTCAGATTTATTATAAATTTTAAGGTAACTAATTTCAAATTTTTTTGAGTTTACTTAGTTTAGTCAAATGTTCTTTTAACTCACTATTGCTTATCAGTAAGGTCAGTAGTACAATTTAAGCTCCTCACTATATAGAGGACCTCTGGATGCTTGGATGCTTAGACCTTATTATGGTGATCTTACCTGTGTCTAAAGTCTCACCTGTAGTTTACCCACCAAGACACAAACTGCAAAGTTGTTTAAAAGAAGAGCTGCAGCCAAAGGAACTAATAAACATAATCATAAGTAAAAGAGCTTTCAAAATAATGAAAATGCATTGGTTGTAGCTGGATCTACAGTAACGTTACGTTCCAAGAGCAATCGCGTATAGTGTTAAAATGCCTAATGTCTTAAAATGCCTATTTTTATAGTGTAAACCCTATATATGCCCTCAAATATGGTCCCAAAACACTTTAGTTTCATTTTAAACTCAATTTAATACATTACCCAAAAATGTAAAGGTAAACCCGTATTCATCCTGTACAGTTTACACTGAACTCCTGCAGTCCCAGAATGTAAATACTGATATTATAATTTAGCACTAAAGAATGATATATTGCCATGAAAAAAAGCAAAAAAAAAATGTGGAGGATATCTGTGTTTCTACGAATTATCTGGAGTTTTCGCCAGCAATTATTAGTTCGCTTCTAAGAAACAATGTGACTTTAATTTCATTTTAAACTCAGCTTAATACATTACCCTTAAAATCTAAAAGTAAAGCTTTATTACTATTATTATTATTATTATTATTATTATTATTATTATTATTATTATTATTATTATTATTATACATGCATGTCAGGGGAATTGGAGATGCCCCAAGTATTAATGTGCTTGTGTGTCTGTCCTGCAATGGACTGATAAATTGTCCAGGGTGTTTCTCCACCTTGTGCCCTATGACCACTCCAGCAGCCCCTGTGACCCTGGTTAAAGATAAAAGGTTCAGAGAATGGATGAGCCACAGTTTTGTTCACATGGAACAATGAGGAGTACATCATTGCTATTGATTACACAGGTCAACAGGTCAAAATCATCAGAGATAAGTTTATGTGGGTTTTGTAGTGTTTTTCATGCTGATTTCAAATCTGTGTTTAGTTTTTCCCGCACATACAGATTTTGTGACAAAGCTACTTATATATTGCATGATAGTGGTATAATTAACACATAATAATCATATGCTGAGCGTTTTTAAAGAAACAGTGGTAGCTGACTGACACTGATCATTATGGCAGAGTGTGCATCTGACTTCGCACTGAAAATATCAAAACAGTTACTTGATTGGTGCCTACAGTTTAATAAAAACTGCATGCAAGTCTGTTGCAAATCTAATATTACTCATAATTTAAATGTTGATGTGACTGAAAAAAACTAATCTGAAATCAACATGAAAAAATGGTTTAGAAAAGTTTGTTGTGGTTTCTGATGATGACATTTTTTTTGTTGTTGAACTGTGTTGTTACATTACCTTCCAATGAAGTATCTCTTGTCACGCATGTCTTTGCTTCCTAATTCTTTAAAGGAATTAATCATCTCTATCCCTCAAAACCTTGAGTGATGCTTTCCTGCCATTGTTTTATCAGAATGTTAACTACATGTAGATCTGTCTCAAAATTGTACAAACATATGCCTTTAATTATGAAATATTTTATTTTTAAAATATCTGTTCCCATCCCAAAGTAACTCAAGCTTAGCACTGGGGAACTGCGTGTGTAGATTTGTTTTGAAAAAGTGTGCTACTGTTGTATTTAACAGCTGTTTGTCTCTGTAGAAGCTATGACAAGGACATATAACAGGTCTGCCAGGACAGGGAGCAATGAGCTAATATTGTTGTGATTTTGGTTTGACAGTTTGTGTGTGTGTGTGTGTGTGTGTGTGTGTGTGTGTGTGTGTGTGTGTGTGTGTGTGTGTGTGTGTGTGTG
>JBBJLS010000140.1:14805653-14820110 GCA_037577275.1 Bryconaethiops microstoma | reverse complement strand
ACATCTCCTCTCTTCTCCTCTCTCCTCTCGTCTTCTCTCGTCTCCTCACATCTCCTCACATCTTCTCTCCTCTCCTCTCTCCTCTCGTCTCCTCTCGTCTCCTCACATCTCCTCACATCTTCTCTCCTCTCCTCTCTCCTCTTGTCTCCTCTTGTCTCCTCACATCTTCTCTCCTCTCCTTTCCTCTCCTCTCATCTCCTCACATCTTCTCACATCTTCTCTCCTCTCCTCTCTCATCTCATCTCCTCACATCTTCTCACATCTTCTCTCCTCTCCTGTCATCTCATCTCCTCTCCTCTTTCCTCTCCTTTCCTGTCCTTTCATTTCCTCACATCTTCTCACCTTGTCTCTCCTCTCCTTTCCTCTCTTCTTATCTCCTCACATCTCCTCACATCTTATCACATCTTCTCTCCTCTCCTGTCATCTCCTCTCCTCTCTCCTCTCGTCTCCTCACACCATGTCACATCTTCTCACATCTTCTCTCCTATCCCCTCCTGTTATCTCCTCTCCTCTCTCTTCACCTTTCTTCTCCTCTCCTCTGATCTTCTCTCCTCACATTTCTCCTCTCCTCTCATCTCCTGTCCTCTCATCTTCTCGCATCGTCTTTTTGCTCTTCTGTACACCTCTCTTCCTTTCTCCTCTCCTCTCCTCTCCTCTCCTCCTCTCCGCTCTCCTCTCGGTGCAGTCACTAATGTCACTTCTGGATTCTTTGTGTTTGGCTGGCATTGCTCTCGTCGGTGGAACCATCTGTCCTCCCCTTCCCTGCGCCCGTGCGCTTCAGACTCTCTCCTTGCCAAAGTCACTGGCTGCAGTGTGTGTGTGTGTGTGTGTGTGTGTGTGTGTGTGTGTGTGTGTGTGTGTGTGTGTGTGTGTGATTTTTTTTTTTGTCTTTCTTTCTTTTTTTAAATCCTGGAAACCTTGTGAAGGCTCCTGGCACCTCGCCAAAGCACCGTGTTCTCGGCTGAAGCTGGGGCCAGATGTTACAGAAGTTTGTGGTTGATGTTCGTTGTGACTTGGTGTCTCTTGCAGTGACAGGCATTCAGGAATTTCTACTGGTTGGGGTACAATTCCAAGAGGATGTGTGTGTGTGTGTGTGTGTGTGTGTGTGTGTGTGTGCGTGTGTGTGTGTGTGTGTGTGTGTGTTTGTGTGTGTGTGTGTGTGTGTGTGTGTGTGAAATGGACAGGAGCTGCTCTGAGTCTCTGGTGGTCTGGATGATTTTATCTTGATTTTGTTTCTTGAAAGCACTGGTGTATGATATGACCTCAGAGATGACCTGAGTCTCTTCTTTTCTGTTGTTCTGAGAGGCACTGAGCGATGCCAAAACCTAAAATTAAATCTAGGACTTACCTAAACATAGCATCACCCTCTTACTTACTAACAATGCTGTCAGTTAGTGTTCTTCAAGTGCATATAGCTGTCTAATTGCGTTGCATTAGCAGCAGTTTATAAAAAATGTGGTGGAACTTCAAAGGAAGTATGTCATAGCCTTCACCCTCTCAACTTGATGGCATCATACAACAGGGGGACACCTCGCCAGTGGGTGGGATTAGCTATGGTTAAAATTGGTGAGAAAATCAAGAAATTTCCAAAAATAATAATGAATAATAAAATGTAAAATAATTTCTCCCTAAGTAACATATATGGTTCTAACATCTTTTTAGATAAAGCATGTAACTAAACTCTATCATATCAAATCCTTGGAATTGAATCTCATTAACATATGCTGAAGATAAGAATGTCTGTATTTTCTATTTCAGAGTTATGCAAGGTTATACAAGGCTGGTGATGAAATAAAAACTAACGGTATTCATGGACTCATACTGTAGTACAGTTATGCTGTGTAGAGACCAGCTGACAGTCTTTAATAATGTGCTTTTTATGGTCACCACAGGCAGAAGCCCCATTGCGGGAATGGTGTGTAAGGGTGATGTAGCAGTCTTCGTTTCTCTGTGTTGTGTCTCTTGACAGCTGCGCTGGTGCTGACAGGCAGGCTTGTGCCCTGACTGTACCCTTACTAGGCCCTGCACCCTCCTTTTTATGTGAACCAGAGATTCCTTGTTTGAAGTCTTAGTTAAAGACGTTAGACCAATGATCTTTTAATATCACTGTGAATGATAACTGTAGTGTTAAGATACCACTGGAAATCCTCTTTAAATGTTTCTGTGGTGTTGCCAGATCCACTTATCAATACACTGCAGCTTGAATAGAGTGCTAATAGGGCTACTATAAAAGTCAGGTGTTCCCATTTGCTGGCCAGAGGTCACCAATATGGATAGCCTGAAATAAAGTTAGAAGTTAGTTCACAGTTTAAATGCGCTTTAGTTCGCTGTTTGTGACATGATTATATCATTTCTAACTTTATATTATGTGAATATCTCATAAACAATAAATGGATTAAACATTGTTAAGCAAATTTCTATTCATAGATGTTAAGAATGATTTTGTTTACTGCATCCTTTAAAGTTATCATCTTGGAGAAAAAGCTAAAATATTCTTCTCTTGAGGAAGATCCTGTCTTGAATATGAGATATTATAGTACATTATGCTACATTGGTAATGTCATCTTCCATATTTGCATTCATAGTTTCTGACATTAAAATCTGACTTGAACTGTAGATGTGTCTTAATTTTATTCTTCATGCTATTTTGTGAATCAGACATCTTGGAACCAGCTAATACTGTAGGTCTTAATCGACAGGTCTTATTGTGATGTGTCAATCACTTGGCCAAGACTACTGGCATCTCAAGGCACAGGAGAGGTAAAAATAGAATAACACCCCCTTCACACTACTTTTCCAATACTGTAAGTGATAAAATAAACTCAGCAACAGAGACAATTTTGTCAGGAAGTTAGTTGGTGGGTCACAGGTAGATGTGCTCAGTTTAGGTCTGAGCGCCTGGTCCGGTGTGGCTGTCCGAGGCTGACCGGTGGCATGGTATCGGGGGCAGTTCTGGCTCGGACAGCTGGGTTAGCTCCTAAACGCTTTGCAGTATATATATATTCTTAAGATAATTCAAAGTTTAGAATTTTTAGAATCTTTAGAAACTTTAGAATCCTAAGGGCCATAAGGAGAAATACTGAATTCATATCTACTGATGTTTAATGCAACATTACACACACTCTTCAGGGAGTTCTGGCGTTCTACATGCTTGTCAGATATTGCATAAACTTCAGTACAAAGTATTAGGCCCTGTTTCAGATGCAGCTATATGTGAAGGAACTAAAACCTCTAGTACTAAACTACAAAATTAATATTTCTTTTTGGTGGCACGAGTCAGCAAATCAGCCTTGCAGGCTTACATGTTAATTGCACAACACCAAAGAGGTCCCTCTCAAATACTTCCCAGTTGGACTGTTAGCGTGTTTCTTTTGTTCTCTGTGGTATGTGAAGTATTCTGCCTGTCAAGCTTATCCATGAAAAGTGGCTTTGATATGCTGACCACCAGAGTTGTGTACAACCTCCACTTTTTTCTCACCCCATGGACTTCAAAAACAATCCAATTAACCACTGATCAAATGTTAAAGACACTCTTTTCTTTTACTATTTTACAATCCAATAGACTAGTCTCCTCTAATCTCCTGATCCACATGAAGAGATTTTGGATAGATGAATTGGATTAATCTGTTATTCACTAATAATGACCACGTACAGACAGTCTCCTGTCATTTATGCAATTAAATGGTATTTGGATTAACTATTTCACAGCCAACATCTCTCCAGTGAAATACAGCAGATTGTAAATAACAAATAATAGATGAAGATTAATCAGCAATTACAGTGACTGCATAACATTAAAGTCATTGTGCATCTCAATGTATTTTTCCTTCCCTGATATATTTCCAAGTGAAACACAGCACAGGGGAAAGTCTTTTCTGTTCTGCTGGATAATAGATGGGGTAGGTGGAATGTAGATCTGAAACATGATATTATTGGTTAATATAACCCGTAGGTACACAGAGACATAATCAAATATCAGAGGGTATCAGAGGACATTTTGGGTGCAGGTAAAATACACTAATACAAAAAAAGGTATAAAAAGTGATGTTAACATGGCTATTTATGGAACAAAATAAATAAAAAATATAACCAAAAATATAAACAAATATCATGTTTTAATGGCTAACACTAGTCTATACTTGGCTGTGTGACCACATAAATTAAAGGGGAGGGGGAATCCCACCACTTTTCAAACCATATCATTCAATCTTTGAGATGTAATTCATAGTGGTTTCGTGAGGCACATTTTAATGAATGTACTGACTCAGATCCCTTTACAAAAGTGTTGAACCAGCGGTTTTAAGGTCAACAGCATAACACAAGCGACCCATTCTGTTGTACAGAGTTGGCAGGGGTTGTGTGTAGCAAGGTCAATAAACGAACAGTAATTTTAAGTTGACAGAAGATCATGTTTTAGTCATAAGTCAACTCTGACTGCTGTTTTGAGCGCAGTATATAGAGTTTTATCCTAGTGTAGGAAAAAATTAGTTAATGCAGTCGACTCAGCAATTTCTTCGATGCAGCAGCTCATGTGCGCAATCACACATTCTATTAATTTCAATCAAAGCCGTCCCGAAGGCCTGGGCGTCTGAGGCTTCAGCCCTATTAATATTATTGCTCCATAAAGCAGCAGGTTAACGCTGAGGATAACCATTATTTTGTGTTTCGGACAGAACGCTGTGATTGTGAGCAAATCTGAGATAATGAATGTTAAGTTAACTTAGCTGGTAGTCTGTCTTCGCTTGGAAGCTGCAGATTTTGTTATCTATAATTAGGTTAATAGTAGGGGTGTCAAATTAAGCATGGCACGATTTGAAGTAGCCTGTGCCCTGCTTCACGGTAGCGTTTCTCAGGGTTAGAACCTGACTGGATAAACTGGCTCTATGGACCTCTAAAGATCGATCGATCTATCTATCTATCTATCTATCTATCTATCTATCTATCTATCTATCTAGCTATCTAGCTATCTATCTATCTATCTTCTCATTTAAATAATTTATTGATTATACATATTATTTGCCTATTTCTCATCATTATCGGTGTTGACTATAAAGTGTGTGAACTGTATAAACTTAAAGGGAGCGTTTTCCAATAGGGTAGCATGAATCAATTTACTCTGCTGTCGATTTGAGCTGTGGTAGCATTTTTTGACTTGTCAGCATAATTCATCAGAGCACTGGAACTATTATGTTAGGGGGTGCTGTATGAGTGAAACACCCGAAACAGTGAGTGCAGCGCACCATGTTAAAATGCGTCTGACACACGTGAGTGTATGTACATTGTCTTAAACTGCACCTTATAGATGGACTTGGATTTATTATTGTTCTTGCTGAAGAATTTTTTCCCTCAGCAAATTAGGTCATATTTTTGATTGCTGTGACCATTATTGCACATGAACAGTGCAGAAACAGTTCTTAATTAAAAGAGTGTTGATGTTGATTGTTCATTCACTCATGCAAAAATTCACTTAAAATTTTAAATACTTTTACAGCAAAAAACGTGTGAGAATAATGTAGATTAATTAATCACAGAGCTTGTAATTAACTAGATTTTTTTTATTATCACGTGACACCCCTAGTTAATAGTTATTGTGAGTTTGTGTCCAACTGTGTAATGCCAAGTAAAGCAGCATGTAGCCTTTGCATGTTTTTCAAATAGTCATTGTTATTAATATAGATTTATGAACTGTTTTGTAAAGTAAAGAAGCTTGCTAGTGGACAAAGGCAACACAGGACATTAGAATATTGTTTAATATTTGACACTGGGCCCATATGGAAGGATAATGGCAATGATTTGTTAGTGAACATGATTTTTCCAAGGGTACTGCTTTAGGCTAAGCCCATTCAGTCCTACCCAAAATCAGTAACGATGCAAAACCAAACTGCAAATAACATTCAGCGCATTCTGAAAGCTTCAATCTTTTATTGATTAAGCCATCATTACAGCCACAATAACTGTGCCACATCAATAAAAACAGGCCTTTCTTGAATCTTAAAGCAAAACTGCAATGCAGTGCCTCCATACTTACAATTCTATGTATAAGTACAGTGAATTATTTAGATATTTACTGATTTATTCATTTACCACAGAGGTTGAAAATGAACAAAGGCCACTGCAGTCTTCATGGCATCTTGTATAAGTGAGCATGTGTCATCGCAAGTGTGCATGTGTCATCGCAAACCTGTTTCTCACTGATCACACAATGTTTCATACTTTTCTTTGTATTTGTTTTATACTATTTGCTGTTGTCATGTTCTTGTCTGTGTTTATTTAAAAAGATATGGCATTAATCTTTTTAGTGCTTATAAGTTATAAACTTCAAAGTGCAATAACCAGACCAGGACTAACCTGTTTTGGTATTGACGGGTGTTGGATCACATTCAGGCAATGTATTAAGGAACAAAGAATTACAAGGAGAATTGGCAACCAGTGTCTGTCCTCAGCATAGAGGAATGTGTAAGCAATAGAATAAAGTGAAACTCATTGCTAATGGTAAGCACATTCAGTAGACTAACATGTGACAAAAATGCTCACTGTCCTCTTGTATTTGTTCATTGTCGTCAGTGAAATTTGTGTCTGCTTTAAGGCAGACTTTACTAGATGTCCAGGCAGGTGGGCTAGTTGCTGTGGAAGTCTGTCTTCCATCCTGTCATCCCTTGCAGTAGTAATGAGGGAGAGGGATAGAAAGAACAGGGAGGAAAGGGGAGAGAGAGGTCGTTGTAAACGAGTGTGACTTAAATCAGTTCCTGCTCGTCTCTCAACTTTTACAGAGCCTTAGCCCAGATGCACTGACTTCACTTTTTCCGCCCCACGTGTAAATAAAAGCATTATATTTTGCAGGGGTCTGGGCTTTTTAAAAACTAAGGTTAGCAGTGCATTGAGTGGTGAAATGTCAGCACATAAATACTGTAGCATGGGCAAGAGAGAGAGAGTGTGTGTGCGTGTGCGTGTGTGTGTGCGTGTGTGCGTGTGTGTGTGTGTGTGTGTGTGTGTGTGTGTGTGTGAAATGGTAGTGCTTGTGTGTCTGTGTGTTTTTTTTTACTGTATGTCAGTAGTCTGTGCAGGAGATGGCACCTGTGTTTGCTTTACTAAAAACTACTCTGTATACACATTGTATACTGCTAGTGAGATTTGGTAGTTTGTTAGTGTAGGCCTGTGACGTCCTGTTTACGCGTAATGGTGTTATGGTGCTTGAGTCAGGGCTTGGTGCTAATTGTCTGTGCACAGTAACGATATTGTCTGGAAATGTCAAGCCTCTCAGCACCTTCCGCCATCCAATTAACATCGCTTACAGCCCCTCTCTTGCTCCACTCAGCCACCTCAGCAAATATCAGCCCCACAGCACAGTGCCACAATAGCCCTATGATTGTGCACACTGCCCTTTCAAACCACTGCTGCATGCAGGGGTGAGTGAAAGACTCCAAATTGCCGTACTGTGTTCTAAAGTTGAAAAGGCCACCATCTGTGTGTGTGTGTGTGTGTGTGTGTGTGTGTGTGTGTGTGTGTGTGTGTGTGTGTGTGTGATCGCATACATGTTTTGGTATTTGGTTTAAAAGTGTGAGTGAAAAACACTCATATATTAAAGGGTCAATATCATGGGAGACTAATTGCTGAATAAAAGTTTTTTTAGATTGAAAAGTTTCATGTGAAGCTGCAAACGCAGCCCGTTTTGAATTCAGTTTTTACTGTTTTCAGTCAATTCTCTTAATGATGTCACTTGCAAATGCAAGTCATTTGCATATATCTGCCTATTTAGACTATAATAATTTCGCTATATTCAATTATGTAGAAGTTTAATGTGTTTTGGTCCAGAATGGTTTTTAAATGCTTCTGCTTCTACAGTTGTGTGACAGGACTGTGGATTCTGTGGTTTATAGTAGTTTCTGTTGACCAAGTCTGAAGAGTTTCTTCCATGTGCATCCAAAAGCCTTATAAACATCCTCTATCACTTTTAGATTCCAGTGTTTGAGTGCATGTGTGTATTGTTCTGAACACTTATATCAAAATCATAGTGAAGCTGTTGCACCATTGTTTGGAATCTTCAAGCCTCATAGGCAAACCAAACTCTCATTGTAAATCAGGCCACTGTGTGAATCAGACTTAAATGGCGATCTAGGAAAAACTCAGGCCAATGAAATGACAGGTGATGCCTCTTTAACCAAATAGTTCTAAGGGCTTTCAAGGATTTTTCCCAATTCTTTGCTGTCCTTTTGTTTTATTTAGCTCTAATTTCACAGATAACCCCTCATTGTTTTGCTTCCACTCCACACCGAGCTTGAGTAGCTAGAGTAGACCGCAGTGACGCAGCAGCTGGATGCAGCTGTCCGATCCTACTTTGTGCTCATCAACAATCTTATTTTCATAAGAGTTGTATTAACGTCTTAACGGTATTTGAAACCTTTTTCTGTTGTATTCAGGTATAGATTTTACTTTAGTGGTGATGGTATGTTCATATGGAACAGTGACAGAATATAACAATTAATTAATTTGCTGGAATGTTTTAAGCAGAGCCACCTGGTTTGCAGACTTATAAATCTAATGAAAGTATGTTGACTCACTGTAGATAATTTTATTAAAATCTCTCCAGTCAAAATTGCTTGTAATTTCTCAACATTGAGATTTCACGAATCATGATAATTTAGCACGTAGTCTTTTTTTTCAAATCTGATTAATAACACTATGGAACCTTTTTTTGGGCTCCTGGAGGCCTTTAGTCACACATTCGACAGCTTTGTGCCTTGGGGTTGGCTCTGTATTTTGCTGTTTGCGTTTTCAGTCTTGCTTCCCTTGGAAAAGTTGATGGTCCCCAAAGACGTCGCTCAGCAGGGATTAGCAGGGCAGGAGCTGTGGTGTGTACCTGGACAAATTTGCTGGCTGACACTATTTAAGGCCTGCAGGTGCTATTTATAGCATTTTCTACTGTTACAATCTTTCTCCTCTGCCTACTGAGACGAAACCTCACTTTCTCTCTCTCGGCTCACCTCTCTCTCTCTTGATCTCTGTTCATCACGCTCTTTCTCTCTCTCTCTCTCTCTCTCTCTTCCTCTCTCTCTCTCTGATTGTTTCTCTCTCTCTCTCTCTTTCTCTCTCTGCTTGCCTCTCTCTCTCTCTCTCTCTCTCTCTCTCTCTCTCTCTCTGCTTGCTTCTCTTTCTCTCTCTCTGCTTGGCTCTCTTTCTCTCTCACTCTCTGCTCACCTCTCTTTCTCTCTCTCTCCCACACTTACACACACACCCACACACGCACACACACCTACTCCTCTCAACTTCCAGCTTTGCTTCTATTCAATTTGCCCATTTTCCAAAGGGCATCTATGGTTCGAATTGTAGTTTTTGTTTGTGGTGTTTGCAGGAAAGACCCCCACCACCACCACCAACCTAGAAAACCCATTTGATGACCCAAACTCTAATAATAATCTGTAGACTCATAGATCCGGTGTAGTCTAGTGATATTTATCCAATAAGCACATCTACTGCAACCTGTTCTGTTGCCCCTCCATGGCATCTCTGGGTATTTGTATGTGTATGTTAGGCAGGTGCATGATATGCATGTGACTTCCCTGTAGAATTCAGGTCAATGTTGCTTTCACAGCATCTGTTTACGACCTCATCAATCATGCCTGGCACTACTCTTCCCTGTATATTTCTCTCTCTCTCTCTCTCTCTCTCTCTCTTTCTTCCTCCCACTTCTTTTATGTATCTTTATTTTTGTGGTTCTTCTCTCCTGGTGTGCCTATAGGCATTTATTGTTTCTCCTGATCATTTTATATGATTTTCCAAATGCTATTTATCTTTCTCTCTGTCCCCTCTTCCTTTTTCCCCTCTTTCCCACTGTGTAACTGATGCCTGCTCCATCATTCTCTCCTGATTGAATCAGAGGCTTTTACACTGTGTGCAGATGTCCCGTGGCAAACAGGCTAAACTGTCCAGCTAAGCACTATGCTAAAGCTCAGACTATTCATCATCCTACATATTTAGACAAATGTCCCATGTCTCTCGTCACACCTACAATAAGCCTGGAGACAATTAATTGTTCACAAGAGGAGCTGACTTAGAACACTTTCTGGAAAAGAAACTGAACAAAATCGAAGTTTTCTTTCAAAAGCTTCAGGTGATGTTAGTATATCATGTACAAAGCCTGAGGGTCCAATGTTCTACAACTTTTACAGCAGTATCAGGATTCAGTCTGCAGAAATGTTATGTACGCAACCAGCATACACACCTAAGTGCTTGGTGAAATACCTTTTTGGGGGGAGGGGTGAATAAAATGTGGTAAGACCACATAAAAAGTGACTGGAGATATTCTATGTGTGTCTGATTATTTTCCTCACGATTTACTAACATTTTAGCCTTTCCTCTGCTTGAAAACCAGGTATAAACTTGTATTTGGGTCTCAAGATGTGTTGTTGAGAGACTTGTAACAATGACAGAAAGAAAGTTTGCCTCAGAATAACACTGTTTAAACTCTCTGGACCAGATGGGCATATGTGGGAAGATGCAGCACAGAATATACACTGATGTGTCCACAGTATGAGTGTGTAGTCTGTGTGATCATTTCATAAACTCATAAGCATGCAGTTAGAGGGCAGGGCAGTGCACGGTTTGCTGGATAAACTGCTGTCTTAGAAAACTGAACTTTAAATTTAAGTGCATTGTAGTCTTCACTTTCATATGTACCTAAATGAAAAGAATTCTTATTGTAAATACCTTATGGCAAATCAACTTAGTGTAGTAACATCATTATAGCAAATCAACGTGAATTGCATTAGTGCCTATATAATCAAAAGTCTGAACTATATCAGAATCAGAATCAGAAAACTTTATTTATCCCGGAGGAAATTGTTTATATCCGGATTTGGTGTATTTTCACTGTAAAACTGAAAGGAGAATCACATTACATGTACAAGAACCAGAAGAACCAGGGGAGCAGTGTGTGGGGACGGTACCTTGCTCAAGAGTACTTCAGTGGTGCTTAGCGGTCTTGGGATTTGAACTCACGACTTCCTGATTGCAGGGCGAACTTTTATACAGGTTATGAGAATCCTGTTCATGGTTTGCGAATGCCACCTCAGCTCAGATTTGTCCCAACAACAACTATGGGTTGAACCAGTAGATTTTAATTTCACATAAGTTAATGCAGGCCCCCTCAGATGAGCTAATGTCCTAATGCTAACATGAGAGGTAATTAGTGCAGCATTAGATGGTGATGACTTCTTGGCTTATATGCTAAGATTTTTTTTTACTCAGTGGGTGATGAGTCAGCATATTAGCTTGTTGAGGTTACATAACAAGAACAAATAAATATCTTTTCATTATTTTGCTTCTGGCCAGTGCCAGGAGTAGCCTAGTTACAGCCACACTACCACTACCTTCTCAGTTTTGTCCCTAAAAACAATTATGTTCTAAAGTAATTCTAAAATATTTTTTAATTGAATACTTTTGTTGTAGTATTTGAATGAAATCAGTAGTGTCTAAAAAATCAGATTAAGCTCGTTATTTTTCTCCCATTCTCCTGGTTTCACAGAACTGCTCTGGATTCTGCTTTAATTTTTGTTCTTTAGACACCTTTTTGAGAAAGATTTATTTCAAGCACTCTGATAAGATAATTTATACCATTTCTCTCTGTTTGCACTAATCCTATAGCACACTGTAAAACAAGTTAATGTTGAGTAATTTTCAAATTGTGAAACTAAACTTTTATTTTCTTCATTATCTCATTATTTTCAGTAAGTTGTTTTCTTTAATCCGGCGGTTTTGTTTTTTGTCCAAACTCTCTTGTCTAAGTGCAATCTATACTCAGAAACCTTCTGTCAGACCTAAATATTGACATGATTTACAGCCAGACAATGTGCTTGTTTGAGGCTGATCAGAAAAACATTTCTGAAATCACTTCGTATTGACCTCTCAAGACCATCTTTTTGCTTATTATGAAGATTTAATTTCTAATTGACTTTTTCCCCCTGGAAATAGCTAAAAGGATGGACCTGAAAGTTGCCTTTCAGCTGAAATGTGACCCAGTGCACATGGCCTTTGCATGCTCTAATGTATCTGTTTTTTTCACTGCGTTCATCATTTTTGACTGGGTGGCTTTGGGGGAATCTGAGCAGTTTCTGGACTTGCCTCTCTCCATCCAGCCTGATTGCTGCTGATTCAGGACCAGAGTGCTGGAGCTTAGCTCTCAGTTCCCCTATTGTTTTCCTGGGATCTTTTTACCTAATATCAATTTGGAGCAAATGACTAATGAGGCAGGCTGAGCAGTAAAAGAATGTCTGTAGGGCTGACACATGACCCCTTAATCTTCTGACAAGGCCACACCACCATTTCTGAGGCTTTGTTGCCCATATTTTCCATATCTATTCCACTTTACACTTTTCACATAATGTTTAGAAACATTTGCAGTTTCCCAAACATGGAGCCTCAACTGCAGGTTTTCTAGTATTTTTTCCACTGTCAAAAAAGTAAGTAACAAAACTTATAGATCAATTTTTTACCACAGTGTACCTGCTTCAGAGAACGGTTTCATATACCTTCTTCCAACTACTTAACTTTCCACTATACCTGACTGGGTGGCTTACAAATGTATGATAATTACAGTAATTAATGTCAACAAATACCATTTTGCTTTTGAGACAGATAATTAGGAAGCTCATAATCCCAGAGATCTTGCCGACAGTCTTTGTTAATTCTTGGGGTCCACGTTTCTGTTTGCCTGTATCATTAGCTCAGCACATCCCACTCACTTTCTAAGCATGATTTCTGCTGTCCTCAGTACCAGCTGCTTATTTTTTCACCAAAATGGTCCGTGGGGAAGTTGAGAAATATTTCTTCTCTGAAAATCCTTTTTCACTGAGTAAATCGTAACAGAATTCATTTGCATAGAAGCCCAAATGATTGTTTGTTCAGTTATTGTTGTTATAGCAGCATGTTAAGCATTGTGTGAGATTTATTATTACTTACACTCTTGTCATGTCGTTACTTACACTCATGTCTGTTTCTTGTGTCGCCATATTGCACAACCTACAGTAGAATTTAAAAAATGGGAGATGACAGTCTAGCCTCTAGTGGAGAAGGCCAGTCCAGTCAGGAGGAGAATGATATGTAATAGTGTGAGAGTCTGCTCCTTGTGGGATCTGGCATTATCCCCAGCTGCTGCTGTGAAGTTGATCCAGAATCTTCTTCATAAACTGGGGTGCAGATCCAACACACTATAGCCTTTGTTTGAAAGGACTTCAGCTGGTAACACCTGGAGTAGATTGGGAATCTCCGCTGCACAAGGACGACTTGCCAGGACAGTGCAATTTTCAGTGGGTCGTGGATGAAGCCATTCACCAGTTTGCTCTTCAGTAACATTTGAATATAAGTTTTTATTTTTTGTTCAATTTTGCGAAGGTATCACTAAATAGTGAATGGTGAATATTCTAGAGAGAAAAGCACATCAAAGTTGTATCATGTTATCCCACTGTTAAAAATAAAACCTTTAGTTATGCTTTTTAAAAAATTTTTTCAACTTTCTTCATTTTCACACATCCCATTTACAAAAATGGTTAATTATATAACTGTCAGCTGGAGGTGTTTCCTCTATGGCAGTGGTTCCAAAATCTGGTCCTCGAGCCCCCCCCTGCCATGAACATATCAGTGTTTCCCATGCTATAACACATACACTTGCACACAGAAAAGGCTTCTTTGTTAGATAATTGGTTGTTTTAGGTGTGCTGGGGAAAACACAAAAATTCTCTGGGACCAGAACTGAGAATCACTGTCCTTTGGCTTTGTTCTAAAGAAGCATTTTTTTTCATCTTTCATTTTGTAGAATATAATTAGTTTTTTCCTATGCGTATCAGTGGCCCACACAGAAACGTAGAGCTGCAGTATGACTAAAAGACGCAATTTCTTACCAGTGGTCAAAAGTTGGACAGGATGTGGGGCTTTAATTGCTTCTGTTAACCCGTATATTTTCCAAACCAGCATGTTGAAGCAATGTGCATGATAACAGTGATTCTGAGCATCTTTGTGTTGAATTTATAGCAAGTTTGGATTTAAGGAATAAGTGTCCAGTTTTATATAGTCAGTACTGGACTCCAACATGCAGCACAATACTGATGGGCCCTTTCTTTCTGTTCCATTTGTGCCTTTACTGTGTGTCATTGTAAATTTGTTGGTGTCACTATTTCTTCTGTTAATGTTACACTGTTGTCACACTGTAGTGTTTGCAAATGTGCAGCACAGCAAGCATGCAGTTGTGTCCTAATCTTATAAAGTTTGATTCATGCTTAGAATAACAAAATACTCATAGTGATCCAAGTTTCATGTATAGGTAGAATAAAAAAAATAAAAAAATAGATATTTCAGATATTGTTTCTGTAATAATATATGGGTATTGACCTGTGTTCGTATGTGTGTGTGTGTGTGTGTGTGTGTGTGTGTGTGTGTGTGTGTGTGTGTGTGTGTGTGTGTGTGTGT
>JBBJLS010000140.1:14776694-14800137 GCA_037577275.1 Bryconaethiops microstoma | reverse complement strand
CTCTCTCTCTGTCTGTCTTTCTCTCTCTCTCTCTCTCTCTCTCTCTCTCTCTCTCTCTCTCTCTCTCTCTTACACTCTCTCTCTTTCTCATGTGGTTGTGTGTGTATGTGATGCTGTTTGATCTTAGACCACTTCAGACAACACACAGTGATGATGTGTGTTATAATCTCTCACTCTGCAGTTGACCTATATTTATCTTTTGTCCGTGATTACTCTGGGATTGATGTGAGAATGTTTGATTTTGATCCATCAGCACAACTGAATGGTAGAATGTTTGTAAGTAGCTACAAAAGCTACTTTCTGTTGGCAAATCATATTTCAAAGAAATTTTGTGCTCATTCTTTCAAAATCACACCCCCTCCCTCACCCCCCCAACCTGACCTTGGCTTCTTTTGGTTGCTGTTGCCAAGTACAGCTTTCACAGTTCCACTGATGTGCTCCACCAGAGACTGCAGAACATTAGGAAGGTTAAGGTTGTTTTACACCTAACATTTGTCAAGGGCAGGTGTGTAAGGAGCTCTGACGACATGGTCTGGAGTGTAGCTTTAATATGTTTCTGGTGTGGGTTTTTCTGGAAAACACTACTGTACAGAATGTAAGACTGAATGTAAGACCATGATGCCCATGCATGTGCTCTTAATAAGCTGCCAAGAATGCCCTATTTATTAACTATTAGAAGTACCTTTGGAGCGTCATAAAGTCATAGAGGGAAGCTTTAATTTCAAAATGACTCTTCTGTTCCTCATACAGACACCTGACCTATATCTAGAGATTGTATTTTTTAATGAGATATTTTAAAAATGAGAGTTTTATAATTGTACTGTGAGATATTTTGACCATCAGAATACCTAATGGATAGGGTGTACTTCTGTTCTTTACAGTTAAATCCAGCCTGCAGGAGTGTTATGACCATGGTGAAATGTCATTTAGTTTAGAGAATGCTTCATTCTCAGTAGGAATACACTGATGTGGTAATTCTGCATCAATACTGATACAGTATTTTCATGCACATGTCTGTTGATACTGATACATATTAATCAAATGGTGTAATTGCAAGGAAGACCAGGTGGATAAGATTGGAGAAATGTAAATATTTATTTCTGGAGTTTAATAAATGCAGTAAAATGAATGGTATAACATTTAATTTTACACAGTGGCACAGCTGGAATATTGTCCAAATCTAAACATCAGTTATTTGCTAAAAGATTACGATTCTAATAATATTGTGCGTCCCTAATTCTTTATGATAGCGTGATGACTGTTGTGGTTGATTTTACAATCATATACATTTTTTACCTGCTGCAAACTAGGGCTGCACAAAAAAAAATCACACTACAGTGGGAGTTTCTTCATTACTCAGTGCGTTTTTTTAAGAACAGTGTAGATTATGTAGACCTCAGCAGACCTGGAACACCCACAGCAGCACTGCAGTGATAGCACACTGACTGCGGTGGGTGTGTCATGGCACAGTTAAATCACAGTTAAATAAAGTGCAATTTAGATCAGAATCTGCTGTAAAACAGGATAGCGACTGCCACGTTCCGCTGTTAATATTGAATGTTCAGTGACTCAGAGCGTGCAGTAGACTAAAGTTTAAATAAATTATAATTAAAGTCAAATGACATCACTAAAGAAAATGCCTATATGCCTATAGTATTAAAGAATCACTCAAATTATTGTCCCATTATTTAGAGTTTGTTTGTTTAATACTTCATTAAGCATTTTCGTTATATGCTTGTGCTGTTATATTCATCCCTGAGCTGCTGTTATACGCACTGCAAGTTTTGCTGTGTAAGAGCATTGTAAATATATGTTTTTGTGTGAAAAAAGTTAGAAATCTATGTTTTAATTTAGTGGCTGCAGGTCAACCTGTATACTTTCGAGCAGAGGAATTTTGGAATGAATTTTACGTATTTACTAGTAATATTTCAGACAATTCCTGTACAGGATATTTTTATTTAATACTAAATTGTTGTTTTTGCACCATTTTTGAAAACTCCACTCTGTTCAGTTCATGTGGTAAAACATACGGTTTAACTAAACGTTCCATTGTTAATTCAAGACCAGATGGTATACTGACGGGTCTTGGTATTTGAATGGACTCACCCCTTCCTAGAAACTTGGTTCCGTTTTCAATATTCAATGTTAAAAGCATACCAGCAGTCTCTTACTCATTTAGCTAACTCAAGGGCATGTCTGGGGCTAACCTTGCTTGTGAATTTTAATGGTTCTCATTCAAAGCAGATGAGTTAAATGAGAGACACTCTGTTTCAGTCATTGCTGCTGAATAAAAATGATTTCACTGTGTGATAGGCTTGTCACGATACTGAAATTTCAAACTCGATACTATTATCGATACTATCATCGATACCACTATTATCGATACTACTTGATACTATTATCGAAACTACAAAAAAAGTGGCACGCACCTTTAAATGAGTCCCCAGCCAGCTGTCATGTAAACATTGGGTCCTCCAGGGGCTGCCCGCTGCAATGCCTGTTGAAAATTGTTGTAGTCTGCCGGTGATTTCCGTGAACTGACAGATGCAAAACTGGCATTTCGATACCAGTGCTAATTGATATCGAACTCGATACTAAATTTTAGTATCGATTAGTATCTGAGAATCGATTTTTTTGACAACATTATTAATTCGTGTTTATGACTGATGTACCGCGGGACGGACAGGGATTCCCAAGTGCCATATGTGGCCCGTGGGCCGTAAAATGCCCAGGTCTGATCTAGATGGACAAAAAGACAGACAAGCAAACAGGCAGACAGGCAGATAGACAGAAAGACATACAGACATACATATAAATTAATAGATATATTGATTATTTGGCTGATTGATTGATTGATTGATTGATTGATTGATTGATTTATTGATTGATTGATTGATTGATTTGATTAAAAGAAGCCACTGGGCAGAATTCTATAAATAGATATTTAAAATGTATGGCTGTATGATGTAAATTCAAATATATAGCTGTAACCCTTTGACCATTCAGTGGCAGTTGTTTTAAACCCACTGAAGTTTCTATTTGGCAGCATTTACTTGCTCTCACATGACCATGCCATTTTGCCTAGCAGTAGGAGAGGCAATTTCAGGCTGTATATAAATGAAGAAATCACAGATGATTCCTTCATTTTTACCACAGATGCTTCCGTCTGGAAAATATGTATCATCACTAAAAGAATAAATTATACAGATCTGTAACTTAATTTACAAAAAGGATATGTAATAAAGAAGAAAACATGTCTCAGTACCTGCCCAGTGGAGATTTTTAAGTCAACAGACGTTCTAAGAGGCAGAAGAGTGCTGGCGAAAAGCAGTTGTGACATTACAGACTCACTGTCTTACTGTCTCTGTTTGTCTAGACTTCATTGTGTTTGTGGCATCAGTGGCTGTGATTGCGGCGGGCACGCAGGGAAACATCTTTGCCACGTCTGCTCTGCGCAGCATGCGATTCCTGCAGATCCTGCGCATGGTGCGCATGGACCGCCGCGGAGGCACCTGGAAACTGCTGGGCTCTGTAGTGTATGCCCACAGCAAGGTGACCACACACACACACTTACCTCAACCCCATTCCAGTTTCTTTTTATAACATCCACTTGCACTCATATAGCCATGCTATTTATTTAGCAATAAGAGAAGTAAATTCAGGCTGAAATTTAGAGAGGTCATACAGGTTGTGGTGCGTTTTGAAGTGTTTTGAGATTTTACATTTAAAGCATATCTTGACAGATTTTTGAACACTCACCTCCATCTACCTCTCTGTTTCAGGAGCTTATCACGGCCTGGTACATTGGCTTCCTGGTATTGATTTTTGCCTCATTTTTGGTCTATTTGGCTGAAAAGGACATCAACACAGAGTTCTCAACCTACGCAGACTCCCTCTGGTGGGGAACTGTGAGTAAAGTAAAACACAGAGCCAAGCTGTCCTTCAATTAATTCTTAGCACTTGAACTTCTCCTCTAGTTTGGTAGGTGGCACCATTTAAAGTAGTGCTGCTCAAGAAATTAGAACAAGTATGAGTGAAAACAGATGTGCTCTATCAGCGTTTACCAGGACTCCTGTAGTTTTACACGCAGTATCTTCTTCCAGATAACTCTCACCACGATTGGTTATGGTGACAAGACTCCACACACCTGGCTTGGTCGGCTTTTAGCAGCCGGCTTTGCCCTGTTGGGGGTGTCTTTTTTTGCCCTGCCTGCAGTAAGTACAGCTATTAGACCCCTGTCTGTACATTTTCTGTTTGTGCAATCACAGTTCAGCTAATGCCTCTGTTTCTGGTCTTCAAGGGAATCCTAGGTTCAGGCTTTGCTTTGAAAGTCCAGGAGCAGCACAGACAGAAACACTTTGAGAAGAGGAGAACTCCTGCAGCCAACCTCATACAGGTGCACATACAGAAAAAAAACATGTTTTGTTCAAAGGTTCTTCATCTGTACAGGTTGAACAGCACTTTTATTTATTGCAGAATTACATTGCAGTTTATCCTGATTTGCAGCATAGGCGTCACCCATAAAGCGTGAAAAAACTGAATGGTCGGAGTTGTGTTTAGCAAAACGATAAAAGTATAATAACATTGGACAGAATGTTAGTATAAACATTTAGGTAATGTATAAATACACCTTAAAGATAGCATTGCTATAGTTGCTATAAAATTATGCAGAGACAATATTAGTTGTGAGTCTTTTCTTTTGGTTTTCACCTTTATAGCAATATTTTAATGTTTATGCTACAGTTCCTGTTTTTGTGATAAACTTTACATAAATAAATTCATGAGCAAAAGGAGCTACATGAGAACATTAGCCTCAGTGACAAATACAGAATAGTCCTTTTTTAAAAAGCAGAATGCCTGTTTAATGGTTTTCTTATGATTTATTTTTATGATTGATGACTTTACAATAGGGCAAATGCCAAAATGAGAAAACAAAGATAATCCTATCTACTTTTAATATATGTTATCTTTCATTTGTAATGATGGAGATTTCACCACTGGTGATCTGTTTTTCTTTGAGAATGAGCTCATGGAAAATGTGAGGTTCAATGCAAAAAGGATTTTTGATTCATAAGAAATATGTGTGGATGGTATAGAATATATATTTGTAATAAAGGATTTTATTTTTACAGACAAAAATATGTGGGAAGTTCTTTGGCAGAAAAAGTGAAAATGAAGCAATTAGGAAATTGAATGTACATAATTGAACATGTACTGTTACTGAACAGAATATTTTTCTGTTTCTCTTGGAAGTGTTTTTATTTATGTATTTATTTATACAGTGGGTGTAAAGATCTGCAAATGTGTGGGTTTTTTTTTTTATATCAGGCTGCGTGGCGTCTCTATTCTACAGATGCTCAGCATTCATATCTTACAGCCACCTGGTATTTCTATGACAGTATGCTCCCATCCTTCAGGTAAGTGTGATCTGTCCAGCAGTGTTTGCCTGTGTCCTGAGCTGCCTGTTTGTGTGCAGTGAAGACTGAACTCAATAATCTCATAAACTAGCCTTGTAAATGCTTCATTGGTTTCACAGCATGGATGAGACTTTGTAAATTACTGTGTCATTTAAAGTGAAAAAAAAAGTTTCTGAGGAGTGACATTGTCTCAGAGATCGTTGTTAGGTTAAAAACACTGTCCAATACCTTAAATATAAACGAATTGTTGTATATTTAACTTTACATTGAAAAGCTTGAATACATCAGTTAAATGATAACCACTAGTTCTGTCTGGTGATTCTCTGGAAACTAGCCTGAATGAAGACATTACACACTCGTCTCAAACACCAAAGAGGTGGTTGTATTTCTCAAACCTATAGTCATATGTAAAAGTTTGGGAAACCTTGGTCAAAATACACATTTTGCTGGTTTTCTAAGTGGAAATAAGCACACGTACACAAAGCAGAACACACTTTTGTGTATGCGAATGCAAAATTATTCAAATTAATTACAAACGTGGACTAAAATTAACACTTTTTCTTTAAGGAAGAGCAGTTGAAAAATTTTACTGTATTTTGACTAATAGGAAACTTTAACATATTTGAAGATAATAAAAAAAAACACATCTTTTTTATCATATTTATATGGTCATGTATTATCGCTTACAAAATCAGCAAAACATGTGACTTAGGGTGTTAAAACTTTTCATATCAGTGCACACAGCAAAGAAGAATTTTGATATCAGTTGGTATTATATGATGCCAAGGTCCCAGTTGGTGACCCAGTATGTGGATATGGAATGGCCCTCCTCACAAAAGTTACAAAAACTGATTTTGATGTAATTAATGTCACTACTTTGACCCAAACCTTCTAAAAATCAACATGTCATTAATTTTTCATTTTGCTTGTTTTTTGGCATAATTGAATTATTCAGGCTCTATTGTTTTAACATCAGTTGGACAGTAGACAAATAGAAAACTGATATATAAAGTAATAGTTAATAAATTATGGCACAGAATGATGTCTTGGCAATTTTTTTGTCTAATTTGATCTGACAGTATTGTGCCACACAGTTGTTTCAGAATCTATAATGACTCTAACTGACTCCTTAAAGGAAATCAGGTCCTTCAACAAACCTTTATCTGGTTTTCATTTCATATAACAAAAATGCTATAAACTTCACTCCTTCGCTGCTTTTATTTTATGTTCACATGCTATTTTGATTAATTTGACAAATTGTTTTTGGTTTAAAAAGACAGAATATATGTAAAATATTGCACCTGTCTTTTTAAGTGTGGCTTTAGTTGATATTTTTTCTCTCATTTTATGATTTTCATTTATTTTGTCATGTTTGTTTGCTTTTTATGTATGTTTGTTGTTTTTGCTCATGGGTCAGAGAACTGACGCTATTGTTCAGCCACCTCCAACGACAGCGTAACACCAAGAAGGTTCTTCACAACTATCAAACCCTGCTGTCGGGCCTCCGGCCTTATAGCTCCCTCTACCTATCGGGGGACAGGTACGCTACTGTCCAACTCTAGTATTAACATCAAGTATCTTAGCATTACTTACGGTACAATTATTTGTACATAAAATGTGCTATTAATGTCTTCAGAAAAATAACAGTACTGAGGTTACTGTACAGTGTTGAAAGACAGACTGTTCACTGTGGTGCGTAAGGAACCAAGTCAGGGATTTGCACTGTCATTGGATGCTTAATTTTCTGCTAATGTTTCTTGTTGTGTTTTCTTAACAGTGGTACTAACATTACTAACACTATGTTTTTCTTTCCTAAACGCAGATTTATCACAGCCTTGGATTAATATATAATGGATTTTGCACTAAAAACTATTTTATCATTGAAGCTGGTAACAGAGGAACCAAAGAACAGTAAACAGCATAAAAATTACACATTTGAATAACTTGAAATGAGTTTGATTTGGGTTTAAATGTATCTGGAAACCAGCTCTACGTCAGACAAATTTTGTGTTATTTAAAGCTGATGAATTAAATGTGATGAATTAAATCTCTTTAAGGGTCAAAGTTTTGGATGCTGAGAGTTAATGTTATAAATGGATAAAAATCTTCAAAATGCGATTTACAGAAGTCAAATTAGGCCATAAATTCCTCCCTTTCATTCATCCTCTCCATCTCCTCTTCTCCTCCTCATCATTTTTTCTGCCATCTGTCCATCCATCCACACTTTCAGGAATTCGGGAGTCTCAAGGTTTGTGGTAGGCTTTTGAGAGGAATTGGATAGAGCTCGTTGGCTATGCTTTGCTGTGCTTTATGAACAGGCTTCTCCTGTAAACGTGGTGGTTTCTTGAGTGGTGCTGTTTTTCTTTAAAGTGATATTGAATTGATTGTAAAGAAAATAGTGTCATGAATTTTAAACATTGGCCTCTAAAGGCTACAGTACATGTGGTTGTAGCTTGTCAGTGTAATGGGGCCTGAGTTCACACATGTTCACATGTGCAGGATCTGCATGCTGTCCCTGCTTGCAAAAGAAACGTTTCCTCAGCCCCTTGCCTTAATAACTGTATTAAGTGCCCTTTAATCTAACCCTACTCTTTCAACCCCACATGTTAATGCTAACAACTGATCCTCAGATACTTTTTTAGTTGCACTGAAGATGGTTGTGAAATGTTCAGGAGACTCACCCAGTTCATTCTGATATTACTCAGCCCTCCTCCTCTGTCAAAGCGGCACTTGTTTTTTAAAGTGGTTGTTATCATCTAATTATTCTGAATAGCAGAATTGTCTATATGAACATGACTGGAGACATTTTAGTTAATGTGGGAGTGTAAAAAAATGGAAAGAAAATAGGAATTGAGTGTATGTAGTACGGACCCTCGCAGCACAACCTTTCTGTTATCTTATCAACCACAGGCTGTAAGTTCATATTAATGTAAACAGGCATTCTGCCTATACAGTCTTTGTGAAAGATAGAATGTCTTTTTATGGCCTGACACAAAACAAAAAAGGTGTGATATTGATTAATATGATTTTTGAGAGTACACTTGTAAGCGCAAAGTACATACCATATAGCGCTAATGTCAGTAACAGGAATATTCGAAGTTGTAAGGGTGTCTTTATTAGAAGTGTTTAGCCGCTGTGTCGAAAAACAATTGAAAATACTGCGGCTTGTCTTGTCACGGTGTTAAATACATGAGCCAGCTACACGAAACTGGTCAGATAGCTTAAAATACGACTCTTAAAACAGCTTTCACATGAAAAAAATACCATTGGCTTGTTCTAAAAGCCTGTTCACATAGACCTCTTCTAAAAAATTTATTATGCTCTCACATTGACTCTGCAAAACAAACCACTTATTATATAATTCATTTTTAGCTACTATTGCTCTTCGTGAACAGTACCTCAGTTTGTTTACATGTTGTTTTTATAATATTAAATATAGAAATATTTTTTAATTGTTTCGTTTTTTTCCTCAAATTTACAATGAAGGTCAGTGCAGTAACATGCACTAAGATTCTATATTAATTTTATTTTTCTGTTAACACAATACAAAATAACTTATCCATTATATTTCTTCATATTTACAGGCCATATTTAGACTGCTTATTCTAACTGTGGATTTATTGGCAGGAACAATCAAACTTAACATTTTGGAAACTTTAATTGGGAATAAATGCCCATGATAGCGACACAAATAAAACAAGTGTAACTGCTGTGTCCTGCCACAGTCCGCTTCCCCTCACACCCCTCACACTTTCCCCCTCTGCCTTGTGTGTCTCCTCAGTCAGCTCATATCTAAAAAGCGGGGTTTCTTCCGGATTCATGCTGGCTGCAAGCAGAGGTATCCATGTCACAGTGCCTGCTGCACAATGGGCTCAACTCCCTCTCCTATGCCTGACCCTTTCAGAGCCTTACTGCTCCAGAGCAACTGCTGGCCTAAGCGATTCACCAGGGATGATTTACAGCACAGTGTAGTGTCATTGTTATATCAAAACCTTGTAACTCCCACCCTGTACATAGTTTGATTGTGTTATGAGAAATGGACCCATATACAACATTACTTGCAGCAAGAGTTTATTCCATTAACATACGTTGAAGTTAAGAAGATAATATTCTTAACTTCAACATACTAATAAGTATAATATTTATAATATATGTAATGTTAACCTAATGTTAACATACGGTTACTATGTCAGGGATGTGTGGTTTTCATATGACATTTGTTTCTTCCTAAACGTCATAAGTGAATTGAATGGCCACGGTTCACTCATTAAGTAATGAAAGGAGTTTGACATCAATTCCAAGGTCCTTTCATAAATAGTATATTAGAATATTAGATAAGCAAGCATTCACATATTTTTGTGAGGATTCTTTTGGATCATAACTAAAAATCTCAAGTCACAGTGTCATATTAAGATTTTGCACATTCCTAATACACATTCCTAACAGATCAAAGGTGGCTCTGGTTTGGTAATCTCTGAATGAGGCCTGTAGCGCGTGAGAACCAGTCAAGAGATGAGGAGCACTGTTCTGCTTGAGATTTGCCTGTGCTCTGAAAGGTCAATATAAACCATGAGTTCAGATGTAATGAAATTACTGTTCTTCACGGCCTACTAAGTTGCTGTTCTTCATGGTTTATTTGGATATGAATATCAGCCTTACTGATTGTATGTCTTCAGCTCATGAGAGACCTTGCTCTCAGGGTTTTTGCAGCATGTTTGAACATTATAAAGATGTAGGAATGTTTAAAAGAGTAGTTACTTAAGATATGCATGCTTTGCGTAGCATAGGTCTTTTGATGTTTGGAGTGTGGTGGCCTTTGCGGCAGACATATGACTCGCATGTTCAGCTTGAGCCAGTCCTGCATACACATTAATGACATTACAGGCTTAAGGTCAGTTGCATGTGATTGTGGTCCTGCTACGCCAGTTATTGCAAAGTTTTGACCAATACAATTATTTTTGCATGAGCTGTGTAGCTTACAGCAGAGGGGATTTTATGGTGCCACATTTATGGTGCATTTTGATGTGACATAATAAATGGAATTTGTAAATAGAAAGTTGTTTACTCTGGCTATTTTAACATATTGTATACTTTTACTGCTGTTGCAGAAAATGAATGTTGTGTCCACTAGGAGTGGGTGAATCAATACTGAAGTTTGGATACTTCTGATTTTGATGGATCATTTGGATCCTGATGGATACTAAGTGTTTCTTTTAACACTAAATATATACATACCTAAAAGTGATGGCAAATGCAAAACGTGTCTTTGATGGTGAAAAAGTATAGGATAAAATCCCATTTCCACCCTGTTCCTCCGCTTCTCACATTGGCAGTTATTTGGAGTTATTTCACTAAATTGTATGTGTGACAATTTATTTAACAGTAATGCAAAGGCAAATATACACTATATGGACAAAAGCATTGGGACACACCTGTTTTTCAGGATTTGAGCTGGGCACCTTACTTCCAGTGAAAGGCTTAATCTTAATGCTTCAGCATACCAGCTCACAGCTGGTGGCCTAGTGGTTAGGGAGTTGCCCCTGCAAGCAAAAGACTGTGGGTTTGCATCCCAGGACTGCTACAGACACTACTGAGGTACCCTTGAGTATCGTCCCCACACACTGCTCCCCGAGTGCTGTGTTCCTGGCTGCCTGCTCCTTCAATTGAGTGAATGCATTAAATGTAGAGAACCACTTTGTACTCTTCACGTTGTGTGCTGTGGTGTGTTCACGTATGACAAATGGACACTTACCAAGACGTTTTGGACAAATGGGGGACCAACTCCAGTCTAAGTATTTGAATGCAAAGTCCCTGTTGGTGTAATGTTCAGGCATCCCAATACTTTTGGCCATATAGTGTAAGTTAAACTTTTTTTTACTGGTTGTCGTTGTAGAAATAAACGTTTCCCTATTTTATGTGTGCAAGGAGCCATTTAAAAGTATCTGTATTGGTGATGCTAGCCTTTTTGTCACTTGGTATCCAATCGAAAAGGAAATGAGTGGCAACTCCCATCCCCAGTGTCCACAGACCTTCCTGCTTGAACAGCTTATGTCAGCTTGTGAGATTTCCGAAGTAGTGTATGTCTTTGCCATCTTTAAAGTGCATGATATTGCTTGATCAGTACTGCATACTTCCGTTTAGTTCTTGTTCTTGCGGCATGATGTGGGTTAATTCTTTCTGTCTCCTTTGTAATTCGGAATCTTCCAGAACATTTCAGCTCACAGGAGGAAACCGCTAGATCCGCTAATATATTTGCTAATGCTTCTACAGCAATTTAAATATTAATTTAAATGGCTGGTCAACCACAGAGTTCACATCATTGTTATGTTACTTTTGTTCATTGCAGAGAGCAGGGAATGTTTTATCAAGCAGACCTCTAGAAGGGTTAAACATGTGCAGTTTCTGACAGTATGGTGTACTTATCACAATATTGTTCATTTTCATGTGTATGAATACAGTTAATGATAAACATTCTACTATAGGTTATCACATTTAGTTAAAATTTTAGAAATACCCCTTCTAATAATATTTCTGGGGATCAGTGTGTATTTGATTACAGTGCTGTCAGGTGTGTTTTTGTGGACTATCTAAAATCTGACACTTGAAATACCTATGAAAACAACAATATGTACTTATGATAAATGTTCTCCTTTTCTTTGCTTATACTTCTTACCAGTCTTACCGTACATTTGAACAACTGTGTTCTCTCCATTCGTCTGTTTCTGTTTTCCTATATTCTAAACTAGGCAGGCTTGGCTTTTCTCAGCTGAGCTCTAAAATAATATTTAATTTTACACTACCAGTCAAAAGTTTGGACAGACCTTCTCATTCAATGATTTCCTTTGTTTTTATTATTGGCTACATTGTAGATTAATATTAAAAACATCACCTATTGCTCTGTTGAGAGCTTTGAACACTCTTGGCATTTTTTCAATCACATTCATGAGGTCTCGACATGGAATGCTGTTTAATTAACAGGTGTTCTTCCTTAAGAGTTGATTAGTGGAATTTATCTCCTTCTTAATGTGTTTGGGATCATCAGTTGTGATGGTCAGGTCGGTACACAGTTAGTAATCCTATTCCACTACGGTTCTACTCCACATTATGGCAAGAACTACTTAACAAAATACAACAGTCCATCATAACCTTATTACAAAACATATTCTGGTTT
Source organism: Bryconaethiops microstoma (assembly GCA_037577275.1). Lineage (NCBI taxonomy): Eukaryota > Metazoa > Chordata > Actinopteri > Characiformes > Alestidae > Bryconaethiops > Bryconaethiops microstoma. Next base: position 14,787,549 of record JBBJLS010000140.1, on the reverse strand, counting down.
GTTTAACTCTTTTTTTGTTTGTTCCATGTGTTCCTTCATAATTTTGTTTGTTTTTAATATTAATCTACAATGTAGAAAATTATAAAAACAAAGAAAAAACATTAGAAGCTGTGTCCAAACTTTTGACTGGTAGTGTACGTACTAAAGATATCAGTCAGTATATTGTACAGTCCCCTACAAAAATGAATATATTGTTATATGTTGTCAGTAGGAGAAAATCTTCCTATAAGCCAACCTAAATCTAAGAAAATCTAAAGCTAGTAATTATTTATTTAAAAATAAAAAATACATAAAAAGTAAGCTTAGTCTGTTTTTTTTTCCAGAACAAAATATGATAATGGTAATACATTACACACATTATTGGACCACTAATAAACTCTTAAACTGAACTTTTTTCAATCAAAGTTTCATACATTCAAGCTAGAGCAGGACACTGCAAACTGAGTAGTATATTTCTGTTGGTGTAGAGAGTTTAGAAAATTAGCTGTTTCGGTCAATTAAGAAAATTCTTAGCTCAGCACTCTTGTAATTAAGTCATTTTTTAAATCACGAAACTTTCAATAAACATTGTAAATATTAAACAGTAAACATAAAATTAGACATGATTTATCTATCCTGTGTCTGTCCATCCAGTTTCCTGGACGTTAGCTTTCTTGTATCTATTGGGTCTTTCAGTGTTTATTAGGAACTCAAACATTTTCTACAATAGTACATAAAGAAATGATCAATAAATCAAATACATGTTTATTTCAGTAATTGTGGTCATAGTGCTTACATTTAACATGTGACCATTAAGCCTGCCAATATTTTTCTGTGTCTAAAAAAACAACACACAGAAATAGTGGTTTGTATGTGATTAAAAAATACAGAGCTGAAAAGAACAGTTCATGACTATGTCTTTGTACATAATAGCCCAAACTGTCAGACTGTTATTAACCATGTTCTGACATAATGAATTAATCTCTGTATTTTGTGAAGATTATTAAGACTTGCCTTGTTTGTGTTGTAGAATTTTGAAATTTTTATTTATTTTTTGCCCAGGACCACCTTTCATATGAAACTGCTGGTCCTAACTTAATTTGTCAGTTAAAAATCAGTGTGTTGTTTGTGAATACACTCTTCTAAATGTGCTGACAGTGGGAAGATTCCATTTCGGGACCGCATTAGGATGAACAATTCCCGCTCCACTCAGGCAATCCGGGGCAAGGCCTCTTCCCCTGTGCCCCCAGGGAGTGTGCGCCGCTCGCCTAGCACTGAAAATGTCCCAGAAGCCACCAGTCCAGGGAAGGTGCAGAAAAGCTGGAGCTTCAACGACCGAACCCGATTCCGCACATCACTTCGCCTCAAGCCACGTCCTCCTGCAGATGGTATAGAACTGCAACCACAGGTTGCATTCACATTATTTGAGTGGCATACGTCCATTTTTGGCTAATGTGATAGGTCTTTCAGTCTTTTCATATAAGATCTGAGCCGTCTTCACCTGTGTCCCTGTGACCTTAATAACGTCAGTCAGATTAGAAGTCTTGTTGATTTTTGTTTACATGTCTATGTATGAGCATTATCACCATCATCATCATCATCCAGTTTTGGCAGCATACCAGCAGTGGCTAAACTGATGGTAAAAGATGTGCAGGGCAGAGGACTTCTCTAATAACAGAGGCTATGGGCCACGTCTAAAGACAAATGGCAGAGATCAGTATCCACTCTCTTATTCTCATATGAACACAACACAAACAGATGTGTTTTTCTCTTGTGACTGTTGTTTCTCTTGTAGTAGAAGGAGTTGGAGAAGAGACCACTGAGGATAAGTCGTACTGTGATGTTGCTATGGAGGACGTTATACCGGCTGTGAAGACCTTGATTCGAGCAGTTAGGTAAGTCTAGAATCTGTGCAGTAGTGCAGTAATGACCAGACTGGTTGGCTTCTGGGTTAGCTTGAATGAAGTGTGGCCATTTCATTGGCTAATTTTAGACCATTAATTTCCTAAAACCAATATATTCCAAATAACCTATGATAAATAACCCTTTGACAATGCTTTTGCTTAAATAACTCAGATTCTCACATGCACTATTACAGTGTTTGAGATTAATTCTTGTGGCCCTAGTGGAATTTTGCCTGTGTCACCCTGGCTTTCTATTGGTTTTGAAAGAGCTGTTTATCACAAAAGACCCTCAGCACAAATTTTGCTCCCTCAGCCTTGAACTTTTCAGCAGCAAACTTCAAGCACTATTAATATCACTATTATGATGATAATGAAGGATGGCATACATAGAGGGCATGGCAACCTTCAGCTACAAGCCCTGATTTTTGTTTAACCCTCTTATTATCTTTAAATGTGCTAACATCTTTTATCCTTGGGGGTCAATTTGTAATTAAAATTGTTAACCAAACTTATGTGTCAGGTGCTTTACGTTTCATTGTTTTTTTGCCGAAATAGCCCTTTACATACATGCATCCATAACTTTGGAAAAATATGGAAATCAAAATCTTTTAGTGGCTTTATGTTATTTAGAACATCTGGAAAGATAACAAAATTGCCTATCAAGTATAGAAACATGCATCATGCTTGGGGTCAATTTGACCCATGGAAAAACAAACACAAGGGACCTAAAGCAGAAGGTAATTTATTTAAGATTATAAAACTGTATGTTAAAGTGACCTCAATATCATCCAAAACAAAAAAACAAATGTGTTTAAAATGTTGATATTTCTTATCAACAAGTAAAGCAGCCTGGGTCAAACTTAGCTCAAAGATCACCCATGCATACAAAATGTGTACAGGGCACTGAAAACATATCATATTTATTTTTTGTTTACTCAGCTGTGACCATTAAGTAAGTAGAACTCATCAAATATGAAGCAAAAATAATGTCAATTATTTATTTAGAAACATCAAACATTAAATGGGGCCAAATCGACACCAAAGAAAATAATAGGTTAAGCAAGCAGAAAGTAATTAAAATATGTTTGAATTCTGATTCGTGGTAGCTGATATGTGGTTAACCCCACACCAGTTTTGTCATACAGCTACTATTTAATTTAAATAACATGATACAGTTATTTTCATGTGACTTGTACAATACAGTACTTAGCCTAAAGAGTGTAATTCCCCAGCACTAAACCAGTACAAACAACCACAGCAAAACCCACAAAATGGAATGTGTGATGTGTGAGTTGGGGGTGCACTGTCTTCCTTTACTAGGCTTGATGTGGCTCTTTTCTTTTTTGAGATGATTATTCTCAGTAGAATAACTGTCATATTTTAGACTAGCAGAAAAATGCACAATAGAGTTTAGAATAGAGCTCATTCAGATCAGACTTTAATCTGACCCATAAATGCCACATAGTACCATTCACTGAGTGGAATTATCACAGCTTAAATCTGAGCCTTTTGGCCTGACCGGTTTAGTGGTCTGCTGTTGACTTGGTCACAGTGTCTAAAAATGTGCAGAACACAAAGGTCCAGGTGTGCAGGACTCACAGGTGCATTGTTGCCAGTGACACAACAAGATTTTGCATTTTACGTAAGGCTCTCTGGATAAGATTGATGTCCTTTAGAAGCAGGCAACTTTTAGCTTTCTACAATGCTGAGGTTTCACTTTAAGGAGAGTATTATAGTTCATCAGCATTTCTCTGTAGGAATGTGTTACCTGGGCTTAGTGAGATGTTTCCAGAACACAGGAGAAAAAGACCTGCACCAGATGTCCCCAGAATATTACACTGAACTAAACTTTGCTGAATAAGCTTTACTCATTTCTAATGCACAATTAATGTGTTCTACAATAAATAAAGTCAGTGCCTCCCCCACACCACCCCCCTTTTAGTTATCCATGACCTTATTTGGACTTTGGATAACTTGACACATATATTTCCCCCTTCACGTTAGATGCAGAAGTGTCCAAGCACCAGTGTTTGTGCAGTTGTTATTATGGGCACCAACTTAAAGGTTACTTTGGGGTTGGAGTGGTCTAAAGGCTGACAGTACAACACCAACTTACAGTGCATTGCCATTGACACAGAGAGTCAGCACTTTATGGAAACCCTTAGAGAGTGAAAATAAATGGGATTTCTTTTTGCTTTTCCCTCTCTCTTTTTCTTTTTCCTTACCCTCCCTTTTATCCACACCTGAGACCCACCCCAGCAAAATGTGCAGCTTCTTGCAAAATTAAAAAGAGGGAGGGTACGTAGCCTGCAAAAACCATAAACTCAAGAGTCATCAAGAAACTTGGGTTCTACAGGGCTTGACGCACCAGCTGTAGAGTTCCTCTTGCATCCTGCCAGCAGAAACGGCGCCATCACCCAGGCGGAGATGCACAGCTCGGCACTCACCACTCGCACACGCAAGCTATTCCTGCGAAACAATGGTTCTTTTTTTAAACCCATCTTCGACCTTAGATTTATTTCACCTGCATAACCCAGAGCTGCTTCATATCCAAGTTCAGTCTCTCCCTCTGCTGGCTACTGGGGGCTGTGCAGCTGAGATGTGGGGCTGTGTTTCTTTTGTATTCTGATAATGGGTGATCTCTTTAATTAAGGCAGAATGCCTGCTGACAGGAGATTCTCATTAATAGCTCTTCTGCTCAAATTCTCGGTCCTCACTAACTCCTGGAGTAATTTATCACGGCACAGGATGGCAGTTTGAGTGCACCTGTTTGCCGATGTTAACATTTGGTGTGTACATGTTTTTGTTGAGCCAGCTTCATGTACTAATAAAGAGCATTGAGGTGAATCACACCTGACTGTTTTGCAGAGGTGTTTAGAGCATTTTGTATTCACATACAAGTAAAAGCATTAGGAATCATTACCGCCAAAAGAGTAGGAAACAATTTTAGGTAAAAAAATAAATAGATATTGAGTTCCCTATAAAACTGCAAGGGGAATTCAGACTATATCCAGTACATCCATATGTGTATCAGCACAGGTAGCTTGCTTTGGGATTTTTTCAGGGTGGGAGTGTTCATGTAATCTAAAACAAAATCCTAAAGCGTAAAAGTGAGAGATTAGCAAAGCAGTCCAATTTTTTAAACAACAGGAGAAAACTGGGAATTAAATGCCAGTGGCTAAAGTGAGACAGTAAAAGAACTCACAAAGTAAAATAGTAGTCGCAAATTTTTTTGATATAGTTGCCATGTAAAAATCTATCAGTTTAGTTACTGTTTATTTCCACTGTTTTTCTGACACTTCTTTATGAAGTGGAAAACGTGGATTCTCATAAAGATTCCTAGCAGCCATTGTATCTGACACATTCTTTTTGTAACTGGCTCAGATTTTGCATAAATTTTGCACATTTTGCTTTTCTCTCCTGTCTTGGCCACTGAGAGTAGAGGTTATCAGATATGTCTAATTCCAGTAAAACTGGAGATGGCTCTTGTCTTGACACACTGTCGCTATCACCTTAAGTGTTATATTGTAGCCTGTTCTGATAAATAGTATAAAGAGTTTATTACTTCACAGGGTGTTCATTTCACAGGGAGCATATTCTGATATATCTTTGGACTGTAGAAGACGCATGTTTGACCTTTGGAATCATTGTGTGTATTTATATATTTGTTGTTTATATGTAGAATCCTCAAATTTCTGGTAGCCAAACGGAAGTTCAAAGAAACTCTCCGACCATATGATGTGAAGGATGTGATTGAGCAGTATTCAGCCGGACACCTCGACATGCTGGGCAGAATCAAGAGCCTGCAGATGAGGTTTGGTTTAAAAAAGGGTGTAACAACTATCATTCAACTGCTATGTTAATTTCTGAGAATGTTTAGTTGTGATATTTAGGTTGAAAGTATGTCTAACTTTAAAATACTAACTCCAAGTCTACAAAGATTAGGTATTAGATAGCAATAGAAAACAGTTAAACTCCAAACAGACTTCACTGACTTGCTCTTCTGTCTAAAAAGGGTAGATCAGATTGTTGGCCGTGGTGCTGTTCAGTCTGATAAGAAGGTGAGAACAGAGAAAGGTGAAAAGACTCCTCCGGAGCTCGATCCGATGGATGAGCTGAGCATGATGGGACGAGTAGTTAAGGTGGAGAAGCAGGTAAGCCATGACCAAATTACACATATTTTATACTGAAACACGGAGGAATTCGAGTCAGACTCTTTAAAAAAAACCATGGTATTATTACTATCTAACCCAGTGGTTCTCGAAGTGGGTGCCACATGGTGGCGCCAAGGGGGAATTTCAATTAAAAAGAGTCCATGCATATTTTCATTTAAACTCTAATTGCACTAGATTGTTGTTTGTATTACAGTAATTACCAAAGGTCTTATTATTATTTTTATGTAAAATTCCACTTCTTTACTCATTTTATACTTTATTCAGAATTTTTTTAATTGGCACATCTGTCAAATATTTTCTTACCTGACTTCTTACAAACCCACAAATCTATAAAGTGGTAGTAAATTAGAACAGTGTTTATTGTTAGGAGCTTGTTGCAATTGTCTACTTTAATGAAATTTTAGAAGAAATGTTGTTTATTTTTCTTTCCATGTCTTTTTCATTTGTCATTACTCTGAATACTTTTGACTTTGGACCTGTAAATCGCACCACACAGCGATACTTATTCTACCTGGCCATCTCTTTGGATCAGTTCCACAAGGAACTGCCTATAACAGTGTCTTTCTCTGGTCTCTCAGGTGCAGTCCATTGAGAACAAGCTGGACTTGCTGTTGAACTTTTATTCGCAGTGCCTAAAAAAGGGCTCCTCCCATTTCACCCTGTCCTCCTTGCTGGAGCCTGACCTCACCTCCGACTACCACAGTCCAACTGACCACCGTGATCTTTTCCCCTCTGCCAACACCCTCAACATTTCCCAGTCAGACAGCGGCAACTTGGACTGACACCAGAAAAAAAACAAAAGGACCATGAGCATCCAGCAGCTCCAGAGTGACTGCAGCCATAAAAACTCAACCAGGAGCTTAACATTTCACTTCACCACACCCTGCAAAATCCCTTCTACTGATTCTTACAGCCTACTGCTCCAGCCATCAGCGCATTCTCACATGGGTTTGCCTACCTCTACACTGAGTTTGTGACTTTACCTTTGGTTTCTGCTCAAGTCGATCTAAGGACACTGTCAAGAATGTGTTCTTATATATATATATTTTGGTTACAGTTACATACTTTCTTCTTTTACAAGTTATCTGTACTACACGTTTGTCGCTCTCTTTTCTATACCAAACATATACTCCATACTTGTTCACGTCCTTTCTTAATTCCAACATGTTATGTCCTTTCTTTACTTCTTTTCTGATTATTAATGTAAGTGGTCGCACTCTGTTCTTAGACAAACAATTTCACTATTTTTTTGGTTAAACACTAGCATTCTCGTGGCATTTTCACCAGTTTCATTGTATTCTTGGATAAACACTGACACTTGATCCGAATTACACGACTTGTCCAGTAGATAAAGTAAAGCTTTTTGCAGAGGCATGCCAAAACCTGGCATCTCTATTTTTCAGTCTTCCAAAAGAGTGGATGGAGCACTGTTACTTGACCACTAAAAACTGTCTCACTTACTCTCTGCTCTCTTTTGTAAAAGGCAAACAACTGTAGATACAAAGAAAAGTGCAAATTTCTGGCATTTGTTTCTTGATGCTGTAATGCCAGTAATAATTCCATTGTTGGTTTTATTTTGCTTTGTTTAATCAGTAGACTTCCAATGGAATTCAATTTGTTCTGAGATCAGGGCTTTTGTTTTCAGACTTGTTCTGTTTTTTTTTGTTTTTGAACTTTGAGCTGATGCAGCGTCATTTGTGCCACAAGGTGTCACTGAGCCTCTACTGAATGTACTACGTACCCTTAACCCTCGCGCTGTCCTGCTAACTCTGTCCTGAGTGTGAAGGACAGACTACAGTATAGTGCATGATGGACTTAAGCTGGACAAAGGGACAAATGGCCGTTTCCACCAAAGCATCATCTCCTTCCTAAACTCCTGATCTGTTTGTTGCATGGCTCTGCACCCTACTCCTTAGGACACACCCAGGATGGGGAGAATGAGCCAGACGTTGGTGTGCTGTGGTACTCAGGGTTCTGTAATGCATTGTGGTAACCCCGTAGCTTGTTGCGGCTCTTTCTATACTGCACAGATTTGGGTACAGCTTCCTGTCACTCAGTTGTCTCTCAATAGCCCACTGTGCAAAAAAAAAGACCAAACAAAAGAATTAGAAATAAAAAAATAAATATTCCTTTTTGAAATGGCAGCATTAAAGTGCATGTTAGTGGAAGGCTGGTATGCCTTCAGGAAGAATAATAGTATATGGCGGTAAGCTTACCTTTCTTTTTTAGAAGATTTAGTCATAGAGGCTGTTGATATACCCTGTTCTTGTCCTTTTAGCCTCTTCCCTTTCTGCCTTGCAGCCCATTTTTTTCATCCTGCATGTACGTCAAACCAAATCAAATGGTGCAGCCCTCCTGGAATTTAATGAGAAGCCTACACTCCTCAAAGTGAAGGTGCCAAAAAAGTTTCTTTGGAGTGATGCCACAGACAAACCACATTTGATCCTCTGAAGAACCATTCAGTTGGTAGCTCTTTGAAGAATTATTTTTGTTCCTAATATGTGTTAGTGTGAGGAACCTTTTTAAAGAACTACAACATAATTTAAAGGTTCTAAAGCAATTACAGGTTTTTCTAGAAAAGTACACCCAAGGCAAGAACCTCTGAGGAACCTTTGTTTTTAAGAGTGTAAAGGTGTGTTGTGATCTGTATATTATTTCAACCTGCCAACACTGGTTTTTTAGTAAAACTAAAACTTCACTTAGATTTACTAATTCCAGAAAAATGTAATGGCATGAGCCATTAGTGAATCAGATATGAAACTGTCACACATTGTTTTCCCTGTGAAGCACCTACTGCATTTATTGATAATCTCACATACTTGCCCCATACAGAGCTAAAAACAAATTGGACATATTGAACAGATATCATTGAGAAAAGGTGACTGATTTAAGACTTTAGTCTTTGCATGAGCTCCATAGCTGTATCTATGCATGTGATTGGGGGTGGGGGGGTCCAACTTATTAAGAAATGCTGCAGCCAGTTTGGGTAAACAACAGCATGGCAGGAGAAGTAGTGGAAACAGCACTCCTCTGCCTTATCTACATATTTGGAGCACATTGATGTGTTTACGATAAAAAGGTAGACCTAAGCAACTGTTTGGACTACTTATCATGGCATTAATTAATCATTCTTAATGGACTGAACTGGAGTACATAGAATCCAAAAGTAGTTTTATACATAACCACGTTTGCACCTGCACAGACTCATGTATGGACAATATATGCTCTTGGTAAAAAGAATTTTATCTTCTTCTCACAACCTACTGTACCAACATTTCACTCTGCTTTACTGATTTATATGTTTATGTTTCTATTTCTTCTTTTTTTTTTTTACATACATTCATACATTCTTTTTTACTTCATTTTCTCTTTGATTCTCCTGTTCATTTTTATCTTCCTCCTCTTTTTGGCTCATTCATTCTTTACATATTAATTATGTGTAATTTTAAATTCATAGCTCCACACCAAGGAACTTTTAAACATTTGTGATAATTCATTTATTTGGCGTCCATTGACATGATTGTTATCAGCTAATGTGAGAGATAGTTTGCTCTAAAATATGTATGTTTAATCTGGTATGATTGTACAAAAAATGAATAAATCCAGATTTTGTTTAAGAAACATTAGGATGTCCTCTTTGTGTGATTGAGGACTAATAATCTAACTGGAGAAGGCTAACTAGACTATAGGCTGCAGTCCACTTTCGGTCTGCCAATCTGAGACATTTTATCTTTTGATCATTTAGAAAATTAGTTTTATTAATCATTCAGATACATCCTTAAAAAAAACTATTTTCTAAACAGTAATATGTTCCACGTTTGGCCATTCAAGTCAAAATGCCAGTCAGGGAATGTGTTTCTGAACTTTTCAGGCTATAAAACATTTTAGGGTCTTAGTTCACATGTTTTTCTGCGAGGTAGACACTGGTGCTAATTATACCAGGAAAATTAAGGCAAACCTAGACGTGAGTTTACAGTCATGAAAAATTAAAATGAAGATAAATGGTTGGTTAATTCCCTCTGTCCGGATGTCTGATATTCTTAAGGGGAATTCCATTAACGTTTCGAAAGTTTTGATGGTTTGATTAGTGATTTGTGGCTATTTGATGTGAAATACACTGTTCTAGAGAAACTTACTCAGAATTTTTACACATTGGTGGTGATAAGAACCAGGCATCTGAAGTATTTAACATGTCGAAAACCTAAACTTTATGGACAAAAGTCATGGGATGCTGGAACATTACACCAACAGAGACTTTCATGACATTGCATTCAAATATACAGACTTTGATATGGTGTTCCACTCTTCTTGGAAGGCTTTCCACAAGATTTTGGAGTGTTTCTGTGGGAAAATTGTGCCCATTCATTCTGTAGAGTATTTATGAGTTCAGGTACTGATGTTGGACGAGAAGGTCTGGCTCTGTTCAAGTTCATCCCAAAGGTGTCGGATGGGGTTGAGGTCAGGGCTGTGTCCAGGCCAGTCAAGTTATTCCACATTGAACTCATCCAACCATGTCTTTATTGACCTTTATGCACTGGGCTGGGCCACAGTCAAGCTGGAATAGAAAAAGTTCTTCTCCAAACTCTGTCCACAAAGTTGGAAGCATGGCGTTGTCCAAAATGTCTTGGTATGCTAAAGCATTAAGATTGCCATTCAGTGGAAGTAGAAGACCAAGCCAAAACCCTGAAAAAAGGATTGTCACAATACTTTTCACCATATAGTGTACAACCCCAAATCAGAAAAAGTTGGGACAGGGTGGAAAATGTGAATAAAAAAATAAAGCAGTAATTCACAAAT